>CM018680.1:108308517-109508517 GCA_009363875.1 Mikania micrantha
TTCTGCGGATGCTACAGTTACCGGAATAGTCAACAGGATTCTATATGCAATTGATGCATTTGAAAACAATCGACTTGCTTCAATATTTTAAAACATCAACTGGGTTTTAGAATCTAATTAGGGAATAAAGTATCCAACAATTTTAACTCCATATTAAGCTCATAAACATCAATTTATGACTTCCATCATACTTCAAAGATCCTCAAGAAGAATACAACATGAGCTAATGTTATTGTCGTTCATTCCTTTCTCTTTTAGGAAATAAAAATCCAAAAATTTTTTTAATACTTTTTGTATTGTTCAAATCTTGTTTGAAGTGAAGCACTTGCTTGATCAACAATATAGAAAAAGCTCACTTTGGTTTTGGGTAATTAGTTTTTAATTAGGTTAAATATATTTAAGAATGGATGTAAATTATATGTGTTTGTTGTAAAATAAATATAATATATAAATTTTTTAGAAAAAATTAGACCCCCTGCGTGCCGAGATAGGAGGTTTTCTCTCACCTATGATGAGTTCCTTTTAATAAGAGTGGATATGGTCGAATATGTATATGATCCGTCTGTGATCCAAATTGCCGTTAAAAAAATATATTAATTCATTTATTACACGAACTTTCAACGAGACAATGTACGAAATATTCGTTGAACGTTTAATTCGTTTAGAGTAAGGTGATTTGAAGTTTTGTAAAGCATGTGAAAACATAAGGTCCCAAATGCAAGAAACAATAAATAAACATTCAAGCGTTCAACAAGTGGGCAATTAATTGAAGGTCGGCCACACCCCACAGATCACCTGAGCACACACAACACACGTACACAAAGACCGACGAGACTCCAAAACGCTGCATACCCACCAGTCACCACCATCGCCAATCTCTCTCTATGCATTCAGAACAACCACCATGAATAGTAAAATAAAAACCTACACATTCGTCGTCTTCGTCATCAATCGCCGCGAATTCGGATGGTTCCGGCAAGAAGGTACGGAAGCCCTATACTATTACCAAGTCCAGAGAGAGCTGGACCGAGGAAGACACGATAAGTTTCTTGAAGCTCTTCAATTGTTAGTAATTTTGATTTTATCGATTATTTTATGTATAAACAACAGTTTTCAAATCATAATTATATTAGCAAGTAGTCGCTGCAATTTGATCATGTAAATGTGGACGTAGTGAAAGAGTTCATATCGAATTTATTTGGTTTTATCGATATAATTATAAATGGTGCTCGAGTGATGTCCCTCTTCAATTGGTTTGTTTTTTATTTTAATATTTAAATATGCTGTGCTTTTCGAGCACAGTAATTAACAGTTTGGTGTCATGTAGAAACGTACGTTAATGGTGATGCTATCAAAAGTTTTAATTAGTCCATCTTTGATAACCATGATTGCAGTGGTGATTGGTTCCAAAATCTTCAATGTTAGTAGAAGCATATAAGATCAATTGAAGTAAAGAATGATTAGTGATTCACATCAATTTGTAGAATAATCGAATATGTTAATGTTAATTCTGCAACTTAAAAACCAGTTTTGCCTCATAATCTGCTTGTGGCTTGGCTATCATGGATCTCCTTTTCTTTCAGGTTTGATCGTGATTGGAAGAAAATCGAAGACTTTGTTGGTTCAAAGACAGTAATTCAGGTGCGGATTTATCAAAAATTATCAATTTAACAAATTAGATAGGATCTGCATTCAGTTATGTATGCACAGTAAAACCATCTTTAGTAAATTATCAGACTCATTTTCTTCTATTTGTACTGGTTGAAATGCAGCTTTTTGTATATAGTTTGGCTTTCTGGGTTCACCACTTTTAATTTATGTTTTTTTTCTTTCTATTTTTGCCTAAAGGACAGGGATTGAATCTAGCTAAAATTGAATATCATATTTGAGCTAAACAAACTAATGAAATATTTCCTTAATTTTCTATTGAAGGGGGGTAATTCTATTTGCAGATACGAAGTCACGCCCAGAAGTACTTTCTAAAGGTCCAAAAAAATGGATCAATAGCACATGTTCCGCCACCTCGTCCTAAACGCAAGGCTACACATCCTTATCCACAAAAGGCAGCCAAAAATGGTTTATATATACAAATATGCTCCAAACTTGTTTGATTTTATATGTGTGTATATAGATTTTAAAACATTTCTGACTTTATGATAGTTCTATTACCACTTCAAGCATCCATGTGTTATCCTTCCTCAATGAGTGGCCTTGCACCTGGATATTCTCCATGGGATGACTCTTCCCAGCTTATAAGTCATCCGGTGGAATTGTGACATCACAAGATGAATATGATCTACATGGGATTGAAGGTATGCATGCATTTTGGTAATCTGTCGATTCTCAGTTGTATATTTTTTCTTGTTTGATATGACGTTATTCTGACAATTTATAACAAATCAAATGTCATTTCTCAGCTGATGCTGGACCAAGAGGGGCATTAAAAACTAGTAACATCAGTAATAGTGGCATAGCAACCTCAAGTAGACAAATTCCTAGTTCTGAACTATCAAATCAAGGGGAACAAGGTTCTGTCCTTCATGGTAAATCTTGTAATTCCCATATGCATGCATGTTTGAATGCATATGTAGTAATCATTTATATGTATCCACTTGATTTGTGCGACCCACGATGCATCTCATCTACATGTGATTAATACATTTCCTGATAGTTTGATTCTGTTTTAAGTGACCCAGTTCTGTAACTATCATCATCAATGTTGTTATTGAATACATTTTTCAGGTATACCGGATTTCTCTGAAGTTTATAGCTTCATTGGAAGTGTTTTTGATCCAGAAAGTAAAGGGCATGTGCAGAAACTGAAGGAGATGGATCCTATAAACTTTGAAACAGTGAGTCAGCGTGACTTTATTAACATTGCATTATTGTTTGGTGTATTAACGCAATCTTTGCTTTCTTAAGTCGAATGAAATCCTAAACTTCTTTTATTTGACGGTGCAGGTTTTATTATTAATGAGAAATCTCACAGTCAACTTGTCAAGTCCAGACTTTGAGCAAATGGTAATCAAGTCCTTTTCATGACCTTATATCTATTTCTAGTAACTGGTAAAACCTCATGCCTTCTGAGTTCTATGTCATATTGAATTTATATCATTTGGTTTAAGGTTATGAATTAGAAAAAAGCCTTCCCCCTTAAGAAGGCTCATTATAAAATGTAACATAACCTCCATGAGTTTTATAAATATTAGTGATTTCATTAGTGTTGACCTCTAGATGATGTTGATGGGTGCAGAGAGAGGTCCTGTCATCATATGATATGAATTCCAAAACCATAGGAGTATCCGCAGGCAATGTTTACGAACGATCAGATCAATGAGAGTATTATGTTGAACTATCGGGGCACCCTCGTAATTACTATGTAGTATGTTGTTCCTTTGATCTACCCAAATTAGCTATTTGTTCATTATCATTGGACTTTGTCTTCACTCTTACTATCAAAACATTCTGTTCACAACCATTTCCTTCTGTACCGATCAAATTTATTTATTTTTCTTATTTAAGATGTTTTCTTTTTTATTTATCAGAAATATATATGAGAAATGTGTGAAAGCTATCATGGCAAGCTCTATACATGGTGGAAACCGTACCAAGGGAGTTTGTGAAGATCAAATACCTGAAGTCTTGTCTGGTATTGAAATTAAACCCCATATATCAATTATCAAGTGTGAATACGGTCATACAGTTTAGGGTAGGAGCCGTATACCGGGTGATTTCTTGTAGGTGGTCTTCTTGTTGTGATTTTTCATTTTGGATACGTGCTTCATATTTTGTAGGAGTGGTGTCACTTAAAGTAAAATAGGTAACGTAATAATAATGCCTAAGAAACCATTGCAGAACAAATTTTTGGTTTATGTACCATTGCTTTGAGCTTGAATGGTGATGCGTTTGCTAATATTCATGCTTGTTGATAAACGACAGGTTCTTCAAAAGCATAGGTTTTAAATTCGTAAATCGCCTAGATATCATTTTGAATCGTGTGCTATATTATCATGTTCAGAATGGTACGTACTCTTTAGAAATTTTAATCACGATAGTACTCTCGAACGTGTTTAATCTAATGTTTCATACAAAGAAACAAGAAAGAGTATGTAAATATATTATGAAACTACAAGCGTATGTAAAACAAACAAATTAAAAGAATAAGACGGTTGGCAGTCATAAACTGTATAAAAAAATAAAATAAGTTGCAGAAATATAAAGTTTATTTTATTGGTTTTCAGCGCTCTAATATAAGTTGCATATGGGGTTTGAAACCTGTATAAAAAATAAAATAGTATTACATATATATAAAAAAATAACGCTTATTATTAAATGAAATAATTGCCAATGTGGGACTAGCCCACTTAGTAGAGACATTGCCTCTTAGAAAGGAGGTCTTAGGTTCAAATATAAGCAAAGTGTATTTGTGTGTAATTTAGGAGTACAGTTGTTGCTGCTTTTCAAAAAAATTAAAAGAATAGTTCATGACATCCTTAACATTCTATAATTAACTTAGACTTTACGTTAACTTTTTTCATTTCATCCTTAATCATCATTAGACCTTGAAAATGTTCATCCCCTCACATCCCTTAATTAACCTCTTTTAAAATAAAACATTAAAATACATAAAAAATTAAAAATAAAGTTGAAGATTAAATGAAAACTATAAAAATAACATTTTATTAAAACAACCTAACTAATATGCATTTAACGTAATATTATTAGCCAAGTTGCGTAACCATATTTCATCATATCATAACACATCAGGTGATCGGGTAGTCGAGTTATGTATATATATTCCACCAAATTCAAACACGTGTCAAATATGTTTATATATTAGACCATGACCAAATAGTACTTTATTTTAAAACTAAGACGGGTTTTAATAATAAGATTTATAATATAAGGTTAACAATAAAATTTAGCGTGTGCATATCTTATAAAAAAAAAGTAAATTTGAAATGTGTCAAAAGTTTTTATCAACTTTGTAAAATGTCACTTCCTATACATAATTTTTGTGATGATTTTAAAAAAATATTCATATGTTATATCAACCGACAATAATATGTTGATATCATGAAAAATGAGATCAACAGAAGAACATCAATGTCATTGTATAATTATTTTTTATCTATGTTTCGATCTAAGAAACTAAATTGTCTTAACTTCACGCGTTTCCTTGACTTCTAAAACCAAGCCCTCATAACTTCATACATTTATATGTATTTAACCACGTCAATGTTACCGACGCACACGTTTCTTACACCAGTTTAGGTTAAGTTATCCCATAGCAAAATTCTACTTTCCCTACACACGTTTGTTGCATCCACAATATAACACACATGCACACATTGTAATGTTCACAGTTCACATACACACCCCATAATAAAACAATTTAGGTTAAGTTAGCCCATAAGCAAAATTCTACTTTCCCTACTACACGATTGTTGCGTCCACAATATAACACACGCACACATTGTAATGTTCACACTTCACACCCACACCCCATAATTAACACGCACGAGGCCACACACACAACATTTATAACTCCCATACCATAATTTACACTAACTTACAATGCCATCAAAGTAGGTTTGAGGATACACAAGACTTTGTTCTATTTTAAGATCTGATAAACCAATCCTCCTTACAATGATACAAAACAACCTTGTAAGGTCCTTTTCTTGACCTTAAGATTTTGGATTTAATGTCTATTCTCTTTACTCTCTCTGATTGTAAGTATAATTCAATGCATTCCCTCTGTACTTTCTTCTCTTTTATATCAATCATCGGACCTTGCTTCTTTTCCCTGTCATTGTGTAACACCAAACTTCTCTCACGTTTACACGTGTCAAATTTTGGTCACAGTTTAAATTTTTTCCACAAAATCATGTTCGGAAGCGTGACATCTCTATTTCATAAGTAAAACACACTTAATTTCATAACATTTATATTTATGATTAATAAAACTAGTGTGTTTAAGTTTAATACCACCAGAGATTTTACATAACGTTTGGTTCAGCTTCAAAACATGCCCGATCTGATCGCCCAATGCATATATATCTTTGACCTGTAACATCACATATAAGGTCACAATTAGTTCATATGAACTAAGTAAGTAACCCTTCCCAAAATTCCCAAAAACTTATTCAAACCCATCCACATACATATCATACGGATGTTAATCATGTTCAGATAATATATATCATATTCAAACATCAACTTGCACCGTTGACACATGGTGCATTTATTTTCCCTTAATGGGACATTTTCACAAATATGAGTATATTATCTAATTCAACTCTATCACCAGCGCCTCTGGCTAAATTAAAACACCATATATATATATATATTTATTTATTATTGGCTTAACCAATTACCCCACACCTGTGGTTTCAATAATTTAGTTTCCGGATTAACCGGTTATCCACACATTTGTGGTATCACAACAAAATGTAAAAATACATTTTTCACAATCAATATTCAAACTGAGTTATTTCTATTCGAGTTGACTCTCACAATGTAATAATATCATATTACCAATGATCAACTATTGCTCACAATAGTTTAATCAAATTACACTATAGTGTTCACATTCTTGTACTTCCACCATAGCTATTTGTTAGCACCTCTGACTATTCACACATTTGTGGTATCATAATTAGTTCAAGTCTTGAGATGTTCACCCACCGGTACTTCCATTTAAGACAAATTGCTAGCACCTCTAGCTATCCACCATTGTGGAGTCATAATTAATTCAAGTCTTAAGATGTTCACCACCGGTACTTCCATCTAAGACCATTGCCAGCACCTCTGGCTATCCACCATTGTGGAGTCATAAATAATTCAAGTCTTAAGATGTTCACCCATTGGTACTTCCATCTAAGACAATTGCCAGCACCTCTGGCTATCCACCATTGTGGAGTCATAAATAATCAAGTCTTAAGATGTTCACCCACTGGTACTTCCATCTAAGACAATTGCCAGCACCTTTGACTATCCACCATTGTGGAGTCATAATTATTTCAATCAAATTACTATGATGTTCACCCACCGGTACTTCCATCATAGAGTTCTCACACTTTCATTCACCAAGGTATTGGATTTATCAAAGGTTGTTGAACTTTTACCATTCAACTTTCCCCTATCACCAATGCCATATTTATCATACAATTTATTCAACAACACATTCAATGTTCATTATGTGATGTCGTAGTTGTGGGATTACTTATTCAAACACCAGCTCATTCGACTATTCTTATGCAATTTATGTTGCATATTCAATTCAATCGTGACATAAACACATTGGAACTTAACATATATACATTAGAGTCTATTAACTCAATTTGTTCCAATTTAATTATGCACATTCATTCAAACCAATCAATGTATATACATCACAATCAAGTAGACTCTTTCTACTACTTATATGTAATGTTACAGTAAGTTGGGTAACTTACCTGGTTCAAACGGTTGTTCACTTCCTACAACCTCGTTTCCACTTTTGTGGCTTGTCCTTTGACTTTCACCACCAATTACCTAGTTGCATATTCACACATATACAACTATATTCAATACATATAACACATACAATCAAGTTCAACGCACTTGACTGGTTTGACTTTCTCAAAGTTAACTTATTACATAATTGACTCTATCTTACTACGTTTAGCAAGTTTTAGTCAATTATCATAATTAATCATATCACATGCCTCCCTTAGGCATTTCATCAAATAATTGATGTTCATTATATTAGTTATGATCTTAATCATTTCTTTTAATCAAAACTCATTAATGATCATAACTGTTAATAATTTTTAACATCAATTCATCATAATCATCATTTAACCCATGGATCATAATCCATATTTCATTTTAAACCATAATCTACCCATTCCTACTAGTTATCACACCATGATATGTGTTTCATAACAACCGGACATTATACCGGCTTCAAAACGAAGATTTCACCATCAAAATATCAAGCTCTTTGTTTCTAACAATTCCTAGTTATCAACTAGGCAATAATCAATACCCATAATCATAGTAATACATTCAAAACTAAATTTAATCCATACAATATTAAACTAGTAGGATAAAACGAATCGTTACCCAATCGAACGGATATTCAGTAGCAAAACAACGATCATATGTTGCAGATACGTTATCTGGTACAATCCGTAGGCTTAAACGACTTCAAATATGAGATTTGTAACCCAAAATTTGGTTTGTGGTTGAAGGAAATTCAAAAAAGAGGGTTATACACCCTTCTGGAATGAAATCTGATCTTAAAACAAAGTTGCCGACTCACAGCGCGCCGGGCGTACCGCTCCAACCCGACGTTTGGTCTGGGGCATACCGCCCCAAGTTAATTTCGTCCAATTTTTGATCTTATCTTCGTTTCGCGATTCCGGACAATCCGTAACTCCGTTTCGCGCACAGTTTTCGCCCACGTTCACCATTTTTCGCATATTATCAACCTATAATAATTACAATCATCAAATCAACATGGATTTCTAGAACGATCACATGTGCTCTTGCCATTGATGACGTAATTCTCACATATTTTCAAATTACAACAATCACAATCGTTCAATTAACGATTATTTACAATACATTCATTATTAAAAACCGGTTGTTACATCAATTTGCCAACTGATAGTCTTCATTGGCTTTCATTGTATCTAGGTCCTTACCTTTCAGGTAAGGGCCTTATATACATGTTCCTGCTCCAACTAGTTGAGCTGTTTTCTTTCCCCTCATTTCAAAGATCTTGGTCATTAATGAAACATTTAATGCCAAGATTTTTATCATTACTGATTAAATGCCTTGCTTTTTGCACACAGACCTTACATGTCTTGTTGGTATTTACGCTTTTGTCATTGTGTTGTGTAACGCCTTCAAATACATACACAGATATATGTTTTTTTTAACGGCCAACTAATTAACTGCCAGGTACTTTGTACGCGGCCTTCAATGGCTAAAGGATGCCCAAGCTGGCCACTAGACCAGACGGACAGAGCCCCTAGCCCACCAGCCACCAATTCCAGGGGAAAACCCGACCCAAGCACCCGCCCAAATGCACGATGGGGAAAGGCCGGTAAAATCGGGTGGGATCAAGAATCGAATCCATGACCTGGGTCTCCTATCACTTACCTCATACATCCATCGTACCACTAGGACAAAACATCATTGGTATACACAAATATATGTAAAAATGTTTCACTCACCAAAAACTACACAATAAAAAAAGTAAACATATAAAATCATACACACTCATAGTAAACAAATTAATTATAGGCATGTACACTTGTATTCTCAAACTACTTGTTTAACAAATTCTAATGCGAATCAAGTTTTGTTTAACAAAGACTAATCACAAGAAAATCAAACTATCTAAGCATACTTTAAAATTTTGAAATCTAAAATGTAACCAACAATTAAATGTGTAAACATGCTTAATTTGAACTCTCAAAAATAATTTACCAAACCTAACATAATTATTATACACACATATGCATGATCATAGATGGAGGAATGATGTAAACTGCACACCTTCAATCGTACCTGTTAGGTTTCATGGGTTCATGAACCTTTTGTCGGTTATGGATCAGAACCAACATGACACAATTTCAATTAGAATGTTGGAATCAAGAACCATACCAGATTATGTTTGTAAACATGTATTTTGGTGGTTTCTTACAAATTACAAACACAACTAATAGGATAATATCCAAAATCCAGACTATACTTTCATATATAGGACCGAATGAATGTGTGAGTGATATCACTCCTCTTATTATTCTAAAAAGTTCACAACTTTTGAAAAAGCTACATACAACCGACAACTTATACAATACAAACATGTGCAAATGCAAAGGCATGTGTAGTGGACCAGAACTTTGTTATTTTAAAAACTAACTTTTTTTTTTCTCTGTGTTTGCATTTTCAAGCTTGCTATGAAACAAAAGCTGAGCACGTCTTCAAAACCATAATGTGTTTGTTAATAAAAAGGTTTTTTTTTTTTTTAGTTTAATGATATATCCTTCAATCTTAATAAAGTGTAAATAATATCTTATTAATCAAGAATAAAAATTATATGAAATATTTCTAACTTTTCTTTTATTAATTATTTTGTCTTTTATTCTTTTTATCTTATAAAATACTTACATTTTATTATAAAATAATAAGATAACTTTATAAATACATAGTAACCAAACTTATCAAGTGTTCCAGTAATCAAATTTTTTTAGCTTTATTCAACTTTCACTAGGTGTTCCAATCATACACATTTTTTATATATATTTATTTTTTTAAATTAATCAAGGCAAATGAAACATACATAAATATTTATAAGTATCTGATAATTATTTTTTCTCAATTTGACATAAATTTAACTAACTTTGAAACTTTTTTATTAATTCGTGATCAATTTTTTTTCGTGGTTATATCTTATTTTAAGTTAATTAAATTTTTTCCACTTATTATTAATAAATATTCATGCATGTTTTATTTGACTCCATTAATTTTAAAAGTTGAGTAACTTTAAAAATATATAAAAAAAACTTTAACTTGACTTTAGTAAAACACTAGTAAAATTTGATAATTATTAGGTGAAATATTCTTGTATAATAATAACTAGAACATTCTTCTTTATTAATTTTAATAAAGAGTAAATTACATAAATCATCCTTTAATTACATTATATAAATCGTCCTTTGTATTAAGAAAAAGAATGAAATTCACTATAAATAATAATCTTTAAAAATCATTTATGTAGCTATTTTTAATAAAGAACTCACAGTGAATTTAAAGTAAAATACTATTCATTAAAAATGAACAAACAGCTGAACTCTCCCGTCTTCTTGCTGGTCCTGTTGGATTTTATAATTAAAAAAAGAAAAAGAAAAATCTCACTCAGCGCACTGACAAATCTGAATGATAAAAGATGAAACTCCCACCAAGTGCTGCTGCAAATTCCAGTAGGCCCCCATGTTTCTTGTTGATGGGCCTTTTCCTCAACCTATGAACCATACTCACTCACTCACTCCTTCCTTCTTTATGATAATTATACTCATTGAATCCACCTTCAAATCATCATTATCCATCCTGTCTTTTATGTTTTTACCCCATCATTTCAATTGCCGTTTGTTTTCACTGATAAATTCCCGGTATTTTTAGGGTTTTAGACTTCACAATGCAATCACCTTTTCAAGATTTACGTGCTTTGATCTCCTGCTAAACCCTCCCCTCCCTCCCTCTTATTTTTGCAGAATTAGAACAGAACCCAAATGGGGTTTCATCGGTTTTTGTTTTTAATTATGTTCTACTCTGTTTTTCTTCACGGTTTCAGGGTGTTCACCGAAGCCCAGATGCCAGGTTCACCCTACTTCATCCATTGATTATGATTATGATTATGCATTCATATGTGACATTTATGTTATTTCAGTCGGGTTCCTCTGTTCTAAATGGGTTTCTTGATTTGATACCAAAAAAAAAAAAAAAAAAAACAACGTTATAAATTTCTATGTTTCTTTAGGGCTCTTAAAGTTCACTCTTTAGGATTGTTCTCCTTTTTTGACGAACACTTTTCAGAACCTTTTTTTAACAACGATTTATTTGTAGCTGTCAACATTCACTATCATTTACCATCTGAGGCAATCTACCAAGGTTTTGTGTATATATTATCAAATAAAGAAAGTTTATAAATTCTAAATCGTGTTCTTTTGTATGATTTTGATTATCTTTACATTCCCTAAGTTGATTTGGGGTAACTAATTGTTCTTGTAAATACTGGGATGAAACATGTAAAAATATAAAAAGTAAAATCAATACTTACTTCTAATGGATGAACGAGGTTTAAGAGATTAGGTGAAGTTCGTTTGAATCGTTGAACATCTCATTTAATGTGTCAATATAATGATATGATAATGCGTCTCATTTACTTAACTAATCATTTAAACCTAATATTTGTTCTTGAATTGTTAAAAACATAGATTCAATTCAACATGTTCTGCATGTGGACGCCAAATTTTTAAGGTGCTAAAAGAATTTAAGATGCAACAGTCATTCGCAGTTACAAGAAATTGAAATGTTTCTTTTAATCTTAGTACTCGCAATTTTGGCTATTTGTATCAGGCTTTATAAGTTTAGACTGTGGTGGCGAAAAGAATCACACGGACAAGCTCGGGCTCGAGTGGACTCCTGATGATCAAATCAAGTATGGGAATACAAGTAAAATATCTATTGAAAATGAAACCAGACAACAATATCAAACGCTCAGATATTTCCCTGCAGATAACCACAAGTATTGTTACTCACTTAATGTGAAAACTAGGACTAGATACCTCATAAGGGCTACATTCTTATATGGCAATTTTGATAACAACAACGTATACCCTAAGTTTGATATTTCTATGGGACCCACTCATTGGGCAACTATTGTCATTTCAGATGCTAATACCATTGAGTCTCAAGAACTCATCTTTCTGGCTTCTGATCCAATAGTCAGTGTGTGCTTATCAAATTCTACAACAGGGCTCCCTTTCATTTCCACGCTTGAGCTTAGACAGTTTAATGGTTCAGTCTATCTTACACCAGTTGAGAACCAATTCTTTTTAAGTGTTTCGGTCCGCATCAATTTTGGGGCTGATGATGAAGATCCAGTCAGGTATGTTTAATTCACCAGTCGTTGGTTGTTAGAGTTAGACTTCGAATTTTTTGGTTTAATTTAACTTTTGAGGGTCAAACCAAGTCAGTTTTTGACTACATAATCAGTATGAACTTTAAAAGGTTGTTTCATTTTCATTTCAGATACCCAGATGATCCATTTGATAGAATATGGCAATCTGATTGGTGAAAAAAGCAAATTACCTTGTGGATGTGGCACCTGGAACTGAAAAAGTTTCAACCAAATTACCTATTGATATTGGGAAGGACGAATTGCCACCTCAGAAAGTTATGCAGACAGCTGTTGTGGGCCAAAAGGGATCTTTAACTTACCGTATGAATTTGGATGGATTTCCAGGCTTTGGTTGGGCATACACTTATTTTGCAGAAATTGAAGATTTAAGCCCGAAACAAACCCGGAAATTCCGGCTTGTTCTTCCTGGAGCACCGGATTTGAGTAAAGCAGTTGTTAACATACAAGAAAACGCTCAGGGAAATTACCGTGTATACGAGCCTGGATTTTATAACATATCACTTCCTTTTGTTTTATCATTTAAGTTCACCAAAACACCTGATTCTACTGAGGGTCCTATTGTTAATGCAATTGAGATCAGTAAATATCTACAAATAAGTGATGGCTCTTTTGATGGTATGTGTTGACCATTTTACCCTCATGTTGCGTAATCATGAAAAGTAATGATCTTAGAGGCATTCTTGTCTTTTTGGTTTTAGGGGCTGTGGCTGCTAGCTTGATTTCAGGTTACAAGTTTTTAGATTGGGCTCAAGAAGGTGGTGATCCATGCTTGCCAGTTCCTTGGTCCTGGTTGGAGTGTAATTCAGACCCTCAGCCCAAGATTATTTCAGTGTAAATTTCAAATAAAAAGTCAAAAATCATAATCTTGAAGATATTATAAGGAAATTCTTCAAATATATAGTTGAGATCGTGATATATGGATTTTATTCCAATAGTTCACGAGTATGCGTTATTTATAGATCACTCAATGACTAAGCTATCCTATCCTTTTGACTTTTAGTCAATTCTGTAGTTTGAATATGCAAAGTCGACAATCTCCGTTTTACTAGGGACTTATTCACTCTATTTTCCCCATTAAGTGGTTTGACTAAAAGAATGCTAATGAAATGTAAAAATGTATGCAGCAAATTGTCAAATAAGAACATAAGTGGAAGCATTCCTTCAGAATTGGCCAAGTTGAGCAGCTTAGAAGAGTTGTAAGTTCCACTATGATCTATCTTAAATATCCTTGTATGATTTTATCTTAACAAAATAGAATGATGATTTAGTTGAACTCTTCTAGAGGGTAAAAATGTAACTTAGATAGGAATGATCACAACCAATCAGGACCTGAAAATGGAAATTATTGTAACTTTTAATGAGACAGATGGAATAAAGTTGACTTCCTTTCTTTAATCTTGATTTTAAATCCTTTTAGATACTCAACATTTGTTTCAATTTCTCTTACAATAGGTGGCTTGATGGGAATGCATTTACTGGTTCAATCCTTGATTTTACTGGATGCGCAGACTTAAAGATCATGTAAAGTAGATTATTTTACCCTTTTTTCTCTAAAATCTGTGATTATATATTTATATCTGCTAGACGGTCACATATGTTGATAATAATCTCTTCTTATGCAGACATCTTGAAAACAATCAGCTAACAGGTGTTCTACCCTCCTCCCTAGCAGACCTACCTAATTTACACAAACTGTAAGTACTCGATACCTTCATTTGGAATAATAAAGAGTCTACATTTGACTTTAAAGAGTCAAACATAGCTTAGGCTTTCATATGTCTAAGAAAGACCTGTTAACATGGGACTTTAGAAAGTCAAACACAATACATAGATCTCTTAACAATCCTAATCTATGCAGGTATGTGCAGGATAATAAGTTATCCGGATATGTGCCACCAGGGCTTTTGAACAAGAACATAATCTTAAAGTCGGTATTATTTTTCATCCTTGAAAAATATAACGAATCTTCCAATTTTAAATTCAATGATCACTGTTCCTTGCAAATTGTATTATTTGGATGTGATGTAGTTTTAGGGATGGGGAACATTTCTCAATTGTATATATATACACATTTTTTTCTGTTATCATGATATTATATAATTGTGGTGATCCATATCAATATAAATTAACTAATATAATTCATTTGTCATAACACGCAAACACTCAATCTAATGTTCTTGTTATTTGTGGTTTTACCAGCTACACTGGAAACAATGATCTTCATATGAAAACTAGTGGCAGGAGGCTTGTTAAATACATCATCTTTGGATTAGCAATTGGGGCTGTAGCTTTATTAATAGGATTTATAAGCTCATGCCTGATCATTCACCAAAGAAAAAAAAATCACAAGAGAGGTATATATTTATAGGATTCACAAGGATCTTGCCACCTAAAGTAATTTGGCTTCATTTTTAACAGATTTTTAGTTTTTGACAAAAGGCCAAATATGATGGTTCAATAATTTAACTACTTATTAATCATTTGGTATTTATACAGTTTTTAATAAATCTTGATTTTTGTTAACTTTTTTGTAGAGCCTGAAGACAGTTTCCGTGTTTCTTCTATGAATAATGCAACTTCAGAAGGTGCCCAATGTTTTACACTCTCTGAACTTAGATCTGCTACAGATAATTTTCAGAGAAAAGTTGGTTCTGGAGGCTTTGGCACTGTATATTATGGTAAATTAAACGACGGAAAGGAAATTGCAGTTAAAATTTTAGGAAACAACAACATCCAACAGGGAAAAAAGGAATTTGCAAATGAGGTAAATTTTGATAAAAATAAAATTTTCTTCACATTTACAGGGCACATATATTCATAGGAATGATTTAATGAATGAAGGTGAGTCTTCTGTCAAGAATACATCATAGAAACTTGGTAAAATTTTATGGATTTTGTCAAGAAGAAGGGAAGGATATCCTTGTTTATGAGTTCATGCACAATGGAACTCTCAAAGAACATCTTTATGGTAGTCTCTTGATTCATTCTTTTTAATTAAATTAGCATTTCCTTTTTTCCCCCTTAAACAACAAAGAGTTTGTATTCTAACTAGGACCATTAGCAAAAGAACATAGACTCAAATGGATCAAACGGCTCGAGATTGCTGAACAGTCTGCCAAAGGTTTGCGTAACCATTTTCTTGCATAGTTCTAACTTCAGGCTTTATGTCTGGTAGTATTATAATGTATTTTGATTTGTTTTAGGAATTGAGTACCTTCATGTCGGTTGTGTCCCCTCTATCATTCATAGAGACTTGAAATCAAGCAACATTCTTCTTGATAACAACATGAAAGCTAAAGTTTCGGATTTTGGCCTCTCAAAACTTGCAATTGATGGGATATCACATGTATCAAGCATAGTTCGAGGCACTGTTGGGTATCTTGATCCCGAGTAAGCCTTTATTTTTCAATCAGTTTTATTGAAATGAATAGCCAGTGTGACATTTATCGGTGACTTGCAGATATTATATCTCCAATCATTTGACAGAAAAAAGTGATATCTATAGTTTTGGGGTCATTCTTCTTGAACTAATATCTGGTAAAGAAGCAATTTCAAACGAGAGTTTTGGTATAAATTGCCGCAACATTGTTCAATGGGTAAGTCTGGTTGGTCTTACAAGTATTTGAAGCTGTTCAGCTTAAAATTACTGTCGTTTTTTTGCAGGCGAAATTGCATATAGAGAACGGGGACATCCAAGGGATCATTGATCCATCTTTAGGAGATGAATATGATATTCAAACAATGTGGAAAGTAGCAGAGAAAGCATTAATGTGTGTGCAGCCTCATGCGAGCACTAGGCCTTCAATGTCAGAAGTTATAAAAGAGATTCAAGATGCAATCTTGATTGAAAGGGGTGGTAGTTCTGAAGAAATATCACGGAACTCGTTTCATTCTTCATTAAACATGAGTTTTCTCGATGTGGGTGTCGATCCTTATGTGTCGTTTCATGAGTCTATCGCACTCCCTGCGGCTCGTTAGGCTAGGCTAGGCTATTTTTTATTGTGTTCTTTTATGTGTATATATTTTGATGTATCTATGAAGATTCTTGTTAGAACGTGGTTTTGAATTTATTTTTCATTTGGGATACCGTGGTTTGGAAGATTTCATGAAACAAGATTAAAGTTAAATATAAAAACCTAGGTTGTTTGAGTGTTAAGGTTTTGTTTATACAAAATTGTATATACTGTATGTTATTTGTGTGATATAACTGTAACTTATGAAAGTATAAAATATTTGAACTTTTGAGTAATTTTACGTATTAAACCAACGTTAACCTAAACATAAGTCTTATAAATTAAACGTTTTAATTATATTTTAGATATATTCCATGATTTTTTTACAACTCTTATACAGAGCTTTAGGACATATATCGCATCTTGTTCTTCGCGTTATATGTGATTTATCACAATGAAATATCTAATTCGCCAAGATATCTCCAATAAAATATTCAGGTGTCGTTATTTCCGATTAAGCCGTTAAACTATACCAATATCACCCTTTTGACTCAAACATTCTAAATATACTAAAGTTACAACTTTAGCGGCCTAACTGAACAGATTTTCTTTATGTTTTTAATTTTCAACTGTTTAAATTATTCATTTGACTTGATTTTTTTTATTTTCAGTCATCATTAATTGGTATTTATTTTGATTTTTGAAGTTTTCTGGTGATGAAAATATAATATTAAAAAGTTTGGTGTCAGACGTAGAAGATAGAAAACTTAGCCACCAAAATGCTGTATTTAGCTTTTTATGATCCACAAATAATGCAAGAAAAACAAGAGGACAGTATGGAGTCGACGTGGTACATCCTGCACAATATCTTGTACTTTCCTTTCTCCACTCAAATACGCAGGTCATCTTCTCCGGACCTTATCTCCTCCCTAACTCAAAAATACTGAACCCACGACGTAATGACCGTCAAACCACCACCACCGCCACCGTCTTCCACCGCCACCGCCAGCTCATCTCTACGCCACCGTCAATATCATTCCCTCAACTCAATTTCCAATCTTCACTGGGTCTCCACCGCCACCACCACTACCAGAAACCGATGTCGAATTGAAGCCACCGGTAACTCCTCTGCGTCTATACCTACCACCACTGCCACAATCCTACGTCGGAATTCCGATGAGATCCTCCTGAACCTTCTCCAGCAGCGAAAAACCGAGGATGCTTGGATTGCCTACACCCAATCTCCTCACTTACCAAATCCCACTTGCCTCAGCAGGTTAATCTGCCAATTATCGTATCAGAACACGCCCTCCGCCCTCACCCGAGCCCAGTCCGTCGTCCGACGCCTCCGCCATGAACGTCAACTCCACCGCCTGGACGCCAACTCCCTCGGCCTCCTCGCCGTCGCTGCAGCTAAGTCCGGCGATACACTCTACGCTAATTCCATCCTCAAATCGATGCTTAGATCCGGATACTTACCCCATGTCAAGGCCTGGAGCGCCGTTGTAAGTCGCCTCGCCGCATCCGGCGATGATGGCCCCAAAGAGGCCGTCAAGCTGTTTAGCCAGGTCACCCGGACGATCAGGAGATTCTCCGAGCCCGCCATGGTGATGAATTCACGGCCTGATACTGCAGCATATAATGCGGTGCTGAACGCGTGTGCTAATCTGGGTTGGACTGATAAGTTCCTCCAACTGTTCGATGAAATGCCTGAGAACAAATGTGAGCCGGATATCTTGACTTACAATATCATGATCAAGCTTTGTGCGAGAACTGAAAGGAAAGACTTGCTTGTGTTTGTACTGGAACGGATTCTGGAAAAGGAAATTGAATTATGTATGACAACATTGCAATCTTTAGTAGCGTCTTATATTGGCTTTGGTGATCTGGAAACCGCTGAGAAAATTGTTCAAGCAATGAGGGATGAAAGGCGGGATCTTTGCAAGATTCTAAGGGATGCAAATTTACAAGAATCTCCAAATGAAAATGATAGTGAAGTGTTTGAAAAATTGCTTCCAAATATGAATTACCCAACTGATCATGAACCGCCATTGTTACAGAAAGTATTCCTGCCAAACACTAGAATGTACACAACCTTAATGAAGGGTTACATGAAAGCAGGCCGGATCAAAGACACAGTGAGGATGCTTGAAGCAATGAGAAACCAACAAGATAGTTCTAGTCACCCGGACCATGTTTCCTACACAACTGTTGTGTCTGCACTAGTCAATGTCGGGTCAATGGAAAAAGCAAAACAGGTTTTAACTGAGATGACAAGATCTGGAATTCAAGCAAATAGAGTAACTTACAACATCCTGCTAAAGGGTTATTGCCAACAACTTCAGTTAGCAAACGCAAGGGAGACAATTAAAGAAATGATTAATGCAGGGATAGAACCCGATGCCGTATCATACAATACAGTAATTGATGGGTCTATATTGATTGATGATTGTGCAGGAGCTCTTGAGTTCTTTAATGAAATGAGAGCAAGAGGCATTGCTCCCACAAAGATAAGTTACACTACTCTTATGAAAGCATTTTCAGTATCGGGCCAACCGAAGCTAGCCCATGATGTTTTTAATGAAATGGAAAAAGACCCACGAGTGAAAGTGGATTTAGTTGCCTGGAACATGTTAATTGAGGCTTATGGCCGAGCAGGTATGCTTGATCCTGCAAAGGATCTAGTTGAGAAAATGAGAAAGAAAGGGGTTTATCCAGATGTAGCTACATATGGCAGTCTTGCACATTGTATAGCATTAGCAAAAAAGCCCGGTGAAGCATTATTACTTTGGAATGAAATCAAGGAACGTTGCGGTTTAATAACAACTGAAGAAATTAAGGATTCTAGATCTGGTTCAAAGGTTCCGATTTTGAAGCCTGACGAAGGGTTGTTGGATACTTTAGCAGATATATGTGTGAGGGCTGCATTCTTTAAGAAAGCTTTAGAAATAGTGGCTTTCATGGAGGAATTAGGGATAGCACCAAATAAGACCAAGTATACGAGGATCTACGTAGAGATGCATTCAAGAATGTTTACAAGCAAACATGCTTCAAGAGCAAGGCAAGATAGGAGGATTGAGAGGAAAAGAGCTGCAGAAGCTTTTAAATTTTGGCTTGGTTTGCCGAATTCTTATTATGGAAGCGAGTGGAGACTCGAAGGAGAAGGAGGTGAAGATGATGAATACGCGATTTAATCTATAGATCATCGATGTTTCTATGTAAACTACATGAAATTTGGTAGAACGTCACCCAATTTATGATCTGTATATTGTTCAGTTTGGGTGTTGTACAAATTTTATACAAAATTGGTTTATAGTTTATTTACAGAAGTGTATTTTCTTGTGTTATAGGATTATGTTATGAAACATTGCAAGGGAATGTTGAATAAAACGAAGCAAGTAAGATGGATGAATCATGAATATAGAGATATATTCTTATCGTATGGTTTCAAGTCATGAAAAAAATATGTGACTTTTGGTTTCAAAAGTGTTTTTTTACTTTTTACTTGTGACATGGGAAAAATATTTCAAATCATTGAAAGCCGGGAAAGATTATTAAACAAATCCAAAGCTTTGACCAGTCTAAAATAAGATTTTTTATCTTAATTTGCATCATTGACCCTGAAGCAATAGAGGATGACTTTTGAAGCATTTAAGAGAATTACAATTGAAAAATACATTATAATACTTTCATGTTTGATCATTGTTCTATTATTAGCAAGTTAGGCTAATCACTTTATATTCACAATTAGAGGCGGGGCAAAAATGCCAAAAAAACTCGGAACCGGAACCAAGAATCTGAATCGGAACCGTTCATACATGAACCGGTGGGTATGGGTGGTTCGGGGTTCTCAAATAAATTGGAACCGGTTCTGTCTTTACCCGGCCAAAAACCGGTCGGAACTGGTGAAAAACCAGATACGGAACCGAGTATTAACTTTGTTGACCGAAACTGAAACCGTCTGCCAACTCTAGTCACAATTGGATAAATAGTTCAACTGATTTGTAAGAACATTTTTTTGTTCGTGTTTGTATGTTTAACACTTAAGATTACTTTGTGAATGGTTGTAGGCGGTAGCTATGTTTACACTATCGTTACAAATGTTAATATGAATGATAATTTATGTTTATACGTCATGAGATTTTGTTATAAGTTGTGATAGAATGCTTAAGGTTTCACTTCAAAGAACCTTTAAACATGTTGTAAATGTATAGTTAGATGCGACTGAGATCCATTTGGAGTTGACATTCAATTGATATGAGTTATGTCTTTACAACACATATATTAGTAAGTCATGCAATAAAGGGTTGGACTTAATAACAGGAAATCATAACTTAATTTACACATGTTTAAATCATAATCAATCAGCAATCAAATCAATATCAAATCAAAATCAAAATCAATTCTAAGTATTTCTTACCACCACAAATTCCCAGAGATGGAAGTTCCAAACAATCAAAGTATTCATTTACCACAGTGAGTGTGAGTAGACCACCAACAAGACAACAATGATCAACAGAATGCACAGAGTGGTAGCGGTAAGTCCAAATAGTCTCAAAGCATCTCTCCCTTGTTTACAAATAAAATCATTCCAAATTTCATGATAAATTCTAACTATAAACATGTAGAAAGCCATTACCATAACAGACTAATTATTATTAGTAGGCTCATAGCACAACAAAATTAAACAAGTAGAGAGCCATTTTTATTTTTATTATATAAAATACATTCACTAACTATAAACAACAACCATCTTTGTGACATGATTCAGAAAACCACAAGAGCAACATATCATAGTCCACCCCTCCAATTTAGTCTATGATTAGTATGAGCACAAGCGAGAGATGAGCAAGAACACACGCAATGAAACACACAATCTTTATGATCCTGAATATCACCGGAGAGAAGGGTTTCCAGGTCGATTTTGACAAATAATCATTAACCAGAATAGGTAAAGTTAACCCACCAACCAAAAATGAAGCTATAGATGTGTGGATCAGGAAACTCTGAGTTTGAAAAGGGGTTTCCTTTCTTCCAATATACTTCCACCGAAGGTACTGAACCAACGCATTGTACGTGAAGAAAACTGATCCAGCATACATGGCCACCATCCGTTTGGAGCCGCTATCAATCCTGATACAAAAATCAAAATTTTACATGAATATACAAGATTGGTTGAATAAAAAGTGAGATCTCATGATTGAATCAACGAATATAGTAAAAAAAAAAAATGAAAACCCTAGAAATAGAGATTCATTGTCGAACAGAGATATATCTTGAATAAGAAATAGAATCATCAAAATAGAATTGAAAACTTAGAAATATAAAAACCCTAAACGATTAGCACTCACATAGGTGTTGCAGGTTTTTCGTTCCTAACAATACGCGAGTCATCGTTAAAATTACCCATCGCTTTTGGTTTGAGATTTCAAGTGTGCGACGACGACTGGGGGTGTAAATTAACTTGATATAATCTTACACGTAATTTCTCTAAAGGCCCTTCAACAAACAGGCAACCGACTTTTTTGTATCTCAGCTTTCAGTTGTTACACATCTGCCCCCAAACGTAGTTCTTTGTCGCCACAAATAATTTGCATTTGCATATACAATTTTACATGTAAGTTGCTACTTTTGTATATTACACGATTTACATCAAAAAAATAATAATAAAGAGTTACTATTAAAAATTTAAACTATAAAACATGAATTTTTAATATAAAATATGATTAAAAATCCTGTATAATTTAATACTTTTAGTGATACAATAATGTTATTTTTTCTATATACACTAATGTGTTCACTTTTTTTAAGCATTTTGCTTTAAACATTTTACTGAAATATTATATTTATAATATTTGGTTTTTTTCAAAAAGTGTTTTTTATATGTTAATATATTTTAATGTATTAATTTTTTTTATCAAATTATATTAATATTTTTATTTAATATGAGAGAGATGCGTAAATCCAATTGTATTATTGATTAAAATAACTTTAAACATATTGTATTAACTTTGAATATTATGTCTCAAAAATATAAAATTATTCACGAAAGCAAATAATGTCCAATAAGCGTAATTTTTTAGAAATCGTGTCCTAAAACAAAAATTATAATTTGACTTGCGCCCTATAATAGGAAAAAAAGTTCGTTGACCTAAGAGAAGAAATTCTCACGCATGTCCCTCTCAAGACCAAAATTCAATCTAAGGGTGTTTAAAAAAAAAAACACTATCCGAGCCCTAAATATCTGAAAATCCAAATCCAAAAAATCCGGAAAATTCGGATAACTGGAAATTCAGAAATCCGGAAGTTCGGATTCGGATCCGGACACCTATTTTGAAACTTTTCGGATAGTTTCGATATCCGTTATCAGAAAATAGTCTTTTTCGGATATTTCGGATAATTTTTTTTGGATATCCGAAATATATATATATTTTTTAAATTTTGAACCTTTTCCTAAGTTCGGATATCCGATCCGTTTTGGATACGGTTTCGGATAGTAAAATTCACTACCCAAAAGTTTTAGATATCCGAATCACCGGATATCTGAAAATGAACACCTCTAATTCAACCTATAATTTATGGTTTTTGCCCCTTCTATTTGAGAATATAATATTATAACTCAGCCATGGTTTTCAACATTTTTGAGTAGCAAGACTTTTTGGCATCCATCACATGCAAGAACAACCACAATAGAGCAACCACCATAACACTAGCCACATGACTCGCCCGGACACCAACACACAAGCAACCATAGCACCGTGCTATTTTGAGACACCATCCACAAGATGTTGGGACGTTATGGATCATACTTGTTGTTTATAGTGTTTGAAGGACATGCTTTGTTTTACTATTGTTTTTTTTATCCTATTATGATATGTGAACTCTACGTTTTAGTGTATAAACTTATGTTTTTGTTGTTTATTTGTATCATAATTTCGTTATTTGTTGATCGTATATTATAAATATTTTATCGCTATTTATGCAATAATTAAGAAATAATGCATTCATTAAAAGAAAAAAAAAATAGGATCAACTCATGATAATTTTTGCTTTTTATACAAAAATTAAGAAAAATAATACATTTGTTTGAAGAAAACATTAAGATTAATTGATATATTATATAATTTAATAAAATAAATTTGATGCTAAGAAAACATAATGAAGTGCACATGTGTATATGAGTCTTATAAACCTTCATTCATGTGATTTAATTTTAATATGAAAAGAAAAAAAATAACTATCTATACGACTCATATGTCCTATAGACTAGCAAACGAACATGTGATGGAGCTTGGGGAGTTTTTGAGGAGGGGCGGAAAGTTTAAAGAGAGGGTTGAAATTGATAGCAAAAACAATATATATAAATAATTCTAACATATCGATCGAAAAATTAACACTACTGATGCAAAAATGGTGGCACGATCCTCCCGTGCCCTCATACAACTCATTTTGTTCTATGTGAGTCGTATATGTGTAAGTGTCATCCAAAGATCCTCCCTTAATATCTGAATAATGAGACCCATAATATATTGTGATAAGGCTTTGAAACACATTAAAATTGAAGAAAAAGGAAACAAATTTGGCCAAGAAAAAGGGATGGTAGAAAGGATGCTCCTCTTCGTCGTGTACGTTGTCCCAGATGTTGGTTTCTAATTCGGTTTGCTTAACGCACCTCTCTCGTTAAAACTAAATATCCTAGGCTCGTTGACAAGGTCGTTTAATCTCTTGTGTTATTTCAAGATCTCAGACTCGTTATCATAGCAGTTTGATCTTAAGATCTCGTCGGTTGAGATTACTCTATCTATGCCTCTATAATCAAATGAACAAAAAAAATTAGATTGAATTACATATATCCATCTATTTAGAACTCTAAATCAAATTAAATTACATATGTCCCATTCTTTTATAATTTTTCTTCTTTAGTTAAGAGGATACATAAAATTTAAAAGTTTACGTAAGAAAATATATGTAATTTAAAAGGTTTGATTAAGAAATATATGTAATTTATTTTTTGAATTGAGTATATACGTGATTTATGATGTTTATAGAGATATATAAGCAATTGTCCCTAAAAATTAAGGTATTATGTTTGTTATACTACGAGATTATTTGATTGTGTGAAATTTTCCATGTGTTCAACATTTCAAAACTAAATACACGTAGTTTTGTTCTTAAGATGTTCTACAACAACTTATAGTTATTGGGACCGAAATAATGT
Organism: Mikania micrantha; assembly: GCA_009363875.1. NCBI lineage: Eukaryota > Viridiplantae > Streptophyta > Magnoliopsida > Asterales > Asteraceae > Mikania > Mikania micrantha. The sequence continues at coordinate 108,333,392 of CM018680.1, forward strand.
TGATGTTATCGTGAAGTATTGATGGATAGTCATGGAAATAAATATGTCAAACCGTTTTTGAAAACAAATTATACACACACACACAAAATTTACATGAACAATATTTTTAATATATTTTTTTTTTTATTTTCATTGGTTAAAATTTAAGAAATCATCTCTAAAATTTAACAAATTAATGTCTAAAATGTAAAAATCATACAATACTTGAAAACAACAAAATCTATGTTATAAATATGACTTAACCTTCTATCATGTACTTTATGGTATAGAATATTATATTAATTTTGCTTAAATATTGTATTAAATGATGTTTTAAACTTCAGCCATAAAGTCAAAATTTACACATCATCTTCTAAATATTAACCGTTTGACAAAGAGAGTAAAACAAGATATCAATGATGTTATAACTTAGCATAATACTCGTAATTAAATTTATGCTCAATTAGTCAATGATATAAGAAATATCAATAAGATAAGAGCATAGAAGATAGGTTATAACCACCTTTAAGTTACTTATTTATTGCTATAAATTTTTAAACCACCCCATGGCTTCTACACATGATTTGTCTTAATTTGGTATTTATTATTCTTAACATCTTATATACATGAGATCTCAATGTGAGGAACATCGTGTCTTGGCATGGTTTAAATGTTACTACATAGGGATCATAGAATTGACAATTTGATATTGTGATGTATGGATTCTAGTCTTAATTTGCACCCATTTTAATTTAGCAATCAATATAGGCATGAGCATACCAATGATGTCTTGTCCTAGTGGTAAGATGGAGGTATGATGTGACACCCCAATTATCATAACAAAACGTTTAACATAGTTGCGGAATTTACAAAATTTAGGTCCCAGATTTACGGGTTTTAAAACCCTTACAATTCAACTAAAATCATTTAACACTTTAACATGACTAACTAGACTTGTTCATCATTTACAAAACAAGTCAAATACGTTAAAAAGTGTAGTTTTAAACTTTACAATCCATTTACTTAATCTTTACAAAAGCATGGTTCGATCCTTTGAACCGTCTGATCGTTCTGTGTCGTAGCCGAGCCTACTTTTGACCTGAAACAACCACAAACAATCAAGTGTTAGTCCAAAAGGACTAAGTGAGTTAACCCCTTAACCTCCCCGTGCTTAACCGAATTAATCGGAAGCAAAAATCAAAAAAAATTCATTCTGGGCGTATGATACGCCCACCGTACCAAACGCCCAAATTCCAGCGTTGACAGCAACTTCTGGGCGTAGTGTAAGATTCTGGGCGTATGATACGCCCAATCTGGGCGTATGGTACGCCCACTGCAGGTCTGCAGCTCCAATTTTCGCGTTTTCACTTCCAGAATCGATCCGGATCATTCCCGGACATTCTTTCACACAAAAATCAACTCCATGACACCATTTAAACATGTTTTTAAGCCCCCAAACCTATCTTGGTGACCCTCAACATATAATTTCACATAATCACCTAATGGTTTGTTTTTCCCAAACCATTACCATCTTTAATCAATTCCCTTCGCACGAATGCGAATCATTCCCCATGACATTCAATAGTCATATTACATCAACTTTCACACGAATGTGAATCATCTTCCTTGCCATTCAACATGGACTTATAATTTCTTCCACACGAATGTGGATCATCACCCAAATACCATCACCAAATGGTTTTACCTCATATTTCACACGAATGTGGATCACCAACATGAAACATGTCAATTAACTCCTATCATAAATTGACATCAATTACATTCATGTATACACACCACATAACATTCAACTTCTACAAAACAACACATTTTGTAATGCAACCAATTCAAACATTTCAAACATGAATAAGTCTTATGGTTGCTTATTCATGGATAGGTTACTCACCTTGGTCCTTAGTTCCACTTGGTTCAACTTTCTCTTTACCGGGTCTTTGGTTGGTACTTCCACCTCCTAAATCATATTATCACATTCAATCTAGGAATAACACACAAGAAACAAGCATACAACCCCTTGACCCGTTATCACCATATTTGACTTTATGATAGTCAAACCTTCCTATTTCACCAACTCACATTCTAATTGCATTCAACATTTAAAATTAAGTTATACACCACTAACAAATCATCTATTTAAGTTTATGAACCAATCCCCCCAAGTTCACCAATAATCACAATTCATTCTTACATTTGAGTTGTTTGAGGCATTTCCTCAAACACCTTATGTGCAGAGTTTTATGACACCAAAACATCAACATTTTAAAAGGTGAACATTTCCATTCCTTTCATTTCAAACTTATGAAGTCTCAAACTTCTTAATTTATAATTTCTCATCCAAATCACTGCACATCCATTATCAAATGCAACCATTCATCATTTTAAAACTCTAGTTCATTCACTCATCAATTTCACCCAAACCCATAATTCCCCAAAACTCCAACTCTTAGTTTTCATACCAAATACATGCAAAATAGTTAGGTTAGTTGATTTTCATCTCAACAAACACAATCACTTGTGTTAACTACCTCAAACACCCAAAAATTTGATTTTATCACTACTAACCTAACCCACCCATGGAGACCCACGAAAATTCAGCCATATGGATGAAACCACATACCTAGAGTTAAGAAATTAGATGAGGAATACGAATTCAAGCTTGCATTCAAGATCAGAAATGGTTTGGTGGGTGAATTTTGGTCCAAAACCCAAATTCTTTGCTTCCCCTTCTCTTGGTCGTCGACCTCTTCTCCACCAACACAAGAATTCTGATTTTTGACCAAGTTTGACCCCCATTTCCCTTTAAAACCCCCCTTTTAATTTATCTTTCAATAAATGGCAGTTTTAGTCCCTCCACTTCCCATCTAACATTTACTAATGTTTAAAATGGATAAATATTTAACCTACTAAACAACACATAACAACACCATTTAACTTAAAATTTAATCACATATCGATTATTTTAATAATTAGTTAAATTGGGTCGTTACAAATTCTTTCCCCCTTAACGGGGTTTCGTCCCCGAAACTAGTTTACATATCAAACAAAAAGGGATAGAATTTCTTCATTTCATCTTCCGACTCCCACGTTGTGTCGGATCCTCGTCTATTCTTCCATTGCACCTTGACTTGGTTCAACGACTTGTTTCTAAGCCGTTTTATCTTTCGGTCCAATATTGCCTCCGGTTTCTCCACATAATTCAATTTGTCAACAACTTCCACATCTTCCAAAGGCACATAAGCCGACTCATCCGCCAAACACTTTCTCAAATGAGACACATGAAAAGTGTTATGAATGCCACTTAGCTCGTCCGGTAGTTCTAGACGATAAGCAACTTCACCAACCCGAGCAATGATCCTAAAAGGACCAATGAAGCGTGGACTTAGCTTCCCGCGCTTACGAAATCGAATTACTCCTTTCCACGGAGAAACTTTCAACAACACATAGTCCCCCACCTGGAACTCAATTGGTCTTCTCCGTTTATCTGCATATGATTTCTGTCGGTCTTGAGCTGCTTTCAAATGAGCTCGTATTTGATCAATCTTTGCATTGGTCACCTTGATTATCTCTTTTTCTGCAATCTCTCGTTGACCGACTTCATCCCAACAAACAGGAGTACGACATTTCCTCCCATAAAGCATCTCATATGGCGGCATTCCCAGACTGGAATGATAACTATTATTGTAAGAAAATTCTGCCAACGGCAAATAGTCGTCCCAGTTTCCCCCAAAATCAATAATACACGCACGTAGCATATCCTCCAAAGTTTGAATGGTCCTTTCACTCTGACCATCTGTTTGAGGATGATACGCCGTGCTAAGCAAGAGTTTGGTGCCTAACTCCTCCTGAAATTTCCTCCAAAAGTGTGAGGTAAACCGAGTGTCTCTATCGGATACAATAGATATAGGTACCCCATGTCGTGACACCACTTCCTTTATATATACCTCCGCCATCTTCTCCGACGAATACGTCTCCCGTATCGGAATAAAATGAGCACTTTTCGTCAACCTGTCAACAATGACCCAAATCGTATCATGTCCCTTTTTGGTCTTAGGGAGTTTAGTAATTAGATCCATTGTGACATGTTCCCACTTCCATAAAGGAATCTCCAACGGTTGTAACTTGCCATACGGTTTCTGGTGCTCAGCCTTCACCTGCATGCAAGTCAAACATTTCTCCACATACTTCACAATATCTCTTTTCATTCCCGGCCACCAATAATTTCTCCGGAGATCACGATACATCTTGGTGGCACCAGGATGAATAGAGTACTTAGACTTATGAGCTTCATCCAACAAAATCAACTTGAAGGGACAAGTGGGAGGTATCCACACCCGACCCCACCTTGTCTTCAAGCCTCGCTCATCTTCATCCAAGTTATGAATTTGCCCCTTTATTCGGTCTCTCTTCCAATTTTCTTCCTTGAGTGCCTCCACCTGTGCTTCTTTGATTTGAGTTATGATTTCAGATGAAACCACAATTTTCATCACCTTCACCTTTATAGGTGAATAATCCTTTCTACTCAAGGCATCAGCAACCACGTTTGCCTTTCCCGGGTGGTAGAGGATTTCACAATCATAATCTTTGATTAACTCTAACCACCGCCTCTGCCTCATGTTCAACTCTTTCTGAGTAAAGAAATATTTAAGGCTCTTATGATCGGTGTAAATGGTACATTTCACACCGTATAGATAGTGCCTCCATATCTTCAATGCAAAAACTACAGCCGCAAGCTCAAGATCATGAGTTGGGTAATTCACCTCGTGCACCTTCAATTGTCTTGAAGCATACGCAATCACCCTTCCCCGTTGCATTAACACACAACCCAAACCCGAATATGATGCATCTGAATAAACTACAAAATTGTCGGGTCCATCAGGTAGTGCCAATACAGGAGCTTGGGTCAATTTCACCTTCAATTCCTGAAAAGCTCGTTCTTGATCATCTCCCCATTCATACTTCACTCCTTTCCTTGTTAGCTTAGTCAAGGATGAAGCAATCTTGGAGAAATCCTGTATAAAACGCCTGTAATAACCTGCTAGTCCAAGAAAACTTCTCACCTCCGTTGGAGTCTTAGGCGGACTCCATCTTGCTACAGCTTGTATTTTTGATGGATCAACATGAATTCCATCCGCGTTCACCACATGCCCCAAGAATTGCACCTCTTGTAACCAAAAAGCACACTTGGAAAATTTCGCATATAATTTCTCCCTACGGAGTGTTTCAAGCACCTCACGCAAATGACATGCGTGATCACCCTCATTTTTAGAATAGACCAAAATGTCATCAATGAACACAATGACTGATCTATCCAACATTGGTCTACACACCCGATTCATTAGATCCATGAATGCCGCCGGCGCATTCGTCAAACCAAAAGACATGACGAGAAATTCGTAATGCCCATATCGAGTGCGAAACGCTGTCTTCTCCACATCTTCATTCCTAACCTTGAGTTGATGATATCCCGACCTAAGATCGATTTTAGAAAACCACTTGGCACCTTGCAACTGGTCAAAAAGATCATCAATTCGAGGTAAAGGATATCGGTTCTTCACAGTTAACTTGTTCAACTCCCGGTAATCGATACACATTCTCATACTTCCATCTTTCTTCTTAACAAAGAGAACCGGAGCACCCCAAGGTGAGATGCTAGGACGGATGAAACCTTTGTCAAGAAGTTCTTGTATTTGAGTCATTAACTCCTGCATTTCTGTCGGTGCCAATCGATAAGGAGTTTTAGCTATTGGCTTAGCTCCAGGAACCAAATCTATCCTGAACTCAACATCTCTTTCCGGAGGAACACCAGGCAAGTCATCCGGAAAGACGTCCGAGAAGTCTCTAACAATAGGAATATCTTCTAATTTCTTCACCTCTTTCTCCATATCCACCACATAAGCTAGATAAGCCTTACCTCCACGTTTGATATACTTCAAGGCTTTGATCATTGAGCATATCACAACCCCATCTTTCTTTTCTCCATGTATGATTACTTCTTTCCCACTTGGTGATGACAATTGAATTATTTTTCGATTACAAACTATATTGGCTTGGTTTGAAGACAACCAATCCATTCCCACTACCACGTCAAATTCTCCTAACAACATAGGTATTAGATCAATCGTATACTCCTCATCTTCTATGGTGATCTTACAATTCCGGTATACATCAAACACCAAGAAACTCTTAGAATCTGCCACTTCTATTTCTAAGGGTGCAATTAGTTTCTCTAATACAAATGATGCATGATGAGTAAATTTTGTGGATACAAAAGATTTGCTAGCTCCCGAGTCAAACAAAACATAAGCAGGTACAGAATTTACTAGAAAAGTACCTGTTACAACATCCCCCGCATCCTTGGCCTCATCAGCAGTAATTTGAAAAGCTCGACCTTTAGGTTTAGGTACTTCAAATTTCTTCCCACTCCCGCTTCCCTTGAAAAAACCACCACCACTAGATGCATTTCCTTTCAGTTCTGGACATTCGCTCTTCTTGTGACCAGGCTTATAACAGTTGTAACACAAATTTAATGGACTTGTGCATTGAGTAGCAAGATGACCTTGCTTCCCACATTTATAGCAATTCATTGACTTAGCATAACACTCTCCCAAATGATTTCTTCCACAAGTCGTGCAATGACGAACTTCACGACTACCCGCAAACTTCTTTGGTGAGTTCGAAAACTTTGGTTTCTTGGAAGACCCCCCTTCCTTTTCTGCCTTTCTCTTCTCCCCCCTTTCTTCTTGTCGGTTTAACTCTAGTTCTCTTTCCCTTGCACAATCAATAAGTTCCGATAAGGTCTCACATTTTGACGGTGTGAGAAATTCCCTATACTTAGCATTCAACATGCTATGGTATCTGTTTATCCACATCCTCTCTGTTTGCAAGAGATCAGGGCAAAACCTTGCCTTGTCAAAGAACACCGCAGTGATGGTGTCTATGCTCTCATCTTTGTGTCGCATATGTAAGAACTCCTCCGTTATGCGATCAATAGCAGCTTGAGGGCAAAACCGTTTAAGAAATAACTCCTTAAATTCAGCCCAAGTTAGACTTTTGACACCCTCTCTCCCTTTCTCCTTACGTAGGAGTTCCCACCAGTCTTTAGCTCTCTCCCTAAGTTGATTCCCAGCAAACACGACTTCATCTGTCGCATCACAATGACATGTTTCGAAAGTTCCTTCCATATCCGCTATCCACCTTTGACTTAGTAGTGGATCAACTTCACCTTTGAATTCTGCAGGTTTACATGCCACAAAATCCTTGTAGGTCACCTTTCTAGAGGGTCGTTCAACATCACCACTTGCTTTAAGTGTAGCAAACTCTTGTCGAATAGAGTCTAGTAACAAAGCTTGCATCCCGTCCATGTGAGTAGGGATGGTAGCTTGAAGTGCTTTAGCCACTTCCTCTTTCACAATTTCTCGTATTTGAGCGAGTTCAACTGCATGACTACCCTCCCCGGCATCATGTTCATCAGCCATTTATGACTGAAATAGGTTAAGTGGTTCATTAGTATCATTATTTGAATCATAGTACATAGGTAAACCACAATTGATGATCCTATAGATCACTTTACAAACAACACTCCTACCACCTTACCTACTAGTCTTTACCAAAATTTCAAGTGAATTCGTTAAGGTCATGCCCATGTCACTTGAATATGATTATACTGGCCAGGTATAATAATATCATCATCACATGTTCAGTAAATTAACTTCATCGCCTAAAACCTTGGTTAAGAGTTTCGGTTCACGTATCACATATTTATCACATGCATTCACATATCGAATGTATCAAATCTTTATTACATCAATTACAATTACATATCAATTGCAATTTCAATCACACATATATATCAATTACATTTACTTATCAAATGTAATCACACTTACTAACCTCAGGTCTTCGGCTACGTGATCAGACCTTGGATCGAACCTTTCTCCCCATATCAAGAGCACAAAAGTTTGAGATCAAATGAGTCATCACACACTTGATTCACTCAAACCTAAGGCTCTGATACCAACTTGTGACACCCCAATTATCATAACAAAACGTTTAACATAATTGCGGAATTTACAAAATTTAGGTCCCAGATTTACGGGTTTTAAAACCCTTACAATTCAACTAAAATCATTTAACACTTTAACATGACTAACTAGACTTGTTCATCATTTACAAAACAAGTCAAATACGTTAAAAAGTGTAGTTTTAAACTTTACAATCCATTTACTTAATCTTTACAAAAGCATGGTTCGATCCTTTGAACCGTCTGATCGTTCTGTGTCGTAGCCGAGCCTACTTTTGACCTGAAACAACCACAAACAATCAAGTGTTAGTCCAAAAGGACTAAGTGAGTTAACCCCTTAACCTCCCCGTGCTTAACCGAATTAATCGGAAGCAAAAATCAAAAAAAATTCATTCTGGGCGTATGGTACGCCCAACCGGGCGTATGGTACGCCCACCGTACCAAACGCCCAAATTCCAGCGTTGACAGCAACTTCTGGGCGTAGTGTAAGATTCTGGGCGTATGATACGCCCAATCTAGGCGTATGGTACGCCCACTGCAGGTCTGCAGCTCCAATTTTCGCGTTTTCACTTTCAGAATCGATCCGGATCATTCCCGGACATTCTTTCACACAAAAATCAACTCCATGACACCATTTAAACATGTTTTTAAGCCCCCAAACCTATCTTGGTGACCCTCAACATATAATTTCACATAATCACCTAATGGTTTGTTTTTCCCAAACCATTACCATCTTTAATCAATTCCCTTCGCACGAATGCGAATCATTCCCCATGACATTCAATAGTCATATTACATCAACTTTCACACGAATGTGAATCATCTTCCTTGCCATTCAACATGGACTTATAATTTCTTCCACACGAATGTGGATCATCACCCAAATACCATCACCAAATGGTTTTACCTCATATTTCACACGAATGTGGATCACCAACATGAAACATGTCAATTAACTCCTATCATAAATTGACATCAATTACATTCATGTATACACACCACATAACATTCAACTTCTACAAAACAACACATTTTGTAATGCAACCAAGTCAAACATTTCAAACATGAATAAGTCTTATGGTTGCTTATTCATGGATAGGTTACTCACCTTGGTCCTTAGTTCCACTTGGTTCAACTTTCTCTTTACCGGGTCTTTGGTTGGTACTTCCACCTCCTAAATCATATTATCACATTCAATCTAGGAATAACACACAAGAAACAAGCATACAACCCCTTGACCCGTTATCACCATATTTGACTTTATGATAGTCAAACCTTCCTATTTCACCAACTCACATTCTAATTGCATTCAACATTTAAAATTAAGTTATACACCACTAACAAATCATCTATTTGAGTTTATGAACCAATCCCCCCCAAGTTCACCAATAATCACAATTCATTCTTACATTTGAGTTGTTTGAGGCATTTCCTCAAACACCTTATGTGCAGAGTTTTATGACACCAAAACATCAACATTTTAAAAGGTGAACATTTCCATTCCTTTCATTTCAAACTTATGAAGTCTCAAACTTCTTAATTTATAATTTCTCATCCAAATCACTGCACATCCATTATCAAATGCAACCATTCATCATTTTAAAACTCTAGTTCATTCACTCATCAATTTCACCCAAACCCATAATTCCCCAAAACTCCAACTCTTAGTTTTCATACCAAATACATGCAAAATAGTTAGGTTAGTTGATTTTCATCTCAACAAACACAATCACTTGTGTTAACTACCTCAAACACCCAAAAATTTGATTTTATCACTACTAACCTAACCCACCCATGGAGACCCACGAAAATTCAGCCATATGGATGAAACCACATACCTAGAGTTAAGAAATTAGATGAGGAATACGAATTCAAGCTTGCATTCAAGATCAGAAATGGTTTGGTGGGTGAATTTTGGTCCAAAACCCAAATTCTTTGCTTCCCCTTCTCTTGGTCGTCGACCTCTTCTCCACCAACACAAGAATTCTGATTTTTGACCAAGTTTGACCCCCATTTCCCTTTAAAACCCCCCTTTTAATTTATCTTTCAATAAATGGCAGTTTTAGTCCCTCCACTTCCCATCTAACATTTATTAATGTTTAAAATGGATAAATATTTAACCTACTAAACAACACATAACAACATCATTTAACTTAAAATTTAATCACATATCGATTATTTTAATAATTAGTTAAATTGGGTCGTTACATATGAAGGAAGTGATAGGAGACTCAGGTCCTAGGTTCGATTATTGATCCTACTCGGTTTTACCGGCCTTTCATCGTCGTGTCTTTGGACGGGTGCTTGGGTCGGGTTTTTCCTTTGAATTGGTGGCTGGTGGGCTAGGGCTCTGTACGTCTGGGCTAGTGGCCAACTTGGTCATCATTTAGCCATTAGGGGCCGCGTACGAAGTACGTACCCGGCAGTTGATTAGTTGGCCGTTCAAAAAAATATATAGGCATGAACTTGTATAAATGTACCGATTTTTTCAATTGCAGCTGTTTCATTTAATGTAGCTTAAAGATCAAAAACAAAAACTTTAAGTATATAATAGAGGTTGGCATGATTTAGACCTTGTATGGCTTTCGGGAAAAAGGATAAAACATAAACATTCTTTTTTACTAGCCAATTTAGTTTAGATAACACTCAAGAAAGATTTATAGTTATCATCTCTTTATTAACATGTGTCATGCAGGAAATCAACTTTGGTCTATCATTGTTAAACAATGTTAATGTCTTATACAAGCGTGAGTTTGTTAGATTGTTTGTAGAAAAATGGTTGTAACTAAAAATTGTCAATCCAAAAACATTTTTAAAGATTTAGTTTGAAAAAAAAAAAATTCAAACTGATACAAAAAAATTACAGATTATGATTTACATATAGAATTAGACAAAAAAATCACATCATGCAAATACTTTTTTTTCGTAACTTTGTTGTTTCTTTGTCTTTTTAGTTTCTTTTATTAAGAAAAAGGTTATAATTTATAAATATTTCATGAAAAAATATTATTTTTTTGATATAACGACACGTGTGCAATCCAGTTGTTCCTTAGGCTGTCCTCCTCATACGTTGTAAAAATATTCAAAATAATTAAAAAAAAAATCAGTAACTCGTTTGCTACGATAACCGACGTAAAATTTCACACACAAATACACACTGCCGCTTTTCCAATTTCCATACAAAGATTTTGCGACGTTGGTTCACATAAGGTACCTTGATCTGTCATCTACATACCTCTGTTCTTGAATTAATGTTGCCAAGCGTGTTTTGGTTCTTGATTTTAATGCTTCTGTTTAAGATTGCATGAATTTTAGCGATTGTTTGTTGATATCGACAAACTTCAATTCCTGTTGATTGTATAAGTAAAAAACGTTCTTGGCGGAAGGAATCATCGATCACGAAACCCCAATGATGGAACCGTCTTTTGGTTATCGTGAGGATGATTTAGTTGATGATTGCATGGTTTCTGGAGGTAAAAAGGGGGTTGTAATGGAGTCTGATGAGAGAATTTTGACTGTTTTTGAAAATAAGATTGATGATTGGGGAAGTGGTATGCGTTTGAAAGGTAAAGTTGCAGGATCAGGGTTTGTAGATGATGGAAAATTAGGGGCGAATCTAGTGGAATCTGGAGTAGGTAGTAATGTTTCTAAAGCTTGTGGTATGCGTGCAATCAACCTTGTTGTTGACTTGAGCCCTCGTTCTAGAAAAGAATCTGATCATAATGTGGTTGAATCAAGTGGAAAAAAGACAAATGATGTTGAATTCACTGAAAAAGAAGGTGAATATGGGTTTTCAGATTTGGTCTGGGTGAAGATGAAGAACCATCCATGGTGGCCTGGTCAGATAATCAATCCATCAGCTTCAACAGATGAACCAGCAAAACATTTCAAGAAAGAAGGGTTTCTCATAGCATATTTTGGGGAAACAAAGTTTGCATTACATGAGTTAAACGAAGTTAAACCGTTTCATATAAACTTTAGTAAAATGGAAACTCAAAGTAAGAGTGAAGCTTTCATTCATGCTGTGAATCATGCTCTACATGGGGTTGCTAGACGTGTTGAACTTGGGTTATCGTGCTTATGTTTATCTGAAGAGGTATGCAATAAAATTAAATCGCAAATTGTTGTTAATTCGGGGATGAGGAAAGAATCAAGTAGAGTAGATGATGGGGATAGATTCTATAGTATAAACTCTTTCAATCCTGCTAAAGCCGTTGATGTTTTGCTAGATTTTGCCAAAGATCCATTTGGGATTAATAGATTAGATGCTTCAACAGTTGAAGGTCAATTATCAGCATTTAATCGGTTGAAAGGATATCATCATCTTCAACTAAACCAAATATTAGATGAAATAGATGATAAATCTAATGATACCAGTTCTGCATTTCATTCAAAAGGAAAATTAAATTATCGTGGGAGGCCACGTAAGAGTAAACACTTGTTTGAGAGTGGCATCAGCTCAAGGAAGAATGCGAGATGCTTGTCAAAGTTGATGTCAGATGGTATCGATAGAGTGTCTGGTGTGGAATACAAACCTAAAAAAAGAGGCAGAAAGAGGAAAGTTATTGAATCTAAAGGGTCCAATGGTGAAAATCAATGTCAAAGTCAAATTGCAGATGAATTTCTTTCACAGATGTACATGGCTGCTAGGAACCCAATTGAAGGTCAGCATAATCTTGACTCACTGCATAAATTTTACTCTGATTTTACGAATTATCGATTGACAAAAAATAAGAATTATGAAGAAATCGCAAACGAATCAGAAACTCTGGAGGCAGATGGATTTACTGGTGTTAAAGATTCTTACTGGACCGATATGACCATTGTAACCGAATCTGATATTAGCCCAAAACCAAATAAAGAGAACTCTGCAACCGCATTAACCTTTAAGTTTACAAATTTGGACTGTGTCCCATCAGTAAGGAAACTGCATGAGATATTTAGGCGTTACGGAGCTTTACAAGAAACCGAGACTCGGGTGTTGAAGAAGAAAAAGTGTGTGAAACTGGTGTTTGAGAGAAAATGTGATGCAGAAACTGCATTTAGCAGCACTGGGAAGTTTGGTATTTTTGGGCCGGCTCTTGTTAGTTACCGCCTTAACTTCTCACCAAAACTCAAAAAGACACAGCGGGCAGAAAGGGGCTGAAATCAGCAAAGAAAGTGCAGTTTGAAAGATAGGTAGTGAAGTTGAATAACATATATGACTTTTGACTTTTGATTGTTTGATGCCAGCTTATGGTTATTTTTGGCTTACAAGGTTTTATGCACATTAGTAACTACTGCTAGCTACTCTGGTACTGCTTGGTGTTAAACTGTTGATCATTTTGGTTCAAGAAAATAGATGGAATTCTGTGGAAAATTGGTTCTTTTTTTACCCTGTTATTTGTTTATTTATTTTTTGAACGATGCTCATAAACTGTTACAAATTACATTACACTTTTGCTCGGGTTTGAAACCATTTTTTTCACTACCTCTCTAACAAGTGAGGTAGTCTCACATGGCTTTCCTTAATTAAATGGGCATAGATTGTTGTTAAAGTTGTGTGTGTTGCATGTGCACTTGTGAAATATATAAGGTTTTAAGGCAAACACTTTAGCCATTATACACTTAATCCACTTGATTTGTAGACGGACTTGTGACAGGTAATTGAGAGATCTTGTATTGTTTTGTATTTAGCAATATAATGGATCAGACCAAGCTATAGACATGTTATCCCAAGTCTTGAAGAGCTGTATTTTTATATGCACCATAGTCCAAAACACAGCATTCCAACCCACATATGTTTGCTTAATATGTATATATATTTTTAATTTTATATACAAATTTGTAATTAGGTTATCGTGCATTTCTGAATGGTTTGATATTGATCAGTTGTGGTCAAACTTTGACGCTTTAGATGGAAAATTTAGCCATGTTGAAATAAAAATAACAGTTTGACACCCCATTTGAGCTTTCGTGCTTATTTAGATTATCATTTACATGCAATGTTGAACAACACCAGATAGCCTCACAACTCACAAGTTATGACTAGATCACATTGAAGCAAGTTCAAAATGTCTTGAAGGTTCATAGACTGCATTCTTCCATAGCAAATGAAGTTTTGAAGTTAGCTTTGCCACTTTCAGCCCGAACCGTTTTGTTGCATCTGTCTTTCTGCATACTGATTTCCATCTTCAAGGCGTTTATCTTACCTTTTAAATCCAGAATTTCTGGAGAAATTATAATAATATTTTCTTTACCACTTGACTGCTTCTTGGTTTTAGCTTTCAGGGAATTTGGTTTTAATCCTGTGTTATGTGTTGCAACTGTTTTTATGCTTCCTGTTCTGCTAGTTGTTGCTGGTTGTTTGCCATTCGTAACTGAAGTCTGGCCAGTGAGATGCTTTCTAGAAGTTGGTTTTGCTGTGTGATGAACAGTAGAACCTTTAATTACTCTTGATTTTGGTCTTTGATCAGAAGAGTTAAACAGCTCTGAAGGTGAGGATGGATTAGCCATAACAGGTGGCGGTTTTATCTTCAAGCTGATGCTTGATTGTGATTTGGACATTAAATCAACTGCAGGTTTGCTAGATTTCCACTCATCGTATCTTCTTCCATTGGTTGCTGATGGTTTCTCATTGTTCACTGAGGATCTACATGTAACACTGTCGTTCCATTTTGATTGTTGATTGACAGAAGATTTAGATGATGATGAACCTGATGACCCAGGACTAACAGGACTAGCAGGCGATGTCCTTGCTACACGAGTACCAACCGACCCCATTTTATTCTTAGTTGTGATCCCAGGTGGTGTTTTTAAGGGTGATACAACATTAGCTTTACCATTTTTTGAACCCGGTGACCCAGGACTAGCAGGTGATGTCCTTGATGTGCGAGTATTAACCAAACCTATTTTACTCTTAGTTGTAATTGCAGATGGTGCTATTGAGGGTGAATCAGCATTAGCTTTACCATTTATGGAACTCGTGCTTCTTTTTGCTAGGGTTTTAACATTGTTCCCCAGAGAACCGCCTGAGCCACCAGATAACTGAGAGGTCCTTGGTGGCGGTGTCTTGACTGGTGCATCCTTGTGGGGACCACCGGCTCCAGACACCTTTTTGGCTTGAGAAACCCTCTTTCCTGATGATGAATCAAAGCTTGAATTTGTTATGACAGATGCTCTGGTTAATATTTGAGTTGAAGTTTCAATTTGTTGGAATAATTTAAATTCCATACTTTCAAGCTCTTCAATCTTTTGCAACTCGTGCCTGACATCACCCCCACCTCCTTCAATCATGTTTGACAACTCCTCAGGAGCAAGAAAACCTGCATATAAACAAAGATGTAAAGAAGTGACCTCGTAAAAATGAGATAAACATCTTGCAAGTCATAGTATACCATCACTAGTAAAAAAGGCTCTATCCCATGATAAACTTCTGCGCATTTTGAGGTTGATTTCTTCTGTTGACTTTAGTTTGGTCTCTTTATTGCTGTTTTCCATTTCAACTGTTTTATCAATCAGTATCAACTGCTTCTGCTGGCTCACCACGTCCGTGAAAATTCTCTAATTTATAACGTTTATATATTGTTGCTATCTAATTTCCACCGTATAACAAACCTACTACAAAGTTAAGCTTTTAAGCAACACATATGAAGCTTTTTATATAATAATTATATCTATAATCTTAGTGAAATATAGGAAACATAAATTGAATCCATCATTTCTCTCTCTCATAATAATGATGAACATCGAACAGAACAATTAACATGATCTGTGATTACCATATAAAACCTATATAATGCAAACCATTCAACTAAGCAGTCACATTTCTTGATACGAAAAAAAAGAGCTTTTACATATTTTCACCTCCTAACTTGTAAAATTACATATTTCTTCAAATCATGCTTTAAGAGCATTGTACATTATGCATAGAAAATTTGTACCTTAGGGAAATATGTAATTTTTCAAGTTAGGAAGGGTAAACATGTAATTTCTCCCAAAAAAATAGTAAAACATCAATCAAATTTGGTAGGGAATTTAGAACTTCATTGTTCTTCTGCACCAAATGCAAGAATTCAAAAGCCTGTATATGTTTCCTTCTTTCCTGTATATCTAGATATACAATACTTAATTCAGATAAACAGAATATCGCTACTGATTTTAATGCAAGTTTCAACCAAGATTAGTTTATATGTGATAATTGTTCTAAATTCTAATGTAGCAGGCATCATCAATTTGATGTCGAAAAAACAATTCGTGCATTCCTTAATTCTCCGTAAATTATGTAATAAAAATAAAGAGCAATAAAATCAATAACCTATTCAGATTCGAGTTCGTTCCTAATCCAATGGGAGATGAATTAGCCATTATGAAAACAATCAAGTAACAACAACATATAGTTCAATCTACGTAACAACAATCACCTGAGATTCGATTGACAGTTATAACAAAGAAGGGCGTGGTGATAGTACAGAAGACGAGGAAACAACGATTACGAGATAACCGGTTTGTGATGAACAGAAATCACCTGATGTTCTTCACCTCCGACCTATCCCATCATCTTCTTTCAATCCAAAGGCCGGAGAATTGGAACCCTACTCTTGATCAAGATTATGAAGGAAAAGACCCAAGTTTTTCTGTCGGAAAATGGAAACCTGTGATTTTTCACTTTTCTGATGCTCCGTTTGGGGCGAAAAATCAGGCCGTTATTTTGTTGTTAGTAAGTTACATAATTAGCCCTTTCATATTACAGTTATGCCCCTTTGATGAGTAGATATTAATAGGAGTGTACAAAAAAATCCGTATCCGAATCCGATATACCGAAAAATTTGATATCCGGATACTTTTCGGATATTCGGAATATATTTTTTGAAAATTTTTATTTTTTCTTTCTAATTTCGGGTTTGGATTCAGATATTGAAACCGCTATCCAAAATTTTCGGATATCTGAAAATGAACACCCCAAGATATTAATTTATCATTACATAATCTTTCACGCATGGGGTTTGTTAGTTTTATGCTAGAGCTAGGGGTGTTCAAAATATCCGAAATCCGAAAAAACCGATCCAAATGAAAGATTCGGATTGGATATCCGTTTTCCGAATTCGGATCGGATCGGATATCGAATATCCAAAATCCTCTTTATTCGGATCGGATATTCGAATTCAATCTGAATAACCCGAATAAACCATGTTTATTCGAGTTGTTCGGATTATTCGGATGAAAAAATAAGTTTTATTCGGGTTTTTCGGATTATTCGGATAGATTCGGATCGGATAGAAAATTTTCGAATTCGGATTGGGTCGGGTTTTGGATAAGGTCTTACAATTTTCAAATCCGAACAACTCGATCCGAATAAGCCGAATAAACCGTTATCCGATCCGATGAACACCCCTAGCTAGAGCATCGTTTTCATGCTATCCTGACGTTCAAAAAAAATCAAGTGACAACTTTAGTTATTTTAGTTTGTAATTAAATTTAGAAAAAATTAAGATAAGCAAAGTGATCGTAAGCTACGTAAATGAAAATTATAGGTTTTTTTTAATTATATAACAAAAAAATTTAAAAAAAGAAGGAATCAATGACCAGAAGATCTGGTCTATGGATATTTAAAATCCGAAAAGTTCGGTAGTAGTAAGACTATCCACAGCACGTACGTCAGACGTCGCACGTGGGTGAAGTGACAAGGAGCACGTCGCATGGCGGAATGTATGAGAGGGGAAGACCTACTCATGTAGCCCACACCCACGTCAAGACATGTGTCAATGTGCGAGATAGGGAGGGGTAAAAAGAAGAGTTAAAAAAAAAAAGAATTATGTGAAAAGAATGAGTTAAAGTTAAAAAAAGAAGAGATGATGCATTTAAGAAGGCTGAAAAAAAAACAGATGACAATGGTAACTAGGATACATGTTGTAAATGACAATGGTGACTAGGATACATAATGCATTTAAGAATGCATTTAAGAAGGCTGAAAAAAGAACGATCATACGGCTTAAGTTTCTCTCTGTTTCATTCTCTTCTCTCCAAAATCAATACTGGAATAATGGTAGACCAATTGTACATAATTTGACCTCAAATGAAATCGTCAAACAAATAAAAATTAACCTAACCAAACCAACTTTTTTATAAAAATTAATCGTGACATTTAATGTCATGTCAAAAAGAAGTAGATAAATAACAACTTAAGATCTTGGTTTCTCTTTTTTCTCCTTAAAAAGAGCCAAAAGGGAGACACCTGAAACCTTCACAACCTTAAACCTCACCCCCAGGAATATCTCCCACGGCATGCCCTTTCCTTCCAAAACCTGCAATCAACACCTCGTCCTGTGCAAAAAAATAAATAAATAAATAAATAAAATACACGTAGACTATCTTTATGACAATAAAGACATACTACCCACATTTTCTTCAATGTAGTTTAAGCAACCATCATTGGGAACAAAAGCTGCAATCTTCTTTCCATTCTTGATCAACTGAACTCTAGCACACTTTCTGATGGCAGAGTTAGGCTGTTTGGCCTCAATACCACTGTAGAAATGTTGAGCACATTGTAATTTTTTTTAGAAGCCGGTAATCGAAAATAAAAACTAGAGTGTTTGGTTACATCTTTTCAAGAACAATGCCTTTAGAATGAGAAGAACCAGCAAATGGCTTCTTCCACTCGTTACCAAGGTGAGACTTCTTGTATGATTTGTCAGCCCACCTTTGCCTTCTGCGGTGGGACTTCAGCTTACGACCAGCTCCCATTCCATGTGTCTTCCTGCAACGCAATCAAAACTCTCTAATAAGATAAATTACAAATAATTTAAATGAATAGTTTTGATGTTAATACAAAATAACAGTTATTTTCCTATTTACAGGTTCGTAAACTGATAAGCAGCACATTATTCTCATTGCTAATGAGTATGATGTCAAGATTTGTTAGTAAATACTTCCAACTAGTTAGAGCACTCGGAGTGGAAGCCGGGAAACACCCGGGGAGGGTTTCACCAAACCGGGGAAAAGTTGGAACACCGCCCCCCCGGAAATGGGGTGGGGTAAATCGGGAACTCATCACCGATTGAAGCCGAGCTGGGAAGGAGAGGGTTTTTAAAAAAAAATCCAATTTTTTTTATTTAAACAACTCCAAAACAATCACAAATCTCACACTTTTCTCTCATCTTCTACAATCTATACACTAAATTTATAAAATTTTCGAGTAAAATGGAAGGAGGTTCATCACGTGGTGGGTCGTCAACCAAAAAATATAGAAAACCACGACAAAAAATTGTTTAAATGGCTCAAATGAACTCGTTCAACACACCCGAGTATCATCCACAAATGTTATCTCCGAATCAACCAACATTTTACTACAATCCAATGAACCCGTTGGGGATGCCACTGCCCTTTCTAGGTTTTTTAATTTAATTTTTTAGGTTGTATTATTCTTTTTTTTTGGTTGTATTCTTTTTTTTTATTTTAAATTTAATGAATCTTTTTTTATTTCATTAATAATATTATTATTATTATTATTATTATTATTATTATTTATTGTTAAAATAATTAATTAAAATAAGATTTGAAAATGGGGAAAAGTGGGACAACACCGTGCAAAATGGGGAAAAGTGGGGAAAAGCGAGGAAAGCTGATGTGACGCTGATGTGGCAACGGAAAAAAGTGGGGAAATGTGGTACGACTCCTTGTGGCCTTACTTGTGGAACATGTACCCATTAACTCGAACTGACATAGATGCCATAGGTTACCAAAAAAAAAATCCCAGTCAAATCCCACTATTCCCGTAGATGCCATAGCTTACACAAAACAATATAATTCACAAGCCATATGCTCAGACGCTCAGTCAAAAGAAGTTTTAAAAATAGCTTTTTCATGAAAACTTATTATAAAAATTATGAGAAAAAAAAACCAGATCAAAGGTCTTAAACAAAATTAGTTACTGTGCAGGGAAAAGCATCAAGATGTAAACCATGATTAGGCCTACGTATGCAAAACACCATCAACGATATCAGCTATAATTCCTGTTTACGGTTTCTGATCACAAAAGTATGTGTGTCATAAAGGACTTTAAACTGATCAAGAACACGAGTAAAAAAGACCAGGTAGTGTGATAGAAACCGAGCAAACTGATATTACTGATAGATAGTTAACCCGATTCAAGATGGGTAAAATCTCCAAAGTACAAAACAGATAATAATTCAAGAACAAGAACAGAAAATAGCATCTAGCAACTACAAATACTGAATACATGAAAAACTGAAAATAACTGCTAAATAACTGCTCTCCCCACTAGCCACTTAGTGCGCCACTGATGCTGAGACCAAATAGCCACTCGATCTGCTGATTAGTAGCTGCTGCTGACTTGGATTTGTTTTTCTTGCGAACATAAACTTTCATTGGATTCGTATCAATACTGCCCTGCCCGAAAGTCGACTTGTCCTCAAGTCGAAATGTAGGAAACTGATAAGAAATCAGGTCATATTCCTCCCAAGTGGATTCCTCCAAAGGCCGGTCCTTCCATTGAATTAAGATCTCTAAAACTTTAGAACCTGCAGCAGAAAGCCAACGATGATCCAGTACACACAACGGTTGCAAAAGAAGTTCACCATCATTAGTGAGAGGTAATGGAGCTATGGGCGAAGTAGGAGCAAGGCCTTTCGCTGGTTTGAGCATGGAGACATGGAAGATAGGGGATGAATACGGGCATCAGAAGGAAGCTCCAATTCATAAGCAACAGACCCAATCTTTCTTTTAACACGATAAGGACCAAAGAAACGAGGGGAAAGTTTTTCATACTTGCGTTTAGCTAAGCTCCGCTGCCTGTAAGGCTGAATGCGCAAGAAAACAGAATCACCTATCTCAAAAGAAAGTTCCCTTCTTTTCTGATCAGCCTGATTCTTCATTCGAACTTGGGCCCGCTGCAAATTTGCTTTAAGAATCTTTAACATATCATCCCGAGTCAGCAATTGTTGTTCCAAGTCGGCATTAACTGTTTCACCTTGGACATAACTGTGTAACGGAGGTGGGTCACGCCCGTAAACAATTTTGAATGGGGTCATCAAGGTAGAAGAATGGAAGCTAGTGTTATAAGAAAACTCTGCCCAGCACAAAAATTGACTCCATTTATTGGGTTGATCACAAGCAAAGCAACGAAGGTAGGTTTCCAAGCATCGGTTAACCACCTCAGTCTGGCCATCCGTCTGAGGGTGGTAGCTGGTGCTAAGTTTCAAGGAAGTGTGACTCAGGCGAAATAACTCCTGCCAAAAATGGCTTAAAAAAATACATCACGGTCGGAAATGATGGATCTTGGAAACCCATGTAAACGGATAATTTCTTTGCAGAAAATTGCAGCCACTCCTTTTGCTGTGAAAGGATGAGATAATGGGATGAAGTGAGCATACTTACTCAAACGGTCTACCACCACTAAGACCGTATCAAATCTGTTAGAAGGAGGTAAACCCACAATGAAATCAAGGGAGATATCCTCCCATATTTGATTAGGGATAGGGAGAGGTTGAAGTAGGCCAGCTGGAGATAGGGTCTCATATTTTTGCTTTTGACAAATGAGGCAATTTTGAACATACAGCTGGACGTCTTTCTTCAAATGAGGCCAGTAATATTGAGCAGTGATGCGCTTATATGTCTTTAAGAAACCACCATGACCCGCGGCTGGTGTTGCATGTGCTTCATATAGGAGTGTGTCACGGAGTTGAGAATCATTGGGGATAAAGACTCGCTGCTTATAAAGTAACAACCCATTCTGCCAAGAAAAACCAGGAGGTGCGATACCTGTTTGTTGGATTTGCTGGATAATTTGGGCAGTATCCGGATCATTTAAAAGGGCTGCCTTGAGTGTTGAGCTGCTTAATTCCTGTGATAGCACCAAATTTGTAAACTCCGGATGCCGTGAGAGAGCACCAGCCCCTCGATTTTCTGTGCCTTTGCGATGGACAACAGAAAAATCATAAGGCATCAGTTTTAAAAGGAGTCTCTGCTGCTCTGTTGTGGTGATTCTTTGTTCGCACAGGAACTTGAGAGTGTAGTGATCCGTCTTGATAAAAAAATGACGTCCAAGTAAATAATGGGACCATTTTTGGACTGCTAAGACCAAAGCTAGCAGCTCCCTGTCATAAGCAGATTTAAACTTACTGGCAGGAGCAAGGCTTTTGCTGAAGTAGGCGATGGGATGATTCTCTTGAGTCAAAATAGCCCCAATCCCATCAAAAGATGCATCACATTCAAAGCAAAAGGATTTAGAGAAATCAGGTAACTGAAGGACAGGTGCTGAAATGAGTGCCCTTTTTAACAAATTGAATGCATCCAAGGCTTGTGAAGACCAATGAAAACCGTCCTTCTTGGTGAGTTCTGTAAGGGGCCTTGCCATTGATCCATAATTGCGTATGAATATCCGGTAATAACCCGTAAGCCCTAGGAAACCACGTACTTCACGAACATTCTTCGGGATAGGCCAACTCTCTATCGCCTTGATTTTCTCTTGATCAACATGAACACCATTACCAGTGATTATATGCCCAAGAAACAGCACCTGATCCTGACCAAAACAACATTTGGATAGTTTAACAAAGAATTGATGAGATCTCAACAATTCTAGGGTTGTGCCTAAATGTTGAATATGCTGCTCCCGAGAACCACTGTAAATGAGGATGTCGTCAAAGAAGACGAGGATGAAACGATGTAAATATGGTCGAAACAGATCATTCATAATGGCTTGGAAGGTCGAAGGAGCATTAGTGAGCCCAAAGGGCATCACTTTAAATTCGTAGTGACCCGAATGAGTTCTGAATGCCGTTTTTTCGATGTCTTCTTCAGCCACCCGAATCTGATAGTACACCAATCGCAGGTCTAATTTCGAAAAAACTTTAGCTCCATAAAGTTCATCAAGTAATTCATCTATGTTGGGTATCGGATACTTATCCAAGATGGTAATCTTATTCAAGGCTCGGTAATCGATACACATCCGCCATGAATTATCCTTCTTCTTCACCAATAAAACCAGGCTGGAATACGGGCTAGTGCTGTGTCTGATAAGACCATCCTTCAATAATTGTTAGACCTGCCTTTCAATTGAAGCTGCTGTTGTTGTTCCCAGAACCCAAAACGAATTCGATTCAAAGAAAAACCACAAACTTTTATTGATAGATTGATTGGTACAAGTAAAACCATAAATCTAAACCTCTATTTATAATAAAACATAAACAAAAAGTCAAACCTTATCCCTACAAACTTGCTGAAAAACAAAGCTAATCTAAACATTTAAACTCAATAGATAAACCAAAAACAAATTAAAACTTTAACCCTTTAACCTAATTGAATTTACAAGATTAACCCAACAATCACCCCCCTAATCTTGTAATCCATTAGTCTTCAAAGCAATGGTAGATGATCCTCATCCACTTGAGTCAAATTAACCTCTTTCTTTTCTTCCCAACTAGGACATTCCGACAAATAATGTCCAAGTTCACCACACTTGTAGCACCTAATGCGACTTTTATCCCGTGGAACTTGCTCACCACCACCTCGACCTCTCCCGGACCCCCGACCCCTACCTTGGCCACGTCCAAAGTCATCCCGGTTTGAGCTTTCACATCCGCAATGCTCACATTTGTGCCATTTTCCTGCTGCCTTTTCATCCAACCTTGTGAATAATAGGTGATTTTGCTCGGTTTGGGTCTCCTCATCCTTGATCCTCTCCTCATAAGCCTTAAGTCGACCCACAACATCATCATAACCGATGGTCTTCAAGTCTACAACTTGCTCTATAGAAGCCACCATATGAATGAACCGTTTAGGCAACCCGTTAAGAAACTTCTTAACCAAGGTTGTTTCTTCTATAACCGAGCCAAGTGAGTTTGCTCGAGATGCATACTCGGATAACTTGTTAGCAAACTCATCAATCACACCTTGATCCTTCATCTTTAGATTTTCAAACTCTCTCATTAGAGTTTGAAGCCTTGCCTCCCGAATCCGATCCGCTCCCAAGTGACGATTTTTAAGAACTCCCCACATCTCCTTCGCGGTTTGAAGATTTCCTATTTGTAGTATTTGTTCTTCGGGCATGGCTTGGAACAAAAGAGCTATTGCAATGTTATTTTTCTTGGCATCTAAGTTTGTTCCAGGCTCTATCATCTCCCACACCCCATGAACATTAAAAATTACTCGCATCCTCATAGCCCATACCGTGTAGTTTGTAGAAGACAATACCGAGCATTGAAGAGACATGATATTGGTTTCTTTAACAGTGACCAAGGCTTGATTTTCTGGTTGAGCCATGAACACGATCAGATCTACTTACACCTTAAAGTTTGCTGCTTTATCCAAAAATCCAACCCCTTGTGAACACTTCCCTGATCGATCTGCCTTGCTATTGATCACCAACACAACCTGGTTGCAAACGACCTCTTCAGCCCCTCTGCCGATCTCGTTCTACTGCCCCAAGCTTGTTGATTTCAACCCGTCGCACAACAGCCCTCCTTGCTGTTCACGACCGAGAGAGTTTCAAAAGAAATCGGACTATACTTACTGATTCTTGCTTGGATCGACGCTAATCAGCCTCAGATTATGCCGATTAAACGTTTGTTTGATCAAATCTGACTTCCGCCGATTGGATGTTGGTCGCCGATTAGACGATTGCCGATCACGATTCTTCCTGTCGATAGCGATTGCCGATCGAGAACCAGATGTTTCTCGCCGATAGTGATTTCCGATCGAGAAAAAGATGCTTCCCACTGATGAGCGATTTCCGATCACAGTTGAGCTTTCCAAGCTCTGATACCAATTGAAGCTGCTGTTGTTGTTCCCAGAACCCAAAACGAATTCGATTCAAAGAAAAACCACAAACTTTTATTGATAGATTGATTGGTACAAGTAAAACCATAAATCTAAACCCCTATTTATAATAAAACATAAACAAAAAGTCAAACCTTATCCCTACAAACTTGCTGAAAAACAAAGCTAATCTAAACATTTAAACTGAATAGATAAACCAAAAACAAATTAAAACTTTAACCCTTTAACCTAATTGAATTTACAAGATTAACCCAACATCAATCTCATTCTTTTGCGAGTGGGGGTACCTGTAAGGCCGGATATTAGGAGGTACTGAGTTGGGTAACAAGGGGATGGCATGTGAGTTGTTTCGAAAGGGAGGTAATGACTTGGGTTCCTGAAAAACCTTGTCGTAGTCCTCTATTACCTGCTGTAGAAACCCCGGTATTTCGCAATTGGGTGGCGGCTCAATTGCTAAGTGTTGGAAAGCCCCTGACTTTTGAGGGACAGAAGCCACTCCCTGAAGTTTGTATTTCTTCCCATCAATGGTGAATACCATGAACATTTCATTCCAGTTCGCTTGAACTGTATTCAAGGTAGATAGCCACTGAATCCCCAATACTACATCAGCCCCTCCTATAGCAAATGGGTAGAAATCTTGTGTGATAGTAAGGTCAGCAATTTGAATAGGTAATTCCTTACACAGCTGACTACAACGGATAATATCCCCATTCCCAATTTGAACTCCAAATGGAGTCACAAACTAAGTCACCAGCTTCATCTCCCTTACCATGGTATCCAAAATAAAGTTGTGGGTTGACCCACTATCGATTAGGATCAAGACTTCGGTGTTGTTCAATAAGCCATGGATTTTCATTGTAGTAGTAAGTGACTTACCATAAATAGCATGAAGACTAATCTCGGCAAGCTCATGGGGTTCCTCCACCTGTTCAGGTTCCGGGTGTTCGAGGGGTTCATCCAGTTCTTCTGCCTCCAACAGTTTAAAGGTACCTGCTCTACACCTGTGACCTGGGCCATACTTATCGCCACAAAGCATTCACCTCGCGCGTACCTGGCCTGCTTTTCTGTGTCAGACAACCGAGGACCTATTTTCATAGGGGTAGTGCCTGGTTGAACACTGTTGGTACCCGGTTTTTGATCTGCAAAGGTTGTTTTGGTAGATGTGCTCCACGAACTTCCCTTTGTGGATTTGCCCTGACTCACCTTGCTTTCAAACTCCATTGCAAGGCTCATTGCATTGTACACTGTATGAGGTTTATGAATCCGAACGTCTGCTTTCAACTCGTCCTTCAAACCATTTAGAAAAACCCCCAATAAGCAGTGATCTGGCCAATTCTGAACTCGTGAGGACCTTTTCGCGAATTCTTGTCGGTACTCTTGGACAGTACCGGTTTGTTTAATGCTGCATAAAAACTCGTCTGGGTTCTGAAACTCAGCTGGCCCAAAGTTCTTTTGAAAAGCATGAGTCAGATCTTCCCAAAACATCATCCTATGATCCACCGAAAGCCAAGAGAACAAATCCAACGCATCTCCATCCAAGTGCATAGAAGCGATGTCTACTTTTTCATCCTCCGGTATGTGATAATACCGAAAATACTTCTCAGCTTTCAGAATCCATCCTCTCGGGTCTCCTCCTCCAAAATTGGGAAAATCAATTTTGTTGAAGGGGCGGTTACCAGGTTGCGATCGCCAAGAAGTCTCACCCTCCTCATGAGAACCACCACCATGACGATCGTAAAAGGGGGGTCTGCGCTTGAGTGCAGCAACGTCCTCCTTCAATGACTCCATGACATTCAATTTCGCCGCAATAGCCTCCAGTTGCGTTGCGAACGGATCATGCGTCCCACTGCTGCCGTCCTGATTCCGGGTCGCCACCATTCTGCCACCTTTCGTTTCCCGGCAATGGAACCAATGATAGAAACCGAGCAAACTGATATTACTGATAGATAGTTAACCCGATTCGAGATGGGTAAAATCTCCAAAGTACAAAACAAATAATAATTCAAGAACAAGAACAGAAAATAGCATCTAGCAACTACAAATACTGAATACAGGAAAAACTGAAAATAACTGCGAAATAACTGCTCTCCCCACTAGCCACTTAGTGCGCCACTGATGCTGAGACCAAATAGCCACTCGATCTGCTGATTAGTAGCTGCTGCTGACTTGGATTTGTTTTTCTTGCGAACATAAACTTTCATTGGATTCGTATCATAGTGGTATTTAAAGCTTTTAAATCCAAAACTATCAAAAACAACTATCGTGCAAGTGTACTGAATTTATATTCTTTTGGTAGTTGGTACTTTATGCACCGATTGTAAAACATTTGACACAATATCGGATAATAGAATCTTGAAAACTTTTTGGCCATAAACACAAAAACATGATTAGTTTTTCATGAGAGTAAAAGCATAATCTGAAAAGCCATAATCACGGCAAAGTAACTTAAAATTGCTAAACTCTAAATCTCTAATCAAAGTGGCAACGTTCCTCGTTAAGATCCAAATATCAAAATTGAGATTCAACAAAACAGAAGAAAGACACAAATTCCAAGGCCCTTTTTCTGTTGTAATACATAATAATATCACATATTCTCCTGAAAACATCACATTAACCAAGAATACTAGAGAATAACAAAGATGTATATCAAAGTTGTCATCCAAAGGCGAATTCTATTAATCAAATACACAGGCAGACATAAACACTAAACACACGTATATTAAATGGATCCATGAAGGTGATACGTACCCCATGTTTGCCTTCCTGAATAAGCGCTAATCTAAAACTTCTAATTTCCAGGCTTAAACCCTAGCTGTGAAACGGCGATTTGTGGCTTTGTGCTTTGAAGTTTGAACACAAAAAGAATTATGACAATTGACAATTTGATAGGACGGTATGAAATGGGCTAGTTTCGGGCTTCTGTGGATGATCTGTTGGAACTTGGAAGTATGGCGTTATTTGGGCTTTTCCATCTTATCAATTGGGCTATTGGGCTTTTCTGACTTATAAAAATAAATTTTGACACTTGTCATATGTAACATCAGTGCCGGAACCGTCACCGGAACAGTGATCGTAACAGTACGTAAACAGTAATCAGGTACAATTATCATGTAATTCTGTATATTTCATATTCATATCAAGTCACAGTATCATTTCATAATATCGAAACGGTGAATTCACAGACATCCAGAGAAATCAATTCAGAACAATGATTCTTGAGTCAGATAATTATCTGGCAACACAGAATCATCATGTGATTTATTTGTTAGGATTTTATTATGTATAAGCGTATGTGAGGCCTTACAGGACAAAACAACACGAATATTATTATGTGAATGCTAAACCGACAGATTATTCGTATAGGTGACGATCTGTACGAATAAATCTAAAAGTTTAACGTTCTGAATGATATTCGATTATTAGAAAACAATATTGAAAAGTGTAGTTATCGTCGTATTTGATTCGAACAAATACGCGCGATGACCGCGCGATTCGATTTAAACGCTAAATAAATATTTTGTGAATTAAATAATTAAAAGATATTTAGTTAATTTATTAGGAATCACAACCTAAAATAAATTTATTGATTCTATTTTAAAACCGAGTCGTTTTGTAACGAAAACGACGCGAAAACGGCGTTTTTACGCGAAACCACGCGAAACCGAACGAACCCGAACGAACCCGGGTATTTTTCCCACATTTATTGTGGCATTTAATGCCACAACAACCATCACCTACCAGCCAACACCACCATTTTCGTCATCTCCCCTCTCAAGCTCTCTCTCACTAAAACACCCATCTTCTCTCTAGCATTTCTTGCTCAATCCTTCACCAAATTTAGTGTTCTTGGTGTCTAAATCACCACAATCATCAGTAGAAACCAAAAGTACAACGGATCTAAGAGTCCATCCATCAAATCTGAGGTAAAAACCCATTTTTGTTGCGGTTTAAGGGTTTTGAAAACCCTAATCACGAGCCCTTCATGTAACCGGTTTCACACCCCTTCGAACCTTAGGACTTGCACATACATGAGTTTAAGGAGTGTAGGAACAAACCCTCATCAGCCTCTGGTCGCTTAGCTCGAAAAATCATGGGTGATTGTTCTTGGGCTCGATCGGCCGAATGGCCAAGAACCAGCTCGACGAATGGTTACCTAACCCCATTCGCCGAATGACTAGCCACACCCTCATTCGCCGAATGGTTCTAGCCCAAGCTACTTCCCTTCGCCGAATGAGTCCTCATTCGACCAACTAAGGGTCAGTCGCCCATCAGCTCATTCGAACCTAACCTATTCGCCGAATGGTCTTGGGTCTCCTTCGGCCGAATAACAAGTATCCTCATTCGACATGTCTCATTCGATTGTGGTCATTCGCTGGGGTCTCATTCGGGAGCCTTCATTCGTCATGTGGCACAACCGGTCGAATAGAACTCTCCTCATTCGACCAACTCAAGGTTCATTCGGCCATCACCTATTATACATCACCCTATTCAGCTGGTTCCTATTCGGCCTAACTTCATTCGGACCCCATCTCATTCGACAACATTTATTCGGCTAAGGCAGAGTTCATTTGATCCATTTTATGTTGCTAGTTATAATGGCTCGACCATGGGACTAGAAATAGCTAGGGTTGGATTATGAGGTTGCATGCATGGGACGTTCACATGCATGTGTGTATTGTGCAAGGGGAACATCTTAGGGTTCACATACCACTAGCTTTGGAATGGGTTATTTAATTTAATCTAGAAGTTATCAAGAAAAGACCAAGGGGTTTAAATTTACAAGTTACATTGGATTATGATACTAGAAATTCTTTAAAGAAAACATAGAATACGGTTGATAAGGAATTGTTTTCTTAAATCATGTAACTAACTAAACAAGAGTTAGCAACATCTTTTGAGATCAACACCTTTGAGAATTCATTGAGAATCAAAAACAACAACCCAAGGTTGAATTGTTAATGTAATTATTAACGCTTAACCCTAAAGAATTTCATAACAAACATGAAGTCGTTCTAGATGATTTATTGAATTATCTAGTACGAGTTATTCAAAGAATCACGGAATGATCTAAGTCTTATAAATGGGCCAAGGATGGCCCAATGGGCTTAATATAAGCTCATCACATGTTAAATAGTTTTCCATTTAAATTAATTATGCTTTCATAAAAGAAATTAAACTATAAATCTTATTAAAATAATTAAATGATTTATAAATAACAGTTTAATTTAAAATAAATTAATTTATAAATGTGTTGAATAAGGACTTGTAATATACTTAAAATAAACCCTAATTGTCTAGGGTTTAGGAGTTAATAATATGGGAACATGGATCTATTACGGGTAATAGGTTAGAGGAAGTCCTAGAATCTCGTTAGTAATTTAGGACACTTAGTTGCACACCGAGACCAAACCCCAGACCTATCGTTTATTATAAATACTTATCATCTGCGAATTCTCTTAAAACAAATTCAGGAAACGAAGATACTTAGACTACAACAACGAGCGCGCATTTTGTGGTAATTCTATACAAAGCAACACAGGTGAGTTCATTGCCCCTTTTCTAAACATTTTTGTTTTAAAACGCGGGGCTGAGAAGCATGCGTAAACTGTTTTATTTAAACTGTTTATTTAAATGCTTTTAATTATTATATGTCTTTACATATATATGTTGTTGATACTCCTAGACTCCTGTCTAGGAAATTAATGAACAAATCAAGTTATCAATTAAATTTAAGTACTCTTATGAGTAATACCTTAAATTTGAATTCTAAATCAACCCTTAGTCCATCAAGTTCAACTTCAAGAATCTAAACTCAAAGTGAAATCAAAAGAACTAGATCAATAAATCATATTCAAGGGAATCATAACTCAGTGTGTGATCTGAGGCCCAAGAATCATAAATCAAATCAATTATCATTCAAAATCATGGGAACTCAAAGAATCAAGAATCAAGAGACTCAAGAGATCAGAAATCATAAATGTGTGTGACTCATTGAAATAATGAAATCATTATGATCTAATGAACTCATTAATACTCAAGTCATGGTGGATGTCAGTTGTATATGGAATCAAGACCACGTGTAACACACATATAAAGTCCCTTCAGGTATAGAAGACTTTTGTAGTCAGGCTATACGGGCAATAACGTGAACAATCATGGAAATCAATATCAAAGTCTAGAGAATCAAGAGATCAAGAAAACAAAGGATATCCTTAAAGTCCCCGCATGTACAGAAGACCGTTGGGTCAAGCTGTAAGGGCAAAACATTAAAGTCCCCGCATGTACAGAAGACCTTTGGGTCAAGCTGTAAGGGCAAATCATTAAAATCCCGTCACGCCCAGGTATACTCCTTGTGTGTTATGCCTGGTATGGGTCACGTGTGAGAGGTTACAACTTGGACAACCACCAACAACTAAGTCTAACTGATTGAGTAAAATCATACCCAATCATCATGTCTTAGTTGTATTTAAATGTTTTATTTAATTATTTAATTAAATATTTGACATTTTACTATTATCACTGACTTTTGGAAAATCTTTTGTCTATGATCAAAATCAAGAGAATCAAAGGTAAATCAAGTTTTGGAGATCAAAATCTATTTCAGAGGTGTTAGGTAAAAATGCTTAATTATCATTAATATCAATGTCCTATGCGGATTAGTATGTGGTGGGATGGCGTCTGGGCGGGGTTGTAGCCTTGACCCAGGGGTATGCCCTATACATAAGCATACCGATCTGGATGATACAGTTGATGTTAATGAGGTTAGGGTCTTTACCGAAGGAGGTTATCAAATCATTTTCAAATCATAAAACTATATGAACTCACCAACCATGTGTTGACTTGATCTTTTTGCATGACTTCTCAGGTGACGAACAGGTCAACTAAGAAGTTATTCTTTTCGTACTAGGACTTCAGATAGAAGGCTTAGCTTTTGGACCTGCATTATTTTTGAAGACATCATTATGCAAATTATTTTGTATATCTTGTGTAAATACAAGATAGAAATATATGATGTTTATGGTAGATTTACATTGTTAAATTATAAACAATACTGATGTAATTTAACTTTGTAATTCTATTATATTTAGCATTTCTCATTTGTATCATGTGCAATGTAAACAATCTGATCATCACGATTATCACTCACGATATCGCGCCCCGGGAACTTTCCGCCCGACGGGACAACCGATCCTATCCCGCCGGCTCGGGGTGTGACAGATTGGTATCAGAGCCATGGTTATAGAGAAATATAGGTCATTTGTTTAAACGGTTTGGCCTAGACTATAACCTAGGGACCCTGCATGTAGAGAACTTAGGATTTAAGGCTTATTGCATTGCGTCTTCTGCATTCGATCATTGCACTAACCAATATTCATTTGGTTATGATCAGAATGCCACCACGAAGACAACCTCCGCTGTTGACATCAACACAAGACCAAGCTCCACACTCCTCGACGCCATCGCCAAACGATTCACCACCGCCACCTCCTCCACCGCCTCCACCTCCTCCTCCACTGATCACCGAGGCATCAGGTTCAGGAACAACACCTATACTGGATCCTACTACTATAGCGTTGGTGACTCTACTGAGCAGTCAGATGACCAGCCAAATGAAGGAAGCGATACCGGAGATGTTCAACCTTCTCCGTAATGAGATGAACAACACTGGCAACTCATCTGGAGAAGCCAGTGGGAATACTGGTGGTACCTCACACTACTCCTACAAGTCCTTCGTAGGATGTAAACCGCCTAGCTTTAGCGGATCTGAAGGAGCCGTTGGATTAATCCAATGGATTGAAAAGATTGAGGCTACTCTGGACCTCTGCAGTTGTCCAGAACACCATAAAGTCCGCTACTCTGCTGGAACATTCAACAAGCGGGCTCTGACCTGGTGGAATGGTCAGATCAACGCCCGAGGAAGAGAAGAAGCCATGGCCATGCCATGGGAGGATTTCAAGACACTGCTGCGAACAGAGTTCTGCCCCAAGAATGAGTTGCAGAAACTGGAGGTTGAATTATCCAACCATGTGATGAAAGGGGCTGATCATATGGGGTATACTACTCGTTACCACGAGTTAGTTGCTTTGGTGCCCGACATGGTACCTACTTTGGAGAAGAGGATTGATAGATATGTAGGTGGACTTCCTGCCTGCATTCAGGGAATGGTTGTTTCAGCCAACCCTACTACTGTTGAGTCTGCAGTGAGACTGTCTGGAAAACTCACTGATTTGATGGTTGCCTCTGGAGTTCTGAAGAAAGAGGCTGACACCGGGAAGCGCAAAGAAGAGTCTTCAAAGAAACCGCAACATCAGCAACACCCAAAGAAGAAGCAGAAATTTATCAAGAATTACACTATGGCCACTCCCCTGAATCAAGTAGCAGCAGCACAACAAAATGTGCCCAAGAGACAATATACTGGTCCACATCCTTTGTGTACTAAATGCCAGTATCATCATGCTGCAAACAACCAGTGCCGTCAATGCACGGGTTGTGGAAGAAAAGGGCACTGGGTTCAGCAGTGCAGACTGACACCAAATCCAGCAGTTAACAATGCTGCTCTAGCACTCCCTCCACCAGCCAACCAGAACAACGGTGGATGCTTCAACTGTGGCGAACAAGGCCACTTTGCAAAGAACTGCCCGAAGAAGGCACAACAAGCAGTTCAAGCTCCTCGTGGAAGAGCTTTTGTTATTGGAGCACCAGCTGCACGCCAGGACCCGAATGTGGTCACTGGTACGTTTCTCTTACATGACTTTTATGCATCTGTTCTATTTGACACTGGTGCGGATCAGAGTTTTATCTCTGCCGATTTTGCATGCCAACTAGATTCCATAGAAGAACAATTAGACTCCCCTTACATCATAGAAGTAGCTAACGGAAAACAGATCACAGTTAGTACAGTTTACAGAAATTGCCCGTTGACACTTAACGGTCATACATTCTCTATCGACTTGATACCGATGGAGTTGGGTAGTTTCGACATCATTGTTGGAATGGATTGGCTTTCCTCTAACCGAGTGGAAGTTGTCTGTTCGGAGAAGCTGCTTCGAGTTCCATTGCCCGATGATCGTGTATTGGAAGTCAGAGGGGACCAAGCAAAACGAAGTGTCAAAATCATTTCCTGCATAAAGGCGCGTAAGTGTTTACAGAAGAAGTGTGTAGTTTTCTTGGCTCATGTAGTGGAAAAAGAGAAAGACAAGAAGAAGATACAAGACGTACCAGTAGTGAAAGAGTATCCAGAAGTATTTCCTGAAGACCTACCAGGTTTGCCTCCGGTGCGACCGGTAGAGTTCCGAATTGACTTAGTTCCTGGAGCAACTCCTGTTGCTAAATCTCCTTATCGGTTAGCACCTTCGGAGATGCAGGAATTATCGAACCAGTTACAGGAGTTACTGGATAAAGGGTTCATTAGACCGAGCTACTCACCTTGGGGAGCCCCGGTCCTGTTCGTGAAGAAGAAAGACGGATCGTTCAGAATGTGCATAGATTACAGAGAGCTGAACAAACTAACCATCAAGAATCGGTATCCATTGCTGAGGATTGATGATTTGTTTGACCAACTGCAAGGAGCTCAATACTTCTCTAAGATTGACTTGCGGTCTGGTTATCATCAGCTTAGAGTTCAAGACGAAGACATACCGAAGACGGCATTCCGAACCAGATACGGGCATTACGAATTCATGGTGATGCCTTTCGGATTGACGAACGCACCAGCGGTATTCATGGATCTCATGAACCGAGTGTGCAAACCGTATTTGGATCAGTTTGTTATTGTTTTTATCGATGACATACTGATTTACTCCAAGAGCAAAGCAGAGCATGAGCAACATCTCAGGAAGATCTTGGAACTGTTGATGGAACAGAAACTCTATGCCAAGTTCTCTAAATGTGAATTTTGGCTAAGGGAAGTTCAGTTTCTTGGTCACGTAGTCAACAGTGAGGGAATACACGTGGATCCCGCCAAGATTGAAGCAATAAAGAACTGGGACACTCCGAAGACACCAACGGAGATACGGTCTTTTCTGGGATTGGCAGGTTATTATAGGAGGTTCATCTCGAACTTTTCTAAGATAGCTTTGCCACTCACTAAGTTAACTCAGAAAAGTGAACCGTTTGTCTGGGAACAGAAACAAGAAGATGCTTTTCAGACCTTGAAACAGAAGTTATGTAATGCTCCAATTCTATCTCTTCCGGAAGGATGTGATGACTTTGTTGTATACTGCGATGCCTCCCATCAGGGACTTGGTTGCGTACTGATGCAACGGGTCAAAGTTATCGCTTATGCATCAAGACAGTTAAAAGTTCATGAGAAGAATTACACTACTCATGATCTTGAACTGGGAGCAGTGATTTTTGCACTGAAGATCTGGAGACATTATTTATATGGCACTAAGTGTACCATATTTACTGATCACAAGAGTCTGCAGCACATCTTTGATCAGAAGGAGCTCAACATGCGACAACGCCGTTGGGTTGAACTTCTGAATGACTATGATTGTGTGATCAAGTACCATCCGGGAAAGGCAAACGTTGTAGCTGATGCCTTGAGTCGGAAGGAACGGGTCAAACCCTTACGCGTTAGGGCTATGGGTATGACTGTGCAGACCAGTTTACAAGACAAGATCATTCATGCACAGCAGGAGACAATTGACAGAGGGAACTTAAAGAAAGAACTTGACTGCGGAGCAGAGAAACATTTAGAGACCAAGTCTGATGGAATGATCTACTACCAGGATCGTATATGGATTCCGGCGGTAGATGAATTGAGAAGACTTATCTTCGATGAGGCACACAAGACAAAATACTCTGTTCATCCAGGCGCCGATAAAATGTATCAAGACTTGCGTGGATTTTATTGGTGGCCGGGAATGAAGAAAGACATAGCCGAATACGTCGGTAAATGTCTAACGTGTGCGAAGGTAAAGGCGGAACACCAGAGACCGTCTGGTTTACTGGAACAGCCTGAGATTCCGCTCTGGAAGTGGGAACAAATAGCTATGGATTTCATTACCAAGCTACCCCGCACTTCCAGTGGTCATGATACGATTTGGGTGATCATTGATCGATTAACAAAATCTGCTCATTTCTTGCCGATGCGTGAGACTTTCACGATGGATAGATTGGCGAGATTGTATATTAATGAGATAGTGGTACGTCATGGTGTGCCATTGTCTATTATTTCCGATCGAGACAGCAGATTTACTTCAAGGTTCTGGCAATCACTGCAGAAATCTCTAGGGACACAGTTAAATCTGAGTACAGCTTACCATCCACAAACGGACGGGCAAAGCGAACGTACGATTCAGACCCTAGAGGATATGTTAAGAACCTGTATTTTGGACTTCGGTGGGAATTGGGATTCTCATTTACCACTGATTGAGTTCTCCTACAACAACAGTTACCACAGCAGTATCGGATGTGCACCATTCGAGGCTCTTTATGGTCGGAAATGTCGATCACCGATCTGTTGGAATGAAGTTGGAGATAATCGCATAACGGGGCCAGAGCTTATTCAGGAAACCACTGACAAGATAGCTCAGATTCAGAGAAGATTGCAAGCTACAAGAAGCAGACAAAAGAGCTACGCTGACAAACGGCGTAAGCCGTTGGAATTCCAAGTGGGAGACCGTGTCATGTTGAAGGTATCCCCATGGAAAGGCGTTGTACGTTTTGGAACAAGAGGCAAGCTAGCACCACGATACGTAGGACCGTTCGAAATCATCGAACGTATTGGTCCTGTGGCGTATAGACTGAGATTACCAGATGAACTCAGTGGTGTGCATGACGTGTTTCACGTCTCGAATTTAAAGAAATGCCTTGCTGACGAATCACTCGTCGTTCCACTCGAAGAAATTCAGGTCGATGAACAGTTACATTTCATAGAAGAACCTTTAGAGATTATGGATCGCAAAGTCAAGCAACTGAGGCGAAGCCGTATTCCGATTGTAAAGGTTCGTTGGAATTCAAGACGCGGACCCGAGTTTACTTGGGAACGTGAAGATCACATGAAGTTAAAGTATCCCCAGCTGTTTGAAGAGGAAGCAGTAACCGATAACAATTCTTAAATTTCGGGACGAAATTTCTCTAACAAGGGGAGACTGTAACATCAGTGCCGGAACCGTCACCGGAACAGTGATCGTAACAGTACGTAAACAGTAATCAGGTACAATTATCATGTAATTCTGTATATTTCATATTCATATCAAGTCACAGTATCATTTCATAATATCGAAACGGTGAATTCACAGACATCCAGAGAAATCAATTCAGAACAATGATTCTTGAGTCAGATAATTATCTGGCAACACAGAATCATCATGTGATTTATTTGTTAGGATTTTATTATGTATAAGCGTATGTGAGGCCTTACAGGACAAAACAACACGAATATTATTATGTGAATGCTAAACCGACAGATTATTCGTATAGGTGACGATCTGTACGAATAAATCTAAAAGTTTAACGTTCTGAATGATATTCGATTATTAGAAAACAATATTGAAAAGTGTAGTTATCGTCGTATTTGATTCGAACAAATACGCGCGATGACCGCGCGATTCGATTTAAACGCTAAATAAATATTTTGTGAATTAAATAATTAAAAGATATTTAGTTAATTTATTAGGAATCACAACCTAAAATAAATTTATTGATTCTATTTTAAAACCGAGTCGTTTTGTAACGAAAACGACGCGAAAACGGCGTTTTTACGCGAAACCACGCGAAACCGAACGAACCCGAACGAACCCGGGTATTTTTCCCACATTTATTGTGGCATTTAATGCCACAACAACCATCACCTACCAGCCAACACCACCATTTTCGTCATCTCCCCTCTCAAGCTCTCTCTCACTAAAACACCCATCTTCTCTCTAGCATTTCTTGCTCAATCCTTCACCAAATTTAGTGTTCTTGGTGTCTAAATCACCACAATCATCAGTAGAAACCGAAAGTACAACGGATCTAAGAGTCCATCCATCAAATCTGAGGTAAAAACCCATTTTTGTTGCGGTTTAAGGGTTTTGAAAACCCTAATCACGAGCCCTTCATGTAACCGGTTTCACACCCCTTCGAACCTTAGGACTTGCACATACATGAGTTTAAGGAGTGTAGGAACAAACCCTCATCAGCCTCTGGTCGCTTAGCTCGAAAAATCATGGGTGATTGTTCTTGGGCTCGATCGGCCGAATGGCCAAGAACCAGCTCGACGAATGGTTACCTAACCCCATTCGCCGAATGACTAGCCACACCCTCATTCGCCGAATGGTTCTAGCCCAAGCTACTTCCCTTCGCCGAATGAGTCCTCATTCGACCAACTAAGGGTCAGTCGCCCATCAGCTCATTCGAACCTAACCTATTCGCCGAATGGTCTTGGGTCTCCTTCGGCCGAATAACAAGTATCCTCATTCGACATGTCTCATTCGATTGTGGTCATTCGCTGGGGTCTCATTCGGGAGCCTTCATTCGTCATGTGGCACAACCGGTCGAATAGAACTCTCCTCATTCGACCAACTCAAGGTTCATTCGGCCATCACCTATTATACATCACCCTATTCAGCTGGTTCCTATTCGGCCTAACTTCATTCGGACCCCATCTCATTCGACAACATTTATTCGGCTAAGGCAGAGTTCATTTGATCCATTTTATGTTGCTAGTTATAATGGCTCGACCATGGGACTAGAAATAGCTAGGGTTGGATTATGAGGTTGCATGCATGGGACGTTCACATGCATGTGTGTATTGTGCAAGGGGAACATCTTAGGGTTCACATACCACTAGCTTTGGAATGGGTTATTTAATTTAATCTAGAAGTTATCAAGAAAAGACCAAGGGGTTTAAATTTACAAGTTACATTGGATTATGATACTAGAAATTCTTTAAAGAAAACATAGAATACGGTTGATAAGGAATTGTTTTCTTAAATCATGTAACTAACTAAACAAGAGTTAGCAACATCTTTTGAGATCAACACCTTTGAGAATTCATTGAGAATCAAAAACAACAACCCAAGGTTGAATTGTTAATGTAATTATTAACGCTTAACCCTAAAGAATTTCATAACAAACATGAAGTCGTTCTAGATGATTTATTGAATTATCTAGTACGAGTTATTCAAAGAATCACGGAATGATCTAAGTCTTATAAATGGGCCAAGGATGGCCCAATGGGCTTAATATAAGCTCATCACATGTTAAATAGTTTTCCATTTAAATTAATTATGCTTTCATAAAAGAAATTAAACTATAAATCTTATTAAAATAATTAAATGATTTATAAATAACAGTTTAATTTAAAATAAATTAATTTATAAATGTGTTGAATAAGGACTTGTAATATACTTAAAATAAACCCTAATTGTCTAGGGTTTAGGAGTTAATAATATGGGAACATGGATCTATTACGGGTAATAGGTTAGAGGAAGTCTTAGAATCTCGTTAGTAATTTAGGACACTTAGTTGCACACCGAGACCAAACCCCAGACCTATCGTTTATTATAAATACTTATCATCTGCGAATTCTCTTAAAACAAATTCAGGAAACGAAGATACTTAGACTACAACAACGAGCGCGCATTTTGTGGTAATTCTATACAAAGCAACACAGGTGAGTTCATTGCCCCTTTTCTAAACATTTTTGTTTTAAAACGCGGGGCTGAGAAGCATGCGTAAACTGTTTTATTTAAACTGTTTATTTAAATGCTTTTAATTATTATATGTCTTTACATATATATGTTGTTGATACTCCTAGACTCCTGTCTAGGAAATTAATGAACAAATCAAGTTATCAATTAAATTTAAGTACTCTTATGAGTAATACCTTAAATTTGAATTCTAAATCAACCCTTAGTCCATCAAGTTCAACTTCAAGAATCTAAACTCAAAGTGAAATCAAAAGAACTAGATCAATAAATCATATTCAAGGGAATCATAACTCAGTGTGTGATCTGAGGCCCAAGAATCATAAATCAAATCAATTATCATTCAAAATCATGGGAACTCAAAGAATCAAGAATCAAGAGACTCAAGAGATCAGAAATCATAAATGTGTGTGACTCATTGAAATAATGAAATCATTATGATCTAATGAACTCATTAATACTCAAGTCATGGTGGATGTCAGTTGTATATGGAATCAAGACCACGTGTAACACACATATAAAGTCCCTTCAGGTATAGAAGACTTTTGTAGTCAGGCTATACGGGCAATAACGTGAACAATCATGGAAATCAATATCAAAGTCTAGAGAATCAAGAGATCAAGAAAACAAAGGATATCCTTAAAGTCCCCGCATGTACAGAAGACCGTTGGGTCAAGCTGTAAGGGCAAAACATTAAAGTCCCCGCATGTACAGAAGACCTTTGGGTCAAGCTGTAAGGGCAAATCATTAAAATCCCGTCACGCCCAGGTATACTCCTTGTGTGTTATGCCTGGTATGGGTCACGTGTGAGAGGTTACAACTTGGACAACCACCAACAACTAAGTCTAACTGATTGAGTAAAATCATACCCAATCATCATGTCTTAGTTGTATTTAAATGTT
This sequence comes from Mikania micrantha, assembly GCA_009363875.1. Lineage (NCBI taxonomy): Eukaryota > Viridiplantae > Streptophyta > Magnoliopsida > Asterales > Asteraceae > Mikania > Mikania micrantha. The sequence goes on from CM018680.1 coordinate 108,373,729, forward strand.
TTATTTAATTATTTAATTAAATATTTGACATTTTACTATTATCACTGACTTTTGGAAAATCTTTTGTCTATGATCAAAATCAAGAGAATCAAAGGTAAATCAAGTTTTGGAGATCAAAATCTATTTCAGAGGTGTTAGGTAAAAATGCTTAATTATCATTAATATCAATGTCCTATGCGGATTAGTATGTGGTGGGATGGCGTCTGGGCGGGGTTGTAGCCTTGACCCAGGGGTATGCCCTATACATAAGCATACCGATCTGGATGATACAGTTGATGTTAATGAGGTTAGGGTCTTTACCGAAGGAGGTTATCAAATCATTTTCAAATCATAAAACTATATGAACTCACCAACCATGTGTTGACTTGATCTTTTTGCATGACTTCTCAGGTGACGAACAGGTCAACTAAGAAGTTATTCTTTTCGTACTAGGACTTCAGATAGAAGGCTTAGCTTTTGGACCTGCATTATTTTTGAAGACATCATTATGCAAATTATTTTGTATATCTTGTGTAAATACAAGATAGAAATATATGATGTTTATGGTAGATTTACATTGTTAAATTATAAACAATACTGATGTAATTTAACTTTGTAATTCTATTATATTTAGCATTTCTCATTTGTATCATGTGCAATGTAAACAATCTGATCATCACGATTATCACTCACGATATCGCGCCCCGGGAACTTTCCGCCCGACGGGACAACCGATCCTATCCCGCCGGCTCGGGGTGTGACATCATAATATTAGAACACTAATACCAAATGTCAATTTCATATTAAATTCATTTAATTCTCTCCTATTAAATAATTATATTCCCTTTCTAAGTAAATAATTATAATACTACTAACTAATAATATTATTTATCTTTTTATTTGAAAAACATTTAAAACAATGTTATAAGATATATAATTTTTTAATGTTAATTTTTTTTGAAATAAGAAAAAATTTATTTTTAGAATATCAAAGTTATAAAAGAAACAATTTTTCTAGAAAAATGATTTTTTTATAAAAAATAAATAAACTATAGCCCAGAGTTTTAAACAATAAGATATTTATAATCCAATGTCATTTTTTAATTTATTTAAAAAACAAAGTAAAAAAGTGATAGACAAAGTTACGTTTTTTGTCCTTATGTTTAACGCTATTTTTTAATTCAGTCGTTTAAATTTTAATAATCACATAAATTATATTATACCTTATTTATTTATAAAAGTTAGCCTTTGATATATATAACTGTTAAAATCAAAAGATTACATATCGTTTGTATAGTTATTAAATTTTTTAATTATTGTTTTATTAGTTAAAATATTCATTAATATGTAAATTAATCATTTTATCATAAAATATCCTTTTACAATTTTTAAATTTTTATTACTAATTATTTAATATGTTATATCAAACCCGTGTAATACACGGGGTAATAATCTAGTTAATTAATATTAATAAAGAGATATTAATCATGGAGCTAATACCAAATCCATTAGTCTATAACCGATTCATCAATTATATATAGTTTGGTTGATTCGATTATTGGAAAAGATGGTTGTTCAGTTTGACTAATCGGATTTATTCTAATTAAACACCTATTTATATGTTAAAATAAATAAATGATGAACAATATGTGACAATCCGACTTATCGAATTAACCTCGTTAACTGAAAATAGCGAGATCACAGGCCCAACAAGACAAAGGTAGGCCCAATAAGGCCAAGTTAAGCCCAATGAAACCAAGGAAGGCCCAATAAGGCCAGGGAAGGCCCAATGAGGTCTAGGTAGGCCCAATAAGGCCAAGGTAGGCCCAATGGTATTTAGGAGGCCCAATTGGATTAATCAAGCCCAATACTAGTTCAATTATTTCGATTAGTGACAATTCGGGATTGTTGGTTCAACTTGGTAAACCGAAATATTATGTAATTGTTAAAAATCAAATCTAAGGGATTGGAAATTATAGAAATCAGTCCCAATATATTTAAATTGTAAAGTTTAGATTTGTAATTGATTTAAAGGTCCAATTTTGACTTTAGAAGTCAAAATTCGCGTGGGATTATCAATTAAATTCGAAATTGGAGTCATTATACTGAAATTGATTGAATAAACCTTTCAATCATCACATATTAATGATCTGTAACAGCAATCATACGTTATTAGACTGTTAATGATCGAATTTAAATCAATTGGGGGTTCAAGAGTTGTAACCGTCGAGGTGGAGGACAAATAGTTCGAATTGGTGTATAATCGATCACAACTGATCAAAACTCACATACACACATACTATTCGGCATCTTTAGTATATGCAACAGCCACCAATTCGAAGTAACAAGTTCGGGATTGAAGGAGGCGATTGAGACTTGGCCGAAACTCCACCACAAGTCGAATTACTACAATTCGGTATCAAACAAGGTAAGAAACCACTCCTACATCTTCTGAAACAACCGATTAAGAGTAATCCTAAGCTAAATCTCGTTTTAAGAATCGAATCATATGGGTTTCATAGTTAGGGTTCATCATTACAACGGTTTTGGGGGTTTCGATTGGTATAGACTCTAAAATGAAATTAAACTACATCATTAGTTTCAGAAGCATTCGACTAGGCTAACCCATACTCCAATTTCATAAAGCAAACACGAATCTAATGATTTTGAATTCTAGGGTTCGTAGCATTAAATGGTTTGGGGGTTTTGATGTAATTGGTGTTAAAAATCAAATCAAGTTATGCAGACAACTTCGAAATGTTGGTTTCAATGAGAAACCCATGTTAATTTCATATATCAGTCGAGAATTTAACAACTTTGATTTCTAGGGTTCTTTAAGTCGAACGGATTGGGGTTTTTCGAAGCAATCAATCCTGAAAATCGAATTAATCTTTACAGATAGTTTCGAAAACCCTTACTCAATGATAACCCTATGATTTGGTGGACTCACATTATCGAATTGAACGATTTTAAGTTAGGGACTTAAGAACTTGAGTTCGAATGGGTTAATGCTCGATTAATCGGGCTATGATGTATGATAGTTTGAATTAAGATCATCTAAGGAGTCGGTTGGATGATTAGAACAGAACCCCTAAGGTTTAAGGATCGAAATCTAGTGAATTGTGGGTCAATCGGGTGTGGAATGCTTCGGCTATGGTTAGTTAAGGGATCACTGGGCCGATCGGGTTTATAAGGATTAAGATCAGATATGTTATCAAAAGTTGGATTAGAGGAGATGGTAGGGGTGTGGGGGTGTTGGGTTGGAGGTCACGGGTTCGAACCCGGCCCCAACAGTTTTTTTTAGGATTTTAAAGTTATTTTTTTAGTAATTGGCCCATATCTTTTGCGTTATAATTCCGATTTAACTCGTTCAAATTTCGTTGGAACCGTAACGGAATCCCGAACACATTTGAATAATAAAATTCATATTTTAGAACGAAAACGTAATCGCGTACAATTACGGTTATTTAAATAAAATCATATGTGATTTTATTTAAACGATTTCAAAGGCACGCGTACTTTCGTATGCATGTTTCTAACGAGTCTAACATATGTGTGTTGACACGTATGTGATTCCAAGCACAAAACGACATTCTGAATAACTTTAGGTTATTGTTTAATCACAGATTCTTCGTAGAGGATTTTCTACGCGAGTTAAAGTGCGTTTGATCATTCTGCAATAATCAAAGGTGCGTACACGGCCCCTTTCTTATTTTAACTGTTTTGGGGGAGAAAACATGTGCAAAAAAAACATTTTAGATACATATCACTTGCATGAGTTAACTGTTTACATTATGTGACAACATAGCATTTAAAAGTCCTTACACACTTCGAACCGTTTAGTTTGCCGTAGCGCAAAGCGTGGTCGTTGGAAATAGATCTATTAGGTTTGACAAACCTCACTTGGTAGATGGGATCTACGCAGGTGTTTGACTGACCAAACATTCATTACTATTGTTTGTGCTAGACAATAGTGGCAAGGCAAAAACATGCTATAGCATGGCAATCGTCAGCTTCGGTGTCGACCACTTATGTAAATAGTACAAATGACTAGCTATCATGACTATGCAAGTGTGATTATGTTATCTGCAAACTTGATATTCAAACTGTTGTTTTAAACATTGTGAATACTTAAAACCTGTGTTATGCACCAACCTTTGTGTTGACTTGATTTACATGTTTTCTCAGGACGCTAAGGTGCGCAATAAAGCTGGCATGGACTAGGAGATAGAGTCACATGCATGTTTTACATTTTAGTTATTTGAATTTGAACAATTGAAATCATGTATTGTAATTTACATTTTACAACTGTTACTGGTTTTAAAACGCTTCCGCAAACTTTGAAAACTCTGATGTTATGTTTTTTTTAGACCAAAGTATGTTTTGAAATTCATATAGAGGTCTTCGTTATGTCTAATGATATGAGATCCTGGTTTGTCACGTTCCCAAACGGTATGATTCCGTTAGTTGAAAATTGGGGGTGTGACAGATTGGTATCAGAGCGTCTGGTTATAGCGAACTAGGTTTGCATTTGTAGACTTAGACTATGACCGTTAGACATTAGACACATATGCTTACACATATTACTTAGAAATTACATATGGCATTATGTAATTGACTTGCTTACACATTCCATGGCACTGCACTTACATATAGTATTATGTAACAGGCATGGCTTCTTCATCATCAGCACCGTATATCTACATTGATGATTCTGAGGATGAGGAGCCGATAGTTCCAGCACCACCATCATCACCAGCACCACCTATTCCATATCCTCCACCATATGAGAGGGATGATTCAGATCCGGAGGAGGATCCAGAGGAGGATCCGGAGGAGGACCCGGATGAGGATCCGGAGGAGGAGCCAGTGGAGGGCACTCAGGAGATCCCTGCTGAGGGACCTACTACCCATCCACCACTGGTATTGGATGTTCCTGAGCCTAAGAGGCAAAGGACTGATGCTGAGGAGATCGCCAAACTGCGCGAGGATTTGTATTGGGCGAATGACAGGATCGAGTATAATGTTCGGGAATTATGGGATGCTAATGAAAGACAGGATAATCTTGCCCATCTGGTCAACGATATGCAGGATGAGATGATTAATTTGATTGGTCGTCTTGAAGCTTCAGAGAACCGAGCGGAGATTCTGGAAGGCAGACTGGAAGCCTTGGAAGATTTGGTGGCCTCGAAGAATGAGGAAGAGGATGAAGAGGAGGAAGGGGAAGAACCAGCACCAGTTGTTGATTCTGATCCTGAATCCACTGTTGAGGATGATTGATTTGTTTTGTTTTGTTTTGTTTAAACTTATTAGGGGCGGGTTGTGTCCCTACATTAGAAGTTTGAAAACTTATGTTTGATTTCAAAAGTATTGTACTCAAACCAGATTATTATCTATTGAAAATTTCTACTTATTGCCAACAGTTGTATTGATTTATACATTACATGTTGTGTTTGTTGTTTTGTTTACACATGTCACATTGGATCTTGATAACGCTCTAACATTTCTTTTAACTAGGAAGATAATGGCCAACGAGAACGTTCACATGACAGTTGCTGAGCTCAACGAGCTAATCAATAACAGGGTCGCGGAGGCTATCGCGAACTACGCTCAGACACACAATACAGGGCCACAGGGTCCGGCAGGGGGACTGGTTAACCCACAGGCATGCACGTTCAAGATGTTCTTGGACTGTAAGCCACACAATTTCAAAGGATCGGAAGGAGCCATTGGACTCCTACGATGGATTGAGAAGGCTGAATCTGTGTTTGAGATGTGCAATTGTCCGGATGAGAACAAGGTGAAGTATGCTACGGGAACATTGGAGGGTCTAGCTTTGACTTGGTGGAACTCAAATGTTCAGACCTTGGGATTGGGTGAGGCTAATGCCTTGACCTGGAATGGATTCAAAACTTTAATGCAGGAGGAGTACTGTCCTCGTAGTGAGATGCAAAAACTAGAGGAAGAATACTGGCACCTCAAGATGGAGGGATCAAACATCGAGGAGTACACTACTCGATCTCATGAATTAGCCAGACTTCTACCTCATATGGCTACTCCAGCAAGCAAATGGATAGAGAGGTACATCGGAGGACTGGTGCCTCAAATCCAGGGGTTGGTCACTTCTGCAAATCCCACGACCATCCAACAAGCTGTTCGGTTAGCGCACCAACTGACTGATCAGGCAGTGCTACAGGGGACTCTGCCTAAAAGAACATCGGCTACTAAGGTGGGAGACCACAAAAGGAAGTGGGAGAGCAGCAACACCAAGAATTTCAACCAACAACCGTTTCAGCAGAACCAGAAACAGGACTCAAACAAGTCTTATCACAACTCAAATAGTGGTCAACAATCATCATCGTCAGGGGGTTATATTGGTAAACACCCAAAGTGCAACAGGTGTGGATTTCATCATACGGGAAATCAATGTGATAGAGCTAAGTGTCAAAGGTGTGGTAAGGTTGGGCATGCAGCTAACGATTGTCGGGGAGAGTTGCAAAACAATCACAACAATCATAATAACAATCAGAACAACGCACAGAAGGGTTGTTTTGAATGGGGCAAGATGGGGCACTTTAAGAAGGATTGCCCACAACTCAAGAAATGTGGGGATAATAATGCAAATGGCAATGGCAACGGCAATGGTAACGGTAATGGCACCAATAACAACAATAACAACAACAACAATGGTGCTAGGGGCAGGGCGTTTGTGATTGGAGGACGTCAAGCACGGGAGGATCCCAACATTGTTACGGGTACGTTCCTCTTAAATAATCACTATGCCTCTATGTTATTTGACACTGGTGCCGATCGGAGTTTTGTATCTAGTTCACTTGCTAAGTTGCTAAATGTTAGTCCCACTGCTTTAGATAGTCCATACACTGTAGAACTAGCTGATGGTAAGCTAATTGTAGTTGAACAAATCCTTAAGGGATGTATACTTGATTTGATGGGTCAGACATTGGAAATTGACCTTATGCCTATTGCTTTAGGTAGGTTTGATGTAGTCATTGGCATGGACTGGTTGTCCAAACACCAGGCTGAAATCGTATGCCATGAAAAGATTGTTCGCATACCTCTTTCGCATGGAGAGACATTGTATGTACAAGGTGAGAAGAGCAGTACACCACTGCGTCTCATATCTTGTATGAAAGCACACAAATGTCTGCGGAAAGGTCATACGGTAGTTATAGCACTTATAACTGAAAAGCCGGTAGCTGAGAAGAAGATTGAAGATATACCAGTAGTTTGTGAATTTCCAGAGGTATTTCCAGAAGACTTGCCGGGATTACCGCCTATCAGACAGGTGGAATTCCGAATCGATCTTACACCTGACGCAGCACCGATAGCTAGGGCGCCTTATCGACTTGCACCGTCACAGATGCAAGAGTTATCTACACAACTGCAAGAGTTGTTGGATAAGGGTTTCATACGACCTAGTTTTTCACCGTGGGGAGCTCCAGTTTTGTTTGTTAAGAAGAAGGACGGGACTTTCCGTATGTGTATCGATTACCGGGAATTGAACAAGGTCACTATCAAGAACCGGTATCCGTTACCCAGAATTGACGATCTGTTCGATCAGTTGCAAGGTTCGAGCTACTACTCGAAGATCGATCTCAGATCGGGTTATCATCAACTGAGAGTTCAAGAAGAAGATATTCCAAAGACAGCATTCAGGACGCGCTATGGCCATTATGAATTCTTGGTCATGCCATTTCGGTTGACAAACGCTCCAGCTGTATTCATGGATCTCATGAATCGTGTTTGTAAACCTTATCTTGATAAGTTTGTCATTGTTTTCATTGATGACATTCTCATCTATTCCCAGACCGAGGAGGAGCACGCTGAACATCTTCGATTGCTATTGGAATTATTGAAACAGGAACAACTGTACGCTAAGTTCTCGAAATGTGACTCCTGGATGCGAGAAGTACAATTCTTGGGGCATATAGTTAATGAAAAGGGTATACATGTTGATCCAGCGAAGATTGAAGCGATTAAGAATTGGGAAGCACCAAAGACCCCTACCGAGGTACGACAATTCCTTGGTTTGGCGGGTTACTACCGACGATTCATTGAGGGATTTTCAAAGATCGCTCAACCACTTACAACTCTTATGCATAAGGGAACGGAGTATAACTGGACGGATAAGCAGGAAGCTGCATTCCAGTTATTGAAACAGAAACTCTGCAGCGCACCGATTTTGTCCTTACCGGAAGGGACGGAAGACTTCGTGGTGTATTGTGATGCATCTGCACAGCGTTTGGGATGTGTATTGATGCAACGTGAAAAAGTGATTGCTTATGCTTCAAGGCAACTCCGACCACACGAAAAGAATTACACTACTCATGACTTGGAGTTAGGAGCAGTGGTTTTTGCTTTGAAGATTTGGAGGCATTACTTGTATGGAACTAAGTGTACCATTTACACTGATCATAAGAGTTTGCAACATATCTTTGATCAGAAGGAGCTTAATATGAGACAACGACGATGGGTTGAGTTGTTGAACGACTACGAATGCGCGATTAAGTATCACCCGGGAAAAGCTAATGTAGTAGCTGACGCTCTGAGCAGGAAAGACACAACAGGAACAAGACGGGTTCGCGCACTTATGATGACGATACATACTGATTTTGTCACACCCCCAAATTTCCACTCGTGGTGTCAGTCCACGTGGGTGTGACGTGGCCAGGATCATAGCTCATGGTCATATAGAGCGACTCTATATGAGTTACACATTCACACAAATTGTAAATCAATACAAGTTTCATTCAATAAGCAGCGGAAAAGTTAAATGTCAGAAATACATATGTTTGCAGCGGAAAGTAATTGTTTGCAACAGACACTACAAATGTTTAAATTGTTTTCAAAACAGAACACATTCACACAAGCCTAGGACATGAGTCTATATGTAAGCTTGACTCCATTAGTGTGTCCTTGTGAGCGCTCTAGCGTGTGCTCCCTTAGTTACCTGAGAATACATGCGAAAAAGTGTCAACTATAAAGTTGGTGAGTTCACAGGTTTAGACAGACTGAAAAGTAAACAGACATATACTGGGTATGTTAAGTTTAGTTGTTGGATCTACGATCCGTGAGTGTGTCATGTCATCTTACCGAAACTCGACTGTTTCCGTTTGCCTCCGCGGGTCATCGCTGAACCCGACATCAACATCGATATTACACTCGTTATGACATCCAGTCAACGCTGTTGCCGAGTGGGGCTAGTCAAACCCAGTAGTACTACGTAATAACGACTCGTTTGTCATACAACTGACGGTAAGGATAAGTGAGGGCTTTATGCGATAAAGGTTACACTCAAAAATAGTTTTACAACATACCAGTCATACATCTAAAACAGTTGCATAGTATTCTCACCCCCAGGTTGAGTAAAAGCAGTTAAAGAGTAAAAGTGGGGCCGTAAACTCACCTGAGTTTATGTTATGCGTTAGCTCAAAAGAGTAAGTGTAGCTCGCCGGCTAGTAGTCACCTATATCACATAGGTACTATGAGTTTGTTTTCAAAAGTGTGGGTCTCACCGGACCGTGTTAGTGTTCAACAACACTAAGTGGTTATGTAGGTCGAGTTGACCGTGTTTGACCGTGTCGATCGTGTTTGACCTAACGACCCGTTGGTGACGGTTTTGGATCAAGTGCTCGTGTAATGTGCGGTTTAGTGTCGTGTGAAGTGTACGGATACCAAAATCATTCCTATGAGGAAACTTACTATTCATGGTAAGTTTCTATTTTAGGAAAGTTTCCATATTTGGCAAGTTATACATAAGATCATATTCCGATTATTCTAACATGCATATTTATCCTAAATGAGCGTGTTATCACATAGTACCTAGTTACACATAGCCGGTTTAACATAGTTTGCGCGTAAAAGTTTCCATTTATGGAAAGTTTCTAAAATAAGCATATTCCCACAAGTTTAACAATTAACATTACCTAATATCCTCATATTAGTTCTAAATAGTCTATTAATCATGCTTGTTACAACTAACATGTGACAATTTATTGACTTGGCGAAACAAAGTTACTATTTTTAGTAACTTACGAAAATAGTCAAATTCAAGTCTCCCAATCAACATAATCCTTTCAATATCATTATTAGATCACTAAATAAGCATCTTAGACTCAATACATTATCATGCATATCAACAATTTGCAAACTTGTGACCAAAAAGTTACTATTTATAGTAACATTTATAAAAATCAAACTTTTGACTATTCTAGACATTCCTATGCATCATGTATCCATCTCAATAGTTTCTAATCATCATTTTAAGCATAACATATAGATCTAAGCACATGCATGTTACCATTTCATCAAAATGCACAAATTGTAACATAAAAGTTACTATTTTTAGCAATACGTCCCAAATAACCAATTTTGACATAATCCAACATTCTAAATCATGTAGAACATCATCAATATCATTCCTAGTAACATCTCAATCTCAAAAATTGCCAAACACATCATGGATTGTGCATGCATGTTGTCGAAAGTACCCATTTCATCATAAAATCAACACATGGCCATTTATTTCAATAAGAATCATCATAGATCATAATCATTTTATCAAATCAGTAGCATTAGCACCTAATAACATGTTCACAAGTCCAAAATTTCGTGACAATGGTGGTGGTGGTGATGCATGTGGCCTAAATGGCTTGCATGTGAGATTACAAGTGATTTTAGGCAAGATTAACTATAGTAACTACCTTACAATGCTTTAGAACGCCTAGAAACGATTTGAGCAGGTCTGTAGAAGTCCTAGGTATTGCTGGAATGCTGCAAATCGCGAGTAAGGAGTAGACACGGTGCTCTTGAGCCTCAAACCTTCAATCTCTCCTTAGAATGTCTTCAAACTTGCTCCCCAAAGGCTTCAAATGGCTCTAATGGTGTTCACAGGGTGATAGAGGTCGGAGGTGATGAGTTTCAGTCGCAAAAAATGGTGTAGGGCGGCAGAAATGATTAACATTGGGTTTATAAAGATTTTATGCGTGTAGGGGTTGTCGCGTACCGCGGAGGCTGCACAAAAAGCGTCTCCGCGTATCGTGGCGTTTAAAATAATCATTCTGTTCCCGAAACACGCCGCGTACCGCGGTGGTGGAAGATGATCGGTCGTCGCGTACCGCGACGTTTTTCGGAGAATTCAAATTTCCCCGCTCAAGCTTCGCGTACCGCGAAAGCCCAATTGCTTGCCCATCGCGTACCGCGATGGGTTTCGGCTGAGCCCAATAGACCCAATTCATTGTTTTGAACCGATTCTTTCGTATTTTCTCGAATACGATCATCGTTTCTCGTCATGTTGGTCTTGTTCTAGCTAATTTAGGTTCCCCGAACCTAAGTGCAGTGTTTTGTGTTACAGTTTGATCCGTTCACCAACGTTCGTTATTCAAGACACGTGCGAGTGTTGTGCGATAATTCCTTGAATTATCAGCGTGTTCAGATTGTTGTGCCACGTGTCACACTAAATGCATTTATCCTAGTGCCACGTATGAAATAATAATAAACATTATTATTAAAAATAATAGAGTTGCTGACCTGGAAATTACGAGGTGTCACATCATCCCCTAGTTATTGGGAATTTCGTCCCGAAATTCAGTTCATGTGCCGGTGTTGGTTAGTTCGGCGAATAGGTGAGGGTATTTCTTCTTCATCTGATCCTCACGTTCCCAGGTGTATTCCGGTCCTCGTCGTGAGTTCCATCGAACTTTTACAATGGGTATCTTACTGTGTTTCAACTTCTTGAGTTCCCGGTCCATAATTTCTACCGGTTCCTCGACGAAGTGAAGTTGTTCATCAACCTGGATTTCCTCCAAAGGAATCGCGAGCGTTTCGTCTGATAAGCATCTCTTGAGGTTTGAAACGTGGAACACATTGTGTACGCTACTCAATTCCTGTGGTAGCTGTAGTTCGTAGGCCACGGGGCCTATCCGTTTAGTGATCTCGAATGGTCCTATATAGCGAGGGTTTAGCTTTCCCCGCTTTCCGAACCGGATCACTCCCTTCCAAGGCGAGACTTTAAGAAGTACGCGGTCTCCTACTTGGAATTCCAATGGTTTGCGCCTCTTGTCGGCATAGCTCTTTTGTCGATCTCGAGCTGCTGCCATCCTGTTACGAATTTGCACGATCTTTTCTGTTGTCTCGTGCACAAGTTCGGGTCCGGTCAGTTGACTTTCCCCAACTTCCGCCCAACAAAGTGGCGATCTGCACTTGCGTCCGTAAAGTGCTTCAAACGGTGCAGCTCCAATGCTGGTGTGGTAGCTGTTATTATACGAGAACTCTACCAAAGGTAAGTGAGTCTCCCAGCTGTTACCAAAGTCAATCACACATGCTCGAAGCATGTCTTCCAAGGTCTGGATGGTTCGTTCACTCTGACCATCCCTTTGTGGGTGATAAGCAGTACTCATATCCAACCTTGTCCCGAGTGCCTTGTGTAAGGACCTCCAAAAGTGAGCCGTGAAACGACTGTCTCGGTCTGATATTATGGAGGTCGGGACTCCGTGTCTGGATACGATTTCTTTCAAGTAGATTCGGGTTAACTTTTCCAATTTATCAGTTTCTTTGATCGGCAGGAAGTGTGCCGATTTCGTAAGTCGGTCCACGATAACCCAGATGGTATCGCAACCACTTGTTGTCTTTGGTAGCTTTGTGATGAAATCCATGGAAATCTGTTCCCATTTCCATACCGGGATTTCTGGTTGTTGGAGTAACCCCGAAGGCTTCTGGTATTCTACTTTGACCTTTGAGCAAGTCAGACACTTACTCACATAAGTTGCGATTTCTGACTTCATGTTAGGCCACCAATAAGTTGCCTTTAGATCGTGGTACATCTTGTCAGAACCTGGATGTACTGAGTATCGACTCTTGTGAGCTTCATCCATCACTACCTTCCTTAAGTCCCCATAACGTGGAATCCAGATGCGATCCATTAGGTAGTAAGCTCCGTCGTCTCTCTGTTTCATTTGCTTGTCCATTCCTCTCATGGCCTCGAGAGTAAGGTTTTCGGACTTCAACGCTTCTTGTTGTGCGATCCGAATTTGGTTTGGTAGTTCGGAGTGGATGGTGAGTTGTAGTGCACGTACGCGTTTGGTTGTTTCCTTTCGGCTCAGTGCGTCGGCTACTACATTAGCTTTACCGGGATGATATTTGATTGCACAATCATAATCACCTATCAGTTCGACCCATCTGCGTTGTCTCATGTTCAGCTCCTTTTGGTCGAAAATGTGCTGTAGGCTCTTATGATCAGTAAATATTGTGCACTTGGTGCCGTACAGATAGTGTCGCCAGATCTTTAGTGCGAACACTACGGCTCCCAACTCTAAATCGTGAGTTGTGTAGTTCTTTTCGTGCACCTTCAATTGCCGTGACGCATACGCTATAACCTTCTCGCGTTGCATTAACACACAACCGAGTCCTTGCTTTGATGCGTCACAGTACACCACGAAATCCTCGCACCCGTCTGGTAGCGATAAGATTGGTGCACTGCACAATTTCTGCTTCAACAGATCGAAAGCAGCGTCTTGTTTTTCTCCCCATTCGAATTTCTTGTCTTTGTGTGTGAGGGAAGTCAATGATTGCGCGATCTTTGAGAATCCCTCGATAAACCGTCTGTAGTACCCGGCCAATCCTAAGAACTGTCGCACCTCAGTTGGAGTCTTAGGCGCTGCCCAATTCTTGATTGCCTCGATTTTGGCTGGGTCTCCGTGTATCCCTTTCTCATTTACTACGTGTCCAAGGAACTGAACTTCGCGAATCCAGAAATCACATTTGGAGAATTTCGCGTATAGTTGTTCCTTCTTCAGTAGTTCTAAGACACGTCTCAAGTGATCGGCATGTTCTTCCTGAGTCTTAGAATAGATCAGGATGTCATCGATGAACACGATTACGAACTTGTCGAGATACGGTTTACACGCCCGATTCATGAGATCCATGAATACTGCTGGTGCGTTAGTTAGTCCAAAAGGCATGACTAGAAATTCGTAATGTCCGTATCGCGTTCGGAAGGTTGTCTTTGGTATGTCGTCCTCCTATATTCTGAGTTGATGGTAACCGGATCTTAAATCGATCTTCGAATAGTAGCTTGACCCTTGTAGTTGATCAAACAGGTCGTCTATTCGAGGTAGAGGGTATCGATTTTTGATCGTTACTTTGTTCAGTTCTCGGTAGTCTATACACATACGGAATGAACCGTCTTTCTTCTTCACGAACAAGACCGGTGCTCCCCAAGGTGAGAAGCTCGGTCGGATAAATCCTTTATCTAACAACTCTTGTAGTTGATTAGATAGTTCCTGCATCTCGGTAGGGGCTAATCGGTACGGTGCCTTGGCTATTGGTGCTGCTCCTGGTGTTAGATCTATCTGAAACTCCACTTGCCGTGCTGGTGGTAGTCCGGGTAGATCGTCAGGAAAAACTTCCGGGTAATCGCGAACAACATCGATGTCCTCGATCTTTCGTTCCTTCTTAGGTTGTTCGGAGATCAGAGCCAAAATAGCTGTGTACCCTTTCTGCAGGTATTTGCTTGCTTTCATGCACGACATAATGTTTAATGGTATCCCGCGTCGTTCTCCCTGGATTGAGATCTGCTCTCCACTTGGCAACACAATTCGCACAATCTTCTCGTTGCACACGACCTCAGCGTGGTTTGCAGATAGCCAATCCATTCCAATCACCACGTCAAAGCTCCCGAGAGTTACCGGCATCAGGTCAATCACCAGTTGATGGTCTGCTAGTGTTAGAACACATCCCTTGATGACATATTGTGTCTCGATCAGCTTGCCGTCTGCTAACTCTACGGTGTACTTATAGTCTAGTGGTGTTGGTGTCATATTAAGTAATTTGCTAAAGTCACTAGAGATAAAACTCCTATCGGCACCAGTATCAAATAATATACTAGCGTAGACATTATTTAAAAGGAACGTACCGGTGACGACGTTCGGATCATCTTTAGCTTCACCAGATCCGATCACGAATGCCCGACCTCTAGCCGGGTTGCCACCTGCATTCTTGTTCTGCGGACAATCTCGGCGCATGTGCCCCGGCTTTCCGCAGGTGAAGCACCCCTTCAATGTATTATCCTTGTTGAGGTTAGGGTTGAGGTTGGATCGACATTCTTTGGCCAGGTGTCCGTTCTTGCCACAGTTGGTGCACCGAACTCTTCGGCATGGGCCATGATGGTGGTATGAGCAGTTGTTGCATTTGGGGTTGTTGCCCCGATATCCCCCTTTGTCCTGATTGTTTGGTTGGGTGACAGTGAAGACTTTGGCAGGTGCGGGTCGGTGTTGAGCTGGTTGTTGTGGTGAGAAGGTACGGTTATTGCTGGGTTCCCACTTCCGCTTGATTTCCTGGGGTTTCAGGTGTTCACCCCTCTTAGGCAGTTTCCCTTGAGCAACTGCCTGGTCTGTCAACTTATGTGCCAAGCGAATCAGTGGTTGGATGGTGGAGAGATCAGCGGCAGTCACCATACTTTGGATCTGCTCGGGCAATCCACTGATGAATTGCTCGATTTTCTTGTATTCCGGCGTCACCATTGCCGGACACAGCTTGCACAATTCATGAAATCGAGTACAGTATTTCTCGATTTCCGAACCCATCATTTTGTGCACCCAAAATTCCTCCTCCAATTTTCTGATCTCGTCACGCGGGCAGTACTCTTCGCGAAGCATCCCGGTGAACTCCTCCCAAGGAATAGTGTTGGCAGTCTCAAGTCCAAGAGTTTGGACATGCGTATTCCACCAGGTGAGGGCAGGTCCCTCGAGAATCCCGGTGGCATACTTTACCCGGTTCTCCTCCGAGCATTCGGCCATAGCAAAGACCGATTCCAGTTTCTCGATCCAACGGAGTAGTCCAACCGCTCCTTCTGTACCCTGGAATTTGTGAGGGTGGCAGCTCAAGAAGGCTTTGAACGAACACCCTTTTGCTACGCTCCCATGGGGTCCTGCGTATCGGAGTTCGATATAACGCGTTAGCGTTACAGTCACCTGTACTAAGTTAGTGGGGTTAGGTAGGGGTTTGTACCGTTAGTGGTGTCACTAGTATCGCTAGTGTGACGGTTTGCCTCGTATTCGGCAAGCACCTTGTTGAACTTTCGTTCAACCATCATGTCGATTCTGGCCTTCTCGGCCTTGCGTTTGAGCCGAAGGGCATTTGATCCTCTCCCAGACATGTTTCTATACGGAAAGGTTAGAATGTCAGTCATCAGATGCTAAGTGTTAGTCATAGTTAGGATTGTTGTCATGTCATATGTCAAGTTAACTATCGTAACAAGGCTTCAAATAACAGTGGTAATAATAAAGCAGATCATAATAATAAAGCAGGTCATAATAATAAAGCATAATTTTCATTAATATCAACCTTGAAGTACAATAATTTGAAAAGAAAGTACAATGCGAGTTCTCCGAGCACATCCCGCTCGTCTAGGCCAAAATAAAATAAAAGAAAGACAGTACAAAATAAGAAAAATCTACTAATCCGAGTCCATGGAGACATGGGAGATGTCACTAGCTGCGTCCCCATCATCGTCATCGTCCTCCTCCGGATCCTCGTCGGGATCCTCGTCAAACTCTCCCTCCTCGAGGTCCTCGGCCTCGAACTGTGGTCCTTCATCCTCAGCTGGCGGCTCCTCGATAAACTGTGCCGCCCATGCGTTAAGCATGGCGTCACTCGCCTGTACCATAGCCTGAGTCTCGGCTATATCCGTCCGATTCTCGGTAATACGCCCGTCATGCTCCTGCATGACATCAACTATCTGCCCATGCTGGGACATGAGCTGAGACACTTGGAGACGTAGTGCCTCCACCGTTTCCTCCAGACGATCCTTCTCCTCCTCCAGCCGGTCACTTCGCCTTTCCAGGCGATCGTTCTTCTCGCGAAGAACGCGAACCTCGTCGGATAGCTCGGCGCTCCTCCGAAACTCCCGCCGGGTTACGGCAACGTGAGCCGCGAAGGCTCTCTCCATCGGCATCCCAAGTGCCGGTAGTCGTGGACCCTCAGAGGTATCACCTCTGTACCGCGGGGTAGGTACTCGCTCAGCTACTATCCACTGTAGAAGGAGGCTTGGCAGCCATCCCCAGTAGCGCTCCCGCGCCAACATCTGGGTCCTCCTATCCATCTCTGCGTCTACCTGTGCTACTATGCTGTCGATCCTACGTCGACTGTCCTCGGTCAAGTCGTCAATGGCTGGGCGTTTGCCCGGGTTCCTGCCAGCGTCTCTGTTGTTATCGGCCATCCTGTAAGTTCTCAGGTTAGTAAATAACAGTTCGATAATAATAATAACAACATCAGTGTGCAAGTTCTAGTGTAGTGTCTAATGTAGAGCAGTGGCTATAGTCTAAGTTAACTAAATGCAAACCTAGTTCCCTATAACCAAGGCTCTGATACCAGTCTGTCACACCCCCAAATTTCCACTCGTGGTGTCAGTCCACGTGGGTGTGACGTGGCCAGGATCATAGCTCATGGTCATATAGAGCGACTCTATATGAGTTACACATTCACACAAATTGTAAATCAATACAAGTTTCATTCAATAAGCAGCGGAAAAGTTAAATGTCAGAAATACATATGTTTGCAGCGGAAAGTAATTGTTTGCAACAGACACTACAAATGTTTAAATTGTTTTCACAACAGAACACATTCACACAAGCCTAGGACATGAGTCTATATGTAAGCTTGACTCCATTAGTGTGTCCTTGTGAGCGCTCTAGCGTGTGCTCCCTTAGTTACCTGAGAATACATGCGAAAAAGTGTCAACTATAAAGTTGGTGAGTTCACAGGTTTAGACAGATTGAAAAGTAAACAGACATATACTGGGTATGTTAAGTTTAGTTGTTGGATCTACGATCCGTGAGTGTGTCATGTCATCTTACCGAAACTCGACTGTTTCCGTTTGCCTCCGCGGGTCATCGCTGAACCCGACATCAACATCGATATTACACTCGTTATGACATCCAGTCAACGTTGTTGCCGAGTGGGGCTAGTCAAACCCAGTAGTACTACGTAATAACGACTCGTTTGTCATACAACTGACGGTAAGGATAAGTGAGGGCTTTATGCGATAAAGGTTACACTCAAAAATAGTTTTACAACATACCAGTCATACATCTAAAACAGTTGCATAGTAATCTCACCCCCAGGTTGAGTAAAAGCAGTTAAAGAGTAAAAGTGGGGCCGTAAACTCACCTGAGTTTATGTTATGCGTTAGCTCAAAAGAGTAAGTGTAGCTCGCCGGCTAGTAGTCACCTATATCACATAGGTACTATGAGTTTGTTTTCAAAAGTGTGGGTCTCACCGGACCGTGTTAGTGTTCAACAACACTAAGTGGTTATGTAGGTCGAGTTGACCGTGTTTGACCGTGTCGATCGTGTTTGACCTAATGACCCGTTGGTGACGGTTTTGGATCAAGTGCTTGTGTAATGTGCGGTTTAGTGTCGTGTGAAGTGTACGGATACCAAAATCATTCCTATGAGGAAACTTACTATTCATGGTAAGTTTCTATTTTAGGAAAGTTTCCATATTTGGCAAGTTATACATAAGATCATATTCCGATTATTCTAACATGCATATTTATCCTAAATGAGCGTGTTATCACATAGTTTCTAGTTACACATAGCCGGTTTAACATAGTTTGCGCGTAAAAGTTTCCATTTATGGAAAGTTTCTAAAATAAGCATATTCCCACAAGTTTAACAATTAACATTACCTAATATCCTCATATTAGTTCTAAATAGTCTATTAATCATGCTTGTTACAACTAACATGTGACAATTTATTGACTTGGCGAAACAAAGTTACTATTTTTAGTAACTTACGAAAATAGTCAAATTTAAGTCTCCCAATCAACATAATCCTTTCAATATGATTATTAGATCACTAAATAAGCATCTTAGACTCAATACATTATCATGCATATCAACAATTTGCAAACTTGTGACCAAAAAGTTACTATTTATAGTAACATTTATAAAAATCAAACTTTTGACTATTCTAGACATTCCTATGCATCATGTATCCATCTCAATAGTTTCTAATCATCATTTTAAGCATAACATATAGATCTAAGCACATGCATGTTACCATTTCATCAAAATGCACAAATTGTAACATAAAAGTTACTATTTTTAGCAATACGTCCCAAATAACCAATTTTGACATAATCCAACATTCTAAATCATGTAGAACATCATCAATATCATTCCTAGTAACATCTCAATCTCAAAAATTGCCAAACACATCATGGATCGTGCATGCATGTTGTCGAAAGTACCCATTTCATCATAAAATCAACACATGGCCATTTATTTCAATAAGAATCATCATAGATCATAATCATTTTATCAAATCAGTAGCATTAGCACCTAATAACATGTTCACAAGTCCAAAATTTCGTGACAATGGTGGTGGTGGTGATGCATGTGGCCTAAATGGCTTGCATGTGAGATTACAAGTGATTTTAGGCAAGATTAACTATAGTAACTATCTTACAATGCTTTAGAACGCCTAGAAACGATTTGAGCAGGTCTGTAGAAGTCCTAGGTATTGCTGGAATGCTGCAAATCGCGAGTAAGGAGTAGACACGGTGCTCTTGAGCCTCAAACCTTCAATCTCTCCTTAGAATGTCTTCAAACTTGCTCCCCAAAGGCTTCAAATGGCTCTAATGGTGTTCACAGGGTGATAGAGGTCGGAGGTGATGAGTTTCAGTCGCAAAAAATGGTGTAGGGCGGCAGAAATGATTAACATTGGGTTTATAAAGATTTTATGCGTGTAGGGGTTGTCGCGTACCGCGGAGGCTGCACAAAAAGCGTCTCCGCGTATCGTGGCGTTTAAAATAATCATTCTGTTCCCGAAACACGCCGCGTACCGCGGTGGTGGAAGATGATCGGTCGTCGCGTACCGCGACGTTTTTCGGAGAATTCAAATTTCCCCGCTCAAGCTTCGCGTACCGCGAAAGCCCAATTGCTTGCCCATCGCGTACCGCGATGGGTTTCGGCTGAGCCCAATAGACCCAATTCATTGTTTTGAACCGATTCTTTCGTATTTTCTCGAATACGATCATCGTTTCTCGTCATGTTGGTCTTGTTCTAGCTAATTTAGGTTCCCCGAACCTAAGTGCAGTGTTTTGTGTTACAGTTTGATCCGTTCACCAACGTTCGTTATTCAAGACACGTGCGAGTGTTGTGCGATAATTCCTTGAATTATCAGCGTGTTCAGATTGTTGTGCCACGTGTCACACTAAATGCATTTATCCTAGTGCCACGTATGAAATAATAATAAACATTATTATTAAAAATAATAGAGTTGCTGACCTGGAAATTACGAGGTGTCACAGATTTACCTGACAAGGTACGCAGTGCTCAACTCGAAGCTTTGAAAAAGGAAAACTTGGTACAGGAATCCTTACGAGGAATGGAAGAACAACTGGATGTTAATTCTGACGGAATTCGTTATTTCATTAATCGAATGTGGATACCTTTGTATGGAGGTTTAAGGGAACTCGTGATGGATGAAGCACACAAGTCCAGATATTCAGTCCATCCGGGATCAGACAAGATGTATCATGATTTGAAGGCACTGTATTGGTGGCCTCACATGAAAGCTGACATTGCTAAGTACGTTAGCAAATGTTTGACTTGTTCGAAAGTCAAAGTTGAATATCAAAAACCATCTGGTTTACTGCAACAACCAGAGATACCAATGTGGAAATGGGAACAGATATCGATGGATTTCATTACTAATTTACCCCGTACACCGAGTGGTTGTGATACGATATGGGTAATTGTTGATCGATTAACGAAATCTGCACATTTCTTAGCAATCAAGGAAACTGATAAGATGGAGAAATTGACTCGCATTTACATCAAGGAAGTGGTAGCACGGCATGGCGTGCCAATCTCTATCATATCAGATCGGGATGCCCGATTTACTTCCAACTTTTGGAAATCACTTCATAAGTCATTGGGAACTCGCTTGGATATGAGTACCGCCTATCATCCACAGACCGACGGTCAAAGTGAACGTACGATTCAAACGCTCGAGGATATGTTACGAGCTTGTGTAATTGATTTTGGTGATAGCTGGGAAAACCACTTACCGTTAGTGGAATTCTCTTACAACAATAGTTATCATACAAGTATTCAAGCAGCACCGTTTGAAGCTTTGTAGGGTCGCAAATGTCGTTCACCAGTTTGTTGGGCTGAAATTGGTGACAGTCAGATTACAGGTCCTGAACTAGTACACGAGACGACTGAGAAGATTGTACAAATCCGGAACCGTATGGCAGCGGCCCGGGATCGACAAAAGAGTTATGCTGAAAAACGTCGTAAGCCGTTGGAATTTCAAGTAGGAGACCGAGTTCTTCTAAAGGTATCACCTTGGAAAGGTGTGATACGATTTGGCAAGTGCGGAAAGCTTAGTCCACGGTACGTAGGACCTTTTGAGATCCTGAAAAGAATTGGTCCGGTTGCGTATCAACTAAAACTACCGGATGAACTCAGTGGAGTTCATGATGTCTTTCACGTATCGAACTTAAAGAAATGTCTTTCTGATGAGACATTGATTGTACCGTTGGAAGAAATACAAGTAGACGAACAGTTACGATTTATTGAAGAACCAGCAGAAATCATGGACCGAGAGGTCAAACAACTTAAGCAAAGCAAGATTCCGATAGTCAAAGTTCGATGGAATTCAAGACGTGGTCCTGAATTCACATGGGAACGGGAAGACCAAATGATGAAGAAGTATCCTCATCTGTTCAAAACAACAGCAACTACAAACACTGGGAGCGCACGTTAAATTTCGAGACGAAATTTCCTTCAACAAGGGGATGACGTGATGCTTCACACATCAAACACTGCAAGTTTAAAACTGTAAGCACAAACACTTTATTCAATTGGTTTTGTTATAAACATTTGTGCTACATTACATTTTATACATTTTATGTGCTACATTTCATATGTTACATGTTATGGTAGTACATGCATGATTAGTACACACATTTTGTTATGTGCGGGGTTGCATAGTACAAACAGTTACAGAAACTCACTATGTGTGAGGTTACATTTTGTTATGTGCGGGGTTGCATAGTACAAACAGTTACAGAAACTCACTATGTGTGAGGTTACACAACACAGTATGATCAAACACAAACAGTCACAGTTAGGTGAACTAACTAGTGTACACACAAACAGTCACATTGAACGATCACACTTAGTTGTGATGTCACATTGAACGATCACACTTAGTTGTGATGTTGCAAGCATTAGATGTTGTGTGTGAGTACACACAAGCACACGGAATGATCAAAACACACTAACACGTACGATTTAAACTCGTAAGTAGTTTCCTAACTACTCCTAACATTTGCTAATTTTTGGGACGAAAATTCCTTCAACAAGGGGATGATGTGACAATCCGACTTTTCGAATTAACCTCGTTAACTGAAAATAGCGAGATCACAGGCCCAACAAGACAAAGGTAGGCCCAATAAGGCCAAGTTAAGCCCAATGAAACCAAGGAAGGCCCAATAAGGCCAGGGAAGGCCCAATGAGGTCTAGGTAGGCCCAATAAGGCCAAGGTAGGCCCAATGGTATTTAGGAGGCCCAATTGGATTAATCAAGCCCAATACTAGTTCAATTATTTCGATTAGTGACAATTCGGGATTGTTGGTTCAACTTGGTAAACCGAAATGTTATGTAATTGTTAAAAATCAAATCTAAGGGATTGGAAATTATAGAAATCAGTCCCAATATATTTAAATTGTAAAGTTTAGATTTGTAATTGATTTAAAGGTCCAATTTTGACTTTAGAAGTCAAAATTCGCGTGGGATTATCAATTAAATTCGAAATTGGAGTCATTATACTGAAATTGATTGAATAAACCTTTCAATCATCACATATTAATGATCTGTAACAGCAATCATACGTTATTAGACTGTTAATGATCGAATTTAAATCAATTGGGGGTTCAAGAGTTGTAACCGTCGAGGTGGAGGACAAATAGTTCGAATTGGTGTATAATCGATCACAACTGATCAAAACTCACATACACACATACTATTCGGCATCTTTAGTATATGCAACAGCCACCAATTCGAAGTAACAAGTTCGGGATTGAAGGAGGCGATTGAGACTTGGCCGAAACTCCACCACAAGTCGAATTACTACAATTCGGTATCAAACAAGGTAAGAAACCACTCCTACATCTTCTGAAACAACCGATTAAGAGTAATCCTAAGCTAAATCTCGTTTTAAGAATCGAATCATATGGGTTTCATAGTTAGGGTTCATCATTACAACGGTTTTGGGGGTTTCGATTGGTATAGACTCTAAAATGAAATTAAACTACATCATTAGTTTCAGAAGCATTCGACTAGGCTAACCCATACTCCAATTTCATAAAGCAAACACGAATCTAATGATTTTGAATTCTAGGGTTCGTAGCATTAAATGGTTTGGGGGTTTTGATGTAATTGGTGTTAAAAATCAAATCAAGTTATGCAGACAACTTCGAAATGTTGGTTTCAATGAGAAACCCATGTTAATTTCATATATCAGTCGAGAATTTAACAACTTTGATTTCTAGGGTTCTTTAAGTCGAACGGATTGGGGTTTTTCGAAGCAATCAATCCTGAAAATCGAATTAATCTTTACAGATAGTTTCGAAAACCCTTACTCAATGATAACCCTATGATTTGGTGGACTCACATTATCGAATTGAACGATTTTAAGTTAGGGACTTAAGAACTTGAGTTCGAATGGGTTAATGCTCGATTAATCGGGCTATGATGTATGATAGTTTGAATTAAGATCATCTAAGGAGTCGGTTGGATGATTAGAACAGAACCCCTAAGGTTTAAGGATCGAAATCTAGTGAATTGTGGGTCAATCGGGTGTGGAATGCTTCGGCTATGGTTAGTTAAGGGATCACTGGGCCGATCGGGTTTATAAGGATTAAGATCAGATATGTTATCAAAAGTTGGATTAGAGGAGATGGTAGGGGTGTGGGGGTGTTGGGTTGGAGGTCACGGGTTCGAACCCGGCCCCAACAGTTTTTTTTAGGATTTTAAAGTTATTTTTTTAGTAATTGGCCCATATCTTTTGCGTTATAATTCCGATTTAACTCGTTCAAATTTCGTTGGAACCGTAACGGAATCCCGAACACATTTGAATAATAAAATTCATATTTTAGAACGAAAACGTAATCGCGTACAATTACGGTTATTTAAATAAAATCATATGTGATTTTATTTAAACGATTTCAAAGGCACGCGTACTTTCGTATGCATGTTTCTAACGAGTCTAACATATGTGTGTTGACACGTATGTGATTCCAAGCACAAAACGACATTCCGAATAACTTTAGGTTATTGTTTAATCACAAATTCTTCGTAGAGGATTTTCTACGCGAGTTAAAGTGCGTTTGATCATTCTGCAATAATCAAAGGTGCGTACACGGCCCCTTTCTTATTTTAACTGTTTTGGGGGAGAAAACATGTGCAACAAAAACATTTTAGATACATATCACTTGCATGAGTTAACTGTTTACATTATGTGACAACATAGCATTTAAAAGTCCTTACACACTTTGAACCGTTTAGTTTGCCGTAGCGCAAAGCGTGGTAGTTGGAAATAGATCTATTAGGTTTGACAAACCTCACTTGGTAGATGGTATCTACGCAGGTGTTTGACTGACCAAACATTCATTACTATTGTTTGTGCTAGACAATAGTGGCAAGGCAAAAACATGCTATAGCATGGCAATCGTCAGCTTCGGTGTCGACCACTTATGTAAATAGTACAAATGACTAGCTATCATGACTATGCATGTGTGATTATGTTATCTGCAAACTTGATATTCAAACTGTTGTTTTGAACATTGTGAATACTTAAAACCTGTGTTATGCACCAACCTTTGTGTTGACTTGATTTACATGTTTTCTCAGGACGCTAAGGTGCGCAATAAAGCTGGCATGGACTAGGAGATAGAGTCACATGCATGTTTTACATTTTAGTTATTTGAATTTGAACAATTGAAATCATGTATTGTAATTTACATTTTACAACTGTTACTGGTTTTAAAACGCTTCCGCAAACTTTGAAAACTCTGATGTTATGTTTTTTTTAGACCAAAGTATGTTTTGAAATTCATATAGAGGTCTTCGTTATGTCTAATGATCTGAGATCCTGGTTTGTCACGTTCCCAAACGGTATGATTCCGTTAGTTGAAAATTGGGGGTGTGACATGTAGAGAATCTTTGTTGTATTTTTTTGATAAATAATGTATTGTTCATCATTTATTTATTTTAACATATAAATAGGTGTTTGATTAGAATAAATCCGATTAGTCAAACTGAACAACCATCTTTTCCAATAATCGAATCAACCAAACTATATATAATTGATGAATCGGTTATAGACTAAAGGATTTGGTATTAGCTCCATGATTAATATCTCTTTATTAATATTAATTAATGCCTCATGATGATACGAGAGGGCTAACATAAAACGATAGCTAAGTTCAACTTGTATTGGTGCATAAATCACTGTTTTGGGCTCCAACACATTTCAAGTTCGATACCAAGTTTTGTCCTCTACTGGTTTACAAGAATTGATTTTCAAGAGGAACCAGAACCAATTCCTAGATCTGAATTGTGCCGATTCTGGAGCCTGATTAGTGGAACCGGTTCTGAGTTTTGAAACCAAAATATTCATTATAATAACATAAAAAATAAAAATAAACAACATAAATGCAATTTTTTATATTTATTAATTTCACCAACACAATAAATCTAAAAAAAATAAAACTAAGAAAAAACATGTGTTTTTATGTATATTTAATAATTTCCAAAAAAAAGAAAAAAACTAAACATAATTCATTTTTTATTTACGTTTAATAATTTCACAAACAAAATAAATACAAAAAAAAAACAAAAATCATCACAAGTCCTATCACAAACAAATATCGGCATCATATGTGAGTTATTCGTATTCAATTTATCCAGAAATAGTTTTTCTGCCTTCTTGTCATTTACTTTTACTTCAGGTACGATTTTATCTTCGATCATAATGAGAGTGTTTAAGAAAACAAGAGAGAAGCAAATGTAAGTGTTTTTTTTGCATTTGGTTTTCGTTTTCTAATGTGATACTTTACCAATCCATCTTACACTAAGTTAAGCGACTAAGAAAAAGACTAAAATCTCAATTCAAACGGCTAGAATTACTCTTTTTGGTGGGGTAGGAACTGGTTTAGGAACCAGAATTAAAAATAAATAAATTAAAAACCAGGTGGAAACCAGCAATTTTGATAGGCTACGGACCGGTTTTGTATGAACCGGTT
Source organism: Mikania micrantha (assembly GCA_009363875.1). Lineage (NCBI taxonomy): Eukaryota > Viridiplantae > Streptophyta > Magnoliopsida > Asterales > Asteraceae > Mikania > Mikania micrantha. The sequence continues at coordinate 108,400,046 of CM018680.1, forward strand.
TGGATCTAGTTCTGGTTACTGGTTCGGGACAAACCTTAAGTTCAACTGATTTTATGTTCATCTCTATATGTAATGATGATACAAAATCACATAATCACTTTAAAACTACAAATTTAAACACATTTTAGCTCATAAGTTAAAAATCAGTGGACTGGAAACGGTAATGACGAGACGTTAATTGTTGCAGTTAAATAGAAAACGAAAGCAGTATCATTACAAATCCTTGCATTCTCAAAATTCCCAAGTCACACTCAGCACTAATGTTGAATTCCTATACATAAAGCTACAACTTCATCTCCTCAAAAAGATGAAACTTAAATTCCAACAACAGCCTCCACCTTCAGTCGATTCCAAGCAGTAACCCTGATCATAAATAAGTTTTATGGGTTCCACTCACTTCAAAATAAAGAAGAAAAAAAAAAGGCAAATTCTTTAAAACAGACACACCAAATGAATCAAAAGAATTCAAGATACTGATCGAGAAATAAACAAATATACCTGTTAATTTGTTTAAATCACCTCCTGCCCTTCATAAAAACTCCAAATTTCTTTAACATGTTTCCATTCTTCTTCTTGGGTGATTCACCTTCAATGTCCTCACACAAAGGTGAATTCAACTTCCCACCAATGGTGTGAGTATCAAGAGATCCTGTTCTCTCCACAAACTTGCCATTGTTTGCATCTGAAAGCATGGAAGCAGCCACCTCTGCCGCCTTCCTCCACTGATCTGTCTGTATTTTCAGCCGTCTCAACTCAGCTTCCATTTCTGCATTTGCAGCCTGAGCCAAATCCAGTTGCTGGGTTACTCTTTCCATTTTTTTACCACTTTTATCCACTTCTTCAGTTAAATAACCAACTTTCATTAGTAGTGCTTCTTTCTCAGCAACTATTGCAGCTGCAACAGCTTCATGATTCACCTGATTTTTCTCCATTTTCAGTGTTTCATTTTCTTCTGTAATGGCCTTCAATTCGGTTTCTTTTTCAAAGTAGACCCGTTTCAAATCTTCCAAATTGGCCTCCAATTTCTTCAAATATGTATGATCTTCAGTGTCTATCTCTGTTGCTAATTCAGTTTTCTCAAGTTTTTCATTCAAAATCTTGTTTTCTTCTGTTATGTTTTGCAGTTTTTCTTCTTTCTCCAGGTATTTTGCCTTCAAGTCTTCAAATTCCTCCATTGATTTTTTCAAATTCATCTCCAATGTTGAAACCTTTTTGCATGATTCGGTTCTTGTTTGTTCCACAAGCTCATATGCACTTCGAATCTGCAACATCCTTTGAATATACGCCTCTTGATATCTCTTTTCAGCTCCTTCAAGTTCTTCCTTCAGTTTTTCCACCTCCTTTATCACAGAGTTGATCTCTTCCTGATCAACATCATTATCATCCCCTGCCGGTCTACTGTTTTTCATCTCAAGTTTGCTAACAATCCCTTCCAATGAATCTACTTTAGCTTTCGATTTCTCCAATTCCACTTTTATAGAATCATTAACTCTCATGGCTTCCAGTTTCTCTGACTTCAGTATCTCAAAAGTGGACTTTATAGTCTCCAATTGTTCACGAGTTTGACCAACAACTTCCAAAGCTCTAGCCTCAGAATCATGTGAATCCTTTATTTGGGTTTTGAGTTCTTCATCTATAGCAAGTGTTTCAGACAGTTCCAGTCTTAACTTCAGCATCTCATCATGTGCTGATTCGGCATATTTAGCAAGATTAGCTTCAGACTCAACCACCTTTTCAAGCTGCATCTTGAGTTTCTGAATCTCATTCATGGCAGCAGCTAAGGTAACAGAGTCCATAGAGTGGTGTTTCTTGACAGCCTCAAGTTCAGATTCCCAGGCCCTGTCTCGATCCTGAGAGATCTTTCTAAGTTCTTGAAGACGGGATTCTTCAGAAGCTGATATTTCATCAAGCTGCTGTTGTGAATCTTGAAGCTTTTTTGACACTTCAGTGAGCTGCTTTTTGGCCTCTTCCGCTTCCTCATGGGCCCGTTTCTTCAATGACTCTGATTGACTAAGTTCATCCCTTACTTTCTTTAGTTCTTCTTGGAGACTGGCAAGTTGAGTTTCAAGTTCAGATATTCTTCCAGGATGTTTTTTCTGCATTATATACATAAATAAAAACTAGTAACACGTCTGACAGTAAACAGTTAAGATGGACTGATAGACAGACAGCTGACAAGCCAAACAGTTTTAGATAGATATGCGTCATATTTACCTAGAACCAGATGGGCCACATTCGTACAATTTTTTTAGAAACAAATTATAAAGAACAAATCGCCTGAACAATGGTGTTTTTGAACATTAATTCGCTATCTGAGTAAAGCACAACCCAAATGGACCCACTGTTGATTTTGCTACATCTAAAAAAAGTTATACCTCAGATGTTGGAGTACGAGGTGACCGTCGGTCAACAAGTTTTGGACTTCTGGATTTAGCTGTTTTGATCACTGGATTCAGAGATGAAGAATTATCAGCCTCTGCCACTGAAGACTTGAGCTGCCTGGCAGTTTTTTGTGTCCTTGGTGGCACCTCCAAGGTAGCAGCTCTGTTTTTAGAAGAGACTCATTGATGTGTTAATATTAGTATTTAATTATAATGATATGATATTATAGAAATAACACCACACAACAAATTAAGAAAATTTACACCAAAAATGTTTTACAGAAATAATTAAACTGAAGGGCTTTTGTTGATAGGTCAGCATTGTTCATAGTATGTTTAAGTGGTACATTTTCAAAAAATAGCCAGCATAAAGATTTTTATACACATGAAGAATATACCAGGGCCACTTGTTCCAAAAATGTTAATGAATGAAAGGGTATCATATAATTAATACTACAAGTGTAAAGCATGAAACAGGACATTGTTGATAAGTCAGTATCCAAAAAGACCGCTCATCAAACTATTTAAAAAGCAGCCTACTTTATTAAAGAAAAAGCACCTCAGATTTTGCAAAAGACAAAAATCATGTCAAGAGTGTAAACCAACAATTATACTGCCATTTACTTCTTTCAATGCATGTAATACAAGTGATAATAGCATGATTACTCTAAATTGATCAAATTATTGCTCGGGAACAATTACAAAACTTGTTTCTAAACAATCAAACATTTCAGAATACTGTCCTTCAATATTCAAACACATCTAAATAGCAAAAAAGATTAATTATTTTGATATTTTTTGCTATTACAAAGTTTACATGATTCTTTGGACACATAAAAGTGAGGAAATATATATGTGTGTGTTTATATACATATATAATGTTAAAAGATCACATACCTTGTCTTAGGAGTTTGCATTGTCTAATTAACCCTTGATTAAAAGCAATCCACTAAAAAGGCCCACTTGAATAAAGCAGTTGACCCACAACTCCTATAATAATTTTCAGAGGAATGCTAGGGTCAGGAAAAAGAAAAAGATTTTCATAAATACAAGTATATACGTATGCAGTGCTTATGTGAAAGGATACCAACAAATGATGTCATAAAGGGAACCGAAGCTTTAGTCAATGTCAAGTAAAAGAAATCAAAACCAAGATTTAAACAAACAACACAATCCTGGTTTCTTCAAAGAAACTCCAAACTACATAAGAACTACTCCCACACCCAACAACCAAACTAACACCCCAAAAAGATATAAAATTATTATTACTTACGGCTTCCAAAGAATAAGGTGTTATTTGTTTTTTCCAAAAACATCTTCCTGACCTCTTATGTCTGTGTTACGCAGACAAGAGCGGAGGTTGAAGCCTGAAGGTCTACAGCCTGTTTGTTTTCTCGAAGACATTTCATAAAAAAAGGGTTTGACCGCCATCTTCTTGGCACAGACGTGAACCAAATCCTTCTCACATCTTCCAAGCCTATTTCTCACATATGCTTCATCCCCGTCGACAGAACCCTCCACAGCCGCCCTCCCCCGTTCTCGCCGATCCACCTCTCCCTTCCACCGTCGTCGTCATCGCCACACGACCCGCCACCGCCGACTCAATCGAGCCGTTGCCTACCACGGCACGACTCCATCGAGCCGTTGCCCTCCACCGCACGACTCAATCGAGTTGTTCACCGATCAACCTCGAAGAGGGTTTGTCGCCCTCAATCGACCTCAAAGAGGATTCCTCATCCTCAATCGATCTCGACCGGAGCAGGGAAGGGTCTTCGTTCTCAACGGGGGGTTGGGCTGAGTACGACATTGGGTTGGGAAAGAGGTTTTGAAAAACAAACCCTCTTCTTGCAGGAGTTTGGTCCAACTCTTTTGCTATAAATGTTCGCAGATGAGGTCCGCAGACTGCAGACATTTTACCTCTTAAAAAACATCCACCACCTAAACTAACCAGGGCATATTATGGTGCTTCTTTTTTTGTAGATAGTTTTGTGTTTTGAAATGTACAGTTGGCATTAATCTTGATTTTTTGAGCCTTAACATTCATTAAAGGTACTGAAGACACAAGGATAAAAGTCATAAATGTATTCAAAGGACGATAAACAAAGATTAGAAATCAAAGTTGATTCTTGTTGTTACAGGACGGCAAATATCATTAGACAAAACAATATTTATGCTTTTCCTCTTTAGCTTCATATTTACTCTTGTGTGTTACCGCTGGATTTCAAAATCATTACTGCATTAATTACGCTATATCATACAAAATAATCCTTGTACTAATAATTGAAAATAACTTCACCAGTCACTTATCAAGAGCATCTTTACACTAATTTTATCATCACTCATTAAAAAATTAATGAAATTATTATACCTTTTTTTTTAACTAAAACAAATCCTTCGTATATTTAAAAAGATCTTGGTATTAAGAAACACATGCTTAAAAAAACCAAAAGATAATAAATTATGAACTTTTTTTATTAAAAAATGATTTTTTTAGAAAAACAAATATTTTTAAATCAGTCTCTTTAAAATATAAAAATTTACAAAAAGAAAATTTTGTTTTTCAAAAACAAAAAAAAAATAAATATAGGTTTTTGAACGACGAGATATTTATTAAAAATGACGTTTTTTTCAGAAACAATTATTTAACAAAATATTTAAAAAGCAAACTTTTTAAAAAACAAAAGTAAAAAAATGGTATTGTTGTTTTATTACTTAAACTAGTGGAATTCCCACGAGTTGCGGCGGGAATTTCGCTGGGCGGGAATTTCGCTGTGATTGTAAATATAGAAAGAAGACATGATCTCGTATATGAAAATGCATGTTTTAAAAACCCAAAACAACAGTTGTCACTTTGACATAAAATCATAAAGTGTAATTAGCCGTCACACAAAAAAGAAAAGAATCTATCATCAAGAAATAAAAACTTATTATACAAAATGCAAATTGGGAAAATCATTATTTATTTAAATAATATTATTGTTTATTTGTGATCAGCCAATAATATTAAAAATTAAAAAAAATATAAAATGCCTAGCACAGAATGCCACCTAATTAAAAAAATGTATGAGCAATACCGTCTTAAAACAATAAACCAAAACATCACAAAAATATGTGACACTCTCAACGATTAGGGACGCAAACATAAGCATGCGGCGTTACAAAATCGTAGAACAAAAATAATAAAATAAGTTTTTGTATCCGCAAAATTTTACGTAAAAAAATACGAACATAGCACTGATAAATAAAACAGTAAAAACATCTTTAATATAACAACGCGTTAAAAGCATATGAACATTAATAATACATGAGTAAAGTGAGAGGATGATTTAAAAATAAGACTAAAAGTGTAGGGTTTGAAACGAAAATTTGAAATTAATTAAACCTTCTAGAAGTACTTGAAATTTGAAAGTCTCGATTGAAGCTAAAAAACAATTTATTATTTAATAAAAAAACAATATTACTATTCACTGCTCATGATTAGAGTTCAAAATTGTATATATAGTAATTGAAGCTAAAAAACAATTTATTATTTAATAAAAAAACAATATTACTATTCACTGCTCATGATTAGAGTTCAAAATTGTATATATAGTAATTCTTTCCTTATACATTATTTCAACTAGGTTTATACCCGCCGCGCGTTGCGGCGGGTCATCACAGTACACTCCTGACAACGGGTATCATATGTCATTTGCAGAAACATAAGTTACATAGCAAAATCAAATCTATTATCATGAACTCTATACAAATTTCTTATAAAAACATAAAATCATACAAAATCCATACAAATATGTTACGAAAATAATTAAAAAAACTGGCAATATCCTTCTCATCTGCAACCAATTGGTTGAATTAAAAAAACCCCAAATCCCTAAGCACACATCGATTTTCTATGACAAATAACAACTACTTTTTTCGAACACCACCAAAACCGTAGAAATGACCACATTTTCTCACTAATCATAGAGAGAAAACCCCTAAACCCTATTTGGGTCGTCGATTTGGAATCTTGAAAATAAATACGTGGCTCACATTAACCCACATTAAAGCTGATTTGTTTATTCAAAACCAATTTTTTTATTCATATTCAATGCGCACCACATTTTTATTTTCAAAATTCCAAATCAATGGTACAGATAAAGTCTAGGTGACCCATTTTACTACTCCCCTTATCTCTTTTAATAATATACCAGTATATATAATATAATATGTGGGAGTGGGTGTGTATATATAATATGTGGGAGTGTGTGTAAGAGAAAAAAAAAAAAAAGGTGGGGCCCACATTACTATTCCCCCCCACCTCTTTTAATATATATAATTATAATTTCAACATTGAAAGGTGATCCTGCTTTTTGAGGTCTGGATACAACATTTGTAAAAATAAAGATAAAATATCTCCAACCCGCACAAAAATATATTATCAAAAAAACAAAACAATTAGAGCATCTCGAAGCACACATAAATCCAAATATAGTACTCCCCAGTACTAGAACAGAGAGACCAATTTTGTATTTAAAATTATTTTTTTTTGTTAATTTAATTTAAAGCTGCTAGATGTAATTATCATTTTCACATTCAGCAGGCTAACACAAAAGACTTGTTGTTCTATTTAATGCCATGTTGTGAATTTGAAATTAAATAAAATATATTTGTACGGTAGATTAGAAGCTCCCAATAAATGAAATTCTAAATCAACTAGATTTCTATCAAGCAAGCAATCTAAAACTAAGCAAATGCTGAAACTGTAAAATACCACTGATTAACAAGAATATAATTTCATATCCAAAAAAACAAAGATTGCAAACTAAAACTAAGCAAATGGAGCTTTATAAAATATATAAACAACACAAATTGCAAAATATCCAGAGTCCCAAATTAAGGGGGGGAAAAATAACAAATATTAACAAAAAGTTTCCCAACTTATAACGAAAGAGAGTAAGAGTTTTATATATATGAATATGTAAGCATATAACCGTAAAAGAACAGAGCTTATGAATGCTTAGAACCAAGGCTAGAAATAAATGCAACATTTTAACGTTTTGAAAGTTCAAAGTCAGATAAAATGAAAAAAAATGGGGGGAAAACATCAAATTCCATAAACGTACCTGAGATTGTCAATCTGAATGTGGCAAATAATAGTTATCTGAAAGCGAAGTAGGGCGATTGGAATGAAAAATGAGAGATTGAATGAGTAAATAAACCCTAATTTTGAGGAAGATGAAGAGAGAGGGGGTTTAATTTTGCAGTTCCCAAGTCTTCTCTTTCTACAAAAACTGTGGAGAGTGAAGAGCTTGTTCTGTAGTCGTGACATGAATAAAGATGCAAAAGACGCACACGCTCTTTGAGACACGCGCTCACTGCACGCTCCGGTTGGTACAGTCACGTGGTATTTGGTGTGGTGGGAACTTGACTCATTTTCAACTCACCAAGTACACCACAAATTTAGGGCTGTCATAACGGGTCAGACACGACCCGTTAAGACACGAAACATGAACCTGTTAGACAAGAAACGACACGAATTCTTATCGTGTCTGTTTTTTCAAACACGACACGTTAAAAACCCGTAAACACGAAAAGACCCGTTAAGGAACATGTTAACAGTTAATACTATAAATAACCTGTTAAAGAACATGTTAGAACCCGTTAAAGAACCTGTTAAAGAAATAAGGTTAGACAATTAGAAACTTTTTGAAGCTAATCGGTTACCCATTTGACCATATAATTTATTATATTATTTATTTTAAATTTTAAACAGGTCTTAACAGGTACTAACGGGTCTTAACAGGTACTAACGGGTCTTAACTGATTTTAACAGGTCTTAATGGATCTTGACAGGTCTTAACGGGTTTTACCTGTTTAGACACGAAAAATAAACAGGTCTTAACGTGTCGACCTGTTTTAGACACGAAACATGTTAAGGGTAAACACGAAACATGTTAAAGTCGTGTCGTGTCGTGTTAACGTGTTCATGTCTGAAATTGCCAGCCCTACACCACATTATGCATCTAAGGTTACTTAAAAATATATTAAAATATCAAAGGAAGGTTTCTTAAATTATTAAGTTTTTTATAAATCTAATGACTTGTTGGTGGATATAATCAAATGATAATAGCGTGGGCACGATAATACTTTAGTAATTCGTCAGCGATCCTAAAATTAAGCCAAAAAAAATAAAAAAGAAACTTAATGTTTCATTTGAAACAATTAGGTTTTAATGAATCGCATGTGGTTAAATAATTATTACAAATTTCCATCTCGCGTGTTGCGGCGGTTTATCACAATACACTCTCAAAAACGTGTATTATATATCATTTGCAGAAGCATAAATTACATAGCAACATTAAAATTTTTAATCAAGAACTATATACAATTTTTTTTATAAAAACATAAAATCATACAAACCCACATAAATATGTTATAAAAACAATAGGAAAATATACTCATAATTTTTTTTCACCAACAACCAATCGGTTGAATTAAAACAAAAACATAAATATCTAAGCAAAATTTCTCAAATTTAATAAAAAACAAACCTCTAAGCAAATATCTCAAATTTATGTCCTTCTTTTGGTTTACTAATTTTTAAAGCTAAAAAAACTTCTCGTGATTCAAGAGATTTATTATTCAATTCTGCGAACCATGTTTTTTCCACTATATATATAATATTCACAATATACGTCCATGTGTGAAAGTAATAAAAACTAGTAAAAGGATTACAGCCTAGCGTTATTTTGATAGTTAAATAAGACTCACGAATCAAATGGTTCTGAATTCAAATCTCAAAGGAAGGTTTCTCAAAGCATTAAGTTTCCTTTACGCTAATGATTTGGTGGTTGATATGATCAGATGATAATACTGGTGGCACGATAATACTTTATTAATTCGTCAGTGATCCTAAAATTGAGCCGTTAAAAAAATAAAAAAGAAATTTAATGTTTCATTTGAAACAATTAGGTTTTAATGAATCGCATGTGGTTAAATAATTTTTACAAATTTCCATCCCACGCGTTGCGGCGAATTATCACAATACACTTCAAAAAACGTGTATTATATATCATTTGCAGAATCATAAATTACATAGCAAAATTAAATTTTTAATCATGAACTATATACAAAATTTTTTATAAAAACATAAAATCATACAAACCCACATAAATATGTTACAAAAACAATAGAAAAAAAATAATCATAATTTTTTTTCACCAGCAACCAATCGGTTAAATTAAAACAAAAACATAAATATCTAAGCAAATTTCTCAAATTTAATAAAAAACAAATCTCTAAGCAAATCTCTCAAATGTATGCCCTTCTTTTGGTTTACTAATTTTTAAAGCTAAAAAAATTTCTGGTGATTCAAGAGATTTATTATTCAATTTTACAAACCATGTTTATCCAATATATATATATATATATTTATATATATATATATATAATATTTACTATTCAATAGAATAATATATATATATATTATTTATTTTTACTATTTAATATATATATATATATATTACTATTTATTTTCATTTAATTATATATATAATAAAATATCAAAAGTCTTTAATTATTATATATATATTAAAATGTATGAAAAGGGAATAGCAACTACATGTATATTATATCGAATAGTAAATGTATATATAATATTGAATAGAATATATATGTATATAAATGTATTTTTTTTTGAACGGCTTGGTACAACGACACGCAAAAGTTTTTTTCTTTGAACAATAATATACAATAATGATGTAAACAACCTAAATATATATATAATGCATAGTAAAATGAATAGTAATGCATATGTATCTGATTCATGTAGTGATATTTTGAAAATTTAAACTTAGAACACCAAAAGTTTTTTTTCTTTGAACAATAATATACAATAATGATGGTATTAAATTTGAGATATTTACCTAGAGATTTGAATTTATTAAATTTGAGAGATTTATGTTTCTTTTGGTTTATGGTTTAGGTTTTTTTATAACCATGGGAACCCACTTGCGTGGTAAAGCCTCCGACTAACCGAGAGAAACTAGTAAAGCGCGGCCGTATGCAACCAGATCGGTGACCTACTAAGAAAATTGTTCTAAGTGAGTATTAAATTTGAGATCTTTAGGTTGTTTCTCCTTCACTTAAACCATAACACCACTTCCTTGGAGGTTATGATTTAGTTTGTGATGAAAGATTTGATTTTGGTATGTAACTTATGTTTTAGCAAATTATATACAATACCCATTTTCGAGATTGTACAGTGATAACTCGCCGCAACGCGCGGATAAAGTAAACCTAGTTATATAAAATAAAATATCAAAAATTTACAATTCCTTTTGAGTTGGTTTTTAATTATATAGTATAATAAGTTAAAAGAAGTTGAGTGCGTTTAAAAGAAAAAAGAAAACTATTACCACATATAGATATTCAAATGAAATAAAAGTTGTAATCAAATATTTGTAATGGTTCAAATGATTAAAATTTGGATAAGGTGTTCAAATAAAAATTAATATGTTCAGGTGGCAACCTTAAGATTCAAATAAAAATTAGAATAAAATGTTATTTTAGTCTTTGTGATTTGAGAATTTTCTCATTTTAGTTAATTAGTTTAAATTTTGTAATTTTAGTCATTATTGTTTCATTTTATAATCATTTTGATCATTATGCTTTCCATTTTATTGTCGTTTTAGTCTAATTAAATTTAAACTTTGGACTAAAATGACAAAATTAACCTAACCACAGGGACGAAATTGACAATAAAAGGGAGCCATACTGGCTAAAATGGTAAAATTTTAACTATTGCACTAAAATGGTAAAAGTTGTCAAACACGAGAACTAAAATGACATTTGACTTTAAAAATTAAGCTTAAAAATTGAGAAGAGTTAAAGCATAGTACCACTCAATTTTCTCTGGGTCACGCGATTTATCTCCCGTAGGTTGGTCGTGAATCCGGTTGCCAGTAAGGGCACTTAATGATGCCGTTCACCATTTTTTTATTATTGTTCAAAAAAATAAAATTGCAATAAATTTTTTTATCAAAATTATGAACTTTAATGATGTATGAGTAAACTCCAAATCATTAACGATAGTGTCCACACAAATTTAAATCAATTAACATCCATTATGTCATTTATATAATTGAGAATCTATTATTTTGATTAACATTAAAATTCCGTCAAACTTCAACGAACCAACAAAAAAATTATTCTCATTTTAATTTTTACAAAGTCATAGAACTGTTTACATCAACTAATTCATTAAAATTAAATTTATATAATGAAACCAACGAGCTAATACCAAATGCTGAATATATCATGTGTTTAATCAATATCGTGAGTAAATTGTTTTTCAATTTAATCAATTAACATAATCAAACTTCAAATGGTTTAAACATTTATTTAAAGCTACGTTATATGCATGCTGATTAAATCCTTAAACATGAATCAAAATCATATAATTCCCCAATAATGTTTATTTAATATACAACATTATCAAACGTTAAAATATAGCGAGACAAACTTGTGAAGAACATAATATTTGGTGATAATAGTGAAGTCATAGTCGTTATAATACTTGAATCTTGATGGATTGTCATTTGAAAGATTAATCATGTTCTTATAGTGCCCAAAAAGAATATTAAAGTTTTTCATACTATACATCAGTTATTAGAATAAAACAAACAAACATATCCAGATATATCTCACTTTTAAGTAGGATATGGGAGGAAAGATGAAAACAAGCATACCCCTACCCCAGAAAGGGTAGAAAGACTGCTTTAGAAGGGTCACTAGCTCATGATTATGGTCATTTTTTTCCATTCTTTCTTTTTCTTTTTTAACAGACCCCATGTAAGAACAAAAATATGCATAAATAGATAGCAATCAGATACAAATAAACACACGTAAACAATACATAATAAGTTAAAAGCAATACTAACTCTAGTCCATTCAACTTATTTATAATTATTCTATCTAACTAATTATGAGAGATTAATTATGTCATATTACTAAAGTTTAATTAAATAATTAATAATAACGTACTAATAGGTACATTATTTCCAAAAAGTGGTTAGTTAACACATGTCCTAACCATCACCAATATAAATCTTGTAACTGTGTTTTAAATATTTTTTCCATTTAAACTTGTTAACACATTGTTTTTAAGCCGACAAATTCTTCACAAAACAAGATATTTTTACAAGTGGTATTTAAAATTGAAATGACATGTTCCTATTGGATTTGTTTAGTTGTTATAATAAAAACTCAACAAGTTACTTTTAGTGAAGAATTGTCTACCTCGGCTTCCCTAAATAAATATTTAAAATTCACTTATAACACACCATGTTACCAACCATTACATGTCATGCGATCCTAAATGGTGAACGTCTAGGGTTATTGTTGTTATTATTATTATTGTTATTATTGTTGTTGTTGTTATTATTATTATTATTATTATTATTGCTTGCATGTGTTGTTGTTTAGTGTCTTCATTAAAATTAATGATAGAATGAGTCGATAGACAATTCAAGATTCAAACATAAATGGTGGGTACATTAACTTAACTGGCCCTTGTAACTTATATAAACAAAGTGAACATCTAGTTTATAAATTAAATCAAACTTAGCGCTAATATGTATCATATGTATCCAAATATCACAGTTATCCTAAATCTAATTTAATGGACATTATAATCAAAATTAAGATAATTTAACAAGCTAAAAGGTAGAAAATAGACTCCACTATTAATTTGCAGGACGCCAAACAATCTGTCCAAATAATGAGAGAGAATATTCACTTTTGCATATGAGGCCCAAATCTCGTTTTCTTAGAGTCAGAGACCCACGCGGCCCGCCCAAATGTAGTTTTATAATCCTTTCTATATGAGGCCCATATCTCTTTTTCTTAGAGAGTTAGAGGCAGCCGCCCAAAAATCCATAGGAGGCCCACATCTCTTTTTCTTAGAGAGTTAGAGGCACCAGCCCAAATGTAGTTTTATAGTCCACCAGTACATAGAGGTGGGCAAAAAATTCGGAACCGACAACCCGAACCGGTGGGTACAAACGGGTCCTGTTTTTCAGACAAATCAGAACCGGAACCGAAACTAGACAAAAAACGGTCGGAACCGGTCAAAACCCGGAACCGAAGCCGGGTCTTGACTTTGTTGACCTGAACTGTAACCAGTTGGAACCTCAAACGGTTTCAAAAAAAACCCGATTTGTGCACCTCTACCAGTACTTACGATGATGACATAGCATTATCACCGTATTACATACATTGCATTAGAAACAAAAAACCATTTTGTTAAAGACAAAAGTAGTAGTAGTTAACATAATTCACTTCCTTTTCTTGAAATCGTGCCTCCCTAGTAGTTCTTGCCATATAACATCTTGCATGTTGTATAAACAAAATTCTGTCTTTTTTTTTTTTTTTTTTTTTGTCTTCCCATCTATGGGATTTAAAGATTATGTGTAGCCACCACAATTGCAATAAAATCTTAAAAAATATAAGACAAACCTGTCTCATTGTCATAGAAGATGAAGGGGAGAGAGTGCTTTTGTTACTTTGCTCCATAACACCTGAGTTGAAAAACAACCACCAATTAAAAATTTGTAGAAAGGGTTGAGAAATGTGTAGATATAATGAAAATTTTACTGTAAATGTATGTTGTTTGGAAGCACCATAGTTTTCATTCACAATCCAGCCAACTACAATCTGTTGGCCACAAGGAGGACCGCTAACACTCAGCTCCTTGATCAAATGAAACAAAACAGGCAATCAACTACATTAATGAAAATTTCATTGCAATTCATAAACATTTTGTTCAAACATAACAAGTAATGTGCGTGCATCACCCGCAATAATTGACAGATAAAATACAACGATAAGTACCCAGTAAAATTTCACTTTGTGGGATCCGTGGGAGTGATGAAAACATACCTTATCCTTACCCCAAATATGGTAAAAAAGCTGCTACCTAAGAGACCCTGGCTCCAAAATTTTATTTTTTATTTTTTTCACAACATATTACGAACAACATAACATAGCCCTAACCACATATACAAAAATCAACATAAAACATCAAACACAAAAGCAAAAACAACATAACATGTGACATCCGGTATTTTTACGAACAATGACTCATAATGGTTAGTGTACTAAAGTTGATTTATTTAATGCGTTAGTAATTTAATAATGTTTACTAAATTAATTTTTTTAAAGTCTAGCACAGAGTGTTGTTTAAATGCATGGATTTGCGTTTGGTGAATTCTTGAGATTTCGGTACCGTTCGGCAGTGTTTAAACGACGTTGGTGACGACTTGATTAACGAATTTAGTAGATATGCTTGGCTTAGCATAAAATGATAAATCATAAATGGGTAAATAAGGTTAACGATGAAAACCGTGAATTTTGGTGTAAACTGTTGATTTTACTAACAACCGACTTTACCTGTGTTTTAGCCGGGCAAAATGGATTTAATCATCCAAATAATATTTAAGGTCATTGTTTGTGACTAAAATATAATCGTTTTAGTACGATTTAATATTCTATTAATTTTAGAATAAAAATCAGATTTTTGTTAAATATTCGGTACAAGATTTATATACCGTAGGACTAAGATTATACCTGTTGTACCTTACAAAGCCTCACCATTTTTCTTGTGATGACATGTAGAGGACACATGTCATAAAAAGATCATAAAAGATATTTGAAATCTTACAAGATCCCATCATTTCCCAAACCATCATCACCTAAACTCTTACAAGAAACCATTAACTCTCTCTCTCTATACTTGTACGTCCCTTTTACTTCTCTCTATCCCTACCATTTTCAAAATTTTGCATGCATCTATTCTTCCATTTTTTGTTCAAGTTTTGGTGATCTTGGTGTTTTTGGAAGAGGTTTGGAACAAGAACACACATTTTGTTTCTTTCATCAAGGTAAAATCTCTATTTTGTTTATTCTTGAGTAATGGAAGTAAAAGTTTGTTCACCTAAAGTTTTGGGTTTAAAATCAAGTGAGTTTTGATGTAAACATGAGAGTAGTGTGTATATGTGTGTAAAACATGTGTGTGTAAATGAATGTGTGTGTGGGTCATGAATACATACACACATATGTATGCATGTGTCGTAATGTATGTATATATGGGTGTATATGAATCTTTCGAAATATACATACGTATATACATGTATGGATGATGCTTGGATGGTGATTTTCGTTACATGCATGCATAGATACATATAACTATTTTTAAAATAATAGAGTTTTAAAAATAATAAGTGAAGGGTTATTTCAAAAGAAAATCAAATCTGATTTTTTAAAGTTTTAAAATATAATTCACTATTATAAAAATTACCAAGGAAAGTTAGACTAATAACCATAATTTTTAACAAAGTTAAGAATAGGAGTTTAAATAAGTTAAAAACTATAAAAATAGAGATTTCCTATAAAAATGATTTGGGACATATTATTAACAGTAAATTTTGTAAATTTATAAAGTATTTTAAGTATAAAATCAAGTTGATTTAAAAATATATTTAAGGGATGATCGTTGTTAACCGAAAACACGCGTTTTCGACTATTTTTAACATATAAAAAGAGTATTTTTATGAATCTGATTTTGATCAGAAAATTTATAAGTTTTTATGATAAAAATTTGTAATTTTAATGTATAAGTTTTGTAAGAAAAATATAAAATGAAATATTAGAAAACTATGTCTAAAAATGGCGTAAAAACGTCGTTTTAACGCGTAATTTTGACATAATTTTGTGACTGATTTTAATCAGCAAATTTAATATAAAATAAGAATAAAATACTTATTTTGAAGTATTAGAAGTGACTTAAATCATAATGCATGTTGATGTGCTTGTGTGTTAAGTTGTCGGTTTTGTCGGTAAAATACGAATAAATTGTCAAACTTGACAAATAATTATAAATAATTAAGTTTGGAGTTAAAACGGATTTTTAACGAAGATAACTTAGTTATTTTGAAATTTTATGACTTAAAAACGTTAACTTATGATTTATGATAAATAACTAAATTCGAGTCACCAACGGGTCGTTTGTGTGAAATCTGTTTCCCTTAGTGGAATGTATTTAAGTCTAGTTAAGTTGAGTGAACAACTTAGATGATGGACTTTTATTTAGACTGTTAATGTGTCCCTTGGGTTTTAGGGCGCTAGTGAGAACAGTCGGGTTATTTGGAAATCTTTGTTGCTAGCAGGAACGCATTGAGGTGAGTTTCACGGCCCCTTTTTAATAGTGTTTTTGGTTTTTGATAAACCGGGGGAGAAATATACCGGGAAAAGAAAGATTTAAATTGTAATGTATGGTTTGGAGTGATATGTGACTTAGATAGCTCTTGAGCAAGTGCAGCCATTTGTATATGTGTTCTTTGTGTATTCGCTCCAGAGGGGATTCGCTCCCGCAGTCATAATCATTAGTCTCGGGGGAGGGACCGCATGATATATTGGTAGATCTATCGGGTTTGACAACCCACTCCCCGACCAGCTGTCATGGTCCGTGAGTAACGGGAGCAATATATGTTGAGGGGTGTTCGCACCTTGGTTTTGGTTTGATTATGGGCTCATGGTGTCTATCGTATCGTAGTACCTAGCTAGTCTACGATGAGTTCTCTATCACGATGTTTTTGTACATTACGTTCTTTTCCTTTGCTTAAATGTTTTTATATGAAAACCTGTGAACTCACCAACCCGTTTGGTTGACACTTGTTTTTAAATTTGGTATATTTCTCAGGTAAGTAGCATGATGATGGGAAAGGAAAGGAAACCGGTTCTAGTTAGCGAGCGTGCTTTGGGATATTTATCTGGGACCGGTTATCTATATTTTAAAACTGATGTTTGTTAAACTTGTAATGTTTTAACAATTATCGATAATTTTTTTTATATAAATATCCTTGTTTTATTTAAATCGTTCGCTTAACTTATGCTTTTGTTATTTACTGTTGACACCAACACTCGGTTAAGTCTTCCGCTGCGAGTCGGGGTGTGACATAATGTCACACCCTGGGCCGGCGGGAATGGATCGGGTTTTCCCGTCGGGCGGAAGGTTCCCGGGGCGTGATATCGCGAGTGATAATCGGGTTGATCAGATTGTTTACATAGCATCAATTTTAAGAATATCCAAAGCACCATAAAGCATTAAGATAGGATTACGAAGTTAAATTACAATGTTGATGTTTGATAATTTAACCAAGTAAACCTATCCAAAAGAATCAAATGTTTCTATCTTGTATCTGTACAAGATATCAAAAGAGATTCGTATTAACTACAAAAGATGTGCTCTTCAAAAGTCTGCTGGGTCCTCTAGTTGGGCTACCTAACATGCAAATTCTGAACCTTAGCTTATACCTGTGCGTCACCTGAGAAAGCATGTAAGAAAACAAGGTCAACACAATGGTTGGTGAGTTCATGTAGTTTTAGTATGTGAAAAATAGCTTTTGTTTATTTATTCGAAGTTTACAAGTCTATTTTATTTGTATGTATTAGCTTCAATATGAGTTTATCAAGCATCGTGTTTAGAAGTTTATGATAATCCCCCAAAAGCATTCCTGTATCCCCTAGGTAACAACCCTAATCTCATTAACACCACCTGTATCATCCAACTCGGTATGCTTATATATAGGGCATACCCCTGGGTCAAGCCTACGACCCGCCCAGACGACGTCCCACCACATACTAAGTCGCATAGGACATTGCTGTTAATGATAGTTAAGCGTCTTACCTAACATTCAACCTGCACAAAGTAGTATATGAGTATCAAGTTTGAGAGGCACCATTATGGACAGCTTAATACCCTAGGGAATTTAGCTTCCATCCATAACGGCCCTGATGAATAAATCAAGAAGAACACTGAATGACTAGTAGGGCTTGACCACTGTCAAGGCTCGGCGGTCACTCAGTCTGTCTTACATGATTCTAACAACGAAGAGCACTGATGACTAGTAGGGCTTGACCAATGTCGAGACGCGGCGGCCATCAGTCGGTCTTACGATGTCCGACAAGGAGGAACACTGATGACTAGTAGGGGTTGACACCTAGGTCAACACGCGGCGGTCAACAGTCTGTCCTACAATGTCCTATAGCTTAAGCATACAAGTTTAAAGCATCCACATAGTTTTACTGATGACTAGTAGGGCTTGACCAATGTCAAAACGCGGCGGTCAATCAGTCTGTTGTCTGAGCCTTCCCAAGTATATCAAGCATTCACATTAGCATCATTAGATAGAAAATACCCTTAGCACTTGGTATTAATACATAGCTTTTAGTATTAGCAAGTAGCTTATGCCTTTAGCACTTGGCATAATAAAATAGCATTGAGTTTGAATAGTGTCTTATGCCTTTAGCACTTGGCATAATCAATAGTATAAAAGCATTTTGCTAAATTTAAAACAATTGTTTCAAGCATTCCAAGTATATTAAATATTTATGAGTATCAAGCCTTCAACTGTTCAAGCATCCAAGTGTTTTAAGCATTTAAGTGCTTTAAGAATTCTAAGCATATAAGTCTTCGTGAGTTAAGTTTTCAAGTTTAAGTTTAAGCAAGTAAGTGTAAGTGACAAACTGAATTGACACCTAGACTAAGAGTGTAAGAGATTAACCTTTAAAATATTGATATAAAGTATTAGGGTTTAGACTATGTGTTCATAGTATTAGTTTTCGAAACGAGTGTATCAAGTGTTAGCATTTAGCATAAGTGTTTCAAAGCCTTAGCATCGAGTATGTTGTCTAAGCATCGCGTTTATAGTATAACGTCAAGCGTATAGTTTAAGCACGTAGCCTTTGGCATAGTCCTTTAGACTTTGACCTAGTTTAAGAATAAAGTTTATAGTGCAATCATCAAGTATAAAGTTTAAGCCTAAAGTTTCATAGCATCAGTATCAAACATAAAGTTTAAGTATAAGCAATAAGTCATACGTGTCAAGCATACAGTATAAGCACCACGAATAAGTGTAAAAGCATTTCTTTAAAAACATTTCAATATTTGTTTAAAAAGTATACATGCTTCTCAGTCCCGAGGTAAAACAAATATGTTTGAAAAGGGACAATGAACTCACCTTGTAATTGTGGCAGTTGACTTAGTCTCAAACAAGAATGCACGCTCTCTTTGTTGTAATTGATATTGTTTTCAGGATCCTGTATTGATTTCACGTTGTTTATAACTTGTAAGTATAAGTTTATGAATGATTCGTGTGTGTGTGTAGGTGTTAGCCATATCTTTGGCTAACACTCGAAATTCTCGGTCAATGTTCGGCCCTTGCTTGTTTGTTATTGATTTTAGAAATATTAACATTTCATTGTCTAGTGTTGTGTTGTTATCGATTCCTTTACTTCACCCTTTTAAAACCATTTGTTTCCTCCAAGATGCCATGTTCTAATATAAACCAAATATTATCACTTTGTTACCCTTGTGGTTAGTACTCGATTAGTCACATATGAGATCATGATTAAGTGTGTTTAAGGTGTTATGTTACTTGTTAATCATATGGACCAAACAATTTGGGCCGAACCTAGATCGTGGGCCAAATACCCGTACATGGGTCACAAGGCTTGTTATGGATCAAATGCGTGAGGTTTGACCAAGGTAAAGTGTGATGGCCGACTAATTTATGTGGGCCACTCTGTTGGGCCGAAACTTCCTACTGGGCCGAGTGAAAGTAACTTGGGCTAGAAGTGGGCCAAGTGAACTGGACCTCAACAGAAAACCATGGGCCGAATAAAGGCCTGTTGGGCCAAGCGACAACTATGTTGGGCTTAAGGCTAGTATCATGGGCATTAGACTGAGGTTAGGTTAAACCCTTGGACCGGATTAGTCTAGTTGGGCCTAATTGATCTCATGGCCCATTCTACTCCATTGGACCCAATAATGGATCTTAGGCCAAACTAATGGGCTGCTGGGCCTAGAATTTCTGTTGAATCGCATTAGGCTTTGGGCCTGGATAGTGGGCCTTGGGCCACTGTTGAGTAAAAACAGTTTCTTTAGGTCAAAAAAATCTTTGGACTGGTGGTGGGCCAAAGGAAATAGGTTGGTCCTGGACTTTGGGCTTCAACATTAATTATCCATTAGGGGCCATGACTGGGCCGAAGGAACATGGCCGTTTAGAGGTTTGTTTGCTGGGATTGCATCAGTGAATCTGGGTCACATTGGGCCAAATCAAACATGTTGGGTCTGGGCTACAGTGGGCCAAACGAGTTCTTTGAACCAAGCTGTTGGGCCGGAACCAATGCAGTGGGCCTGCTTTGTTGTGACTTGGGCCGAATGAACTACCACCTGTCCATATGAGTGTGGCCGAATGAAAATAGGGTGACCGGACATGGTGTTCAGTCGAATGAAGGGGTAGGGCTTCTGTCGAATGACCAGCAAGTGGGGTGGGCGAATAAGTCAGAACCAGCGAATGGAGGTGGCGAAAGAGGTCCTTGTTGATTCGGCGAATGAAGGTAGTGGCTTGGCGAATGAGTGGCTTTGGTCGAATGAAGGGAGGCCTCGAATGAAGATGGTCGAATGTGTTCAATCGGTAGTCGAGGGCTATTCGGCCGAGGCTATTCGACTTAGAGCCATTCGGCCATCTGTAGGTCAGTCACCCCTACGTGGCTCCCATCGTTTTAACAGCCATGAACCATGGTGCTTTCGAACATATCACATGTTGAGGAGAGTTCTGGTGGTTGTGAGGTTCAAAACGTGGAGGTGTTAACCGGTTGGGGTTGAGGTGAGACAAAAGGGTCAAAAACCCTAGTTTTTCGAACTAAAACAGCCTCATA
Organism: Mikania micrantha; assembly: GCA_009363875.1. Lineage (NCBI taxonomy): Eukaryota > Viridiplantae > Streptophyta > Magnoliopsida > Asterales > Asteraceae > Mikania > Mikania micrantha. The sequence continues at coordinate 108,421,189 of CM018680.1, forward strand.
CCTCAGATTTCAGCGGGTTTTTCTTTAGATCTGCTGTACTTTCATGTAATGGATGATGAGAGCTTCATGTAGGTTCGAAAATGGAACGATTTGGTGGAGTATTGACCAAGATATGAAGCTTTTAAGCTTCAAAAATGGTGATGGAGGCTAAATTCCGGAAATTAGGGTTTGGAGAAAGAAAGAGGAGGAGAATAATGTGGTTGTTGAACTCATTAAGGGTATTTATACCCCGAGTGAGTTCGGGTTCATTTTCGTTGCTCGGTTCGTGTTTTCGTTACGTTTCCGGAACATGACGCGTATTTTTCGCGTTTAAGATAAAAAGAATATTTTATGTTGTTTTAAAATACAATTATTGTTAAAAAAATCATTTTAAATATCGTTGTATTATTTTATTTATCGATTTTAATATATTTACGCGTTTAATTTATTTGTTCGAGATTTATTTAAAACAGTTTCGATTTAATTTATTTAAGGATGAGTTTCAAAATTGTAAAACAGGAAATATTATATTTCCTTAATTTTATTATCGTTCGCGCCGCTTCCGTTTTCGTTTTGTCAGAAAATGTCACTTACGCGCGTTTTCGTACAGAGCGCTAACTGTACGAACACGATCGTACGTTTCACTTTCTGATTTTGTTTTCTACTTTCCAGTCATCATTTCAGATCGTTAAACTTTCAGATCTATTCGTACAGATCGTCACCTGTACGAATAATTCGTCGGTTTAGCATTCTGTAACAACAACTGTTATAGTTTTGTTCTGTTTAACCTCGCATACGTTTATACATATTAGCATGAAATCAATCATCTGTTTGTCAGTTCTGTGTTGTCTGATTTGTTTCTGACTGTTAAACCGTAAGGTTTTAAATCAGATTTCAGACAATCGCATAATAGTTTCATGTTATGCCACATGTGTAAATAGTATCAACATAGTTTCACGTAACTTGCACCTGAGTTACTGTGCACTTTACTGTGCAAATTACTGTTCCGGTGACGGTTCCGGTACAGATGTTACACATAACACATACCCACAAACTTATGTACGAATACAAACATAGGGCGGAACATATGCATTCATAGCAGGCTAAACATCAAAGGCTTAACAAATCAAAAGGCAAAAACCAAAGTGCTAAAGAATCCAATACAATCAATGCAAACAGATAACATATATCTAACATATCATCATGTCACATGTATATCCTCCAAGCCGGCTCAAGCTTTTTGTTGGCTCAAAGCGGAGTGAAAAATTGTGATTTTTTTCTATTGTATATAAACTCTCATCTTTTATCCAAACTTATGACACAAAAATATAAATAATTATGAAGGCAAAAGATACAAAAAACAAAAATCACAAACAAAAGATATAAATTAATCACAAATATTAAAACAAATTTTTTTACGCAAATCAGAATTCGTTATAACAAAAAAGCCCCAAAAGCTAATGTGCCACTGTCCCACTTGATAAAGGCATTGCCTATTAGAAAGGATGTTCAAATTCAAGCAATGGAATAATATTATAGTGTACTTTAGTAGTATGAGTATGATAGTATAACTGTTAAAAAAAATCCTAAAAATTTTGAGGTTGTTAGCCCTAAGCTAGGGCTTTTTCTAAAACATATTACAGCCGGCCTTAAGCCTAAGTTCCTACCTAAGACTAATACAACTAATTTATCTCCTAAACCATCCAAGAATTGACAAACAAAATATTATATATTCTTACCATTAATATATGTGTTTATGTATATTTATATGTATTTATATAATTCATATTCTAAACCGTACGAGCTAACCTTTGCTCAAAACATATCAAATCTGCTCGTTTCATTTTATCCTGGGCGAAATTTAACGAGCTTTTTCTTTTTATTTTTTGAGTGTCTCCTATGTAGAGGTATCTTACCAAAGGGCTTCTAACCTAGCGGTATTACAATAAAGGGGAGAAGATGCACCTTATTGAGGTCAGGGGTTCAAACCTAAGCTTGCGGATATATCCGGTTCCCGCTTATCTGGTGGGTAGAGGGGTGACGACTGGATCTACTCTTGGATGTGTGCATGTTTGAACTTAAATCAGTCGTTTAGCCTAAACTCGTTCAAAAAAAATGTAGAGGTATCTTAATCATATCATATCTATATATTCTAATAAAATAAAGGTTTTAAGAACACTTGTCATGTTCCTATAGCACCTCAATTTTGTTTTTCCCTCCTCTCTCTCTTATAAAATACATGTTTTGAATTAAGAAAAAAAAAGATCTTTTAATACATTAAAAATATATTAGTATCAACAAATACACTTTTTTTTAAAAAACAAATTATTATAAAATATTGAATTTTCAAAAAGAAAATAAAAACAAAAAAAAATTTAAAGAAACAAAATTTTAAAAAACTATGGTGTTTAAAAAAATAATATAATTATTTTATAATAAAAAATCGTCTTATATTGTTTAAATTTGTATTGATAATTATTTATTATATTTTTTATTCATCCTGTGTATTACATGGGGTACTAACCTAGTTCTACTAATGAATAAATGTTTTTTAGGGACACATGACGCATTCCTAGAGCACCTTAACTCTTTTTTCTCGCCTAAAACATTTAACACAAAATAAACTTTATTGGTGTATCCTCTAGAAAACTTTAACATATAATTTATCAATTCAATCATGAAGTTAAATACATCAATAATAATTTATACGTGAAACATTGCCTTCCAAAAAAAATACATCAATTATTTTCAACTGCAGTGCTCGACTACAACTTCGATCTAAGCTTCCAAATCAAAGTAAGCCTAGTAATATTTGTTTAGGAACATTATTTCTTTATAATTGATTATTTGATCTTTTATGAAATTATTTATGCAATATATAGAATTACTTTGATACTTGCGCATTTATCCAAGAATTACTTTGATACCATCAAATAAAAAGATTTCTTTCAAGTTTAAAGAAGACAATTTTTATTAACTGTATGTTTTGCGACGACGGTTGATAAAAGCAAAGGTAAATTACTATCGAGAGTTGGTTTGTATCTAAAAAACTGGCTTACACACATGGACATTTGTGTATGGCGATATCAAGAGTTAAGACTAAAAATGGAGTTAAGTTACTAATATTATATAAAGATGTTAAAATTAGTAATCAAACAATAAATGTTAATGTTGTATATAAATAAATATTTACAAATTTATAAAAAAAATCAACTTTTTCGAAAATAGTTGTAATTTTATGGTTTTCCCTATGTATAATAACTTGATTATGTATTTATTAGTTTATCCAACATACTTATAGTGGCATATGAATATTTTCATAATCATGTAACACACGGGTACTAACCTAGTTAAGAGACCTTGTATCAAAAGAATGGTTTCTGGATTCAGTCTATCTTATAATCAAACGACCAATGGTATTTGGTGTGAAATACTTAAATATCGAATGCTGAGTGGCAGATCTGATCAATCTTGCATTTTTTGAGGATTCCGGAAGAGGTTCACCCGGTCACTCTCCGTGGATTGGCAAGCTCGATATAGGTTATACTATAATTCCATTCTGTAAGTCTGCTGTTTGCTCGCTACATGTTCGACGAAATGCCTACAAGAAAGGTTGCTTTTAACTTCACCTTAACAGATAGTACACCATAATTTTATCAACGTGTGCTTAATGAAGAAACCCTCTGTTTGCTAGCACTGTGATTGAAAGTCTTGAATGTGTAGAATACATATGAATTGCACCTATGTGGACTAGTGATTAGTCATTGGAGATCAATGCTTTATCACAAGCTGAACCTGTAGCTCATCGGCTTTGCAAGGGTTAAGAGTTTTGTGGGACTGTTTCCCCAATTTGGACCTATAATATTCCGGTCACAAATTAGTAATAAAAGGGATTCTTTAACCTCAATATAAACCTTAATTTTAGCCTGTTTATTTTGTGGGTAAGGAAAATAGGGAATGTCTATTTGTATCATGAACGCGTTCAACATTAAGAACACACAAGTTCCTATTTCAGGGGCAAAAATTAGAGGATCCAAATACACTGGTCAATCCGTAAAACCACTACCAATCCACATCTTAACTGTTGGCAAGACCAGATCTCCAGGAGTCCAATTGATAGTCAAGGACTACATAGAGAAGCTCAAACCTTACTGCCCAGTATACGACGTTCGAATCCGATCAAACCCCAAGAATTCAACTGAAGCAAGGGTCCAGATTGAAAATGAAGAGAAGGGTTTCATGAATTTTATTAAATCAGATGATTGGGTGGTGATGTTGGATGAGAATGGGATGGATTTGAGGTCAGAAGAAATGGCAGATATGATAGGGGATGCCGGAAACAAAGCAAGCAGTTCAAGATTGGTGTTTTGCATTGGTGGGGCTTATGGACATGGAATGAAACTAAGGGACAGAGCCAATCTTAAGGTAAAGTTGTCATCTTTGGTACTTAATCATGAGATTGCATTGGTTGTGCTTGTTGAACAACTTTATAGAGCTTGGACTATTCTTAAAGGTCAAAAATATCATCACTAGATGCATATCTTATTTGTGTTGATTCTTGATTAACCGCAACCAAAATGTGAAACATTGTCATCTGATTGTGAATTTATTGCTGATGATTCATTAGTCAAAGACTCCAACATGTGATTGAAACTTGGCCTTTGCGTTGTCAACCAGGGCAATGTATGCATCTTGTTTTCAATCTTTTACTTTTAAACTTTTAAACTTTAGTTTATGACGTTGCTTCTTTTGCTTCTTAATGAAGCTTTTTTCTTTTTAGGTTTTACTCTCTAATTCAATGGACAAGACATGCATATAATTTTATCTTTTACAGTTTTGAGGGTTAAAATGATTTATTTGGATCTTTTTTCTTCTAATTTAGTCGGCGAATTGCAGAGTCCTACCCTTTGATAGATCATTTACAGATCTAATCATTTACATCAAGCCTTTTCGGCACAATTCATAATTTCACATATAACTTGAAAAATTACATATTTCCCCAAACTACAAATTTTCAATGCATAATGTACAATGCTCTTAAAGCATATTTGGAGAAATATGTAATTTTACAAGTTAGGAGGGGGAAATATGTAAAAGTCCCTATGTTATAATGCTGAAAAAACACTTTGTTTCTTGTAACATGTTTGATCCCCATAATTTAGAGGTTTTTGGCCGTTTTTCGAACATTTTTAGTATTAGAGGTAAGTCTATAAATGAACTGAATGAATACGAGCAATATATGTTTGTGTTTATTCATTTAACTTTAATCAAATAAACAATCGTACATGAACATTTAAACGAACAAGGTTTTCTTTTTGTTGTTTGTTTGTTGAGAAATGAATTTTGTCCGTGTCCATTCATGTTATTTCGTTAATATTATAAATAAACATTTCACAAGCATAAATGAACATAATACAACAAACATAAACGAACATAACTTAACGAACATTATTGAACAAAAATATATGGCCGTTAATGAACAAACACAACTAAATGAACGCCAATTAAAATCTTAATATATGCTGAAATTAATGTAATCCCTTCTAGTTTTTTTTAAGCACAATGACATGATACACAAAACATAATAATCACAAAATTATTTTTAAAAAATTAAAAAAATACCATATGTTAACATCACAATTTTTTATAACAATAATTAAAACCATTTTTACTAGAACTGTATACGTTAAGCAAGCTAAATAACAAGCAATTCTTTTTAACTGCCAATGGCCCAATAGGCTTACTTTTTAACGAAGGCTGTCATAATTTCATTAAAAAAATATTATGATTCCTTAATTATAAAACAAAAGTCTTTGATCATTGATACCTATTTTTCATATAGAGAAAACATAATAATCTTTTCTTTTCTTTTTTAATTATCCAATCCTGTATATTGAGGGTACCATAAAATTGCTTTAATTTCATACGCAAGTGAAAAGAAAAATCTACACCATTCAAAACTAAATATCCTACTTCAATCGTAAGATTAAAGATATCGATCTTCGAAAACAAGATAGAATATATATTTGGCCGGGTATTATAGAAACTAGAAAGGAGTTTCATCGTATGCTTGCATTATAATTTCATGTTTTTTTATAACATTTATGTGATTAGTAGGTAAATTTTCATGATAATCCCTTAATAAATATAAATCACGAAAATATATTTAATACACCACGAGAAATCACAAAAACTTTTACTCCAAGCCAAATCATGTAATTTTTTTTTGCATCACACAAAATCATGAAATATGACTTCAATTTAAAACAATAATCACGTAAATGTTATATGTGATAATGATGCAAAATCTTATATGCATGTGAATGGCACGTCCAAAGCAAGGCAAACAGGGCCAATGCCCTGGGCCAGTTTTTTGAAAGCCCAAAATTTTTAATTTTTATATTTTATATAACTTTTTCTATACCGAGTAAGTTTCAATAAGTCAAATATCTAAGCTAAAAACATCGAGCTCATCGATTGAGTCATAATAAAAAAAGAGTTTGTATAATTGATAATTCATTTGATCGTAGGGACATTTTTTAGTTCTCGTCCCGGACACTTAAACTCTTAGGATCAGCCCTATGCATGTGTAAATGATAATGAAACAAATGTTAGATAAACTTGCCTAGTATATTCGCGTTTGTTCTTGCTATTTGGACAGATAAAGAACAATTATATTAAGGCTGGCAAAATGTTTGGTTATGGGTCAGAACGGGTTGGTTTAGGATGGTGTAGGTCATGATGAGTTTAAAGTAAAATCAGTTTGAGTCAAAATAGATCGTTTTTAGAAAACATTAACTTAGTTTAAGTTAAAATAGGTTGTAAGTAAACAAATTGCTTATTTGCATAATCTTTTGTAGTTTTATCATGTAATATATTATTTATAATTCTTATTCGTTTGAAACTTATCTATTCTCATAGCTTTTAGATTAAATATCCTGACTCGTATTGTGTTAAATGTTACTCATCAAAACCAACATGTTTTTCTTGCTTTGGGTCCCATTTATATTTACAATATAAAACTCTAGAGTAATGCAAATTTACAATATTTATTCCTATTATAATAATATAGTTCGTTATTGCTAATCTAACAATTAAATTTACAAATAAATTACAGTTGTTAAAGCTATGCATCTAGGGGTTCTTGAAAAATGTTACACTTGACGTAATTTATGGAAGTAATTTTATTCCTTTGTTTATAAGGAATCTTATGAAGATCATATTAATTAAATTAAATATTTGATCTTGTGTCATGTTATCCGACTACACCAAACATGGTTACTTTTAAATTCGTTTTCTCCATTAAAATAATCCATATGCAGACAAATAAGCCAATATGGCAGAATATGATAGAATTTTATCTACGAATGCGTTGGTTTAAAATATCACAGATCGATGCAACAGATTGATGGTAGCGATGTCTTTATATTGTCGGATAAATAAATTATTTTTTCAGACGTTTTTTTTATATATATTTAAAGCATTTTGTTATAAGAAAATAATAAGAAATGAGCAACCCATGAAAATCACAAAATTTACATTATGCACTTATGTTATTGAAACACCGGCTAACAAAAAGTTTAATTTAGTACATTGCAAAAAAATATAATTTATAATCAAAACCAGAATTATGTTGAATAATATGAGAATAATACGCACTCTTTAGTTATTTGATCGATGATACAAAAGTATATATTTTGGGTGTTTATATATTTAAAATTGATAATACGGGAGACTAATTAATTAACTAAAGGGTGCTTGCGTCGTTAAGAACTTTAAATCTAAGTCTAATGAAAATGGTGGTGGAGAACAAAAAAAGAAAATGAAAGCTCTTGTGGTTCAAGATCATCTCAGCCCTACACAAGAACTCAAGATCGGCATCTTCTATCCCCTTAAAAGCATCTCTAACAGGAACTTGGAAAAACATTTGCTCTATTGCAAATGATTTATCTAAACATTCTATCCGCTTAAATGAGCTATATAAGGTAATGTTGGGAATGGTTTGGACACATTATTTTGGCTTGATTGTTGGCAAGGTAACAAACCATTATGCGATCAATTACCAGAGTTATTTCAAAGGGTGGCAAACAAAAGAGCAAAGGTCTCATATTACTATAACTAGGTTTATTCGTCCCGCACGTTGCGGCGGGTTATCACAGTATACTCTCGAGACTGGGTATTAGATAGCAAAATCAAATCGCTTATCACGAACTCTATACAATTTTCTCATAAAACATAAAATCATACAAATATGTTATAAAAATAATAGAAAAAAAACTCACAAAACCCGTCTCATCGGCAACCAATAGTTTGAATTAAAAGAAAAACTCAAATCTCTAATCAAATCTCTCAAATTTATTATGCATATCTCAGTTTACTGCTTTCAAAGTTAAAAAAAACTTCTGATATCTCAAGTCGAAATTTTCTAAAAGTCACTACATGTATCAGACACCTAAATAATATATATATATATATAAGTGTGATGTAAGTAAGCGTAAGTAATTACCCTTACTTACACTTGTAAATAACTTCTAAACAGTGATAAATTAGCAAAAACACAAAAAAGAAACCCCCTATTTATGTATAATAAAGACCATGAAAAAAAAACAAAGATTCGGACAAAAAACGCAAAAAATGCCAGGGTTATGCGGTTATCGCAATAAGGAAGGGTTAACAAAGGAACCATCCCCTATATATATATATATATATTTATGTGTGTGTGTAATATCATAAGAAAATAGACCCACTAACTATAACAATAATATATCTACTATTCTCTTTTCATGGTTTTTAATTATATATAATTATATATAGTAATGAGTTGGATGGTTCTACCACTTGGTCTTGTTCTTGGACCTCTAATCTTCATTCGGCTGAGCTTCAGGCCCAATGGTACTCGACTCTAAATATTATCCGAGAAGTTCGTCTTACGAATCAGAAGGATAGTTGGTCATGGTTGGCGGATAAGACGAGTATCTTTACTACTAAATCAATGAGGACTCTAGAAAATCAAATGTGCAAAAATTACGGTGGTGTCAATGATGGAAACAGTTGGATCCCGGGTAAAGTTAATTTTTTCTTTTGGAGATTGATGCTAGATAGACTCCCATGTCGCACAGCCCTCTTATCAAGAGGTATACAAGTTGAATCAAGGAAATGCGTTTTTTGTGAAGATTTTGACAAGTCATCGGACCACCTATTTTCTAAGTGTTCCCTAACAAGAAAAGTTTGGTGTTTGTTGACTTTATGGTGCAAAATTCCCTCACTGAGAAGTCTCACCATTGAAGAAATAATGCAAGAAGCTGGTGAATACTTTAAAAAAACAAAGCAAGTTAAAGTATTTCAAGGAATTATGAAACTATGCTTTGGTGTTCATGGAAAGCTAGAAACGAGCAACTTTTTAATAACATTCATCCAAAGGCGGAAAAAATAATTGAGGAGATCAAGGTGCTAAGCTTTTTGTGGATCAAGAATAGAGAAAAAGTAGATGGGTTGGATTGGAATCAATGGAGTAGTTTCAATTTCATGTATAATCTTTAGTTTTCTTTGTTTGTTTGTTCTTGCGCCTTTAGCTCCTGACTTGGGCTTTTTTTTAATGAAATTTCGCCGCTCAAAAAAAACAAAAACTAAAGTGTGCTATTTGTATCAATTGATTATATATTGATTGAATCCCTCTTGTTGTAACGTCAACTCACAAACAATCATAACATGCGTAGGGTACACAATAAGGTAGCATGTGTATGGTACTTGAGGCAAAAATCAACAACAATATCACATACCTGTTTGGTTAAACTAACATATCTTTCTTCAATAAAATTTGCATCTGCCAATGATTCTTAGTTCAAGTGGTTGAGAGAAAGTACGATGTGGCTTTAATATTTAGGAGGTCACGGGTTCAAGTCCTGACATGAATAAAATAGGTGTTTCATGCTAGGCTAGGAGTTTTTCTCACCTATAGTGAGTTTCCTTTTATTGAGTGTGGATATGATCGGGTGAGTCTATGATCCGTCAGTGATCCAAATTGCTGTTCAAAAAAATAAAATTTGCATCTAACAACAATTTATGAGACCCCACGTGTGAAGAAGCACTACATGTCAGTATATACTAGCCACATACTTAAGTAGCCCTTGTTAATGATAAAAAACCATCATAATTAATGTAACATAATACAACAAATGTCCATACGAAACTTCATGGAAAATGAAAGGAGCAAGCCGAGCAAGGAAGTTGAAAGCCTTCAAATCTAACTTCACGTGTCTTCTTCAACAATTCCTTCTCGACTTCTCAAATAAACTTTAGTGGAAAATAAACTTGAGACATATAGGTAAAAATGTCGTCGACATCGGTATCGTCAACCTAGTTAACTTCAATGATGACATAAAATAGGTTCATTAAATTGGTAAAATAAATAAATAAATATTCATTAACCTCTGCTGGCATATTCCTTATATTTATTAATAATTATTTAAAGAAATTTATAATATAATGCAACAATTTTTAAAATACAACTTTTGGGGTCGTTTGTAATCATACAACCAAGAACGAAACTTTGTCGTGCTCCAAAATGATATTTTTAACTCTATTTAGTTAACTTTTAGATTAATCTAAAATAGAGTCTTGGGCAATAGGTTTTCAATTCCAACTATAATATTTAATTTCATAATATCATAAATGAATATGCTAGATACCTTACGACGAGTGTTGTGTATTTGTGTATCAGGACCCAACATGTTTGATACATGAATTTAAATCGAAAGTGTGACTACTTTATGGACCCATGTACCAGGTCATAGTCTTCTAGTTGTTTTGTTTTTTCATGTCTAATTTCCTGCTGGTCAATCCGATCTTTTAATGATATTCCTCTTGCTGTTAAAAAACTTTGGGCCTTAGCAAATTAATTTTCAAATACAATTTCTTTTTTATATTTTAGCGCTTGTTTTATATTTATAACAATTGTTTGTCTCAACCTCACCTATTATTTACATAGGTTTTCATAACTATATTCCAACTTTGTATATTACACATGTTATATAAAATAAATATTAAATAGTAAAAAGTATAATAGGGATCGGATGAAATAAGAAATAGAAGGTCGATAATAAATGACATATTATATATATATAAAGGTTCATGAGAAAACTCCTTATTTTAGAGAAAACCAAGAAAACTCATACTAACCAATAAAGTTTAAAAAAAAAAATTTCATAATTTTTTATTATAAGGATATAAATGTTATAATAAACAAAATTTAGTTGAAAAAAATATGTAGATCACGAAATTACATATACGTAATTAAAAAAGATTCGTATGTAACTTTAAAGTTACATATATGTAATCAGTACACATACTGATTACATATATGTAATAACCTAAATATTTTTTTTATTTTTTTTCTTTTTTTACATTTCTTATCTTATAATAAATGGAAATAAAAAAGAAAAATGAAAAAAAAACTTAATTGGTAATGATTGTGATTAGTTTTCTTCAAAATAATGATTTTCTTAGGTATATATATGTGTGTGTGTGTTTTGATGCATAACAAATAAAAAAAAATGTTTTCAACATGACACGCCAGGAAGGCACAGTCTACCTATGTGTTACGTTTAGTAAGTATGAGTTAAAAATGTGTCATCATGTATGCATCATGTAAAAAACAACTGTTGTCACACTTACACTTATTAAACACATGTTATGGGTAACTAATAGTAGTACTAGTAATAGTAATAGTAATAGTTAAATAAATAATAGTAGTAAATGAGGTAAATACCATCAAAAAGGGCAAAAAATCTCACAAGGTTTTATTTGAAATCTTCATATATTCATCAAATAAGTTATCGTAAGTACCATATAAATACGTTAACTGAACAAATTCTTTACATCTTGAGAAATCTTATTTGCATATCATGTCATGTCAATGTTGAAAATTTTAAAATTCATTGCTCCAAACTTTTCAAACAAATAGTCGTAATTAACTTGTGCGAAAATGACATCCAAACATTGATTATTATGCTTGGGTTTTTTTTATAGAAATAATCTTATGTGGAGCACCTAATTATTGCGAGCATCATCATGATCTTGAATAATTTTACTTTTATTTTGCAAGTAGACATGATTTTTGGTTTGAACCACATTGAATAAAATCTCATCGTCGTCAAATGTACTCGATCCATGATGATGAAGATAATAAATCTATTTTCTGAAAGGAATTTGGAAGGGTGGTTGGAGGAATTAGAGAGCATAACATGAAAGTTGTGAAAAAAAAATATATAAGTAGAATTATAAGTGATATTTATAGGATTATTTGAAATGTCTTTTTTTTTTTTAATAACAAAACGGAAATCAGTTAACCTATAGACATTTTGGAAGTCCAAATGTCCAATAAAAAATTACAAAAACATGTAATATTTTTTGTTTGGGAGAATAAATCAGGCTTGTTTTTTTCCAAAAAATCAGGTTGATATATTATATATATAAAGTTTCTTTTTTGTTTTCTAAAATTTTGTATTTTTTTTTGAATTTTCAACATTATGCTTTTAAGTTTGAGCTTGTTTCTTTTTATGCTAGATTTTACTACTTTGTATGATTTTTTTTTTATGATTTTAAGGTTGTATGATTATTGGGTTCGTATTTTTAATGCTTGATATGATATGATTAATTACGCTTTTTGGAGTTTACAATGAAGTAACAGTTGCTTTTACGATGACGTTTAATTTAAAGTTATACAACACTGCAAATTGATAGTCGTTGTGGCGAGCATTTTTTATCTGTGTTTTGATAATTTAAGACATTGCCACTACCGTTGAGATTGGGCAACCATAGTGGTAAAATACCATAAAAGATTTGTGTTTATAGTGTCACTGTTTGACATGATTATTTTTATTGGTTTATTTTTTTAGTAATAATACCAGTTTCATTTATTACCATTATTTATAAAACTTTTCTCTTTTACCCTTAAATTTTTATAACGAAAACAATTTTTATATACGTTTTGATATATAATGTTATGTTCTATTCATATTTGATGTAAAGTTATCGAAACAAACGCTAGATAAATGAATACATCCCCAACTTTTCCTAAATACATGACCAGTATTCGATCTTTTACTTGTCTCGCACATGATGTCACACTTAAAAGTGTCCGAGCCACACACCTCACCTCTAACACAAACCGAGCGTTAATGTGTTTCGGGACAATGAAATATTAATTGAGTGTTTTCTTATGAGAAACAAGTTCATATATATACGTGATTTTTTATTTATCAAAATTAAATCTATTGTTGTTATCACATATTGATAAGTTGTAAACACCAAATAATGTACAAAGAGGAATTGTTATCTCAAAGTAGACGTAAAAAAATACAAAAAGAAAAGTGGCGCGAAAGAAAACGCGTATGAGGATCATTATTAAGTATTTTAAAGTCTTTCAAATTAAAGGTCTTTAAATACTGGCTTCCATTAATTATAGAGCCTCCATCTGTATATACAGAAATAATTAAAGGAAAAATGTAGCATTATTGATACCATTATTTGCAATTTGACACAATTGTCGTACAACTTGGTGACAAAATATGGGTTTTTTCAAGTTTATAGAATGAAGAAAAACTAAAACTAACATATATACGGGAGCCTATTTCTAAAAGTTCGTCATAAAAATTAGTTTGTGTTAGAAAGATAACTAGATCATCAAATTTTAAAATTTGTGAACCTACATCCAAAATATATATTTTGATTCTATTAGAAAGCAAATAGTTTTAAAACACATGAAGTCACAAAGATCAGAAAGTAGGGAAGAAATGTTTATATATATATATAGGGATTGTATCTATTGAAAACCCGATCTTAAAGATAAAACTTTTAAACTCTATTTGAGCCGTTCATTTGAAATCTTGAAAATAAATATACGGTACACAATAAACTACATTTATTTATTCAAACCTCAATTTTTAATTCAACTTTAATATGAACCACATATATATTTAATATTCTAAATAAATGGCTCAGATATGGTTTAAGGCCAGGTTCTATCTCTAAAAACGGTTTTCACATGATACAATCAATATACATATGCATACACACACACACACACATATTAGTGAGATGCCCGCGCGATGCGGCGAAAAACAAAACAATTAGGCTATTGATTTTGGTTAGTAAAAGGCTTAAACCACCTAATTTTTGTCAAATCAACTCTTTTAACTAAAAAAATTTTTATGATAAAATTCATAATTTAAAATGTCAAATATGATATGATAAAAGTGTGAATAAGTAATTTATTTGATTTGATAGGGTTTTTTCTTTTATATGTATTATATGAGACTTTATTTTTTAAATGTATCAATGTGGGATAAAATAAAAAGTAATAAAAACCATTTAGTTTATAAGTCTTAAAGCTTTGTTTGTTATATTTTATGTTTTATGATCAGTTGTAAACTCTTATAAAAGATCATTGTGTCATTCCTATATGTATTATATAGCAGTATAAATATATATTATATAGCAGTATAGATAATATTATTTTTTATGAGAGAATAGATTTGGTGACTAGATACAAACATACAGAGACAAGAGCAGTTGAATTAATATTATCAAACAACTATAAGTTTTTTTTTTAATTTATATAATATATTGAATTATATATGAGGATCACACTAATATATTTCCTTTTAATATAAGCCGGTTGTATCCCCTCTGTCCTCTCTTATGGTCGTTGTTGGAACATGTAACTATGTATTAGTGTTATTTTTCATAAAAATAGTAGCTTAATTATCAACTTCACAATACTGTCACAACCATCACGATCTTGGTTACTTCGTGTGGATTAAAAATTAAAATTATAACAGCTGTCATTGCGCTACATAAATACATTCTGTTTTTTTCATCCTTAATACATATAACTATGATAAAATCATAATTTGCACATAAGTTTGCAATAAAGATTCAAGAATTCACGCAATTAATGCCTCAATGGGTTAAAATCTAATTATATTGTTACACAACAGAACATATGTATCGGTTTAAACATGTAAATTAAAGTTTGGTGAAGTAGATTGCGATCGGGTAGTGAAATTAAAATAAGCAAAGTAGCAATGGGTAATGCAGATGGTACAATCATACGATGTTAGAGCTATATGAGCGTTGACCAATCAAGTTGACGTGGTCAATCGATCAGATGATATCACCCCAACCAAATTAAATCATCCAATCGTGCATAGCAGCGTCGTAGCTGTAGAGTGAGGATGCGTGTTGCTACCTTGTGTCTTTACAATCTTATATTATGTATCATCTTACTTCTTTTATTCGTCACTGACACACTGCCTTTTTTATTTTAAATAAATATATTATACTCTTAAATTTGTCAAACTAAATTACACTATTGGGTATGATTAACTCATGACCTAACATTTTAATAGATAAATCATTTATTCTAATTCTTAGATTTCTTGCCTATCAATTGGTAGGTTTTGAATTTAAATCCAGATCAAAAGTTGATAAATTAACTTAGAAGTATGATTATAATAGCTACATTTCTTATCAAAAAATAAGGAAAAGAAATCTTAGTCCCTTCACTAGTAATTGTGATATTAAAAAGTGATATTTTTTAAAAACCTTTTTGGTCATTATATTTTGTATTATTTTATATATGGTAATTGTGCAATATGTATTTATTTTTATTCAGTTTTAAGTTTTAGTTTATTTCATGTATTTTGTCATAAATTTTTTATAGTAAATAAATTTATTGTAATCTCATTAATTTTTAAGTTTTACAAACCAGATATACACGACTATATTATTTTTACCATCGTGTTTTTCAGAACTCCTAGCTTGTTTTAGAAAAAAAAACAAACATTTAAGATTATTGTGTTATATTTATTCATCATTTTATTTTACGTTTTTAAATATTTTAAGTTATTTTGTTATTACATTTTATGTATTAGCTAGATAAATTTGTTTTTATCATTCTATTATTACGATTTAGATATGAATTAAAAGTAAACAATTGTTTTATTTATGTATTATTTTTTTAAAACTTATCAATTTAGAAAAATTAGTAAAACAAAACAACGGGCAACAACAAAACACACTGACATGTTAGAAAACACAGAGCTGAAAAACTATATATATGAAAGTTATAATTATTTAAAAAATAGGAAAACATGATAAAAGATCAATAAAAATGATAATGATTAATTAAAATACTTTTTCAAATATTTTGTCTTGTATAATTTGATTTTAACTAATAAATATAAATTTCATTTATTTAAATCCTTAATACATTTTTTTTAAATGATTAGTTTTCAGAAAAGCACATTCTTTTCCTTCCAACCAACCAAAAACCAAATTCAATTATAGCAATATTATATCGTCGCCGTATGGTTTGTCTGGTCAAATTTTTTTAAATGCCTACGAAACCGGTTAGCCTAACCGGTTATGAACTGTTTTCGAATCGGTTTTTTGTTTTTGAAAAAATTGATGGTTTATGACTGGTTTAAGAATCCAAGAGATCAAATCGGTTATTAATCGATTATTCAAATTAATTAGGGATGTATGCGGTGCGTTTCGGTCAATTTTGAAAAAATTATGAACCAAACCACTAACTACGGTTTCAAAAAATGACAAACCAAATCGACCACATAAGTTGGGGAAACTAAATCGACCGGTATTGACGCTTTCACGGTTTTACGGTTCAGTTTTTGCGGTTTCACGGTTTTATAAAAAAATAGATTACGGATAATATAATAATACAAAATATCATAATCCATTTTAAATTCACATTTCAAAAGTCGAAAACCATAATACAAAAGTCCATCATTATCAAAATAACAAAACTAGTCTAAAATTAGTAATAATATATTAGATAATGTCTTGATTAGTTAGAATGGTTTATAATAAACTTCAAAGTTATAGGATATTTTAAATGCTTCTGTCTTTCATACTATTCGAACTTCGTTTCATGCTTGTCGTGTTATTAGGCAAACGAAAAAACTCTTAGGTTTTTGAATAATTTTTTAAATAACACACACACACATACATATACATATATGGTTGGTGCGGCTTATACGGTTTAAAAAAATGCAAACCGTAAACCGAACCGAATCACTCGGTTTTTAAAATACTCAAACTATAAACCATACCATCAAGTGTTAAAACCGATCAAACCGACCAATTGTTTTCGGTTCGGTCCGGTTTAAACGGTTCGGTCGGTTTATAGACACCGCTAAAATTAATTGTATGCACT
Source organism: Mikania micrantha (assembly GCA_009363875.1). NCBI lineage: Eukaryota > Viridiplantae > Streptophyta > Magnoliopsida > Asterales > Asteraceae > Mikania > Mikania micrantha. The sequence goes on from CM018680.1 coordinate 108,438,404, forward strand.
TAACCCTTTGTTTCATAATACTATTTCTTTTTGTAAATAGTTTTAATAAACTAATTATACTTTATATCGTTCATATATATATTGGAATCCTTGATATAATATTGATCAATAAACTTTCTTTACAAAAATATGTAAGATATTTGAAAGAGTATTTTCTCAAGTATATTCAAATCTGATTTTTAGTGTATCTAGTTATATATAATTCAGCCCCAACTATTTGTTTTGTTTATTCACTGTTAGATCATTTATGGTATTATTTTGGTCCTATAACACCATAAAAATTGCCTCACCGTATTGCAATCAGTTGTCACTTCATTAATTGTTGTCGTTGTCTAAAAGTATTGTTTTCACCTTTTATGCATACAACTTATTATTAATATATATATGATGCAAAAGTTAAATTACAATTTATAATTAATTAAGTCATTTTTTTATTATTTTATAGAACACCTTTTTCATTGAATGGTTGCAGCCATAATTTAGATGAACGAAAATCAATTTAGACGAATAATTGCCTACAAATAAGTTATATATATATATATAAGCATGACAAAATGGCCGAATTTGGTGTAACGGATCATAATAGGTTCGAGGCAGGATAGATGCAAGTCAGAACGGATTTTAGATAAAATCTGTTTAGGTCTAAATGGATTGTTTTTAGAAAACATTAACTTAATTGGTTTAAGTGAAAATATGTTATAACTAAATAAGTAGTCAATTAGGATAATTTTTATTTATTTTATCATTAAATATGTTATTAATCAATTTTACACGTTTCAATTGATTACATCCATATAGTTTTTAGGTTAACCATCTTGATCCTATTATATTAAAATATTACTCGTCTCAACCTATTGCATGTTATGATCGATGTTACCAATATATTTCAACCTATTATACAATAATTGTTTGCAAAAACCGATCCATTTCTTTTGATTTAGGTGAAAATTGACACATCTAGTTATATATGCTATAGCACGTACTATTTGCCAATTCGGTAGGTGTCTTTGAGTTTGTTCACTTTTGAGTTTGCTACATTTATTATATGACAAATTTAACAACTACTCACTTGTATTGATTTTAGACACATCTATGTATATAAACGTGCATCATGCTTCATCTTATGCTTGTAAAAAAGGATTCACTTATACGTTTTCAATGTTGTGGTGCGTTACATGTTTTCTCTAGTGAAATATATGAAAAAAAAAAATTAAATGTACGCATCAGTAAGAAAAAAGTGTAGTTATTAATACAGGAGTAGTATACTAAGTAGAGGTTTTGTTTTAAGATAAAAGGTTACGGATGATAAAGATGCACTTTATTTAAAAATGGAGTTAATTAGATAAATTTAGTGTTAAAAAAAAGAAAATTGTGGTCCAATAATGCAAGAGAGATAGAAAGAATGAGAGAGTAGGTCGATTCTGTTGATGATGAGTAATCATCCATCATCACATGCATGCATGCATAAAGCTTTAAGGAGATAAAAAATGTATGGAGTCGAATGGTATTATCAGATCTACAGACCAAAAGAAACCATGGGAGACCCCACAATCTCCAGATACAGGTATCACGGACTCAATCTCTTCTCTCTCCTTGGGACCTTCAAACCCTAAATATTCAAGACCTCTTTTTAAATGTCCAATCTATAATTATGTAGTAATCATTTTATAAAGGTAACTCGCTTTTTTTTTTTCCCCTCTCTTTCAAATCAATGTAAAAAAAATAAAATAAAAGTAAACATTCCAATCCCATCAAGTAATTTATTTACCCATTTTTTCGGTGATGTTCTATTTTATTATCTTTTTATCGAAGCTAATAAATTGCTTTACCTTTCATTTTTCTTAATTTATATTTTTCTTGCTGCACTTTATGTTTGACTTCATTTTCCAAAATAAAGCTAAAGACATTGGTATGTGAAATGGTAACTTTTTATCATATGGTCGTTTGTTTAATGGTGGTGCAAACCGAAAGCATTGTTAGCCATTTGAAATTATAACAAAGTTTATAGTATTTTAATTAATCATAAACAAGTGAACAAACATACTCAGTTAAATCTTTCATTTAAGTGAGGTCAGAGTATGAAGAGATGAAGAAAAACCTTATTCAATTCCTACCCTAATTAGAAGAGACATAAATGTTGCTTTAGAGATCGAAGATTCTCGACTCCAAATTTCATCTTACTGTTATTTAAATTCAATTTTTGTGTGTATTTTTGATTGTGCATATTATATACAAATATATAGTTTTGTAAAAATCATAGGAATTAATTATTTGTTGACACATTTTCTATAATTTAATTTTAATATGAGGGTAATTTAATAATTTAAATATAATGTAGATTTAATAATATATCCCTAGTTTGTAGCAAAATTGTTAATCTCATGGTTCATATCGATTCTTATTATTTTTACAAACTAACATTTTGTATAATAACTCTACTTGTATATTATATTATGCTTGAAGTTTTTCATATAAAAATTTCATTTTCAAATGTCTTAATTGATTAATTGTTTTAGTTTTAGCAGCCTTTAATTTGTTGTTCTAGACTAAACACTGCAAGTGGGAAAAATCTTACGCATAAGAATTCAAATTACGAATATGAAATGCATTTATGACTCTATTTTTTTATATATATAATTTGTACAAAAATTTTGGTTTCACACTGAAATTCAAAATATTAAATAATATTTAAATGTATGAGAATAATGTGATAATGACATTTTTAACCTACTGCATAACTACAAGTGACTCGATCTTTTAAAAATAAACATTTATATCTTACAACGAGAAGGAAAATTGGGGCATGCATTACCCTTATTTATTTATTTATTTATTATTTAAAAATTTATTTATTTATTTATTTTTTGAATGGCAAAAATTATACTACTTTTTTTTGAACGGCAGTTAAATCAACACAACGTGCTATCTTCAGTTTCCTGGCGAGTGATAGCCAAGATCGAATTACTCCAATCTCCGGTGTGGGTTAGTGTGCCCCCTAGATGCGCGGGAACCGGATTGAATCTGTAAACCCTTGCCTCCCATTAGGTTCGAACCCGGGATAAAGCCCAGATTCGTTCCATCACCTGGATATCCATTAAATGTGCCCAGAGAGGATCGAACCCCTGACCTTCCATTTGGAAGGCAGGATCCTTACCACTTGAGCTACATTTGCTGGATATCCAGGTGATGGAACGAATCTGGGCTTTATACTACTATACAGAAACCGGACCTTGGCGCTGGCATCAATATTACAATTTGCAAATAACATCATATTTACACCATGATGAGTAATCAAACTGATTAAATCTTCTTTTAAACCCTTAGAATGACAAAATACACGAGAGATTTTAACCGTCATTTCGAATTTGATGCTTTATAGCGTTGCCTGAACCCACTCAGGATGAACACTATAACTTGATAAACCCATGACTTTGGTTCAGCAAATTAAATAAACTTTGTCCCGTATTCGAACCCAATATCTTTTATAAGAAAGTTAAGTATGTAATCACAAGGCTATAATAACATATTAAATCTACCTTTGTTTTTTAATTTATAGAAAAAGAATACCTTTGATCCCGGCCTTTGACAAACCACAAACTGATAGAGGCCGGGTACCAAGTTATCTATGAAAATTGGAAACTTTTCTCATTTTTCATGCGCCAAAAAACGATACCGCATATATATATTTGTTGTGATTTCATAGGGTATAACATAGATGAGAGCACCAAAATATTTTTCCCTGAGCTGGCATGGCAGTAATTTGAGACAGGTAAAATTTGGCACAAAATTTTTTCATAAGCCGGATACATTTTGACCAACATTTTGTCAATGTGACGGAAACTCGGGTTTCCTACGCACTTTTGACACAAAATGTGTTGTCACAAATGTTCCGGAATATCAAGTTTCATACGCATTTCCGACACAAAATGTAGCTTATCTGTTTTTTCTAGGTGTATATTTTAGAAATTTATAAAATATATAAAAAATGATGTCTTTGTTCAACCCACATATATATATATATTCATATTCAAAGATTAGTTGTAATATTTATAGCTAATTAAATATATTTTAATTTCAGATGAAAATATCTCACTGATGAAATATATACCAAAGAAATAAGTGATTTAAGAGAAAAAAAAAGTTTGAATATATATATTATTTTTGTCTGCATTGTCATCTTTAGTTTTTCTACTACGAAAACGATATTATATGGTGGCATTTATTAATTAAATAGATAGAAATACTTTGAAAATGAGATCTTGTAATATTGTATGTATCATCTAATCTATTTATAAACAAATTAATATATTATACTTTTTTGTATTGTATATATTATCGATCAAGATGATCGAATTTATTTACCTTTTTTAGACCGTATAATTTGTCTCATGGTCTTTTCCTAAAAAATAAGTTTCACTTCCCAAGCTATACCTAACCTAGACTTTCTCTAGTTATGTGCATGCAAATGTGTATAAGAATATAATATTAAATGTTTTGAAAGGTACATGGGGTTGATAATAAGAATTTGAGGGGCGAAAAGCTACAAATGACACACAACTCTACACATTCTGTACAAGCAGCAAACAGCCAATATACACACATGCATGATATATACATCACACACACATAGACATATATATCTATAATTATATACATCCTTTGCCACACATGCCACAGTGATAGAGAGAGAAAGAGAAGAGGGGCCCAAAGCAGCTACATCTATCTATGGCTGACCGACTTTGAACACAAGGACTTAAAATATAAAGATAGAGGACGAAGAGTGTGTAATCAAAGTTTAGAGAGAGAGAGAGATGAAATATTCTGTTTAATTAAAGGGGTTTGAAAGTATTGAGTTTCTTGTTTTTGGTGTTTTTGTTAATGATAAAAACACCAAACCTATTTAGTTGTAAGTAAATTGAAGCAGGCAGCTAGTTAGATCTCTCTTTCTCTGTCTGTAACAACAGTCTCTCTTTAGATTATTGTGGTGTTTTGTTTGTTTTGGTTGATTTTATCAGCTTCTTCTTTCAGCTATCTTGTGTTCAAAAGTAAATTGTTCTTACTTCTTTTTTGGCACAATCCCACATATAAACACATATACTTGTCTTGGAAGTTTGTTTGAATACATAAAACCAAATCTTTTCCTGTGTGTAATATAATTAGTTTACTTTGTTTTTGTTTTCTTGTTTTGTTTTCAAATTCTTCTTGTTTGTTTTTCAGAGTTCTTGCTAAACTACAACCAAAGCTAGCTTTCAATCTCAATCTTAGCTAAAAAAGCACCAAAAACAGCTTTTGATCAAGATCTATTTTATGCTGTCTGGTGAGATGTTTCCTATTCCGCTTCAAGATCACCATCATCAACCACCACCTCATGAACCAAACCCTAACCTTAAGCCCCTCTCCAATCTCAAGAAGAAAAGAAATTTACCAGGCACCCCAGGTATATTATATATAACTTAATTAATTAACTTTTTCATTGCATTTTCTTTGCACTTTTCAAAGGCACACACGTACATATATATAACTTTATTAATTTCAAGATTTCTTGATTGTTTAACTTAATTGGTATCAAGATTACACAAAATATATATACAATGATCATATTAGCTAGCTAGGGATTTAGTTTATATTTTGTGTTTATTGTTCAGTTCGTCCTAATTAGATGGTTTTCTTTACTCCAAATCCTATCTATATATATAAATTTTCACTCGTGTCAAAAAGTCCTCGCTAGCTAGGTTTTAGATAGTTAGATGTCTCAGGTTCAAATATACTACTTTGGTATTGACACATGAGTGAATACGCGTATATATCGATAACTCTATGAAAACATATATATATTGACCTTTGATCGAGTAGGATTTAATAGCGAATTAATCATCATGTGACTAAATAAAAGGTTTCATCTAGCTAGCTCGTTTTGGTAAGGTTGTGTTTTTTTTTTTTTTTTCTATTTTCCTATTGAAGTTGAATTCAAATTTTGAAGGTCTTGTAATTGGTATATAGAATTCAATAATTAGTTAAATAGTCAAGATTTTGTACGTATAGATCCTGATGCTGAAGTGATGGCACTTTCACCAAAATCACTGATGGCAACAAACCGATTTTTATGTGAAATCTGCAACAAAGGCTTCCAAAGGGACCAAAACCTGCAACTTCATCGGAGAGGCCACAATCTACCATGGAAACTAAAGCAAAGGAACAACAAAGAACCCATAAAAAAGAAAGTCTATATTTGCCCTGAAAAAACTTGCGTCCACCATGACCCATCTCGAGCACTCGGAGATCTCACCGGAATCAAGAAACATTTTAGCCGGAAGCACGGTGAGAAGAAATGGAAGTGTGAAAAATGTTCCAAGAAGTATGCAGTTCAATCTGACTGGAAAGCTCATTCCAAGACTTGTGGTACCAGAGAGTACAAGTGTGACTGTGGTACCCTCTTTTCCAGGTGTGTACGTACCCTACCAACTTATTAAAATCTTAATTAATTTGAGAAACTATATCAATCTTTGGTTTATAACTTTAAAATCAGCATCCGACTTATATAATGCACTTTAATTTGACATTAAATGTGACAGATTATATACTTTTGAGTTAGTCAGATTTTAAACATTTAGGTTGCTGCAATTTCTGTGCATGCAGGAAAGATAGTTTCATAACTCATCGGGCTTTTTGTGACGCGTTAGCAGAAGAAAGTGTGAGACTTACCTCTGTGACACCGAATAGCCTCGGCTTGAAAAACGAAGGTATCAACGAATCCATGATGAACCCAAATTTCCCTCATGGATTTTCTGGGATAACACAATTCGGGTCTGGTTTTCGGGCTGATTTTGCGGATCAAAACAAGCCAAGATTATCACTTTGGTTAGACCAAGCAAATTCCCAGCTCAATCTTTCTCCAATTGATCAAATGACTATGAATTCCAATCTTTATATGTCCTCAAGCTCGGCAGGTTTAGCCGATATGGTTAATGCTTATAGTTCGTCTTCAATGGCAAATTTTTCAAACTCAAACCAAGTGCCAAGTTTATCATTAACACAATTGCCAGAAGATCTAAAAGAGGAAACCCTAGCTTCTTTGTACTCGATGAACCAACCCCATCAATCCGAATCAACCGGTCCAATGTCTGCAACCGCACTCCTGCAGAAAGCGGCTCAAATGGGTTCCACCAGGAGCAACCCGTCGATTTTTGGAACGAGTTTTGGGCTCATGAACTCAACCTCCAATGCATCAAACACAGCAGTCAGCTTGGTGAAAAACAATATCACACCTGTCCCTCACATCACCACTCAGTTACAAGTCTCGAGCGCAATAAACAATAATTCATCAAATTCAAGTCCTCGAGTGAGGAATCTTGATCAGCAACAAATGAATGTTGTGTCAAGAAACGAAACAATGCCACCGTTGAAGATGATGCACCGGAGCTTTAATGGAGTAGACAATGGATTAACAAGAGATTTCTTAGGCATGGGAGGAGAAGGTGACCGGTCATTGTTCCCACAAGATTTTGTGAATTATGCATCTTATGGTTCAACCATGGGATCATTGAGGCAATTCGCTAGCAATAACTAGCTAGATGTCTTAAATAAGCTAAGTTGCTTCATAATTTGTATTATCATCATTATGTGTGTTTAATGTAGCATAATAATTATGTATCTATAGACTTGATATTTTTTTTAATTGTAGCACGTTTAATTTATAGATAAACAAAAAGTGTTATACTGCTAATTAATTAGTTAATTAATTAACTGACGTATATGGGTGTGTCAATAAGCTAGAGGGTTTAAAGCCACTTTTACTTACTGGTGCAAGTCACGAATTAAACCATATCATCTTCTTTAGGACGTACGAGAGACTTGTATTAGTGAAAAGATTTGTAAGGGCATGCGTTAGGGTCTGCACGTATAGATGCAGGCAAGCTGGCGTGAGCTGACATGCAGGCAGCAAAACACATGAAGAAGCACCGGGATGGAAATGGTTTTTTTTTTTTTTTAAAACAGCTAACGAGGGCTCAGCGTCATGCCTCTTCATAGCAAAACACATGGGTTAATTAAGCAGGGGAACAACGCCTAGCTCTCACTTGCGGCGAGTGGTCAGGTGGTGTAGCGAGATCATAAAGCATGATGTAAAGAGAGAAAAGTCATATCAAGGAGAGTGATTATTCACCGGACCGGTGATTCATACCTCACATACTTTACCAAATGCATTACAATATAGCGGTATCTTGATAATGAGATAAGACTTAGGTTCCAAGTAGTTTTGGGTTCGAATCCCACAAGAAGGTCTTCTCTCAAAGTATTGAGCATCTTCCAGCTCTGATACTATTTATTATTGTCCAACAGGATCAATAATTTAGAGGATCATATTAAGTAGATTGGATTGAACAAGATGAAGTTTAAATTAAAGGTTATGGGTTCCCTCTCGACATAAACATAAAACACACAATATGCACACAAGAGTTCTATATATTCCACACTTAAAATGTCATATAAATGACGGTATTTATACCCATGAAGTGATGGTTACACAAACAACAATATTAACTAACTTTTGGAGGTTAAATAACTAACTTTAACCGTCATTGACTTTCTGCAATTTAACTTCTAAGTTTGACTCTTAATTTCTTGATTATTTACTTCCAACAATCACTCCCCTAATCAAGATATTCACAATATTAAGCTGGTGTTTGTTATTTAAAAGGTAAAATGTCTGCAGTCTGCAAACCGCATCTGTAGCAAAATAGTTGGACTAAACCCCTGCAAAAAGAGGATTTGTTTTTTAAAAACCTTTTCAAAACCTCTTCCCCACCGTCAACCTCTTTCCCACCATTGTGCATACATCTCAGCCCATCCCCACCAGGTGCGACGACCGGGAAAGAGGAGAACCCTTGATTGAGGACCACCGGAAAAGGGGCGAACCCTCGATTGAACAAGGGGCGACGGCGGCGGCGGTGGGAGCCGCGGCTATGGAGGGCGTTGCGGTGGGGGACGTCGGCTGTGGAGGATGCTACGGTGGTTGGGCCGGCTGTGGAGGGAGCTACGATTGAAGAACAAGTGAAGAAGAAGATGGGAATAGCTCAAAAGAGCTTAGTAACTCCCCAGCCTCTGTCTATGTCTGCACAGGGCAGACATAAGTGGCCAGAAAGATGTTTTTTTGGAAAAAACAAACAGCCCCTAATTCTTATTGTTCATTCATCATTTACCTTCATTTGGCAGTCCATTTTCTTTCTTTGATCTTCAATTTGATTTTGAACTCTTCAGATTCTAATTGATTAAGATTGAAGCGGGTTAGTGTCGTGTTAACCGAATTGCTTTTGATCCCTTCTGCGAATCATCATCGCTTTCCAGTTGTTAGTGAACCAGATTCCCACACTGTTACTGTTGCCATTTTTTATTTTTTTACTCATTCTTTCCTACTCATGCCAACGGTTTCCGATTGTCACCCTAACTCTTCCTTCTCTTTCGTGACTCTTCTCGCCGATGAAACGCAAACTTTCTTTTGCCGCACAGGCCTTCTTTTCTACACAGCCACACATGCTTTTTTTCCTTCAAACTGAAACTTTCGTTTTTCATCCATCGTGAAACCATGCCTTTTATTTACGTTTGGGACTGCACACATTTGATCTTCCTTGGATCCTTTTCAAACATCTACAAACCTCGGCTCTGATGTCATTTATAGGGTGTTAATCGATGGAACCCATGATATATGTGTGTGTGTAGTGATCAACAGATTGAAATATATACACACACGAACAGAAAGCATGCATACATTCTATTACACAAGTGTTTAACATCCAACCTATTTACAGTAGACGATATAACAATTATTTAACTACCATAACTACCTTTAACTACCAAACAAACCATAGATTATGTTTGACTCGTTAAAATACTATTTAATACATATTTACAACATTATAGTCTTGTACTTTGACCACATAATCAAACTTAAGTCCAACAGTATTGCTGGTGGTACGATAATAATATGGTGATCCGTTAGTGATCAAAAAAATAGTTATTCAAAAAAAACTTTTTAAGTTAATTTGAAGAAACAAAATAAAAGGACGGGTCAATGTAAGTTTGATTTGTTGACAATCTTAACCTCTTTGTCGTTTGAAGAACTTTGAGACGTACACTACTTCATGTATCATCAAGAAGCTTTATTTTAATTAAAAGTTATTTTCATTATAGTTCTTGTATATATTTTTTTTTTTACTTTTATCTCATCATTAGATTATTTTCATTTTAATAACATGTTTTATTTTTAAAGTATGAACAAACAGAAGATTGTAAACAATATCATAATCAACTACTACACATTACTTTGTTGAAAACGATTCAACTTTCGCTTCTGAGATGTTTCAAGAGAAGGTTTCATATGGATTGAGACTTGAAGAGGAATTTCGAATACTTTCATATGACTAAAGTTACAAGGGGTCTTTAGAGTTTTATGTTGCTACAAAAGTGTATGACTGCTATACAATAATAGCAACGCAAACGAAAATGCTCATGACTCGTTTGATTAATACCTACAATTGGGATGTTAAGGAGAGCTTAGATTGTACGCATTAAGTTTGGAAGGATTTTCCAATTAAATGACATGGACGTACAATACATGATGGGAGATTGATCATCGATCGTATTTCTGCAATGATATTAAGAAAGAAATCGTATCAAAGTGTCCTTTTGTACAAATGAAATTGTTAGTTATTTTATCGGTAACTTTTAACCTATTTGCACAACTATAGTTAAAACAATACTGTATCCATCAGAAAATTATTTAAAACGGCAATGATTTAAAGTGCAAGAATTGGCACAAAGTATCTTCGTCTAAAATGATGCCTTTAATTTTATTTTTAAAAGTTATTATTTTTTTACTTATATTTTATTAATTGTTTTTTATTTAAAATAAATGTTTGATATGAAATTCTAGTACAAATTCTAAAATTAAATTATGTTAGTAAAGTCATATGACGTGAAAAATAAAGAAACTAGCTAGCAAAAAAATTTCTTAAAAAAACAAGAAACAAGGAAATAATGTTAAAATGACGCTAATCATGTGACGTCGGGTCACATGATCGTTAACTCTCCTTAGCTAAATGAAAATGGATCTGTATGTTATATATACATGAGAATTAATCGTTAAATATAAAATTGATTTAAAATATAAAATTAATTTAATTAACTTTAGCGTAAACAACGTATTTTTTAAAATTTATAATGCATGGTTATAACTCTTTAAAATTGATTTATCATATTATATAAATGTGACACGGATTTAATGTAAATTAGTAAATAGTTAATAAGTAGAATCAAGATATAATAAAATTATTTATTTACATATTAATAAGTACTTTACCTAATAAAACAATAATTAAAAACTTATAACTAAAAAAAATAATTGATGATCATCTTTATTTGTAAGAATTGATATAATTGAAATAATTCACATGAAAATTTCAGTTCATATCATGTCAAAATCTAATTTTTGTAAATGAAGAATATAAGGTATAATTTATGTAATTATTAAGGTTAAATGAACCAATTTGAAAATATCATAACATAAAATACCAAAAATGTAACTTTCCTAACAATTTTATTACTTTGGTTTTTAGGAAATTAATAAACATCATTTGTATAAATATCAGATTTTTTTAAACTCTGATTTAAAGTTTATTTTATTTTTCAAAATAAATCATTTTTTAAGAAAACGGATTTTTTACAAAAAAAAATTGTTTTCTAAATATAATATAACATAGTTATAATTTTAAAATACTTTGGTTTTAATTTTTTTTTATATTTTATAAACTTTTTTAACTGTGATTTCTAATAAAAAGATTTGCTTTTAATTTTTTTAAAACTACTTTGCATATGAGAAAGGTAATTAATATTAGAGTAAATTACATAAATCGTCCTTTAAATTCACTCAATTTACTAATGTCGTCCTTTATTAAAATAGTTACATAAATCATCCTTAAAAATGATAATTTATAATGGATTTCATACTTTTTCTTGATATAAAGGACGATTTATGTGATGTAATTAAAGGACGATTTATGTAATATAAATGATTGAAATCCAATATAAATTTTCATTTTAAGGATGTTTTCTGAAACTATTTTTAATAAACAATGTTATTCATAAAATGAGTGAATATAAAGGACGATTTATGTAATTTACTCTTAATAATATTTTTTTAATACTATTATTGTTATTATTATTAAATATGAGAGGGTATAATTATTTAATATGAGAGATAATTGAGTAGATTGATAAAGAGTGACATGTGGCAATACTTGTGTAAAACTTTGACAAGTGACAAACAAATATGTTTGTTTATTATAATAGTAAGATGTGAATATAATATGTAAAGAGTAAGTTAATGTTTTCGTCCTTTTAATTTAATATAAGTGTTTTAACAATTTCAATACAAATAAAATCTTCAATCAATGTATCTCTTATGATTTAAACAACCAACGGTTTTGGTCGCAACCAAAACTATTCTAATGGAATCACAAGAATGTTTAGGGGCCAAAACCTTTAAAATAGTTACGGTTGGGGCCAAACTTGTTAGTTATTTAAATTAAATGGGCCGCATTGATAACTAACGGTTTTAACATCTAACCACAACTATTCCAACGGAATCAGGAGAGAAGTTGGGGGCCAAAAATCATTAGAATAATTATGGTTGGGGAACCAAAATAGTTAGAATAGTTATGGTTGGTAGGCCAAACATGTTAATTGTTTAACCACATAGGCTCCAATCATAAAAAAAATCTATTTTTAGTAAAAATAGTTAAAATATTTAAACCATGTAATCAAAACTGTAATTTACTCGATCATTTGTAAATAGCACCTCGTTTGTGGTCATCATTACTTTTCATCATTCGACGCATGGATATCATTTATAAATAACGTGACAGAGATTGAATAGTTTAGAAGAAAAGATAGAAGGCAAAAAATTTAAAGCGCGGTCAAAATGAATAGTGAAATCAATACCAATTAGTTGTGAAATCTATACCTATCAAAATTTTTAACCTATCGATCGAAAAATTAACGCTATTAGCAGAAAAAAATAGGTGCGGTTGCGGGCAGCCCTAATATTTAGCTTCTCCATTACATAGATAGATACGTAATAGATACAAATGCACAATAAATAAAGAATATTGGTAATATGATATAAAAAAAAATATTGCTTAAATTATATATTTATATGTAGCGTATCACGTTATGTGAATTTAAACAAAAAAATCTTCTTTGCTTTATTTTTTTTCTTTAATTATATTATTTTCAAATAATATTAGATTTTTTTTAATTAACCTTTCTATTTCATGTTTTACTATTTAATATTGTTTTATATAAATCCTTAATATATTGCTTTCTAACAAACAGGATGATTAATATTGTTTGTTTATATTTTACATGGATTATTGTAAAATATGAAAGCATTGAAATCTAAATAAAAATCCTTTTATTATATCTATAACTACGATGCTAATAATAATTATTTTAATTATTATTATTAATAATATTATAAAAATACATTTAAACTTTGTGCAAATTTTGAAGTAAATAATTATTATTAATTAAATTTATATTGGGTCCAATTTAAATTTAGATATTGAAAACCAAGTGTGATAGATATATCGAGTAGAATTATTGTGGGGCCAATATGTGTTGGAAATGGACTAAACAAAAAAATATGTCATCCTCAATCTCAGTCATGGGATGCTTTTCTGTATGTCTTTTTGTTTTTCTTGGTGTCGTGTGTCATTGTGTCGTTTATCTTTTAGCAATATGCAAATCCTTTTTATTTTCTTTTTTTCCACAAAAGTAGAAATTTGAGAAAAAGAAAATTATTTTGTCTCGCTTATCTACAAGTCAAACCTATTCTCTAGGCTTACTTTGGTCAACGTTAAAAACTTCTTTTGTTTAAAAACTTTTAAGAGTATGTGACTTGTTTGGGTTCTTTGGGCAAATTTTAATAAACCACATGGAGATAATTTGGCAAAAAGTAGTTGGTGTTTCTTTTCTTCGTTTCAATTTGTTTTGATGTGTAATTATTAAGTGACTGATATGTGTAATTATTAAGTGAAGTGTAATTTATAGCATCTAGCGTCTTTACCATGGTCGTGATCGATAAAAGAGTTATCACTGTTACCATTGATCTCATTATTTATCACTTCCATTATTTTCTTAGTCGCTCTCGTAGTAGTTATGACAATTAACGTTTTAAGAACAACCTTCATCACCGTTATAGCAAGAACTTTCGTTGGTGAATGGGTAATTGTGGTACCAAAACATCATCTATAACGGCTTTAAGTAATTGATTAAACAGAGAATTTTACTATTTAATATAGAAAAATTGAACTATATTAATTAACAAATAACAATTCATACATGAGTTTTTGAAAAATCTTAGGTTACTTTGTATAACTGGTATGCATATTAAATAATATTGTGTTAAATATTTAAAAAAATGCATGCGGGTCAAGTAATAATATGTCACGTTAGATAATTCAAAATAATAATCTGAAAACATCGGTATAGTCCATATTAAACATCAAGTCTCGTGAAGAAATGAGTATATGGTAGATTCTTCCCTCCTAGCTTGTATTATTTGACAATTGTTAGGCATTTTACAATTGTATATTTTTTTCAATTAACATACGTAATATTGCTTAACTTTATTGATTTGACTAAGTTAAATACAGACGTGTTTAATTATTAATACTAGTCGTATTTACGTCGTCTAAATACTTATTTAATCTAGTGTTTATACCAAAGAGTTTATAGTTTAGTGATACCCCTTAACTTTTATTATAACTGGTTTTGAGTTCTAATTTCTTTAGAAACAATTGCTTTTTGGATGAAAATTAGGTTTTCTTGCTAGTACGTTTCTTTTTGAATAAATAAAATATAGATGATGTGACTAATATATATGAGTTTTCCTTTGAAAACCTGACAACTAATCGATCATTAACATTTAAAAAATGGTGTTTTTAAACTTACACTTCAAAAGCATGTCTGCACACCCACCAATACGTCCCGTAGTACCAAACGCCTGCTCGTAGTGGTCACTACGGGGCGTATTGGTGCAATATGTACGGTTTTGGTCAAACGACAAGGATAATGATTAGACCTAAACGCCTCGTAGTGGTCACTACGGGGCGTATTAGTACGATGTTCTGCAAAAGTACCGACAGTGTCAGTTGATGGTACCCTAAACGCCCCGTTGTGAGCAATACGTGGCGTTTAATGTTTAAAACATGCCAAATCTTTTGAACATCAAAGTAACTTACGAATTCGTCGTCAATATATACGCTCGTTGTTCGAATCACTTGACATATAGTTGAACGAGCTTTCTCTTGTTTTGTTTATTAAAATATTTACTTTCGACTGGCATATTTTTGATTTGAAAGATGTCTTGGTGGGACGGAGACTTTTTCTTCGGTCAATATTCCGACGTTTCACCAGTTGAAAAACTTATCGGGTATAAAACTGTAGTTTAGTTGTTTTTATTGTTAATGATTAGACGTAAACGCCTCGTAGTGGTCACTACGGGGCGTATTGGCACGAAGTTCTGCAAAAATTACCGACATGTCAGTTGATGGTGACCCAAACGCCACGTAGTGGTCACTACAGGGCGTATAGGGTTACCCTATACTGTAACACCTAAAACATTTACACGCTTACACGTGTCAAAATAAGGTCCTAGTTAAGTTTTATCACAAAAACTTTATCAAAGGATTATGCGGAAGCGCCAAAAAGATTAACAAAAGTAATATGAACATGACAAGTTACTAATTACATCCCAAAATCATTATAACATAATGTATAAGACAACACAACAACCAAACTTTGCATAACGTTTGATATTTCCAAAATACGCGGCCCGATCATAAACTTTTATGCACATCTACCTTTGACCTACAAACACCACATATAATTTTACCATGAGTTCATAAGAACTAAGTAAGATTATCCAAATATAAGTTAGGGTTCGAATCGGAAGGGTTCTAGGCCTTAAAACGCGTTTAAAATGTCAAAAACGGACAAATCTAGATTGCCCGGGCCGTAGGCTACGGCCTGGCCGTTGCCTACGCCAAGTAGCGGTTAAAGATGAACAATCTAACGTTGTATACCAAAATATGGACTGGAATACCAATGAGTTAATATATTTTTCACTTGTTTTTAGTTAGATGAACATTAGTTTAATGACAACATTGTTTTCAGATATTTATTTCTGTGAAAGAGTTGATGGCATGGGTGAAAAGTAAAGCAATTGATAATGGATACGTAGTAGTTACCGGATGATCTAAGAAAAAAGGGGACTAACGAGGTCAACAAAATATGGCTTATGTGTTATTAGAGGTGCTCAAACCGGTTTTTTTGCTCAAACCGGTCCGATTTGGTCAGCGCATGGTCAAAACCGGTTTGGTAAAAACCGGTTCGGTTTGGAAACCGATTTGGGAGATTGAGGATGTCAAACCTATAGAACCGGTTTGGGAGATGAGGATGTCAAACCTATCCCAAACCTACGGTTTGGAAACCGGTTTGGGTGAAACCGGTTTGAGATCGAGATAGGACCGGTTTTTTGAAACCAAACGGGTTTGGTTGTGCAACTCTATGTGTGATCATGGTGGTGAACACAATTATTATTATTATTATTCTTACTACTACTACTACTACTATTATCATATGTGTGGTTCCTTTGTAAACGGGACATACATTATTATTGTAATTTGTATTCTTGTTTCTGTTGTGCAGACATGTTTTCTTTCGACGAGGTTGAGGTTGACGAGCTTGAGATTGACCAGTTTGATGAGCTTCCGCACTACCCATGGTTGCAGTTCCCTCAGGGCACAGTCGCGCGTAACAGGCGCTGTGACAACTAGTACCTGACCGGCCGGCAAGTCCGTACGGTGCGTGTACTTTCTATAGTAACTATGTGTACGTACATGTGATTGTAAACAGTGTTTGTGTTAACAGATTCTTAAATCCAAGAAATCGTTGTACGTATTTTTGTGTAAACTTAGATACATTAAGTACAACGTACATTTGAAACTTTAGTTGTGTGTATTTAAGTGAAAACTTAAGTATAATTAACACAACAGATCATGAGAAACAACAGTGTTCAAGTAAACAACAGAAACAAATCGGTTGCGATCTGATATCCATAGATGACAGGAATCAGATGGCCGACATTTCAATGTGAAAACAATGTGATAACAGGATGTTTAATTGAGTTCGACAGTGAGGAAACACAATTCAAACATAAATTGCAGTGTCGTTTCAGAATAACGAATTGACAGTGTGTTTGCGTGAGTGACGATTCACGCAAACATATCTGTGAGTTTAACGTTCTGAAATGATGACTGGAAAGTAGAAAACAAAAGTCGGAAAGCAAAACCATCGTCGTGTTCGTTCGAATGACGATTCGAACGAATACGCGCGATGGTGACGCGATTCGACGAAACAAAACGAAACACGACACGAAACGATTATAATTTTAATTAAATAAAATATTTAACATTTTTACAATTTTGAAACTCATCAAATTAATTAAAATAACCTTTTTATTTATTTATTTTAAATGACGCGTAATTTTCCGGATACGCGACGAAATAACGAACCGAACAACCGAAACGGACCCGGACACCACACGTGATATAAATATGTTAAATGAGAGTATTTTTCTCATTTTACACCCACACCCCCTTTCTCTCTCCCTATTTCCGGCCAAGAAATTCACCATCACCGAACCACCTTCAATCGCTCATAATTTCTTCGTTTCTCAACCGATTCGAGTGATTCTTGCGCCCACGCGAAGCCCTTGATCTCCTCTACACGAAAGTACAACAGATCTGGAGAAATAACAGCTGAAAATTGAGGTATTTGAGCATGAAAAATCTGAATATTAGGGTTTTCTATACCCTCCTTGTTCGACACACACACCCAGCCGGACGATCATCCCCTAGCCGGAAACACGCGACCACAAGCTACCCTATTACCCTAACACAGCTCTGAGATCAGCACAGCAACAGGTGAGGTCGTGGTGATGGTGAACTCGTGGTTCGTGAGGTGGTTTAACCGTGGCCGAACCCTACTGCTGTCATGGCTCACGAACCCTGACACCGAACCATCAACATTTCAGACGAACCCTGTGCTGATGACTTCAACTGGACCTCCGAACCTTCAAGGCTATTGCAAACCCATGCTGTTCAGACCCAACCGAATCTTCACGAACCCTCGAACCCACTGCCGAACTATACACCTTTAGGCGAACCATTCTCACTTCACGAACCATTGGAGACTCCTAGCCGAACCCTGCTATCACACCAGACTGGCAAACCCACCTGACCTTATGTGAACGAACCTGTTTCTTCCCTGGGGCCGAACCATGACATGCACGAACCCTTGGGTTCGTTGGTATTTAGACAGAGCCGAACCTTGGCCATCAGGATAAACGAGGTTCGCTGTAATGTTTGTACAAGCGATTAACCAGATGACAAACTCTCGGCCAAGGCACCAGAAGTCGACATTTCTTGTTGGGCCGTAAATTATTCCTCGGTTTAAAAGGCCCATTTCAACTCACACCCATTTGGCCTATGGCAGATTCAACCGGCCCACCCTTTTGTTGCCTTCGGCCCAATTGAAATCTCCTAGACCCAACATAATTATTTCAGGCCCAAAGCATCGACCCAATAGCATAAACACGCAGGCCCAGTAATGTAGCCCAACCCACTGTTAAAGCCCACTAATTCGATCCACACAATCGGCATATGGTGTATAGTCCAATCCTATTCTAAAATCGGCCCAATAGGGGTTAAGGCAGCCCACTCCTTACAACCGGCCCAATTGTACATACTTATGGACCATATTCAACTCCATTCGGCCCATTACAAATATAGGGTCCATTGACTTAGACGCGGACCAACACTTAACCCACAAGGTTTAAATGGTTAATCACACAAAGAAACAAAAGGGGGCTAATGATGAAACCAAAGTTTATGACACTTAAGAAACAAGTCTAAGATTTACTTAGAACTTTCTTGTCATTATAATGAATTAGATGACAACTTAAAAATCAATGATTAAATAAGATAACTTAGACCTAGTGGGATAAGTGTTAGAAGGTTTACACTAACTAAATGAGGCCGAATGGAGATTGAGATCAAGAAATGATCAACAAAGTTAAGGTCAACACATACACGCGCACAAAATCTCATAACTTATACTTATAAGTTAAATACGACGTGAATTCAATACAGGATTGTGAAACCAACTCAAGTATAATCAAGAGCGCGTGTCTTCACTCTTTTAAGCTAAGTCAACCCTACAACAACAAGGTGAGTTCATATGCCCCTTTTACTTTAATCTTTACTGATTTTAAACTCTCGGGGCTGAGAAACATGCTTTACTTTTATTTATTTAAAAGTTTTGCTTACATATTGTTAATACTTTGATTAAATGATATTAAATTGTTTATTATCATATATCATTGTATGCATGCTTGTATGATTACATGATGACAGGAAAAGATAAGATGATGATGATATCATAATATCATAACTCATCAATACAATAGAATAACATAGTTGTATGATTACCTCTTACAACACTTAGTTATTCTTACAAGAAATGATATAGAAACAATTACAAGGAACGTGATGACATGATAACAAGAACAAACCTAAGAATGATATGAAGATAACACATCTTCATTACATCATTCGATACAAGAATTAAGTAAGTGTAATAAGACTAGTTCTTATAACACTTAGCTTTTCAATTCAATACATGTTACAAGAGAACAAGGAACAAAGAATGATAATAATGATAATGTAACTTCATGATAACAACATCATTCACTCAAAAGAATTAACATAATGTAATAAGACAAGTTCTTATTTAACTTTGTTAATATCACTGAGAACATATGACAATGGGAACAAGAATACAAGTGAATACAATTACAATTAGTTACTATTGACCTGTTGCATTTATATCATTTCAATCATGTGCCAAATTGTTCAAGTAGATCATGTAAGCCCCTTTAATTAGCTGACCAGTTAGTTTGACGTGACTAAACCGACGATAGCATAGTGGTACCATAGGTTTGACAAACCTCTAGCTTGTAGGGCTAGTATGTTGATCGTATTGATTCATTGGCCGGTAACGTATGATCGGTGACAGGGCGACTTCAAGTCAGGTTCTGGTAAGCGACACATGGTGATATTAATCTGCAGTGATAAGTAATTAATCCAACGGGATCCTATTGATTAGTAGGTTGAGGAATTGATCTTACCTCATCTTTCACTACTAGTAATAGCTTTCGTTGAGGACAATAGACATACAAAGTGATAGAGGTAAATCGGATGCATTGGAATCTGATTACGTGAGGATTCCAATGGATTCCTTTTATGCTCTATGCACTATGGTTCAAGAACAAATTACAAGAGGTTAACTAACACTCTTAAATACTTAAAAGTGTAACAATAGTTAACTCCTCAATTATAGAATAATAAAAGGAACAGATTTGATAAATCTAACATCCTTAACATATAATGGTTATCTAAACTTCGGTTCGATAACTGTAATTACTTCATTATATTATTCTATACAAGTTATTACAAGTGATTCAAGAATAACATGGACAGGTGGATTGGGAATGGAAATCAATAGTTGTATTGCAAGTTGTGTGGAGTTCTAGTAGTGGTGTGGTGGGATGTTGGCTAGGGCTTAGTTCCCTTACATATGCCCTATATATAAGCATCACTACTAGGATGAAATATTACTTGTAAATATAACTATTGAGAAGCCATTGGGTGGACAAGTGAACAAACAACATACAAATAACATTATGAACAATTTGATTGTGCATGTGAATGAATCAAGGTTTTCAATTTACTTACTTATGAACTCACCAACCTAGTGTTGACTTTGTTTTAAATGCATGTTTTCTCAGGTGACGGACAGGTGTAGATACATATATGCAAGTACTAAGCTAGTGGACTTTTAGAAGACCTAGCTTCCTTTTGATTGCATACTTTTGGATAACAAAACAGTGAATCACTTTTGTATATCTTGTACAGATACAAGATATAAACTCATTGATTCTTTTGATTAGATTTACTTAGTTAAATTATGATGTACAATGTAATTTAACTTTGTAATTCTATTTCATGTTGTAACATCACTGTACTTTCAGTTGTCCGTACGTCCGTACATCCGTACGATTGTACTGTTACGACTGGAGATTTATTTATTTATTAATGATTATGAATGATTGATTGTCATTATGGATATCATCTCTATTTCTGGTATGCATGTTATAATATATGATACGCGTAAACCATGGGAAGTTTAGTTGTAACCCAACTAAACAGAACCAGAGAGTTTATCGCAGTGCTATTACTGATGATTATGAATTATTGGTTTGAGAACGGTTTTGGGATGGAACTGGGAGTTTGTTATGGTCTGGTTACTAAACATAGTTAAGGACACATGGTCATGGTTTATCGAAATAGCGGTGGGACGGTGTAGGGGAGGTTGCGATCTACCTCTGCATATGCCCTATACATATGCATATTTCGGTCTATCATGGATGTGTCAGTGACTTGGTTTAGTGGGTTTTGGTTTGGGAATATAATATTTAAGTTAATAAATAATGAGAATAATAAATACGCGATGTGAGGTTACGGTCGTTATTTAAACGCGAATGTTGATTCCGAAATATTAACTTAATAATGTGTTCGCGTGGGTGACGATTCACACGAATATAATTATTAAGAATAATATTCTGAAACGATATTCCATAAATCATAAATCGAATCGAAATACGATACGAGCGTTGGATTCGCAAAGGTGACGATTTTTACGAATACGTACGCGTGTAACGTGTTTCGACGAGATAATTAAATAATACCTCACGATATAAAATTTTTAAATAAAACTTAAAACGTTTATTAGGAATCCCAACCTAAAACGTTTTCGAATAAATTAATTTATTTAAATAATTATTTAACGAAAACGAAACGGAATTTATTTTACGAAATAGTTTATTGGACATCGTTTTCTTTTAAAACCATTTTTATAAAGAAACGAAACTTAATTATTTAAACAAGTTATGCTTTAAATATGTTACGTTAGAAAACCGAGCATTTTATTTATTAATATCGCGATAAAAACGAGATCGGGCAGTGGGGTACTACACGCGATAAAAGGAAGACTTCTCTTCCTTTTCTCTCATTATCTCTACACACTCTCTCTCTCTATTTTCACCTAAAAACACACACACAATCTTCTCTCTACGATTACGAGTTCGTTTCTTGACGGATCTTCGAGATCTCGGAGCCTACGCGTTCGGGTGATCGAGGGGAACAAGACTATACGAAGAAATCCAACGATTTGCGACTGATTCGAGGTAGATCTATGCTTTTATTCTCGGTTTGTTGTTAATCACGATTTTAGAATGTATTGTGGTCATAATTGATTTAAAACTTTGCTAAACCTTTAAACGATTAACACAAAGGTAGTAGGGATCGTGGGGTATACACGGTTACAGGTACGGGATGATGATGATGATGAACGATGGTTCGCGTGGGGGAGCAGCTTTGGGCGAACCCAAGGGCGGCTGAAACAGCCCCTGGCCGAACCCTTCTGGTGTGGGCCGAACCCTAGACCTGCGAACCCTACTCATCTAAACTCACGAACCTTGCTATGGCCGAACCCTTGCCACTCTACGAACCTTGCTCAACTTCCCACCCATAGCAGCGAACCATAGGAGCTGCGAACTCTAGGGACGAACCCTCTTGTAGACCTGGCCGAACCCTCCCCTTCTTCATTGGAGCCGAACCCTAAGCTTGTAGGGCCGAACCTAACATGGGTGGGCTAGAGGGTTCGCTGCTCTTGAAGATGATTGAACTAAACTTCATCATTTGATTAGGTTGGGGTTAATGGGAAGCAAGAGCATACTTATACACACTTGAATAACTATACATGCATGCATGAGATTATTGAGTTACCACCTTTTCATAATAACTAAAAATATGGAATTATGAATTATGAGATGGCTACATAATTTAAACGTTTTAAGTAAATAACTTAACCATCTTGTATTTAAATTCAAGATAGGTCTTGATCAATTGAATCATCGTTTGGCACTTAAATTAATCAATCATGCATGTATTAATGGGAATAGATATGGATATTAAAATTGTTAATATCCTTAAAGATACATGACTAAGAGAGGTGTACATATAAGTGTTCACAATATATATTATCATTTACAAATGATGTTAACTAATTTTAAGTTACTGTAAAAGTGAAACTAAGATTTGCAATAGTTTGAAATTCGGCAACTTAAAAGATAAAATAAGTTGTAGTAACCCTAATTACTTAATGTCCCAACACCATGGATCACTTAACCATGATGTAACATAAGTACTTGAACACAAACGTATAATACTTTCAGATTGTTGAGTTGGTCTTGAGTTGCATACGCGAGCGCGCATAAAACGAGAACATATAATCTAAGGACTTCAGGTGAGTTCTCATAACCTCCTTTTCTTTAAACTGTTTTAGTTTTAAAACTCGGAGGTGAAACATGTATACCAAATTAAATATTATTTTGATAACACAAGGTTAATACCTGTTTATCAATATGATATTCACATTTGAAATTATCATTATTATGGGATTATCTCTTATTATTTTATATCCATGTAAACATTGTTATTGACCTAGGTTAATAACAAAGATTACAAGTATTGTCACAAACCCCGAGAATCATCGCTCTTAACTTCGGTTAATTGCTTTGACATCGTGTATTGTCACGTGGATGGTTTCCACATCTGTGAATCATTGCCTTTGACCTCGGTCAATTGCTTTGACATCATGTATTGTCATGTGGTTAGCGACCACTCCATGATTCATGTATCTAACTTATGTTAAATACATAAGGAATCATGTATAGTCACGAACATTGATTGAGAATATGATTGATTGAGTTTGGTTGATTAGTTTGTGGATTGATTATCTATATTTGATTATGATTATTTGTGATTGACTATGATTGATTTGGTTATGTGGTTATGTGATTGTGTATGTGTTTGGTTGTTGAATTGATGGATGTGTGTTGGATTATCTCATACAGGTATTCATATGGAATTTCTCATGAAAATCATAAGTTTTATAATCGTTTTAAACAAAGCATTTTATAAAACCCTTTTAAGTATAAACTTTCAAACTCATTTTTACTAAAACATTTTTAAAATATAAAAGACTTATGATTACTCACCAACTACTTTTGTAGTTGACACTTGTTTTCTTACATGTTTCAGGTGATGGAGACAAGTAGGAAAGGAAGAGAGGATCTCTTCTGTTTTGGACATCATCATCATATAGGATCTTGGACTTAGTTAATTAACTAAATTTCTGGCGATTAGAGTTTAGTTAGTTTAACTAAATCTTTTGTGTATTTGAATTACTTGATTCATGATGAACATGATTTTTGTGTAATTATCGTGGTTGCTTAAATGATATATGATGACTTGATTTAGATGCCCATGAGCTTTTGAACAATCTACACATCCCTCGTGGCATCCCGATGATTCCGCCGTCGGTCGGGGTGTTACAGATTGGTATCAGAGCCTGGGTTATAGGGAATTAGGTTACTAGAAATGGTTGACCTAGTCTATAACCGTAGGATACCCTAGTATGAATTAATTTCATACACTAGTTAATATATTCAGGATTTCATGCTTATGTGTTTATTACATGTTAACTGAACTCCTGTTATACATTTGATTATATATGCTGCTACTAATTAATTGCTTACTTGTGCCCTAATGACTCGGTAAGGACATACTCGTGGTGTATTGTAAAGGTGGTGGGACGGTGGTTTGGGCGGTTGCGACCTACCCTTATCATATGCCCTATACATATACCATTTACAGTACATCGGGTGGATGTCAGTATTGAGGAATAAGGGAACTACCCGTTTGGGACACTTATCTGCTCAGGAACTTAACTGCTTAGAAATTTAATTGCTTTAGGAATTATCTGTTAGATCTTGTGATCACCAGACAAGGACACACTCGTGGTATACTACAAAGGTGGTGGGACGGTGTAAGGGAGGTTGCGACCTACTCTTGCATATGCCCTATACATATACCATTTGAAGTATATCGGGGGTCTGTCAGTGTCAGGAACTTAGGATATTATTAGGACCTTACTAGGAGTGGTTGAAAGGATATGATTGTGGACTGCTGATGATATGTTTGAGGGATTGATTGGGATTGACTCTTGAATGATCACACTTGATAAATACTTATAAATTCACTTATGAAACACACTGATTGGACACGTAGGGTGCATAGGATTAATAAACGATATGAGCGATTAGTGATGGAATATGGACTTGGGTGATGATATAGACACTTGATGATAATATAAACGCATAGTGATGATACTAACACTTAGTGATGGTATGGACACTTGATGAGAATAAACTATAGGGAGGATATGAACACTTAGTGACAATAAGAGCACTTCGTGATGATATGAACCCTAAATGATGATTATTGACATTGGAATTGATATGGATTTTAGTGAACTTAGACAGTTGGGGGAAACTTAATGTCAGGTGAACTTAGACATTAGGTGAACTTAGAAATAGGCAAGTCTACATGTCAGGTGAACTTAGACATTAGGTAACCTAATTGTCCAAGGGAACTAGAGATCACTTCACTCAAAATTTTCCTACTAAGGATAAGGTTTGTGAAGTGAGAATTATGGTGAAATACATGACACACTCTACACACTAGCAATGGCATAATCGTGGTGCAATGGAACGGTGGTGGGACGGTGTAGGGGAGATTGCGATCTACCTCTGCATATGCCCTATATATAAGCTTGTTGCATTGCATTGGGAGGTTGTCAGTGTTAGTATAGAGTGAGGAATGTATAGGACCTAGGAAATAGTTAGTTAACACTAGTTATGACCAACTAGGACACTTAGAATAATAATAGGAAATTATAAGCCTTTTTGAGTCAATGACTGATAGGAGAGAAATATAGTTCCTATATGTAATCCTAATTGTCTAATGGACTCATTTAAACATTGTTTGTATGACTTACGTTGTAAACGGTAGTAACATGTTTCTATTTCCTTCAGAAACATGCCGCCTCGCCGTCACAACGAAGATGACTCGAACAATGGGGAAGCTAACAACAGTAATGCCAACTCCGGCATACAAGAGTTAGCCACACTTATTTCTGGATTGGTGAGCCAACTAACTCAGGCTAACCAGAATGCTAACCAGAACAGAGGTGGTGCAAACCAGACAACTTGCACATTCAAACACTTCAATTCCTGTAATCCCCTGAAATTCACGGGTGCTGAATCGGCCACTGGTCTGCTGCAGTGGTTCGAGAGTATGGAGAACACCTTCATCAACAGCGAATGTCCCGAAAATCTGAAAGTTCGCTATGCCACTAGTGTTTTCCAAAAGAGAGCACTGACTTGGTGGAACGGGGAAAAGCGAACTAGGGGAGTGGATGCTGCACTCGCATTGACGTGGACTGAGGTCAAGAATTTGATGACCACTGAATTCTGTCCTCGGAGCGAAATGAGGAAACTGGAGGCTGAGTTCTGGGAACTCAAGCAGGATAGCGGAGAGAATGTCATCTACAATACTCAGTTTCATGAGTATAGCTTGCTGGTACCTCACTTGGTGACACCCTTGGAGAGGGCGATTGAGAAGTATATCGGCGGGCTGCCGGTGCAGATTCAGGATACAGTCTATGGGAGCAATCCCAAAACACTGGAGGCTGCTATCCGTCTATCTGCAACTCTTACTGATAACCACGTGAAGAATGGAACTCTTACTCGCAAGGGATATAAGAAGACTGACACCAAGACTGCTGCAAAAGAAGTCAAAGCTGAAGTCAAGTCTGAAGCTGCTAGCTCGTCTAAAAGCAGCAACAAGAAGAGAAAGAATAGGAACTTCATGGTAACTGTACCTGCTGCTAAGTCTGCGCAGCAATCATCAAACAATTCTGCTGCAAGAAGTTACACTGGGAACACTCCCCAATGTAACACTTGCAGATATCATCATGCCCCTAACTTGCCGTGTCGCGTTTGCAACAACTGTGGCAAGTTCGGGCACTATGCAAACGTTTGTCGGAGTGCACCGCAAGCACAAAGGATGCAACAAGCACCGCTTGCACTACCAGCTCCTCAAACTCAACCTATTCCGGCTGTACCCATTCGCCAGGTACCTCAAGCACAGGCAAGAGCCTGTTATGAATGTGGTGAAGTGGGTCACTTCAGAAATCAGTGCCCAAAGTTGACTGGAAATAATCAGAGGGTGGCAAGAGGCCGGGCTTTTCAGTTGAATGCTCCAGCTGCTCAAGCCAACCAGGATGTGGTCAACGGTACATTTCTGATCAACAACTCTTATGCATCTGTCTTATTTGATTCTGGTGCCGATAGGAGTTTCGTTTCATATGATTTTGAATGCTTGCTTGGTAGAACACGTACATACTTAGATAAACCGTTTAACGTGGAAGTGGCTGACGGAAACACTATTGAGATTGACACTATTATCGTTGGATGTACGGTGAACTTAAATGATCACGTTTTCCCAATTGATCTTATACCTATGCATCTTGGTAGCTTTGATGTTATCATAGGCATGGATTGGTTAGCCACCCACAGAGCGGAGATTGTTTGTCATGAGAAATATATTCGTATTCCTTTAGCTTCGGGTGAAACTTTGAGAATATTTGGAGAAACTGCTAGTAGAGGTCTTAAGCTGATGTCTTGCACAAAAGCACATAAGTACCTTAGGAAGAAATGTATAGCCTTCTTAGCACACATTGTGGAGAAGAAAGAGAAAGAAAAGAGAATTGCAGATGTTCCGGTGATACGAGATTTTCCAGAAGTTTTTCCAGACGATTTACCGGGTCTTCCACCAGAACGTCAAGTTGAGTTTCGAATTGACTTAGTTCCTGGTGCGAACCCAGTCGCCAAAGCTCCCTACAGACTTGCGCCTTCGGAGTTGCAAGAATTGGCGAGCCAGCTACAAGAGCTGACTGACAAAGGATTCATTCGCCCGAGCCATTCGCCATGGGGTGCACCGGTCCTATTTGTCAAGAAAAAGGACGGGTCATTCCGAATGTGCATCGATTACCGCGAATTGAACAAACTTACAATCAAGAATCGATATCCACTGCCGCGCATCGATGATCTCTTCGATCAGCTTCAAGGCTCGGCATGGTTTTCAAAGATCGATCTTAGGTCTGGGTATCATCAGCTTCGCGTACATGATGAGGATATTCCCAAGACTGCTTTCAGAACCAGATATGGCCACTATGAGTTTTTGGTAATGCCTTTCGGCCTTACCAATGCACCTGCGGTTTTCATGGATCTCATGAACCGGGTTTGCAGGCCATACTTGGATAAATTCGTAATTGTATTCATAGATGATATTTTGATCTACTCAAAGACTAAGGAAGAACACGAGAAACACCTTAAGTTGGTTTTGGAGATCCTAAGAGAGGAACGGCTGTATGCCAAATTCTCTAAATGTGAATTTTGGCTTAAGGAAGTTCAATTCTTGGGGCACATAGTCAACGAATACGGTGTTCACGTGGATACTGCCAAGATTGATGCTGTGAAGAATTGGAGTACACCGAAAACACCGACGGAGATTCGATCGTTTCTCGGACTTGCCGGTTACTATCGGCGGTTCATATCGAATTTCTCCAGGATTGCTGTCCCTCTCACTGCTTTGACTCAGAAGAATAGGCCATACGAGTGGGGACCAAAGCAAGAAGAGGCATTTCAGACTTTGAAGCAGAAACTTTGTGATGCTCCTGTCTTGACACTGCCTGATGGAAATGATGATTTTGTAGTTTATTGTGATGCATCCAACCTAGGTCTCGGTTGTGTTCTCATGCAACGGGGAAAGGTCGTGGCTTATGCATCAAGACAATTGAAAATTCATGAGAAGAACTACACTACACACGACTTGGAACTTGGTGCAGTCGTGTTTGCTTTGAAGATATGGAGACATTATCTTTATGGCACGAAGTGTGTAGTCTTTACTGATCATAAAAGTTTGCAACATATTCTGAATCAGAAGGAGCTCAATATGAGACAACGGAGGTGGGTTGAACTGTTGAACGATTATGACTGTGAAATTCGCTACCATCCTGGTAAAGCGAATGTAGTAGCAGATGCGCTTAGTCGCAAAAGTCAAGTTCAGATCCATAGTGTCCGAGTGCACAATAACCTCCGTAATGATATTCTCACAGCCCAACAACACTCCTTGGCTCAAAATGACTTGAAAAATGAGATGTCTTGCGGGGCTGAGATACTGTTGGAAACTAAGGATGATGGTTTAATGTATTACTTGAACCGATTGTGGATACCGAACAGGGGTGATCTCAAGATGATTATTATGGATGAAACTCATAAATCTCGTTATTCAATCCATCCGGGCTCTGATAAGATGTATCGAGACCTTAGGGGCTTGTACTGGTGGCCTGGAATGAAGAAGGATATTGCTGAGTATGTGTCTAAGTGCCTTAACTGTGCAAAGGTCAAGGCGGAACACCAGCGACCTTCTGGATTGTTAATACAACCTGAAATACCGATGTGGAAATGGGAGAATATCTCTATGGATTTCATTACTAAACTTCCACGTACCGCGAACGGTAAAGATAGTATCTGGGTAATTGTTGATAGACTGACCAAGTCGGCTCATTTCTTACCGATACGAGAAACTTACCCTGTGCGGAAGTTAGCTCGTATCTACATTGATGAGATCATTAGCCGACATGGCATTCCCTTAAGCATAATATCGGACCGTGATGCTCGTTTCACGGCACGATTTTGGGAATCACTTCATGAAGCTTTTGGAACAAGACTGGATCTTAGCACTGCTTATCATCCTCAAACGGATGGTCAAACGGAGCGAACGATTCAAACATTGGAAGATATGTTAAGAGCTTGTGTCATCGATTTTGGTGGCAATTGGGATAGCCATCTACCATTGGTTGAGTTCTCGTATAACAACAGTTATCACGCGAGCATTGGTATGGCACCGTTCGAAGCTCTTTATGGCAGGAAATGTCGGTCACCTATTTGTTGGACCGAAGTCGGCGATTCGCAGATTACTGGTCCTGAGATTATTCAGGAAACGACTGACAAGATCCGCCAAATCCGTGACAATCTGTTAGCTGCTCGCAGTCGACAGAAGAGCTACGCGGATAAAAGAAGAAAACCTTTGGAGTTTGAAGTGGGAGATATGGTATTACTTAAAGTGTCGCCTTGGAAGGGCGTTGTTCGATTCGGAAAGAAGGGGAAGCTTGCTCCACGTTATGTTGGCCCTTTTAAGATCCTTGAACGGATCGGGAAGGTTGCCTACAAGTTAGAACTTCCTCCTGAACTTAGTAATGTGCACCCGACGTTTCACGTGTCCAATCTAAGAAAGTGCTTAGCTGATCAGGATCTTCAGGTACCACTCGATGACATCCGCATCGATGATACCATGCACTTTGTTGAAAAACCAGTGGAGATAATGGATCGGGAGATTAAACAGCTCAAACGCAGTAGAATTCCAATTGTCAAAGTACGTTGGGAATCGAAGCGGGGTCCAGAATTCACATGGGAGCGGGAAGATCAGATGAAGCTTAAGTACCCACATTTATTTACTACGGTCACTCCAAGTTGAATTTCGGGACGAAATTCCTTTAACTAGGGGAGACTGTAACATCACTGTACTTTCAGTTGTCCGTACGTCCGTACATCCGTACGATTGTACTGTTACGACTGGAGATTTATTTATTTATTAATGATTATGAATGATTGATTGTCATTATGGATATCATCTCTATTTCTGGTATGCATGTTATAATATATGATACGCGTAAACCATGGGAAGTTTAGTTGTAACCCAACTAAACAGAACCAGAGAGTTTATCGCAGTGCTATTACTGATGATTATGAATTATTGGTTTGAGAACGGTTTTGGGATGGAACTGGGAGTTTGTTATGGTCTGGTTACTAAACATAGTTAAGGACACATGGTCATGGTTTATCGAAATAGCGGTGGGACGGTGTAGGGGAGGTTGCGATCTACCTCTGCATATGCCCTATACATATGCATATTTCGGTCTATCATGGATGTGTCAGTGACTTGGTTTAGTGGGTTTTGGTTTGGGAATATAATATTTAAGTTAATAAATAATGAGAATAATAAATACGCGATGTGAGGTTACGGTCGTTATTTAAACGCGAATGTTGATTCCGAAATATTAACTTAATAATGTGTTCGCGTGGGTGACGATTCACACGAATATAATTATTAAGAATAATATTCTGAAACGATATTCCATAAATCATAAATCGAATCGAAATACGATACGAGCGTTGGATTCGCAAAGGTGACGATTTTTACGAATACGTACGCGTGTAACGTGTTTCGACGAGATAATTAAATAATACCTCACGATATAAAATTTTTAAATAAAACTTAAAACGTTTATTAGGAATCCCAACCTAAAACGTTTTCGAATAAATTAATTTATTTAAATAATTATTTAACGAAAACGAAACGGAATTTATTTTACGAAATAGTTTATTGGACATCGTTTTCTTTTAAAACCATTTTTATAAAGAAACGAAACTTAATTATTTAAACAAGTTATGCTTTAAATATGTTACGTTAGAAAAACCGAGCATTTTATTTATTAATATCGCGGTAAAAACGAGATCGGGCAGTGGGGTACTACACGCGATAAAAGGAAGACTTCTCTTCCTTTTCTCTCATTATCTCTACACACTCTCTCTCTCTATTTTCACCTAAAAACACACACACAATCTTCTCTCTACGATTACGAGTTCGTTTCTTGACGGATCTTCGAGATCTCGGAGCCTACGCGTTCGGGTGATCGAGGGGAACAAGACTATACGAAGAAATCCAACGATTTGCGACTGATTCGAGGTAGATCTATGCTTTTATTCTCGGTTTGTTGTTAATCACGATTTTAGAATGTATTGTGGTCATAATTGATTTTAAAACTTTGCTAAACCTTTAAACGATTAACACAAAGGTAGTAGGGATCGTGGGGTATACACCGGTTACAGGTACGGGATGATGATGATGATGAACGATGGTTCGCGTGGGGGAGCAGCTTTGGGCGAACCCAAGGGCGGCTGAAACAGCCCCTGGCCGAACCCTTCTGGTGTGGGCCGAACCCTAGACCTGCGAACCCTACTCATCTAAACTCACGAACCTTGCTATGGCCGAACCCTTGCCACTCTACGAACCTTGCTCAACTTCCCACCCATAGCAGCGAACCATAGGAGCTGCGAACTCTAGGGACGAACCCTCTTGTAGACCTGGCCGAACCCTCCCCTTCTTCATTGGAGCCGAACCCTAAGCTTGTAGGGCCGAACCTAACATGGGTGGGCTAGAGGGTTCGCTGCTCTTGAAGATGATTGAACTAAACTTCATCAATTTGATTAGGTTGGGGTTAATGGGAAGCAAGAGCATACTTATACACACTTGAATAACTATACATGCATGCATGAGATTATTGAGTTACCACCTTTTTCATAATAACTAAAAATATGGAATTATGAATTATGAGATGGCTACATAATTTAAACGTTTTAAGTAAATAACTTAACCATCTTGTATTTAAATTCAAGATAGGTCTTGATCAATTGAATCATCGTTTGGCACTTAAATTAATCAATCATGCATGTATTAATGGGAATAGATATGGATATTAAAATTGTTAATATCCTTAAAGATACATGACTAAGAGAGGTGTACATATAAGTGTTCACAATATATATTATCATTTACAAATGATGTTAACTAATTTTAAGTTACTGTAAAAGTGAAACTAAGATTTGCAATAGTTTGAAATTCGGCAACTTAAAAGATAAAATAAGTTGTAGTAACCCTAATTACTTAATGTCCCAACACCATGGATCACTTAACCATGATGTAACATAAGTACTTGAACACAAACGTATAATACTTTCAGATTGTTGAGTTGGTCTTGAGTTGCATACGCGAGCGCGCATAAAACGAGAACATATAATCTAAGGACTTCAGGTGAGTTCTCATAACCTCCTTTTCTTTAAACTGTTTTAGTTTTAAAACTCGGAGGTGAAACATGTATACCAAATTAAATATTATTTTGATAACACAAGGTTAATACCTGTTTATCAATATGATATTCACATTTGAAATTATCATTATTATGGGATTATCTCTTATTATTTTATATCCATGTAAACATTGTTATTGACCTAGGTTAATAACAAAGATTACAAGTATTGTCACAAACCCCGAGAATCATCGCTCTTAACTTCGGTTAATTGCTTTGACATCGTGTATTGTCACGTGGATGGTTTCCACATCTGTGAATCATTGCCTTTGACCTCGGTCAATTGCTTTGACATCATGTATTGTCATGTGGTTAGCGACCACTCCATGATTCATGTATCTAACTTATGTTAAATACATAAGGAATCATGTATAGTCACGAACATTGATTGAGAATATGATTGATTGAGTTTGGTTGATTAGTTTGTGGATTGATTATCTATATTTGATTATGATTATTTGTGATTGACTATGATTGATTTGGTTATGTGGTTATGTGATTGTGTATGTGTTTGGTTGTTGAATTGATGGATGTGTGTTGGATTATCTCATACAGGTATTCATATGGAATTTCTCATGAAAATCATAAGTTTTATAATCGTTTTAAACAAAGCATTTTATAAAACCCTTTTAAGTATAAACTTTCAAACTCATTTTTACTAAAACATTTTTAAAATATAAAGACTTATGATTACTCACCAACTACTTTTGTAGTTGACACTTGTTTTCTTACATGTTTCAGGTGATGGAGACAAGTAGGAAAGGAAGAGAGGATCTCTTCTGTTTTGGACATCATCATCATATAGGATCTTGGACTTAGTTAATTAACTAAATTTCTGGCGATTAGAGTTTAGTTAGTTTAACTAAATCTTTTGTGTATTTGAATTACTTGATTCATGATGAACATGATTTTTGTGTAATTATCGTGGTTGCTTAAATGATATATGATGACTTGATTTAGATGCCCATGAGCTTTTGAACAATCTACACATCCCTCGTGGCATCCCGATGATTCCGCCGTCGGTCGGGGTGTTACACATGTCATGTTAGCATTTCTCATTTATATCTCATGTGCTATGGAAACAATCTGATCATTTGATTATCACTCAAAGATATCGCGCCCCGGGAACCTTCCGCCCGACGGGAAAACACGATCCGTTCCTGCCGGCCTGGGGTGTGACAGGCGCGATCGGCTGCTGAGGAAGGAGATGGGCCAGCAGAAGGCCATCGACTACGATTTGCTGACGCTGCTTGGCGAGCAGCAGAGGATGTTGGCCATCATTGGCGAGGACACGCATGGTCTCAACTGTTTGACATGACGTACGCCCCTTAGTACCGACTCATCACGATGGAGTTTCTTTCCACTTTCGTCTATCGGCCTCAGGCTCCGGATTTCCAGCCACAGCCGGGTCAGCCACAGCCACCAGCGAAGATATCTTTCAGACTGTGCGGAGATTCTTACGACATGAGTTTGAGAGAGTTTGCGATAGTGACCAGTCTCTACGCCAAGACAGAGACTCGCATGTCGATCTACACGACGGCTATTCATACAGCTGACGATGCCGTTGTCAGTGTTTGGTGGCCTCGGATCGGCGACGAGTTGTTTGCCCGTAGAGACACGTCGCAATATATAAAAAACAAGTTTTTAAACAAAACTATCAGATTTTTACACCTCAAAAAACATCTTCACACAACCTAAAACAGTCAAATTAAATTTTTTTAACTCTAAACGCCTCGTAGTGGTCACTAC
The DNA here is from genome assembly GCA_009363875.1 of Mikania micrantha. NCBI lineage: Eukaryota > Viridiplantae > Streptophyta > Magnoliopsida > Asterales > Asteraceae > Mikania > Mikania micrantha. The sequence continues at coordinate 108,473,348 of CM018680.1, forward strand.
GTGGCGTATAGGGTTTTATCTGACATCAGAATGTCTAACCCGTTTAAGGTTGTCAGTTGTCGGGCAAAAGACCCCGTAGTTACCACTACGGAGAATATGGGTGGCGACAGAGTGTTGAAATATGGTTTTGAGGTGTGTAGATAACCCCACCCTTAAAAAAATACTTGGGTTTAACTTGCTCCTTTTATACTTTAAAATCAATATATTATATAAAGTTTCAAAAACGTAAAGGTGAACCTACAACGCTGCAATTTAGGGCCCCTATTGTGGTCTGTAGACTCCTGAGAAAGTATTTCATTGACTTTGCAGTGCAGTTTTCTAGTATTACTTTTGGGTAGGCCTGTGTTAAGTCAATATCTAAATTATATAAAATGGCAAATAATTCTTTGGTGGTTTTAATTTATTGTTAAATTAAGTTTATTAAAATTAGGAATTACACGAAAATGAGACTAAATTACAAAAGTTATTTTATAATTTTCATTCAAGATTATCAATCTTCATTCAAAGAACGTGGAAGTTCTAATTTCTCCCAATATCGTTTTTTTCGCATCTATTTACTTATTTTTGAAAACATTTTACATTTCTAGCCCTTTAAATATGCTAAAAACACGATAGAAAAATGAAGTTGATTAGCTTTTTAAACCCACCCAAGTGTGCTCAAGAATTGCTTAGCAATAATAAAAAAAAACATCCCAAACATTACTTACAAGTTAAGAGTTTATAAATATGTAATTCGTCCAGTCTCATATTGTCAATATGAAGAATGATTCATGACACGAAAAAACAATATGAACTAAAACAATATTCACTAGATTAGGTTTAGTGTAAGGAATTATGGTCAAATTTAGGTCGAATCCATGAACCGTTAGCTAAGCATGTCTTTTTTGTGTTAACCGGTGATTCACCAGTTAACATGTTTAACTAATTTACTTATTATTTTATCTTTATAAATATGCTTGATGATTATTTGCTTCTAAATTTTGTCATGGTTGTATTATGACTAAAAGAATGTGCCTGGATTTTTTATCCTATATTTTTTTTCTTGAGTTTACATCTTAATGGCGTTTATTGATCGAACAGCTACAGTTTTTTGATGGCTTTCTTTGTAAGTTGTTTATGTTTAATAATTGTTTTTTATTGATTTAACGAGACGATTGTTGTATAATTTTATTGATTCACAAATTGTTGTGCAGAAGCTCTGAATTAAATGCATATTGTTATATATAACAATTAGAAGTGTCGGTGGATTTGAAACTAAATTTTTGCGTCTTTATTTTAGGTTAACTATATCACTTTCAAATGTTTTAAACTATTGTTGGTGTAGTTGGAATGGTAACCCATTGTGTTTCTACTTTGTAGGGGGCGTGGGTTCGAGTCCCACCCCCAAGTTTCTTTTTTTTTTATTTTAATTTTTTCTCATTTTCTTTTCCCAATTCTTTTTCCTTCTCTCTTTTCATTTTCTTTTACACACCGTCGTCATCAAATCACTCCCATACAAACGAGTCAATGACGTCACAACTGATCGCTAAACTTTAAATTTCCATCCTATGCTTTTGGGGTTATCTCTTTCATCCCCTCATTTTTTAAAAAACTTTATAAAATGTTACTTTAATTACCTTAAGTTTATAAACTTTCTAATTTAGCCTTTTGTTCCTTATCTAATAATAATTTCTTACATCCTTACTTTTGCGTAAGAGTCCATATAAATTCGTGTATCGATAATTTCTTACGCGCTTAGTTTTGCGTAAGAGTCCATATATTCGTGTATCGATAATTTCTTACCTGCTTAGTTTTGCGTAAGAGTCCATATAAATTCGTGTTGATACACATTTTGAAATATTTTTTTCCCAGAAACGAGTCCGGTTAAATATAGTGTGTTTCTGTACTTACTTATATATGTTAGTCTATGTTTCAGCGTAAATTTTTTTACGAGATAGGTTGTATCAAATATAATACGTTTTCACTTGATGAAATAAATTTCAACTACTTTACATTTTGATACCGCCGCAACGCGCGACGACTAACTTACTAGTTTTCAATTAAAAACCATCACTCAATCGATTGGTGCTGCTTCAATTTTTTTTATTCTTCTAAATATTCATAACTTTCATTTGTTGCTTGAAAAAATGGATACAAAACAATAAAAGGTAGTAAAAAATGTAAAAATGAAACTTTAAACTATAATAAGTTTAAGGGTAAAATAATAAATTTTATATAAAATATGTTTAAATCGATATATAGGGGAATGTTAATTTAAAAAGTTCATTTTACCTAATAAGTTTAAAAAATATTTATAACAACTCGTAAACTGACTCAAACAGACTTTGATTAAATTCATTTTTGCATCATTTTAACCAACTTTTCAAACCCAAAACCCATCATACCTTAATTGATAAACAATAAACCGAAATAATAAAACTAAAACTTTAAAAGAAACCTTAAATCTAAAGATAAAAAGTAAAAGCTAAAAACCAAGCTATAAAATTTAAACTTTAAACCTAGTTGATAAATATAAAACCTAAAACCATATTTTCAGAATCGGACCGGACGTTTTACTGCTTACTGGTCGGACCGGTTGAAACGGTCGAATCGGATTTAAGAACTAGATAGTATAATAAATATATAAAATATTCCAAAAATTTTTATATAATTTATAAACACGTTTAAACAAACATAATAATGTTAAATAAATAAACGATTTGGTTTAAATGCTTCATTATTTGGATTTTAGTTATAAAGAAACAAAAGAAATCCGGTCAAACAATGAACCGGCTCAACAAGCTGGTTTATTTGAAGCCGATTTGCATGCTTATTTTGGGCCGACTGACCATCCGGTTTCCGATCCGGTTATGAAAACGATGCGTAAAACATACTATTGTAGGCTTTGATAAGACGATTCTAATGACATTTAAATGGGTTCAATCAGAATTCGTTTGATCGTTTATGAGGTTTTTAATTTTGTTTAGTCTTTTTAGATGAATAGACTTTTTATTTGATATTTTCTATATACACATATATGATATTTTGATCATTTTTAATAGATGTATATGATATTTAGATTTTATTTTGAATATATATAATTTTGACATGTTTATAAGTATACATATGATAAATAGTCACGTCACTAAAAATATATGTATCATGTTGTTGTGTTCGTTTGTGTTGGGTTGTATCAACTAAGCTATAATGTTACCCTGGGATTTTTTCAATTGGTAAATCTTGGGTTCAAAACCATTCCGTTACGAAAAAAGGGTCTGAGGAAGGTCAGGAGTTTATCCAGTGGAGTTTCCACCTGGGGTGGTTGTGGTGGCTAATGTGAGGTCTAAGTAACTAAACGTTGATGATATAGCCTGAAAACAATGAATCACACGATTGAAACATTGGCCGTTCAAAAAAACTAACCATAAACATGGCGGCAGTATTTAAAAGTTTTAAGGGTTATTAGATTTAAGTACTCCCAACTTTGACCTATTGACCTACAATACTCCTAATTGAGAAAATGTTTACCGGCACTCCCAACTTTCAAAATATTTTCCATTGGTACTCTAAAACAGGTGCCACGTCATCAAAAAATGATGTTTTGGAGTGCCAATGGAAAATGTTTTGAAAGTTAGGAGTGTCGGTAAACATTTACTCGGTTGGAAGTATTGTCAGCCAAGATGTCAAAGTTGGGAGTATTTTAATCTAATAATCCAAGTTTAAATTAAAATTGATCATGTGAGTTGATAAATCAGTTGGTTAGCAGTACCTCTTTGAACTTTTAAGGGCTTCCCTGATTTTACCTACTTTCAAGGGAGCAGTTAGACTCACGTCTCTTCCACCTTTATATTTAAAATTTCATTTTCGTTTTTTTTACGTTATTAAATCTAGTCATGACTTCCTTATTGGAGCAAATTAAAATATATAAAGTATATACTTTTTATTATAATCATATTAGCCTATAGAAGTATGTTATATGTAAAAATAATATAAGTTTAATAAATTAAAATATAATTTGTAAGGAATGAAAAATATTCCTTTTTATTAAAAAATCACAAAGTATTAAAAATATCAATAACATGCAAAAAAAATCGAAAACCGCAAATACTGCTGAAAATATATGCAACCGTCAAAAACCTCCGTAATTCCATAACCGTTGAAATTCGTCTTTACTCCATAACCCTTGAGAACCATCGTGACTTTATAACCGTTAAGAAAATCGTCACAAACTGTCATGTAACTACCTATTTTAGACGGTATAGATCTATTTATGACAATTGATTCTATAAAAGATCATATGACATTCTCCAATTCTTTAAAAAGAGTCAAATGTTAATTTTAAATATACAAAACTCATAGTTAATGCTATTAATAATATATATTTTATACATAAATACATTAAATTAATACTAATAGTTATTAACATCCATGTGTTCTGTTTTATATCAATTATAACAAAGTTTCTTATTTACGAAATATTAATTCTATTAACAATTATTGCGTACAAAAAAGTGATTAGAGATTAATAAATAGTAATAGTAATTTTATTTTATATTGTTTTATGTTATAAAAATTTTCTAGTTATATAAATTTTGTGAAAATATTATAAAATTACATAATTTTTATTAGTGAATTAGTATAATACATCCGTATATAACCTAAAATTTAATATTTTAGTGAACTCGTATAATACATGCGTATATAGCCTAATATTTAATATTTTACTTTAAATTTATATAAAGGAAGATACTGAATCTAAAATAATTTTAACCAATTCAATTGCCGACTCTAATATTTTATTGGTGATTATATTCAAGTAATTCAAGGAATTAGCCACTCTATTTACATTAATATAAATTAAATCAGCGACAAAAACCACCTTTCGATAAGGCAAAAACTGTGGCAGAAGAAACCAAGGGAACTTTGGAATTTCTAGATATGTTAAGAGTGAAAATTTTATACAATTAAAAGTAATTTTCTACTTAAAAAAATTAAAAGTAAAATTTTAACTTAACACATGAACCGTCTATATAATTTACCCTAAAGATAATTTATTTATTTGAGGACGTTGGTGCAATCGTTACGTTTGGTTGATATCTTTTTAATATTTATTACTTTTTATTATTAAAGACCAAATTCACGTTTAAATAAATGATTAAAAAAAATTAAGATTTGAACGGATTTGGAACCTTGGCTTGACCTGTAGCCCCACTTAGTTATATACATGATCATATGCTAGATTATTTTATTATATTGCATGATAGAATATTAGAATGTGTTATTGTTTCATAATTAACTACTTAAAACAATAAAAAAAGCTTCTTGGTGAATATTCTTTCTTTTTCCTTAAACAATCTATATCTATTATCTATATTTTATAATAAAAGAATAATTATTTTGTCACATGTCACCTCTTTAACAATATTGTCATTTGTCACCTTATTACATCACAAATGACACTTGTCAATTTCTTATTATTATTTCACTTAATTCTCTCTCTTGTAAAATACATTTTTTCTCTCAATCTTATTAAATTATAATTATAATAATAATAAGTAATATATTATTTATCTTTTATCATATAACACACTTAATTTTTTTTTATAGAATACTAAATTTTCTAAAACCAAAAATTTTAAGGTTAGAAATATTTTATTATCAAAAACACAAATTTATGTAAAAAATAAGTTATCTTAAAAATAATTTTTTTAAAAAATAAAGTATACTATAAAAGAAGTTTTCAAACAATAAGATTTTTATAAACAAATGACGTTTTTTTAATTTATTGATAAATTAAAGTAATAAAAATGATCGAAAAGTTACAGTTTTTGTCCGTTATGGTTAATGTTATTTTTAAATTAGGTTATTTAAATTTAGTAATTATTAAAATATAATTTATATTATTGATATATAAAAGTTAGTTTTTATATAATATTAACTGAAGTTTCAACGTAAATTATTTCAAAAATATTAATTGTTAAACATTAAAAGGTCATATATCATTTTTATTTGATTAAAGTTTTTAATTATTTTTTTATCACTTAAAATATTTATTAATATGTAAATTAATCATTTTATATTAAAATATTATTTTATAATTGCTAAATTTTCATTGATATGTATTTAATATTTTATATTAAATCAAATATACACGGGTTAATAACTTAGTGATTATATAAAATGGTTTTGATGTAAAGAGGGCTTGTGGGATCAAAAACCAAACAAAATATCAATGGCCCAAATACAAGAGTATCATGGGCCTTTTCGTTGCAAAAGTGGATTAATAATAAGACGACAATGCAACCCATAATCTTTCTGCACATTTGGTTGAGGCCTGCGTTCGTGGCTGATTCCTTCTCAGCAAATTTGAGCGCTAATAGAAAGAGAGAAAACTAGGGTGAACTAACAAATCTTTACATTCTAACGAACCGTATATATAAAACTGAATTTTTTTAATAAAAATTACATATAAGAATTCTGATATGATAAATCATTAGTCTTTACTAAACCATTCGACTAGTTTCTAGCAATTTATACAACACTTTGTTAACATTTAATTAAGAAGGTTTACGTTAGGGGTGTTTGAAAAAACTAAAATCCGAAATCCGAATAATATTCAAAACAAGAAAAAACATATCTTAATTTTTATTCGAATAGATTCGGGTTAGGTAACCGCTTTTTTATTCCGGATTTTATCAGATAGACAAAATACTGCTTATTCGGATCAGATATCCAAATTCAACTCAAATAAAACATGTTTATTCAGTTATTTGGCAATCGGGTTAGTCAATGTATTCAAATGGATTCGGTTCAAATAAATCATATTTATTATTATAGTCTGGTCAATTTTTATATAAGATCCAAAAAAATTTAAATCGGAATAAATTGTTTTCGTGTCTGATAAACACCATAGTTTACTATATGTTTGCATATATATGGTAAAGTTTACATGTATGTTTATACATAATCATAATCATGTTTAAAAAATGTGATTTTCTTGAATTGACTATATAGACTTTATTTAATGCTGGCATTTTCCTTTTATTTAAATAACTACAATTCAAGCCTTTTGGCTATTGATAAATCGTAATCAATGGTTGGTTGGTAACGTAGATTAGGTGATTTTAGCAAATCGTTTTAGCTATTTTTTATTAACTTTTCTCTCTTAGATACCTTGTAATCTTACTGTTATATAATTTGAACCATAACTTTATCAAAAAAAGTTGTTTAATTAAGGTGAGATTGATTGCAATTTGAAAATTTTGAACTGGTGACGGTACCAACATGAGATACACATTATATTGACATCGGTATTTGTTATTGACGTCTGGATTGATCTCTATCATTATATCATCTTGAAATGAGATCCGGACATTTTTAAAATAGCTGATGGGGTAGTAACATGACAATTAACGATGGTTATATGGCGGTTTCCAATAGTTAGGTACTCATTTGCTTCATCTTTCTGGCCCAACCCCTCGTTAGGTATTCATTTGCTATTTCGCCTCATCTTTTTGGTGTGTATTTTCAATTCGAGTTTACATTCTGATGAATGGACTTGTCATATGTTTTCATTAGATTGAATACGTGATAATCTAGTTATCATCACCCCTTCCTTTATTTATTTTTATTTATTTATTTACTTTCTTTTTGTGATAATATTACCAATTTAGTATTTTGGGGACACAGGATTTGAGTTCCAGAGCCAGTGACTTAATTAACATTAAAAGATATGTAGCTTAGAATAATATAGCATCCCCATAAGTTATGTCTACTTATTTCAGCTGTCTTTGTTTCTTTGTAAATAATTAAAAAATAATAATAAAAAAATGTTGTAAGTTTAATTTAAATTGCAGGCTAAAATAATAATGGTGAAGTTATCGACAGCTGCTAAGGATCATTCAGGAGAGATTTCAGATTCAGGGTTTTATTTAGGTGATCATGATGTTGCTACTAGGTTTTATTTACAACTAATTTATTATGTTAAATAAACATGATAAAGAAAATAACTAATAACGTAACTTATTTTTCATGCAACAAATTGTCCAAAATGTTCGTCGCTCGACGCTCGTCTGAAAAAAAAAACTCAAAAAAAGCTACGCCTATCAGAGAAAAAAAAGTTGTTGCATATGACGTTCTTTTTTTTACCCTTTTGTGACTTTGAAACTGGTGATTTTTGTTATGGTCAAAATGGTAGTGCTGACACGATTACTTTTTACTTCAGGTTATTGGAGTGATGACAAGTGTACAAAATATGATAATAATAATAATAATAATGACATTGACGAGGCCATAAGTATGGGTGGTAAAGGATTTAACACTTTTGGTGCAGACGGTTTTGGTGGTCGTGGTGGTGGTTTTATGTTTCATTTTGAAGGCTTCCTATGGTGGTATTGGTGGTTTTCACATGTGAATTACTAAATTATAGGCAATTATAGGCTTTTAACTTCCTTTTACCAGCCATCAATCCAACTCACTCGTTTAAATCACTAGCAGGGTGTAGGAAAATAATTTTACTGTTACTGAAATTCTATGTCTCAACATGGAGAGAAAGGGAAGAGTTGAGGGGAAGATATTTCGGATAAAAATAAATATATGATGTGTAAATTAAATTACTACTAGGAGGAAAGATGTAAAATAAATTGCTACTTTGATGATGATAGAGTCCTACATGTTGCAATTTGCAAAAGTATACATTTGCACTCTACTCTAATATAAAGTATAATGTTTACATCCTATGTAAATAATTTAATTATTAACGGTTTATTGTTAAAATTTCAGTTTTTTGAATCTTTAAAGTCTACAAAATATCAAAAGGTCTAAAACCCTTAAAAAATAATAACTTTATATCATGTGCTTAGATTAAAAAACCTATCGTTTTTAAGCATATTGCACATAGGCCTCAGGCTCAACATTTGCGCCTTGTGTCTTTGGCAACATAGCTTAAATTTCAAACCATTATATGATTTTTTTTTCTTCTTTTGATAACATGTGAAATTCAGATGTTCTAACATCGTAGCAAAATTATATGATTAAATTAGATGAGTTAATATAGTAAATTAGAACATGAGTTGATATATGTTGTTGAATCTTTACCATTGAAGAAAGTCCATAGTGCCCTTCTTTCGGTACAAGCAACTAACTCCATTGGACCAAAACTCAAGATTTCATTAGCATAGATTGTACACAATCTTAGTTTTGGTAGCACCTAAGCAACCAAGGCTACATGTTAACAGATGAACCTCACAATACCTATTATGGTTCCATTTGCTGACATGGCTCTTGTGTCTGACGTCCGTGCTGGTCAGTATCTCTATGGGGTGAATGCATGGAGTCTGTAGGCTGATGTGGCTGCATTGCCTCTACTGAACCACCTTGTGGTTGAGGTTCGTCTTGTGGTGCATAAGCAGGTTCTGAGGACTCTTGAGGTGGTTCAATTTCTGCGGTCCCATGAGATTGGTTTGGCCAACTGTGCCATCTTTCCCTCAATTTTGAAAATTCGTATATGATCGAAGTAAAGCACATTGCACCACCAAAGCCAGCAAATGTAGCAAGTAAAACTGATAGAACCCCGGTCACATTAAGCTGAAAATTTTGCACAGAGATGGCTATGAGGGTCTGATTTCACACACTATCTGTCTTAGTTCAAGATTTTAAAACTTCACTTCAAATCGCTTACCTTTGAGTAGAAAACATGTGCGAAACCGACCACCAGGGCAAACTGAACGGTTGCATAAATCCATGCATACCGTCTCTTCACTGAACATTAATTGAATAACTATTCATACATCAAACATCAAAGGAAATTGATCAAAAATATCAAGCCAAAGTGTTGAAAAGATACCCATTGTTGTTGATGTCATTGATGCAAGGAGACCCAATATGCAAGAAAAAGGCAGAGATATAGCAATTGCACCAGAACCCATTTTATCTACCTTTTACACACACACAAACAATATCATGAGCGATGCTAAACATCAAAAAGATTTCAAATTTAAGATTCTTCACATACCAAAAGCTGCTCCAAGAAACAAAAGTATGCAAGCATGCTCACGATTACAAGAACGGGTACATCCTGCCATACTCTGCAAGAAATTAAAAAAAAAAATAAAGATATATATTCAAGAATCAAATGTGTTCATGTATAAACATGTTACCTGTATCTAGTAACTTCTAGCTGATGCATAGCTCCATTTCCCCTATGAGATCGGCTTTGAGACCTCTGAATTCTTAAAAGAGTAACAGGCAAGTTCTTGACTTCTTGCTTGCAAACTTCACAAGTTTTGTTTCCTTTGATGCTGAACCACTTGATGGCACATTCTTGATGGGCCAGGGCTAATTCACCTTTGCAATGACACTCCATTTTAAGTGTATCATCAACACCTTCCTTCAATTCGACCATACATATTCTGCAAACAGCTTCTTCTTCTGCAATGTCCTCGCCCTCTTCTACATGATCCTTTCCATCTAAAAGTGTAAATTAGTTATTAAAACAAGAAAATGTTCAAGAATGCATAATGTTGGTTGAATTATCCTAAGTGCATTTATAAGATAAATAACTACCAGTTTCGGTTGAAGGATTCACATTAATGGTGGGAGGAATTCCTTGTGCGACTTTTGGAGTAGTAGGAATTATCCTGAATACACCACCTAAAGACTCCATTTGATTTATGTTTCCATCTTTAATTAAATCAGGAACAGAACGTGAACGATGCATAGGCTCTTGGATCCAACCTTTCTGTAAAGATTTAATATTAAAACAGATGCACAAGTTTAATGGCTCACAGATTGTTAAAAATATGCTTACATCAATGGTGTTTCTTCCATGCATAGACTCAGGATTTGAGTGAGCAATAGGTGTAACAGGTAAAGATGATGTTTTTTTTGATCTGGATGCAAATAACTTTGTGACAGATAATGTTCTAGACATTTTTGCCTTCCCCCTAATCTCTGATGGTGAGCCACCAAGGGCCAGGATTGCAGCCTTTTCAATCTCTGAATTTCTGTTTTTAAATTTGAAACTTAATCTAGGAATTAGGCTTTTGATTGATGATTTACCTCTAGTTGATGAGGCGCTTGATGATGATCTATTAAATTTGGGATAGATATATGTAGGGCTAGGCAACGGCGAAAAATTTACTCTTTTTGGAGTTTGTTGTGGTGTTAATGGTGTGTTTATCCTTGAATCATCTTTGGTAGATGTATCAAATGTTCTTTCTGGTATCTGTAAGACCAGGTGTTGTGGTGTTGAATGTTGAATGGTTGTTTTCACTTCGATTATCTCGTTGCTTGTAACTTCAGTTATTTCACTCGTTTCTCTGGCCTGAGTACATACCAATAATTAGATGAATCTGGAGTAAGAAAACTAGAAGTATCATGTTTGACCGTAAAAAGTCAACTGCATAAGCTTGTTTATGGACAAAAGCTGCAAGTAATTCTCTAATCACAAAGCTCAAAAATTAGAGTTTTTAGTCATATATATATGCATAATCTACCTTAAAATATTTGTTCATGTAGACTAGTGATGAATCTTTAACAGAAACATGACGGAGTGTTCAATAACATAAAGCTGCTGCCTTTGTAGATTATTTTTAGATAAATTATCAAATCCTTAAAAAGGTCTTAAAACATTAGAAATCCAATTTCCAAGAAACATGAAGTCTTTTAATAATGGTTTCAACAACAGATCAGATAAAAGTATAGTGCTCTGCGTGCGTTTTGGTAAGACCACTTATTTGTATACTATAAAACAAACATATTTATGAGATTTCACACAAAATCAGATAAAATTCAAAAAAGAAAAGCAAACCCAGATCATATTTAAGAGGTATCCTTTAAAAACCTTAAAACATAATTTTTATAGGACAAAATTTGGCAGCAAGACGGATTATTATCAACATGAATCATTGCCCGACTCTGTGTATATGTGTGTGAATATACATGAAAAAAAATTCAATTTTAGGGTAATTCTGCAAAGATTTAAGGAAAAAATTGCCTTTAAATCATATGCAATTCAATCATCAACCCATGTTCACGAGCGTCTTACTATGTGTGTGATTAGGTGAGAAACACACCATAATTCACATGAAAATTGAAAAAGGTTCCATCTTTTTGAGTAAAAATTTGGAAAATTCAGAAGAAAACAAAAACACCCATATCACCAGAAGCAATTTCGTCAGTTTGCATAACAGCGCTACATAACAACTATGTGTTTTAGAGAGAGAAAGAGTGTGTGAGAGAGAGAGATTGCATTTGAAGATACCTTGTGAATCAGAGGAACTGGAAGATCTATTGAGATGCTATCAGGGGTATCGGGTTTAGCCATGAATGAAGGATTTGTGTTCAAACAGATTCAAACATATGTGAATGATATATGTGTGTGTATGTCTGTATGTATGTATATATATGTGTGATTTATATATCAAAATGGGATGATGATAAACAACACCCTTGAAAAGTATTAATCAAGAAATAAGAAGATGAAAGTGACTGTAACAATGGTGGTTGTGGTTGGATAATTGTGAGCCACCAACAACATCTACCTCGTACCACGGCAGCCACCACCGTAAATTTACTGAAAAGCCTACTCGGACCTTTTTCTTTTCATTAACCTTCCCACAACTTGCTATTTTTGCTTTTTGTTTTTTATAAATATCAACGAATCGGTTTTTTTTTTTTTTTTTTTTTTATTAAAGTCATCTTTTGACCATTTCAGTTTCATTTGGTTTTGTGCAAAAAGGTATCTTAAAAACTAATTATTGAACTCTATTATAAAATGCAATTATTTATTGTTAACAACAAAGTTCCGGTTATCTTGGATCACTTTGATAAATAAATCACTCTTTTATTCGAAAAACAGAACGTGATAACCTGAACAATCCGACCATAAGGAAACTCACAACTGGAAAAACCACTTGTTTTAACCTAGATTAATATTTGCTCTGATTGAAACTACAACGTAAGACCTCTAATAAAAGACGTCAATGACTATTAGTAGGCTAAAAACCCTATGGTCAAAAGAAATCTTTACATTCTTTAACTCAATTTAAAGAGATCAAATAACACGTGAAAAACTCATTTTGTATTATTTTGATTAAGAATAACTAAATGACTTATTCCTTTTTTTGTCATTTTAAAATAATTCAACTTTCGTTAAGTGTTTCAATCATATTTTTTAAGCCTGGCAAAATAGGCAGGTCGGGTTGGGTAACGAGTCAAAACGGGTTCGGGTTAGGATGATTGGGTCAGGATGAGTTTTAAGAAAAATTAGTTTGAATTTAAATGAGTTGTTTTTAATAAACTTTAATTTCTTTCAAGTCAAAACGAATTTAATTAAATAGTCTATTTAAATAACTTTTAATAATTTTTTTCATGAAACATATTATTTAGAGTAAATTACACTTTTGATCCTTAATTTCAGAGATATTCCATTATGTTTCAAATTGGCAAAATCAGTCCTATTAGTTTTCAAATGTTACAAACTCGATTCTTTCTCTATTAAGTTAAGCACTAACAGAATAGGGGCATAAATGTAAAAAAGAATCATATAAGTAATTGAGTGAATTTCACTTTTTGTCCCTTATGTTTACATAAATTTTCAGATATGGTTATTTATTTTGTTAGTACTAAACGGAGTAAAGGGAGAAAGTATCGAGTTTACAACATTTGAAAACTTAAAGGACTGATTTTACCATTTTGAAACATAAAGGACTACCTCTAAAATTTTGTGTAAACATAAATGACCAAAAGTGCAATTTACTCTATTATTTATAATTATTATTCATTTGAATATATTATATTTACATGGTTTTTAAGTTATCTATTTTGACCTGTATGGCCGCATTGTGTTAAAGAATTATCCATCTCAATTCATTGTATGTTATAGTGATACACATTTCAACCTATAATACAATACTTATTCACCCAAACCAATCCATTTCGCTTACTTTGGGTCAATATTATTTGGTCTAATATTTTTAAATTTTTATAGATTGTTTAATATTTTTAAAATCATGTGATACGTATGAAACATATATAAATCTTGGTTACAACATTAAATAAAACGCTACAGTGAATTTTTCAAATGAATGGTCACTAAATAAAGACTAACTTTAATAACTGATGCACATAAGTAAGATTAGATAAAAAGAAAAAGAAAAAAAAATCATTGATCTATAAAATCCAAAGTGATGATAGCCTGATAGGAGAGAAAATGAGTCATCTTGCACTCTCAAATATTGTACTCATTGTGCACAAGGATAGGTGGTTTGATGTAAAAATAAGTGTTACATGGATCAAATGATGCTAATAATCAGATCAATAACACACAAATAGATAATCAATACTTTATTCTTCAACACTTCTTAGGTTTTCATTACTTCATCTTGTACTTTATTTTTAAAAGTTTTTTTGTTTTATAGTACGTACTTTTTCTATAGTTTTTTATTAACTATTTTTTGTATATTAGTTGTTTAGTATTCTAAAAAAAAGTTGTTTAAGCTTTTATAATATCAATTACTTTACCCAAAAATAAAATAAAATAACACACCCTTGGGCCTAGATTGTCTAAGTTTAGTATTCTAAGTTATCTTTCTAATTATCCTTAAAACAATTTAGTAGTATGTTGCCAAAAGTGAAACAATGCACAAAACTAACCTTTTAGTTAGCAATGTAATTATGCCATAAAATTTGTTTTTTATGTGCTGACAAAGTTAATTTTCTTAACAACTTAAATTACATTATTTTTTATCATGAACGGAACGTTTATAGTATAAAAAAGTTTTAAGTTTTGAGCATAACTATTTACTTAATAAAACTAAAAAAAGTAAAAAACAATAGAGTAAATTATGCTTTTGGCCCCTATGGTCTATGTGTTTTAACTATTTCGGTCCAAAATAAAATCTTTTATCAATTCAGCCCCTGTGGTTTAGATAGCTATCTGTTTTGGCACCTTAAACTTAATTATTATAGCGGTTTTGGCTCAAAATCTAAGTATGGTTAGGGGCCAAAAACGTTAGTTTGTGTTACAGGGACTGAATTGGTAAAATATTATATTTTGAACCAAAATAGTTAAAACACTCAAAACACATGGATCAAAACTGTAATTTACTCAAAACAATACAAACTTTGTACTTAGAAAGGGTGGACTCCAATAGTCTGGACAATGATTTACTTTACACAAGTGCACTTTAACATATTATTTTTAGTGCAAGTTCCACTTATACACAACTAATAAAATATTAAGAAATTAATTATAATGTAAACAATCAATTATAATAATAATAATAATAATAATAATAATAATAATAATAATAACAACTATTATTATTAACACGAAAATTATTAGGTCCTTTTAGGGAATATTTCACCTACTAATAATCAATTTTTTCTCATGTTTCAGCAAAGTAACTAAATTTTTTTTTCCTTCTAAAAAACTTAACTTTTAGCAAGTGTTTCAATTATTATGTAAATTTTTTAAATTTGTAAATGTTATAAAATTAATTGACTCAAATGAAACATATATGAATGCTTATTAATAATAAGTGAATTTTTTTTATAATTAATTTAAAAATATGATATAATCGTGAAGATAACAAATTCAAAAATTAATTATAAAGTTTAAAAACTATTAAATTAAAGTCAAATTGAGAAAAAAATAATAATTATATACTTATAAATATTTATATATGTATCATTTGTCTCAATTAATATTTAATTCTCTCTTATTATTATTGTTGTTGTTATTATTATTATTATTACTATTATTATAAAGTTTATCATAAATATAAGTGAATGTTTAAAAAGGAAAATATTTTTGCTTAAATGAGTTAAAAGGCAATAAAAATATGACATATGAAATTTAGAATAATATAAAGAAAGTTTACTTTAGGCATATCATCTTTTATTAATTTACTTGCTAATCACATGCTTTGTATTATGATTGAAGGACTTGATTTTGGTATCACCAAATATTACCATAGACAATTACTTAGCTATCAAGTCTTGTTGCACATGGTTTATTCGTAAAAGACTGTATTCAAAATTAAGTAAAAGTCTAGTTGCTGGAAACCAATAAAACAATTGTTAAAAAAAGTGTTTTTCAACTTTTAAAAAAGAAAATAGCTGACATCGGTCTCCGTAACCAATGTTGGAATCGATATCCACTGTCGAATCATGCTGAAACGAAATCTAAACTGTTTAAAATTGGTGATTGGGGGTGTTACCTAGTAGTTTCCGACGGTTAGATGATGGTTTCTAATGATTACAGTTGTTTGCAACGGTTTCAGCGGTTTCTGATAGTTACATCGGTTATATAATGATTTCCAGTGGCCACGACATTTTCTAATGGTTACGAAATTACAACAGTTTCAGAAGGTTGTGACGGTTTTTGACGTTCAATGGGTGATTTGATGTTACTTTTTATTTGGATGATTTTTTTTTAAATATTACGAGTTGTAATTTAATTATTTATATTATTTTTTAAGTGATGAGAAGCAAAAGAGGGATAAGAATAGACTAAACCAAATTATTGTATGGAGTAAATACATGTGAATAAATTTGCCGCCAACAGTAAGCTAGCTTGGGAATTGATTGTTTGATGGTTTTCAGGGTGGTTTTCACAGTTGTTCACTTGTTTCAGGTGTTATTGCGGGGGTTGTTTTGTTTGTTTGGGTCTCATATTTCTGTATTGCTCACTTTCAGGATCCTTCTTTCATGCTGATTTTGGAGTGATATGCAGTGGAGGAGCTTGGGAAAAAAGTTCAAGGGGGCCGAAAGATATAGTTTATTTTTTTTCTTATTGCTATGTTTCGGACTAAAAATTCGGGTCGACAAATAGTAATTCGGATCGGGTCAAACAGTTTAAAATATCAAATATTTGTTCCACTCAAAAAAATATATGTTTGTATCAAACAAGATATAAAATGTTTAAGACGAAAAGATGAGTACCCGGAAGAAGAACCACAATTCAGCGCGACGACCTTTAAGCTCTTTGAACTCATTGATTATGCACTCCGAATCAAACTTCTCTGCGATTTCCTTTTCTATGTAAATCAACAAGGAATACGATAGATACTCATCTGACATCTTATTGCAAAGACGATTCTTGAATATTTTCATTGCTAAAAATCCCCTCTCTGTTGTTGCAGTAGAAACTGGAAGGGTCAAGATTAGTCAAATTAATCTATCAACCAAATAATACGGCTTACATTTTTTTGTATGCACAAGAATTTCCCATAGTTCATAAAGAGTTGATGCACTACTTAGTTTAGTATTTTTTTTCATTTCAACATTAAAAAACTCCAATTGACCTTTTAACTGAAGCTTCACGTGCTCCGTGAAATTTTTAGGAACCCTATTTGCCTAATTCCCTGCTATTCGACTGAATTGAAAATGGGTTTTTACCCTTTGTTTAGATTTTGAACGTTTAAATTTTCAGGCCCACCACACAAAGCAAGCTTTAATGTTTAAACATAAGATCGGGAAAAAAATGATACAACAACCGACACTGTGAACCCTTAAAGGTTTCAACTTTATTATTTTTTAAAATCCAAGGGAGGCCCTAGGAATTTTAGAGAGAAGAACATAAGGGGTCGGGTTCAATACCTATAAAATTTTCCAACCGAAAACTACTATATCGGGGCTTCTGACCGGAAAAACGGGAGGGGCAGGGGCACCCCCGGGCCCCTATCATCCTCCGCTCCTGGTGATATGTGTGTGTCTTGTATGTCGTGTGTGTATTGATGAGATGCATGCATGATACGACGGAAAACAAAACATTGACGTTATTGATTTTGGCTCTTAAAATACAAAAAATCAGCTCATGTTTCGTTAAATCAACTATTTTTAATTTAATTTTAATATTTCATTAAAATAACTATTTTTGCAAACGTCATAATTTAAAAGGCCAAACATGACATGTCAAATGTGACAAAAGAATCAAAAATTGATTATCTTGATTTGAGAATGTTTTCTTTTGTAATTATTTTAGGATACTTTATTTCTTAAAAGTATTGGTGTGAGTAAAACTAAAAAGTTAAAAACAAAAAAAAAATCTTTAGTTTATAGTTTTAAAAGTTTTACTTCATGTTATAAGAATGTAAAAATCTATATTTTAAAAAATTTAATCAAATAATCATTATACTATTTCAGCATGTATTATAATATATATAATATACTATATATGTGTGTATGTAAGAGTTGTCCTTGTTACTTGTTAGAAAAATACTACAATTTGACTTCTTACTAATTTAAGCCGGATATTAATTATGATGATGATGTTATGATTGTTATTATAAAATACTACTAATAAGAATAAAATTGCCCTTTGTGTTATCTTTTTTATTGGTGATGCGAAGCTATTTGTTTTATTAGGCGACTTTATCTACATTAATAATATATTGAATGTAAATACCACATTAAATTATTAAACCCGTCTCATCCTCAATGAGACTATGAGAGGAAAAATAAACCTTTTCTAACCAGGATAAGAAAATAATTATGTTGTAAAATAATAAAATTTATTAAAATAATGTAGAAAGTGATACAAAAACCTGTAGATGCAAACAGAAAAAAATTTACTATTATTTAATTATTATTATTATTATTAATTAACTATTACGGTAAAGTTTTCATATATAGAAGGTTAGAAACTTTAAAAAAATGAATCCACACCAGATATTTTTTACTAAATTCTAACATTAGACCAAAAATAAAACTCATACTTAATCTCGTAGGTCAATAAAAATTTTTTTATTGGTTTCAAATAACCTATATTATATACAGCTGGAAAAAGTATTATATGTGTGTATGGACTATGGATTGAATCAAACCCAATATTAAAAAGTAAAAACATTTAAATTATATCTGAGCTATCTATTTAAAATCTTAAAATAAACTTGTGATCCATATTAAATTGAATAAAAAATTAGGTTTAAATAAACAAATGTGGTTAAATATTGACCACATATTTATTTTTCAATATTCTAAATAGATAATCAGATATATTTTAAGGGTTTTTCTCTAAAATCAATTTTCACATGATAGAATCTCTATCTATATTTATACTATATAATAAATAAAAGTTTTGTTATGCTACTTGTCATTATTTTAGACTACTTAAAACTTTTTCCCCCCTCTCTCTCATCATAAATAATTTATGGCATGTTTTTATTAAATTTTGATATTTTATCTTCTCTCTTATTAAATATTAATGATTTTATTTAACTTAGTAATAAAATGATTAAATTATGAATCAATTCTTTATTTTTTATAAAACGTGTTTGAAAAATACGTATTATGTTATTTTAAACAAATAAATTTAAAATTCAAATATTGAACATGTGTAAATGTTTAATACATCTATGTTTAATATAGTTTTAAGAACATTTTTTTATAAAACATAATTATAAAATCATATTATTTTTTATTCGCAAACCTGTGTACTACACGGGCCTATAACCTAGTTATATATATATATATATATAAGAATCAAAAAGTTGTAAAACTAAAAAAAGCATATTTATAGTCATATTATTTAAGTGGTATAAAAATAATTTTACTTTAAAGTATGAGAAGCTGTTATTATATCATTTAAATTTATGGCTATAAATAATTCGTTTTCTTGTTAAGTAACAATGGCGATTAATTAAACATTCATATATTGCTTACTTTTGATAAGTTCTAATGTTTAACTTTTTAAAATTTATAAATAAAGTCTTTTCTATTTTAACATCCTCGTAAATTTTATTAAAAAAAAAGTTGTATGATAAAATATTTTTGCTGTAAAATAAATTATGAAGACTTTTTTTTTTTATCTAATTTGTTACTTTTCACGATATTATTGGTTTATCTATTTTACGAAGTATATTTTATGATTAAAATATATTTAGTATATATTATTTATTTTTATATTTAAAGTTGATAATTTATTTGATTTAAAATAACATAATATTTTAATAATATAAAAACAATCAAAAACATTATTTATTTAATAAAAAATTGGGAGAGGTTGTGTTATGGATGGATTTAAAAAATTTGATGAAGGTTGTGTAAGTAGAAGCGATAAAAGTTAGTTTTTTAATAAATTGTTGTATTAAAATTAGATCGTGAATGAAATTAGTCTGACTATATCCTTGGTTCATATATGAGAGAGATGGTGTTGTGCTCCTCGTTCTTCCTGTATATGTTAACATTATTGGACGCTCCTTTTTTTTTCACAGAATGTTATTTTTCAACCAAAAGCTTGTTTTTTTTTTTTTTTAATTTTTGGATTGGCTTCGCCCACTCTTATTTCAAAAAATTAACATGTGTTATGATACCCGTAAGTTGTTGACCCCTTGTAAAACGTCTAAACTCTGTCACTGTATGTAACCAAACAAGTGGCTTGTTGCATATATATATATATATATATATATATATATATATATATATATATATATATTATTTTATAATTATCAAATAGTATTTTAGTTATCTTTAAAATATTTGACTTTTAGAGTTTAAAGTAAATAATATGTTTCATCATTTGAGTTTGTTCAAATTTCATATTTTTTCATTAAACTTTTTCCTTTAGTTGGACGTAAAATGACTCAAGTACTTTTAAAAGAAGAGACACTGTCTTTAATTTAAAATTAAATTGATATAATTAATGTACATGACATGCAACAATCAAAAAAATAAAATAAACAAATAAAATAAACACATTTTTATCTTTTTTTTGGTCGGGAACCATTGATTTTCTAATCGCGTCACCAAGGTCTAGTTATCATGACCTCTGTTGAAACCCCATCACCACCCTAGGAGGAAACCACACCGGAAAATACCATGACCTCTCAAGGACCACTGTTTCGCCTTGTAAGGGATTTGAACCCATGACTTTTTATTTAGAAAGCCAAGGCATACCGCTAGAACAAAATCCCTTTGTTAAACACATTTTTATCTAACACAACCCCTTCTTCACACCATCTATTGTGAGTTATTCTTCCATAACACACCATCGGTATGTTGATCTCCGGTCCTCGTCCCTTTATCACAACCATCCCTCCCTCTTTATCTTTGTTCTGAACTGCTGATTCTTACCCGCAACCGCATCACATAAAGAACCTCCAGTTTATATACAAATAACGTAAAATTTTTAATAATTTTAGAGAAAGAAATGAAAATTATATTTTATAAATATTAACCACTTCAAATGAAATTTCAAATTTTGGATAAATTACACTTTTGGTCCATTATTTTTACACAAAATTTCAGATTGTCCTTTATGTTTCGAACTGTCAAAATCCAGTCCTTTAATTTTCCAAATGTTACAAACTTGGTCGTTTTTCCGTTAACTTTGTAAAGTATTAACAGAGTAAAGGACCATATCTGAAAATTTTTGTAAACATAAAGGATCAAAAGTGAAATTTGCTTTATATATATATATATTTGACATTTATTCCCTCTATTCCGTTAATAATTAACGAAGTTAAAGGAGAAGGGACCAACTTTGCAACATTTGAAAACTTGAAGAACTGATTTTGACATTTTGAAACACAGAGGAGAATTTCTGAAATTTTGTGTAAACATAAAAGATCAAGAGTAAAATTTACTCTCAAATTTGAAATATTAAAACTATTGATTGAAAATACAAAGTTTAAAATGACTAGATTTTATAAATATTTAAAAATACAAATTTTTTTAAAAATTTATCAAATATACCATGATATGAATAAGGTACAAAAATATTATATGATATGTTGTTATTATTTTATTATGTAATACATATATTTTCCATACTTTTAAAGTACCTCAAAATGACTAAAATTAATTGTGATAAATACTAACAAAAAATGTTTCATGTAATTTTGAAAATTTAAGGTCAGGATATGAAATTTTAAAGAAATTTAAATGACATGATATAGCTTACTCTAAATTTAACTTGCACCTCATTAGGACTTATTAGGAGAATGCATGTTGCAGTTTGGTGCGGTCATAACCATTTTCATAATCAAAACCGCTATTTCGGTTAATTTTAAATTCATATCCATAACTATAATCAATTGATCAGTTAAATATTAATCAATTAATCAGCAGTTATTGTTCTTTTTTCTAAACCGGTTTATTAATAACTTAGGTTTTGTATATATATATTTTTCAAACCGGTCTTTTCAAGAATTATTTTCTTTTTGTAAGATAAAGTTTAATTGCTTCGACAAAGCTTAAAGACAGAAGGCAGTTATTGGTTGAAATATATGCACAATTGCACATCAAAATCATATCTTCTTTATGTTGATTTATGTTGCGATAAACAAATGATTGTTTTAGTACATTTTCAACAATGTAAAGCAATGAGTTATGGATGAATGGATGATATGATGAAATGGCTAGTGGTTATCAATAATTCAACCATTAATTCATTTATGTTGGAAATCGGGTCTTTTATTTGGTGGTGATGGATTATTAATGTATACGGTATACTTGTATCAATATTTTTAATTATTTTATTTTTTAAAATAATTAAAAATAAATAACTTAGGGCAATATATATAGGTAGCGTTTGGTATGCATGAATGAAAGATGGAATGGAATGAGCCATTAAATTGGAATGAAAAGAAACATGTTTGGTTACCACGTAGGAATAGAATGCACCATTCCATAAGGAATGTGATTCCTTTACTTTTGATGATTTTCATTCCTTGAAGTATGGGTGGTTTTTCTTCATTCCTTCTCTTGAAGGAATGATCAGACCAATGACTCAACCCATGTCCAAAACCATGACCCGACCCATGACAAAAACAATGAGCCAACCCTTGACTTGACCCACGACCCAAACCATGACCCGACCCATAACCTGAACCATGATTCAAACTATGACCCGACCCATGACCTGAGGCTTGACGCGAACAATGACCCGAACCACGACTCGAACCATTACCTGAACCATGACTCAAAAATTACCCGACCAAACCATGACCCGGCCCATGAACCAAACCATGACCCGACCCATGACCAAGACCAAGACCCCATCCACAAATGAAACCATGACCCGATCCATGAAATGCCCCATGATCGAAACAACAACGAACCCGCGAACTGATTGATGATCCGAACCATGACTCGACCCATGACACATGACCCGACCCATGATTCGAACAATGATTATAACCACGACTCGACCCATAAATTTTATTACATTCCTTCATATTCACATGTCTACCAAACAACAAGAAGTAATTAATCATTTCATTACCAGAGGTAACCAAACAGGACAATAAATTGGTAATGATTCATTTCTTTCCCACGTTCATTCCGTTCCCTCGTCCATTCCATTCCCTCGTTCATTACATTCCTTCATACCAAACATACCAATAGTATTAATGTATTGTTGTTTTAACGAAAGGAATGATTTGTAGATGGCGAGTATCATATATTATTATAAAATCTCGTTATTATTTATTCTGAAAAATAGAACAGACAATAAAAGCACTCGTGTGTTTTTCTTGCTCTTGCGATAACTTAATACTTACCTTTCATACGTGATTAAAGAACTGTGAGTAATTAAACAGGAGTAAGGGTGTAAATGGTTCAAGTTGAACCCGAGCTCGTTAAGGCAAATTAGGGCTCAAGCTCGGCTCGTTAGAAAATTTTTGGTCTCGGACTCGGCTCGGCTCAGCTCGTTTATATTTAAATTATTTAATTGTTTTAATTAATAATTTAATATATTTACAATTTTATTTTCCAAATTTAACATAAAATTTAAGATTTAAATACATTTATCATAATTTTATATACACACACCTAATATAATAAATAAAATTTATAAAAATAAAAAGCTTGTTTAGGCTTGTGAGCTGGCTCGAACTCGATATGTAAAGCTCGAGCTCGGGCTCTTTTAGGCTCGGCTCGTTTAAACTTTTTACCGATCCGATCTTGAGAATTTCATGAGCCGACTTGATTCGTTTACATCTCTAAGAAGGATGATTAATAGAATAATAGATACACCACTAACACCTACAACAATATAATATTATTAATTATGAGTTATGCCTGGTTGAAAAACGCATGACAAATCTAGGTCCCTGGTCATATAAATATAAAAAGGATGTTTGAATAACAATGACCAAGGTTTACTGCATGCTGGTGAGGAGTAGAACGATTATAGCAATAACGTTCTATGGTATGATTAACAAAATATATATGATAATGACAGATTTGTTATAGATTGGAACGTAAATTGAAAATTATATTATATCTATTACATTATGCTATAGGAATTTTAAATATGTTAACAGAAAACATTACAACCAAATTAAACTCAAAATCACGTACCAACTAATTTGCTAGCTACAACTTTACATTCAATAAACTAAAAAGAACATATTTTACATCAAAAATGTAGGCGAATGGATACGATGACACGTGAAATGGGATAGGGTATACTAACGACACTTTTAAATGAGTTTTATTTTTGCTAAAAAAAATTAACTGTTTAATAAAGAAATATAGATTAGCATAAATATCAATAGGTATTAATACTGTAATACATATATTGGTTGAAACAATACAAACTAAATTAGAAAGTTTATACAAATTTACTCACTGATTGCGTGTAAAAACTTTTTCTTAAATGCAACCCAAAACAGGACTTTTTTAGAAGAGGGATACCATTGACCAGAATCAATCAGGATAAAATATACGACAATACAAAACTTAAACACCAATCAACACTTTAATTGCGCAAACATACATACATACATACATATATATATATATATATATATATATATATATATATATATGTTTAAAAAGAAAAGCATCATTACAACATGATACGTTTATGATTTACGGTGATAGTCAATCTTCAGCTCCATTGGTCACTCTAATTTCCAAAAGCCTCTCCACAGGCTGCCTGCATATTGGACATCGGTTCGTCTGAAACCTCAACACTTTAGCACACCCGCTGCACATGCACTGAAACCAAACCAAGCAACTTCATTAATACCAAGTAAAGTTTAAAAAACAGACATATGAACGCATTCGACACGACTGTAATTGATATATACACATTCGACCCGACTGTAATTGATAAATGTATTACCATGTGACGGCAAGGAAGGACTGTAGTGTCCCGAGGTTCTGATAAACAAATAACACATTCTTTACCAGGATCATTTCCATCAAAATCAGCACCATCTACTGAATTACCAATTCCAAAGATCTCCTGCAACTCATATCTCATTCCATTAACCCACAAGATTTGTTTTGCTACTCTTACTTGATATTCGCCTTTATCTTTCTCAAACACTGCTTGGGTTATTTGGGAATTGGTAGATTTAGGATTTGGCGTCCCATCTTCTGATACATATGGAGTTGCTTCTGCCTTGATTGCAAGAGGATATACCCCTGTTTCACTGACTTTTAATAGTTCTAATTCCTCAAATGTTGACAAGTCTATACCAGTCCCAGATTCTTGTCTGAATTTCTGGCCCAAACCTTGTTGGAAGCCCACTGTAATAGGTGGAAGTATGTCTTCTTTTGTTGGAGTCATATTACAGTCTTCTCCTTCTTTTGCAAAGAAATACAGAGTAATGCTGCCAATAAAATAACACAAAAACAAAAAAAAATCGTCAATTAACACCTTGACATAGATTCATTAATAGCTGCAATTGTAAATTGTTGTCTTGTAACCTATGCAGACTTCAAACATGCTTTATAGAAATGAAACAGGGCATTTATGTAAATGTACAAATTTGATTATTTATTTACTTATTCCTATTGAAGAAAAGCAAATAATCCCAGTAACTAACATACTTATATTGATTAACTTGGATCAAAGGCAAAAAAATCCATGGAAACTAGATTAGAATTTAACACCTCTACTAGAGGGGCTCAACCGCTCAAACATTTACCACCACGTCACCCCTTAAGGCTAATAATGATGAGCCTTTTAATAGAGAAGCTTTTTCATATGATTGCTTTTCTTCAAGATATGAATCCTAGTTTTCTTCTGATGCAACCTTAACCTTAATATTTGCGACATTTTATTAAAAAACAAAAGTTTTTCATCATGTTAAAGCGAAATTGCCATCATTGATACCATATTTACAAGATGAGCAAAAACCAAGCTCAAACAAACCTCACAGCACACTGGCAAGAACAAAATCTGTATTCGATGTCATGTTCTGGTAAAAGCAAAGGTCTTGTGCTTGTAAATGTTAAGTTAGAACAAAAGTTGGATGAAAATTTGATATATAAAATTAATGTTCTTCAAATTGAAGTGGAAATAAAACATTATCCTCTTCAATTGGTCCCCTTTTTATCTCTCCATGTAAACAAAGCACAAATGAACATAAGGTTGTATGTTATACTAAAACTGATAATTACTGCATCAAAGAGCTTATCCTTTTTCCAGGGTACTGTATTTTCATCTAAAAGCTAACCAAAAGCTACGACAGAGATAGGTCAGTCAAAGTATGAATTCTGATGCAAATTACACGACTTCAACTTCATACCCATGAAGGTAAATAAATACTGCAAGATGCATAATTGAGAAGATACTGACAGAAAGTCAAAACAGTAAAGTGTTAAATGATTTTAATCGATATGATCATATTAAATGATAAAGAATTTACCTGCCAGAAACAGTGGCATCATAAGTGAACGCAAGAAGAAATTTTCCAGGGTTTTGATCATCAGGTTCGATTTTTAAAGTTTCTTTCTTGAGATTAACATCATTCCTTATAGTCACAGCCTTTTGATGATCGACAAAAGGTGTGGGCGTGTGCATCACAGGTGCACAAGGGTACCTCCCACCGACCATCGCCTGTGTGGCTGGGTCCATTGGGACGCGGTGGTGGTGATCGTAAGGAGCCGGCAAGGGTGCTGCAGGAGGAGGTGGTGGTGGGTAGTATGCTCCGGCGGGGTATTGGTAATATGGGGGATGAGGTGCGTTAGGGTTAGGGTTATGGTTTGGGTATTGAGTAGGGTAAGGGGTCGCCGTGGCGAATACGAATCCATTGGCGTTGATATCCGGCTGTGGTGGCTGCGGCGCTGGCGGTGCAGGATGATTTTGGTTGTTTCCACGTCTGTTCCCACCGTGTCTTCTCCGGCCGTTGGAGCTGTTACTCCCGACATTACCCATTCTCAGATGCCAAAATCGAATCTTGATCAAGGTAAAATTGAGGGATTGAAACTGATAGAAGCAATAACGACGATTGTAGGAATGATCAAACAGCGAGGGATCATGAATCAGAAGCTTGTAAATTTTTAAAGTGATGAAGAAATCCCATGTGAAGATGAAATAGAGAGAGAAATGATGGGGGGTTTGTGTGAGCACAATGGAGAGAGAGAGAGAGAGAGTTGGTGAGTGTTTTGGGTGAAAGTGTGGTGGGTGGGGATGGTCACGTAAAGAAGCTCTTCCTCTCGGAAACGGAACAATACCCTACTTTTATCACACTGTTTCGCATTATTTTATTTTCTTTTATCATAAATTATTCAAAATTATACTTCAATCTTTTTATACAATATTTTCAACTCTTTTAACCATCCACTAATCAAAAACATTCAATGGCTCTTTGTTTTGTATAATGTGTGGATGATTTAGGACACACCTATATATATCAAACTACCAGACTCGAGTCAGTTACGGTGTTATCATGCATCTGATGAAACCCGGCCTTCTTATTCACTTCTATCGTTTGTTTTATTGTCAAAACACGTATTTTTGTGTATCCTAAATGCTAAATTAGAGCATTAACATCCCGTTGGTTGACTTCTCTAAAATTTAACTATATATAATGTTTTTATATTAAATTTAAATTTTATTTATCTCATATTTCATTTTGTATCTCTCTCTATCTCACACTTGCAAACAAACTATTTTGTTACTTTTTTCTTTAAAAAATTGTAAAAATAGTAAATACAGGAAATCTCTAATTACAAACTCTAAATTTTAGAAAAAAAAATGAGTTGGAGCCTTGGAGGTAATGATTTTAATATATATTAAACATATAAATTTTTTCTAAAATTTAAAGATGGAATATATAGATTCTACTATGAGTGCTCTTACAAAGTTATTTTTAAGGAGACTAAAAAGCAATAAGAGAGCAACACATTTCAAATTAGAAAACTAAATGAAAGAGTAATTTTGTCTATATGCTATTTTAAAATAAAATTGTGTTGTTTTAGCATATATATATAACACATAATTAGGTTATCTTTCCGTAAATAACATAAAATTATATATTTTTGTGATGGTTTTGTTACATTTGTTTTAGGGCAAAAGTGTTTTTCTTAATAAAACAAAACATTTATATAATGTTTAACATAAAAACAACATACAACTAGTAGTTTTTCCTAAAAACATGTTTTAAGTTAATACTTCATATAACGTTTTCAACACAAAACAGCGTAAAAAACTTAGTTGAAGTTCAGTTTTTGTACATGGGTGATTAGCAACAATCAACCAAACGAGTACAGAAACAAAGGTCAAATCAATGTGTAAGCAAAAATATCTTATCATATCTTGCTTTTGTCACTCTTATTCTTAGTTAACTTATACCACTTGATTTTCACTATGCTTAAAGTTTAATAATAAAATTAAAGTATGTTTTGTAATATCTAGAACCTGTTTACCTCCTCCTAGACTCCACACATCCAATTATTCTTGTATAATGATACTCTTTGTATCAATTATAATCGTTAATTTTACATACATATTGTTCTATATTGACTTAAATAGTTGTGATCACAACACATAATCCAAAAATTTTAAAAACAAAGCCACATAAGACTGTATGCAACCCCACTTACATGAAAACAACCATTTGTAACATAAGAGTATCTCCAACAGTTCCTGGTTCAAACCAGCCACGTCACTGCCACATCAGCTTTATTAAAAACCACCTTTTTACTCCAACAATACACCTTCTCAAACCATCTTTATATTTCCACATCATCACTTACTTTTACATTTACTTTAAATAACAATTTCACAATACTATAAAATATTTAATTTTTATATATTTATTTAAATAAATAGCAATATAATAAAAAATTAGCAAAAAATAGATTAACTAGCCGTTAAAAATTTAACCGTTAAACTAGCCGTTACGTAAAAAAATTGGACAAACAAAAAAAAATACATAAATTTTTAAATAAATAAAATATATATATATATATATATAAATTTTTATATTTTTTTATAAATATAAATATAAGTATATATATGGATTAATATTTTAATAAATATTTATATATGTATGTGATGAGAGTGTGGGGTCCACATTATTTGGTTTTTCTTGGTTTGAAAATTAAAATCACTCTTTGTTCAAACCAAGCCTCCAACAAGGAGGTGATAAATATCTTTGTTCAAACCACCATCAAACCATCCGTTGGAGATGGTCTTACAAACACACATATAAATCAAAACTTTAACAAAGTAAATCATATTAAAAAGAGAAAACAACACATCAAACATATGAAAATTTAAGGTTAAAATAAAACAGAGATTGACAACATGGACAACGTGATTTATAAGGTTGTAAAAAGTTGAGTGTGTGTATAATTTCTTACAAGTTAGGATGAAATCTAAAATTTAGACACAACATATAAACCATCAATTTAAGTCGTTTCTCTAATTGTATAAGCATGGACATGATATTACAAAACTCGATTAAACCTGAAAGCTCATAACCTTCAAATTTAGTAACATTGTGAAAAAGAAATACGGGTTCAAATCCTTAAAAAACAAGATTATGTAGTATTTAGGAGTAACAAATTGTTATTTAAAAATATTAATTTTAAAAAATAATATATAATTAATAAAAGATAGTTTGGTCAATACACATATAAGAATGACCCTAAGAGAAAGCAAACATACAAAATTTTAATTAATAATTTTGACAAAATCACAAGAATAAACTTAAGCATGTAACTACACTGAGAATAGTGTCAAATATATTTCTTACATACATAAATCAGGATTAATTTGAACAAGTTTGTATGAAACTATAATCTTAGCATCAAAATTAAAAATAGAGATTAAGCCACAACCCTACATTAAAATAGTTGAGATACTTGACAAAAGTAGCACAATTGTTCGGGAAACATATACCACTGAAGTTGCTGGAAAAGTTTTTATCAGCTTGGTCCATGTAATTTAAATTATCTAACAAAGTAAAGTGGTTTCCACTACCCAAAATCATTTGGGTCCCTTGACTGAAAAAACGAAATCAAACTATATGGAAGAGAGAATATTTCAATTGAAAACCGTACACAGATTTTAAATTGGTTGGACCAAATTGTTTCACAGTGAAAGAGCTTATTATATGTAAAGTGGAATATACTAATAAAAACTTTTTAAATACATATAATGTAACACACTGATTTTTATTAATATAATTTTGTAATAGAAATAAACTTGTGGGTTACAATTTTAAGAAAAGAAGGTTTTATATGAGCTAATAGTGGGTAATTATAATTAGGTTTTTCCTGACATTCCTACTTGAAAATTATGTATTCCGCCACAATCTATTATGAAAATTTTTAATTTATAAATTATGATGTATTATATATAAGCCCAACTAATTAAGAGTTCTTTCGGGTTTAATGTCTTACATAGTATGAACCTTTTTTTAATTAAATATATACTGTAATAAGAAATGTATGTACATATACTTCAAATATTAAAGAAAACTTTAATTGATTATATACGTATAAATTGTATATCGTGTATGTATGTACTATTTTCATATCTTCATGTTACAAACATGTTCGTAAAATGATAATGAGACAAAAATATAATTAATATTGTTTAAACCGTCTACTGCATTATCACCATTTTACCCTGTAATCATTTACACATTACAAATATCCATTATAAGGAGCAAGAAACTATTTTCTTTTTACCCTTTAGTCATGAGTGATAAAAGCTTACAATTCACGCATATTATGGTAAAACAACCATTTCTGATGGATTTTTAAAGTATATTAAACTATTTATATAACGTTTTTCAAACATATAATTAAGGAAACATTGTCCCTTCAGGCCTTGAAAGGGTTTTATGTGTATTTCATATATTTTTTTTTATAATCTTATAAACTTAAAATATTATAAAATTTTAATAATTGGTTCCAAAAGTTGAATAAGTTTATTTAAGTGGAAAAAAATGATAGTTATTTGCCAAAATAACACTATTCTAACATGATTTTTCACTCTAGTTCACAAAATATCTTTATTTTCCTCCAAAAATACATTTTGTTTATTATATCTATAAATTTCTTAAAAAGTAAAACACATAAACACAACTAGTTGTTGGATTATTATAAGTTTCAAAAAGCATAAGAGAATCTAAACGACATATGGCTAAACCCTACAAGTCAACAATCGAACATGAATTGATAAATCGCATAAACAAGAGACAAGGGACACGAGTTCAAAATTCGATCCTTAAAACTTCGTTTTATACGATACGTCCCATGTATTAAAACTGTTTTATAGCTAATATTTAATTATGATTCATTAATATTGTGTAAAAAATTTATCATACCTTATTTAGAAAAAATCCATAACTAAATTACTCTATATAGTCAGATTTAGAAAATTAGGTGAACAATAATAACAAAATAACAATAATAATGAAATGATATAGATAATTATATATATTTTTTTTAATTTTATTTGTTGATCAGTGATTGAAAGCAACTAATTTTTTTTTGTTGGTCAATGAAATCAGACATGAATTTTGTTTTGGTCAATGTTTGGAATTTGATAAAAAAAACATAATTAACTATTTTTTTGAGTTGCTTTTTATTTTTTTATTTATTTTTGTGTTCTTTGTTAGTGGCGGTTGTTTTTGTGTCGAGTATATTTTATTGTTTCAGGATAAATTGACAACGGTTAGCTTGTTATAAGCATTTTTTGTCTGCATTTTGATATTTGTGATGTCACCTCCATTGTAATCGAGTAGCTATGCTTGTATAGAATGATGTAACTCATTTTTTCGTTTTTCATACTTTTAATTGGTGGATGCAAGTATTAGGACATTATTTTCTAAACTTTTGTGCTTTACATTCTAAGATTTTACATATATGACAAATTTAATATGGTTTGAGTTTTGATATTTGAGATCATGCTTTTATCCTTTTCATTTCAAGGTTACCATTGCAACATGCTTGATAAATCCCTATTTATATAACAAAATTCTCTTAACTTATTTGTTTTCTTGTTAAAAGGATATCCAATAATCGGTTAAATCAATAAAAGATATATTTACATATATAAAATATTGATTCAATATGTTGCATAAGTCATTTTAACTGGTTTTAATTTATGTCAAGAAACTCAAAACCGGTTTTTGATGAAATCACATCTGGTCACCAAGTATTTTTTGGAGAAAGAAGTGATCAATTTGTTTCTGGATTTGGCTCTTTTTTTTTTTTTTCCGGTTTGGTTCGGGTTAAACAAGTTTCAAGCTAGTTTAGGCTTGAGGTTTAGGTCTTTAGGAATCAAAGTTTTTTCGGGTTGGAGCCGGTTTGCCTTTCGGACTGATTGAAACTGAACCAGCTCCGTTTCGAATTCTCGATTTCTCAGTATCAATTCAAAACCTTTTTCTTCTTCTTAATTTAAACATAAGTTGTAATAGTAACTTATTTTGCAGCCCAAGGCCCAAGTAGATAATCCCTTAAATAATCTGAAGGAAAATAGATTGCTTATTTGTTGGCGCGGCTAAACCCGATTTCATTGGGCCGGGCTCTTATTCACTTGTTACATCTGGGTTGGGCTTACTCCACATATACTACAACACCGTTGACGGATGTTGTTTCATGCTCCGATTGCAACCACCGTGCCTCGCTCAGCACCCGATCTCTGCCCTCTCCATCAGCCGCTGCTCCTCGAGGTAACTTTTAATATTGCGTCGTTTGTGTAGTTAATGGACTGTTTGCTGCTTTATGCCCAAATAATTGATCCTTTTTATCACCTCGAAAATTTAGGTTTTATGTAATCAAATTGCAGACATTAACGGCTTATTATTATTTTTTGTAATGAAATATATTGTCTGATTCTAAAACCAGGATGTGCTCAAGCGCAATGGCGTGTGGCTGATGGTTTTTGTATTAATCATATGATTAATCTGTAACCGTTAGTAGTTTTTGTGTTAATTACACGATTAATCCGTAACCGTTAGTAAACTTCAAGAAAGCAACATTATTTTTTGCTATTTTGTAGACATGGATTATATTTTAGGTTTATGGTAGGTTTTAGTGTTGTATATTGGTTTAAAAGGCGCACAATGCGATAGGAAAGCATTTCCAGGCCTTGAGGCGGAGCCTCGTGTACTTCTGGGTCAAAGTTGGTCGAAATTAGGGTTTATGGGGTTGATACATAGATAAATTCTTGTTGTAAAAAAAGAGCTTATTTTGTTGTACATAAAGCAACTCCTCATTTGTGTGATGCGTGGTCATTTTTGAAAAATTGGCACTTACCCTAAGTTGAAGAAAATAAAACCATGCTGCACTTTTGTTAAATTTCAAGCTTAGGTTAATACTTAATAGAATCCCAAAATTATTTTTTTTGGTCAACAAATTCAGAAAATAAAAATAAAATTCTATTCTAATCTAGTATGTCTCAGTGTGTGCAGTCTCAATCTCTGCACTATACAAATTGCAAACATTGAAATTGATGAAAAAAAATCACTCAGACTACTGTCCTGCCATCATTTTCTTCCCTATTCCTGGCCTCATCTTAATGTTGACTTTTAGAATATCATTACTTTTTCAGTTTTATTATTTTTCTGGATGCCTAATGTTTTATTTATCCAGTTTGATTTAGGTATGTTCAGGTTTTGTTGGAGATTTTTTAATATTAAGTTTCACTGATCTTGGATTGAATTGATTTCAGGCTTTGTTCAAATTAGTTTAGATGCTTTAGATTGATATTTTATTTAACCAACCGGGAGTTTTATTTAATCTTTAAAGGTGTTGATGTTGGACTAATCTTGTAATATTGAGATAGTTAAAGGGTTAAAAGTTTAAAGTTTTGTTTAATTTGTTTTTGGATTATTTTATTTGAGTTTAAAGTTTAGATTAGGATTAAATTTTAGATTAAGTTGGTTTTTGTTGGCAAATTTTTAGGATTAAAGTTTGATTTTTTTATGTTTGGTTTTATTATAAATAGAGGGTTAATGGTTTAGGTTTTCTTGTACCAACTCATTTAATCAATAAAGATTGAGTCTTTTTCTTCTTTGTTCGTATATCTTCGTTTCTGGGAATTCGCAGCAGGGGATTGGGACATCAATTGGTATCAGAGTTGGTCAAGCTCTCATACGGTCGACCATCGAAGGCTCATTCCAGGCGATATTGAGGGCTCGTTCCAGGTGAAGATCGTAATCTCATCCAGTCGACCCAATCGGAGGCTTGTTCCAAGAAACGACAGCGAAGAGTGGTACTAGGCGACGAAATCAAAGTCTCCAGGCAACAATTGAAGGCTCGATCCAGGTAATCAGAGTCGCAATTTTACTTTGGGGGGTTGAAATCGAACTCGAAGAAGAAGTAGCAGCCGATTTCTGTGTGAAATCGAAAGAAAGTTCTGAGTGAACAAGGAGGGATCTGTGTGACCGAATACAACTCTGAGTGAGTTGTAATCGGTTCTGGGTGAACAAAATTAGGTTCTGGGTGAACTAAAACAAGTTCTGAGTGAGCTGTTCGGAAGACATCTGTGTGATCAACAGGGTTCTGTGTGAATCAAACCTAGGAAGGAGTATGGCAGGTGCAAACTAGGGAGGAGGAGATGGTGTTATGGTACCTGCCAGAGAACAAAACCATGTTTCCCTACAGTGCCCTAGGCTGACAACCACAAATTACACACCATGGGCTATCATGGTGGAAACGATTTTGAAGGCACAAGGCCTATGGGATGCGATAGATCTAGTGGCTAGAGCTACAATTGATGCTAGGAGGAACTACACCACAAAGGCCATAATCTCTACCTGAGGACATGTTGCTTCCAGTAGCAAGATATGAGTTTGCAAAGGATGTATGGGAGGCAATTAGGGTAAGGTTTCTTGGAGCTGATCGAGTGCAAAAGGCCCGATTGCAAACTCTTAGGAATGAGTTAGAAAAGTTGAAGATGAAAGATGATGAAACCATTGATGAATTCTCAGGTAAGTTAAGTGGTATCTTGATAAAATTCAAGAATCTGGGATCAAATTTAGAAGATGAAGTCATAGTTCGAAAGCTGCTGAATTCAGTCCCAAAGAAGTATTTACAAATAGTGGCTGCATAGAACAATATTCGGAGATTGACTCAATGCCATTTGAGGAGGCTGTTGGACGATTAAAGGCTTATGAAGAGAGGATTAAAGGACAAGATGAAGAAGAAGAAAATCAAGGTAAGTTGTTGTTTTCAAGCTCGAATAATAGGAAAAGCCATGGGAAAGAAACAAATGGCAGGAACAAGGGCCGCGGTAGGGGTGAAAACAGCTTCAAAATGAAAGAGATTGAGATTGCAAAATAATTCTCTGTGTATCAATGACAACCCAAATACCCTTTAAATAGGGATACACATGACCAATAAAGTAGGAAACATATAACAACCTAAAATACAAGATATTTATGACTAAATTAATAATCAATCTAAAATAAATTAATACATAATTTATATTGCTAATACACCCCCGCAGTTGAAGCATTCGAGGAGCAAACGCTTAAACTGGAGCGAAAAGTCTGAAAGAGCTGTCTTGATAGGCCTTTTGTGAAGATGTCGGCATACTGAAATGAAGCAGGAATGTGAAGCACCCTGATGTGACCAATTTTGACCTTTCCCCGAACGAAGTGAATATCTATTTCAATATGTTTGGTCCTCTGATGTTGAACTGGATTGTTGGAGAGATATACAGCAGAAATGTTATCACAGTAGACAACCGAGGCATGGCGTAGAGGAGTTTGAAGTTCCAAGAGGAGATTACGAATCCACGTGGCTTCAGCAACAGCATTTGCAACCCCTTTGTATTCAGCTTCTGCACTGGATCGAGACACAGTTGGTTGTCTTTTAGAGGACCAAGAGAGGAGGTTATCGCCGAGAAAAATGCAATAACCTGAGGTAGACCTGCGGGTGTCCGGGCAGCCGCCCCAGTCTGTGTCGGAGTAGGCCACAAGAGAATCATTTTTAGACTTGACAATGCGAATTCCGAACTGAAGAGTTCCCTGAAGATAACGCAGAATGCGTTTCAGAAATGCAAAGTGTGGTTCGCGTGGTTCATGCATGAAAAGGCAGACTTGCTGAACTGCGTAGGAGATATCCGGCCTTGTAAAGGTGAGATATTGAAGTGCCCCTGCGAGGCTGCGGTATAGAGTGGGGTCAGGGAACAGTTGGCCGTCTTTAGCGCTGAGTTTGGCTGTTGTGTCGACTGGAGTAGCGCATGGCTTGCAAGCTGACATGGAGGCGCGTTCTAGTATCTCCTTTGCATAATTTGATTGGGACAGAAATATGCCATTTGGTTGTGGGGTAACCTTGATTCCCAGAAAATGATGAAGCTGGCCGAGGTTAGTCATGGCAAAGTCACTGGAGAGATTATTAATAATGGCATGCAACATGCGATCATTGGATGCAGTGAGGATGATATCATCCACGTATAGTAGGAGGTATGCAATGTTGGTTGGATCCTTGTGATAGATGAACAAGGAAGTATCACATGAGCTGCTGTGGAAGCCATGAGTGGTGATGAAAGATGCAAAACGTGTGTACCAGGCACGGGGGGCCTGTTTGAGGCCGTACAAGGATTTCTTCAGGTGGCACACATGTGTGGGATAACGTTTGTCAACGAATCCAGGTGGTTGGTGAATGTAGACTGTTTCATCCAAGTGGCCATGTAAGAAGGCATTTTTAACGTCCAATTGGTGTATGGACCAGATATGAAGTGCAGTGGTTGGGGCAGAAGTGGATTTTGACCTGGTGGTCATCGGGTGAGTGTTAGTTGGAGGTAAATTGTTGATGTTGGTTGATGGGCAGGGTGGTGGTGTTGGACAGGTTGATGGTGGAGGGCGGGGGCGCTTGGAGTAAGTAATGGGGAAGGATGGGGGGGCTTTGGGGGCAGTACTTGGCTGTTGAAAAGTGAAACCCGGAGGGATTGTGTCATCCAGAAAGGTATATGATGTTGGAGGGTGAGGTATGGTGTATGGGAAAATGTGTTCATCAAAGGTAACATGACGGGAGATGTGAACTTTGCCCGTGGTGGGATCGAAGCATCTATAGCCGCGGAAATCGGAAGGGTATCCAAGAAAGATGCAACGGACAGAACGAGGATGTAACTTGTGGGGTTGGGTGGCAGAGGTGTTGGGGTAACATGCACATCCAAATATTCGGAGGTGGGTATAATCAGGATGTCTAAGGTATAGGGCAAAGGTGGGTGTATAAAAATTGAGCCGTTTGGTAGGAAGGATGTTGTGGAGATAGGCGCAGGTGTGAAGGGCCTCGACCCAAAATGAAGGAGGTAGGTTGGCATGAATAAGAAGGGCACGAATGATATCGTTTAGACGGCGTATCATCCGCTCGGCCCGGCCATTTTGGGAAGAAGTTTGAGGACATGAGAACCGGAACAAGAGACCATGTTGAATTGCAAAGTTTTTGAAAGCTTCATTGTCAAATTCACCCCTTAAATCACATTGGAAAGTTTTGATTTTTCTGTTAAATTGGGTGAGTATTAGTTGATGGAATTTGGTGAAAGTGGGGAAAGCTTCTGATTTAAATTTTAGTGGGTATACCCAAACAAAATGAGAAAAATTGTCAATCAGCAGCATGTAGTATTTGTATCCGGTTTTACTAGCAATTGGTGAGGTCCACAAGTCACAATGAACAATATCAAAGGGAGCAAAAGTAAAAGAATTAGAAGAATAAAATGGTAATCTTTTATTATTTGAAAGTTGACAAGAATGGCAAACACGTGACAGTGTGTTTTTATTACAAGAAATATTAGAAAAACGACTTAAGACATCTAAAACTTGAGCTCCGGGGTGGCCAAGACGATCATGCCATGGTTGAGAAGGAGATGTGATGTAGCATGCTTGAGGCGGGAGTTGAGGAGGAGTGAAAGGATAGAGATCCCCGGTGCTGTTGTGTCGCGAAAGAATCCGTTTAGTTTTGAGATCCTTCAAAGAAAAACCAAAGGGGTCAAATTCAATTGAAACATTATTGTCACGAGTAAAACGTCGTACAGAAATTAGATTTTTAATGATTTGAGGGCTATAAAGAACATTAGGAAGTATGTATGTTCGGTTGGGTAATGGGTGAAAGCCCATGCCAGATCCATGCACTGGTAAAGTATGACCATTGCCGACAAGAATAGGACTGCAATAAGGAGAATGAGAGTTAGGAAGTAGTATTTTACCGGGATCATTAGTCAAGTGTGAGGAGGCGCCTGTGTCCAAAATATCTGAGGTCCAGGTTGAGCTAGGGGAGTTGAACTGCAGACCTGCCATAGCATTGCTGAGGTCAGAAGGGCTTAAGGCATTGTAGCTGCTTGGGGGCTGATTGGGATAATGGGGAGTGGGAGGATCTGAGTAGCCAGAAAAATGGGCTTGAGAAGGTGGTTGTGAAAGTGGAACTTGGGAATGGTTTGGGCGCCATGGTGGTTGGGATGGGTAGGGACATGGAGGGGGAGTCCACCACGCCCAATTGGGGTAAGATGTGGGGGGGTTAGACCAAGGGTTAGGTTGATAGCGGCCTGAGCCGCGACCCCTGCCACCGCGTCTGTTCCAGTTGTTGTGGCGGCCCCTGCCACGTCCTCGGGAAGGTATGGAATTGTCGGATGGGCTGTAGTTATGGGCAGTGGTATGTTGTGATGGTTGGACAGCAGGTGCAACAGGTGCAGCAAGAACAGTGGTTTGGGTGTTGGGTTGAGCCTCAAGACGAATGACTTCATCTTTGAGGATGCTAATGGCTTGATCCCAGTCGACCCCTTGCTGATTTATCAAAGGAGCGGTGGTGCGATATTCATTAGGGAGTCCACGAACCAATTGTAGAACCAGTCGAGACTCGGAGACAGGCTGGTCCACATCAGCCAGTTGATTGGCTAAGTCAGACAGTTTCTGACAATAATCATCAACCGAGGAGCATGCACTAAGAGTGATGTTACAGAACTTAGTTTCAAGGGTAGCCGCTCGTGCTCGTTTGTTGCTCAAAAAAATCTTTTCCAGTTTGTTCCATGCCGTGTGAGCCGTGGCGTTTGTGTCAAGTATTCGAATAAGAAGATCATCAGACACAAAGTATGGAAAAGTATCAATAAAATTTCCATTTATCCGCGATCTAGTACTGTAGATCCATTGTAGAACCAGTGCATCCAGTTCCTTCCACGCTTCTAGATTAGACGATGAGTCAATCGGAGTCGGCTTTCCATCAATATGGTCGGAGACTTTATACGCAACAGCATGTAGGCGAAAAAGCTTCACCCAGGAAGAGTACGCCACCTTCGTGCCATCTAGGGTTCGTATTTTGGTATGAATATTGGAAACAGAGTATGCCGGATGAAGGGTCGTCGGTTTGGCCGAAGAGGGTTCGGTCGTGTCTTTTGTCATGACGGCGAACAGGAAGGAATTAGGGTTGGAAGGGTAATCAGAACCGTAGCTCTGATACCATGAAAGAGATTGAGATTGCAAAATAATTCTCTGTGTATCAATGACAACCCAAATACCCTTTAAATAGGGATACACATGACCAATAAAGTAGGAAACATATAACAACCTAAAATACAAGATATCTATGACTAAATTAATAATCAATCTAAAATAAATTAATACATAATTTATATTGCTAATACAAAAATCATGGAAAAGGGGCTGATCGATATGAGCAGGAAGATGACGAAGGAGTTGGCCCTGAATCAGCTCGTGATCAAGAAAAAGAAAGAGGTTATGGACGTGGTGTTGGTCGAGGGAACTACAAAAGAAACTTAAGGTGTTATGAATGTGGAAGGGCTGGACATTTTGCTTATGAATGTCCGGATTTGAAGGAAAAAGAGGAAGAATTGGGATTTGCTAAGCCCATGAAGATGGACCTGCATTGCTGTGAAGAGAAGGCAAAATATTACAAGATTAGGGGGGTGATTGTTGGACTAATCTTGTAATATTGAGATAGTCAAAGGGTTAAAGTTTAAAGTTTTGTTTAATTTGTTTTTGGATTATTTTATTTGAGTTTAAAGTTTAGATTAGGATTAAGTTTTAGATTAAGTTGGTTTTTGTTGGCAGAATTTTTAGGATTAAAGTTTGATTTTTTTATGTTTGGTTTTATTATAAATAGAGGGTAATGGTTTAGGTTTTCTTGTACCAACTCGTTTAATCAATAAAGATTGAGTCTTTTTCTTCTTTGTTCGTATATCTTCGTTTCTGGGAATTCGCAGCAGGGGGTTGGGACATCAGTTGATTCTTCTTGAACTGTTGTTTTTCCTATTCAAAGCTTGTTTTTGTATCTTCCAATTTAATAACTTGTTAAGTTCATTTTGTGTTGGTCTGGAAATCACTTGGTTAAAAGTAATTTTATACAGTTCCTTTGAACACGTCTACCATACTGAATTGAACTCAATGCATTTCTCCTCATTTTCAGATAAGGTGCCATGGCCTTGCTGTTCAAGGTAGCATCATTTCCTCATTCTTTTCATTGATTTTAATTAGCATTATTTATATGATCAACTGATCTGTTTTTGGTCTTCATATTCTGCATTTGCTTAATAAATGCTTGTTTAAAAAATAATTTAAAGCTTGTTACTTGTTGAACTCAACCTCCTGAGAAGACAGATGCAATGGTTTTTCACACTTCACTATAGAGCAAGAATGAATGACCAAAACCAACCTAATTTATCTTTTTATTGTTATACACACTCTGTTTTACATAATGTGTATTTTTCATGTCAGGATCCAAACAAGATTTCAGCATATCGTGACAGAAGGTTTCCAGGAACACAAGAAGAATATGAACACGCACTCCAAACTTCAACCACTGTGTATATTGGCAACATGTCTTTCTATACGACCGAAGAACAACTTTATGAGTTGTTTTCTCGAGCAGGAGAAATTAAAAAGATTGTTATGGGTTTGGATAAGAACACCAAAACGCCTTGTGGTTTCTGCTTTGTGATGTAATTTAAAACCTCATAATCACTTATAGTATACTTGTCACAAGTCTAAACTTATTTGAATTTAAATTTCTAATCAAAAGAAGTAATTTTTAAATTTGTGTTTTTCAGGTACTACTCTAGGGAAGATACTGAAGATGCTGTGAAATACATAAGTGGGACCATACTTGATGATCGTCCTATTCGTGTAGATTTTGATTGGGGATTCCAAGATGGAAGGCAATGGGGTCGTGGCCGAAGTGGTGGACAGGTGTCACCTATATTACTATAATTTTTTCATCTTCATATTATTATCAAGGTTTATGCTTTTCTTGATTCATACTATTTTTTTTGAGCAGGTGAGGGATGAATATCGCACAGATTATGATCCTGATATCCTTTTAAGTTTAAATCAGTTAAACTATATATCGCATTGTTGAAGGCATAAACAATATCTTTGTGATCTTTTAGCCATTGAAATAGCATATCTAACTCTATAAGATTAACATATTGATTCCTTGACTTGTCAAACATAGAGGTGGTTATGGGAAATTGGTGCAGAAAGAGTTAGAAGAACAAAGGCAGGTGGTAGACTATGGAGTTGGATCACTGGGATCTTTTCAGCAACCACATATGGCTCAGAATTGTAAGTTCACAAGCTGCTTTTTTTAATTATTTAAATTCATCTTT
This sequence comes from Mikania micrantha, assembly GCA_009363875.1. NCBI lineage: Eukaryota > Viridiplantae > Streptophyta > Magnoliopsida > Asterales > Asteraceae > Mikania > Mikania micrantha. Next base: position 108,515,097 of record CM018680.1, read on the forward strand.
CTTCTTCTTGTGTGTGTGTGTGTGTGTGTGTGTGTGTGTGTGGGGATTATACATTATGTACATTTGCTGAGTTTAATGTCCTGCAGATGGAAGACATGGAGGAGGTGGCGGTCATGGTTATGGTGGGTCCAACCGACATGGTAGAGGAGGTGATGCCTCACATTAGTCTTTTTTGTCTATATTTTTTCATGAGCGTTCAACAAATTGAATTTCAGATAACTTTAATAATTCGAATCAAATAATTTCAGATTTTAAATTTTTGAGGATGATTCGAATTCAAAATAAATTCGAATAAACCAATTCAAATTCAAATTTTGAATTCATTATTAAATTTGAAATTTGATTCCCTTCGAATTCAGAATTTTTTGTGCCTCGTTTTTATATATATTAAACCACTTATATATATAAAATAAAAAAAATGTATACAAATATATCAGTTTCGAATCAAATTGAAAATTACAAACCTTGAAACTCAATATCAGACTTCAAATTCGAAAATTTGAACCGAATTTCAAATTGGTGATTTTCGAATTAAATTCAAATCGAATTTCGGGTTTTTCGATTTCAATTTGAAAACTAAACACCCTTATTTCTTTTTGGTTGATTTCATGCCATTTTTTTGACAAAAAAACATAAGCTGCTTTTTAATTGCGTATTTTATACAAACATTAGATTACCACCGGAAGAGATACCGTGATGATGACCGCCGAGGTTCAGATATCCCCAAGAGGAATTCTGAGAATGAACCTAGAAGAAACTCTGATCATGACTCCAGACAGGTAATCATGTCTGTTTTCTCAGTTTTGTGATTACCCCCCTTTACACTAGTCTAAATGTTTTCTAGAATAAATAGATTTCTTCAACTTAACTTGGATTAAATAATCTGAATTTTTTTGTCATCTTTTCATATACCACATTACACCATCCATATAAACAGGAGAAAAATCCACGTTTCCGTGAGCATGGTGACTCAGATGACGAGGAAGATGACCGCAAACGACAGAAGTAAATGGAAGCTGTTCATTAGTCATTGTTCTAGGTAAATTTGTTGAAACATTTCCTTTATGTAAAATATTGTTAAAAGTTAGTTAAAATTTTATTAATTTGAAATTTCTAGGAAGAGAAAAATGAATGGATTTTAAAATATTTTGTTGGAATTTATGCTTCTGCTCCTGGGTTGAATTCATATATTTAAACGAAGATATTATGGGTTTATTTCCTTGGTCTAGTTGCCCAACCAAATTGTTTAGGCCAGGGTATGATTGATTTATAGTTACAATAATGCTCTCGATTTTATGTCAAATTCTGGATTATCAATCATTTAATCTCATGAAATGTATAGGTTTTTTTTAACTAAACTCAGACCCCTTTTAAGCTCTCTCCCCTACATGTTTGTCCAACCTCATTACTGCTAAGTTGAACAATTAAGATGCCCTTATCTAGATGTATTAAAATTTGATATGGAAGTCACATGAGATAAGTTGCGATCGTAAAACACAAGTCTATGTAGTTTAAAGATTTTTATCATCAAGGAATATTCAAACATTTTTTTGGTTAACTTTAGCTAGGGAAGGAAATTTATATTATTAGATTCTATCAATATGTAGAGATCATTCATAAAAATCACATGATATTTGTTAAAAACTTAGAATTTGAGGAGGTTTTCCTTGCATAACATTAAGCCTTGAGGGTATGGTAAATGGAGTGGTTGTAAGGGGTTGAGACTTGAGACTGCTAGAATGGGGATCAGTTATTTTATATATTTATGCATAGGAAAAGCGTTGGGGGATTTCATTGTATATTTTATTTGGTTCAGGCTTTTTTCTTTTCTTTTCATTCCTTTTTTTTTTCTTTCTTTCTTTCTTTTTTTTTTTGAAAGCACGTCAAACTATCCGACAACCGAACTAAAATGGCATTTCAATTTTTTGTTGCATCGGGTTAGGACAAAATGAATTTATCCTTTCTTCCAATTAGCCAAAACCAAAATGAATGCGTGATAGTTAAGGTTGTTATCTGTGACTGTTTATATTGAACAATTAAATCTTCGTACACGTAACCTAAGAGGATTTTGGGTGGTAATACCATACTTTCTGTTCAAAACTTCAAATTATTGTAGGTTTAAATTCTGTTAGGTGCAGATATAATGATTTTATCTTGTAAAATCTAGGCCTTGTTGTAGAATATGCTTCTATGTTATTAAATGCTACAATAGTTGGTAAAATAAAATTAAGCGGGTATTTACAATTAAATATAAAAGTAAATTATTTATGCAAGTATTTGATGAAGTGGATATGTTTGAAAAAAATTGTTAGATGGTTCTAGAATGTTTGTAAATGTCTAGGAAGGTTTTTGAAGTGAGAACACACGAGATAAGCCATTTAGTGAACGAAAGAAATGTTTGATTGCATTTCAATGCGTTTTTTTAAAAAATTTTTATGATAAATGGCTGAAATGATATTTACCGTTTTTTTTTTATTTCTAATAAATTTATGTGGACCTTGTCTCATGGTTCGAGTAAATGTTATTCAAACTCAATGATTCCAAGAGTTTCTTATAAGTTGGTCAATTACTCGGGATTTCCGGTCAAACTTAAGCGAGAAATAGGGGTCAAGGTTTGAGTTTTTAAACTATCCATAATTTTTAACATAAAAGATGGTTTATGTTCTCATCTGGGTGGTAGACACACGTTGTCACATATATCAAACAAATTTTAATATTTTATGTTTCAAGCTAACCGATTTTCAAAAACCTAGATAAAAATGAAAACAAATATACATACACCTAACGTTAATACGACCAACACATTTACAACAAAATATAAAACAAAACATTAAAACATTAATTCAAATTCAAAACTAAAGTAGAAAAAAAAAATATGACACATAGAATACCAAGGGAATCCACGGTACATATTGCAAATTAAACTACTTTTGAGGTTTTTAAAATACGTATCATGATAGCACTGATCACGTCTCGTTATCTTTGACTCTCTTCACTCTGGTATTAAAAAATAAAAATTAGACTAAATTACTAATATGATTCATATGTTTTGTTAGTATTTATTTTTGATTTGCTCTTAAGTTTAATAAATTATTCATATGGTCCCAAATTTTAGACATTTGCAACACATATATTTCTTAGGTCACCAAATAAACTCACATACCTCACCAAATTACTCACATAAGGATTACATGTGTTAACAAATGTCTAAAGTTTGGAATCATACAAGCAATTTATGAAACATAGGGACTAAGAGTGAAATATTAGCAAATCACGTTAATCATCTTGGTAACGTACTGTTAAGAATATAATACTTAGACAAACTAATAATAACACCCTGGTACCGTAGATAATAAGACTAAAACTGACTAAAGAACATCGATACTGTTATATAACTATTTTTATATGTATTCCAGTCACCACAATTGGGACCATTGGGTCATCTACTCGTCTTACTTTCGTATGTTCCTTTCATGTAATTAAACATGTTAATGTCATTGAAATAACACGTGTATTAAAGTCTGAAAACACAACACATCTCGCGTTGTTGTTTTTTTATTTTGCTAATATTTTTGTATAAAATTATTTTTTAAGAATTTTCAGACCATAATAACAAGACATAATAGTGTTTACAATTATTTTTTAATCTTTATAACCGAGTTACAGTAACGTCATATGTTTTGTTAACTATTTTTATATCTTTTTTCACTTATAATAAATATTTAATATTTCATAGAATCAATTATGCATAATGCACACATTTTAACCTAGTAACTAATACACAACAAATTCTTAATGACCACAATCTAAACAATAACATCCAAAATACGAATTTTAAATTGATCTAATGATAAAAAGTTTAAAATAAATTTTAAGCAAACATCATTTAAAAAATACATAATATATAAAGTTACGTCTATAATTCAAACACAAATTTCAAATACACCAGAATCGAAAATTACAAATTTAATATCAAAATTCTAATTGGTTATTAATTCAACTCGAAAATTCGAAATCCAATTCCGAAACTGGGATTCAAATTTGATTTGATTTACGAGCTTCTCAGCTTCTCATAATCTTTTTAGATGAGGCTGTTTAATTTATTCATTTATATCCATATATATAAATCAAAGTTAACTGTCAAAATGGTCTATGTGTTTATATCAAAAATGTCATTTTAGTCTTTAAATAAAATTTTTTGCCATTTTAACCATAGTCTTTGAATTTAGTTGCCAATATAATCATTCGTCTAAATTTTTGTTATCATTCTAATCCTTATGTTTGAAATTTACTTGCTAATATAGTTCATAAAATGGCAACTAAAATTTAGACGAATGACTATATTGACAACTAAATTAAAACACAGTGATTAAAATAACAACAAAAATTATTTAGGGACTAAAATGACATTTTTTATATAAACACATTGACAATTTTGGCATTTAACTCTATAAACCCAATCCTGAAACTGGTATTCAAATTTGGTTTTTTAGATGCGATTTCTTAAAAACAAATTTTGTTTAATTTAATTTACGTGATTTTTGTGATTTATTTTGAAATTCAACATAAAAAAAATGTAAACGTAGCATAAAAATTACAAATTTACTACAAAATATACAAATCTAATAAAAAAAATATACTTTTAGTTTTTACAAATTTTTAATTCCTTGGATATAATCTAGAAATTAACAATATTAGATTATGATTAATCTAAAGAAAAGTCAAATGATCTTGTTTCCTAGGGGTTGCCAATTAAACCCAATTTAAGCTAATCCCCTTTTATTGAATATGTATTAGCATGACCCTAATCCTTTACTCGGTCGTACGATGTGGAACCAAGTCTGTGTTCAACCGCTTATGTTCAATGGAAAATGGTCGAAAGTCCTGTCAGGAGGTCAGCCATTACTCTTTGATTCCAACCTATAAATCGTCATCATCAATGATCTGGTCTTTATTACGATCTCCATAAACCAAAATCCATCCGCAAGAATCTGTAAATTTGGTGTAATTGAAGGTTCGCTAAAATTGAAATTACAGACAATGAAAAATTATATTCCCTGCTTACAATGTTTCTGCTCAACTTCAGATGACAAAGTGGTCCATAAGAATCAAAAAGGTCACCATAACTTTCTTTGTCCTTTTCGTATATTCTTTTCTTCTATTTCATGGCTTATTGGTTCATTATAACCGACAAAAATCGGGTCTTTTCAAGAATTTGATATAAATTATGTATTGGGTGGGCATGTATGATTGAATCAAGAATTTGATATTGAGCATGTTTTTGGAAATTTAATAAAAAGAAAAGGGTGGTGTTTTTCAAGGGATTTGAAGATAGTTATGGAAGTGTATGATTGAATCAAGGCTATGAAAATTGTGAAATGCAGGTGGGGAAAGTGCTACAAAATTTAGGTTATTTTCTTACCATGAGCTGAAAGTTGCTAGTGATGGTTTCAGTTTGAAGAAGAAAGTTGGGGAGGGAGGTTTTGGAGCGGTTTACAAGGTGATTTATGTACCAAAATGTTTGATTTAATTGTCACACTTATGCTGTAAATTCATCTGAGTAACTTCAATTTACCTTTTGTTTCGCACAGAAATGTTCTTTTTATCTAAAATTACAAAAAAACAATTAGTTATCTGCATTTTACTTACAGAGAAGTGCATATGATTACATTTATCCTCTTGACTAAGAACAGGGTCAACTAACCGACGGGACCATCGTGGCAATAAAAGTGTTATCCGTAGAACTTGAATCAATGAGAGGAGAACGTGAATTCATATCTGAAATTGCTGCATTATGCGATGTCCAGCACGAAAATCTTGTAAATCTTCATGGGTGTTGTGTTGAAGGAGCCAAAAGATGTTTGGTATACGATTATATGGAAAACAATAGCCTTGCATATCAATTTCTAGGTATTTAACCGTTTTTTCTGTCCTCGTATTTACCTTAAATTTTGACATTTGTCACAATCTCAATTGATCATTTTCATGTAGTGACTGTTTAATTGGTCTTGTTATGTATAGGTGGTGAGCAGAATAGGATTAGTTTTGATTGGACAAAAAGGAAGAATGTTTTACTAGGAGTTACTAAAGCCTTGGCATATCTTCATGAAGAGAAAAGCCCTCATATAATTCATAGGGATATAAAAGCAAGCAATGTGCTTTTAGATGACAAATTTAATCCAAAAGTAGCAGATTTTGGGCTTGCAAGATTGTTTCAAGATGGTACTTCTCACATTAGCACTCGTGTTGCGGGTACATTGTAAGTCTTAAATGATCTCATTTTTGTTGGTTTCTAGTGCAAATTCACTAACATCTTCATATGTTAATTCTAGAGGGTATCTCTCTCCAGAGTATGCTATTAGTGGACATTTGACTCGAAAATCAGATGTTTATAGCTTTGGTGTACTACTTCTTGAAATAATAAGTGGACGTCCAATAGTTGATTTTGATGTAAAACATGGAGAGCAATTCTTGGTTGATAAGGTAAGTTAGATCCAAACTCTAGATGTGCAAACTAAATGCTCTTGGTGTGTTTGTACTTTATGAAAATTTGTTTGTTCAGGCATGGGGCATGCATAACTGTGATGGTCTGGTAGAGCTGGTGGACCCTGTGTTGTTGAAAGGGGATGACGATGATATGATAATAACCGAGGCTGTGTGGTTCATGAAGGTTGGGTTATTATGTGTCCAAGAGGTCACAAAACTTAGGCCCCGGATGTCTGATGTCATAAAGATGTTGAATGGTGAAACGAGTGTGGAAGGAGTGAATATTTCTCAACCGGGGTTTGTGGCTGATCTTATGGATGTCAAAATTAACAAGAAAACGGCGAGCCAAACTTTTTAATGGTTATATAGTCTATGTCCAGTTATAAAGCTAACAAGTCTATTAAAATCTTTAGGAATGAATGTCTTTATTGAGCTTGAGATTAACAGCAAGTGTCTTTGTGTACAAAAATGCATATATAAATAAATATGAGACAGAAAATGATGTTCACATCCCAAACATGATGACAGAAAATGGTTCATAAACTTAATTCATTTCAAAAACAATTTTATAGAACCAAAGATACGAGGTTCTCAATCCTTTTTAAAGTACTTTATTGGCAGTTATGAGTTAGTTAAACCTTGACAGTGGTAACTTGGGCCATAAGCAACGCGATGACTTCTGGTGAAACTTTTGCAGCTTGTTTTTTCAAGTGATCTATCTTTTCAACCGTCTCGTCATCAAGCCGCTTTACATTCAATCCAGAAAATCCAGTTGACTGTTTGTTGAGCAATGTTAAAAAAAAATGTTAACCTCTCATCATCATGGATCAATCAAGAGAATAGATTGTACCTCTAAGAATGTTTTCTGGTATTCTTTCTCCATATGGGCTCGATATTTGGCTACTTCTTCTTCAGCTTCATCCTTTGCTTGTTTAAGCCTGCTCATTTTCGCTGCAGATATAAAAAGGACCCATTCTCAGTGATATATTATTCATTTTTTTGAATAAACTAGAGAAGAAGATCAAATCAAGCAGAACAATGTTATAGCCATACAATCAAGGATGTCAAACTAAGAGGTATGACAAGCAATACTTGAATCGTAGCCAAAAGCCCAAAACTTTTGTTTAGTTGTTTAAATCGGATGAAACAATTGCAATACCTATTGGTTTTTTTTTAAGTTTCAGGCTCAGGCTTTACACAAAGACTGAAAGTCCAATCGGTTAAAAGATCGAAACCTGGTATGGTATACTCTATTAGATCTGGTCTTTTAGCCTTCCCTTTTCTTTCAAAAAATCAGGCTTTGGTCCAGGTCAGGTTTTCTCAGGCTCGGGCAGCATCGACCCATTTACTCACCCCTTCCTATGACCCAAACATTGCCTAACCATGAACCAAATCATGGCTCAAACCGCGACCTGAACCAGAACCTAAATCATGACTCGATCCATGACCCAAACCATAACATGACAGGTGACCCATGAATTGTAATTTGTCTTTTCCATTCTCATACGGTAATCAAAAAAGACAATGGAATGATAATGATAAACAAACAAGACAATAGAATGGTAATGATCCATTCCATTTGTTTCATTACCTCATGGTTGTAAATTGTATTGCACAAAAGGTAGTTATTATGGAAACATGAAATCTATACCAGTTCTTGCAGCATTGACTATTTGTCGAGCTTCTTGTTCAGCAACTAGCAATTGCTGAATACCACCTTGTCGTCTATAATCTTCCATACCCGCAGACTGCAAATTTTTAAAGCATCCGTAGTCTTGAAATTATCAAACAAAATTTATGATTAATGACATTCCAATAAATAGTATCTGGTATAGGACAATCTATTGTCTACAAACCAGATTTTAAAAATGTATATAGATCCATGTCGATCGGATTTGAATATTTGATTTGAGAAAATCACTTTATATCTCGAATTTCAGTCATATCCTAGACTGTAACAAACATCGTCATGCATGCACTGGATTGAATAATCATGGATGATTGTATCGATGCCATTGTTATTCTTTGAGATTCATAGATTAAATAGCATAAACAAATTGCTGATGCGAATAATTTAGGTTTGAGTAATAAAAAATCGTACCTGTAGCGCGCAGTAGAACCGAGCGATGCGATCAATCGGAAACGTTTAACGGTGACGGAAAGAGATCAATAGAGGCGATCGGAATGAGGATGGGTTACCGAGAACTGGTATGGCCGTTAATAATGGGATCCACTTAACTCTAACATCGTTAAAACAGAATTTCATATATCTCTATTAATCTATTATTGTAAGTTTGTAACTCATAAATTTACAAACTTTCTCGAGTTATATTAAAAAATATTATACATTATATTATGTATCGAAACTCGTATGTCGTAACTTCGAATTTCCTGTTATTTAGACTTGTGTGTCACAAGTTTTACCAGATATGTGTTTGGTTTCTTAGGCTATGGAAACCTACCTATGTAATAAATCGTTGAGTCCCTTTAATACCCGACTAACTAGGAATATAAGTAAAGCGCGTACGCATTTAACCGAGTCGGTGCAGTGGCGGAGCTTGACCGAAACTTCAGGGGGGGCGAAATATATTTTTTTTCTTTCAGGGGGGCGAAATAAAGGTTTTTAAAAAATTTTACACTACGTATCGAAAAATATACACTACTGCACGAAAAACAGGGGGGCAGTCGCCCCCCTAGTCTTCACTAAGCTTCGCCCATGAGTCGGTGGCCTATGAAGAAACCGATTATAATGAGGCTTGAACTTGAGACCTTTAGCTTGTTTATTTACCTCTTAAACCACTACATTGAAATTTACCAAATGTGTTTTTATCGTGGTTGGATCAAGCTTTCATACTGAGCTTTCTGAGTTTCAGAAACTTATACAAGTAGGAATAAATATACTCTTTTGAGCTCATATATATATATAAATTTTAATTAATTATATGTGTTTTGTATTTTAAATTTTTAACATTTAGTTTATTAGTTTGCATTTAAAATAGAAATTAACATATTGATTTAACTTGTGCATTTTTTTGAATAATTATGTTTATAATTTTTTTATTAAGTGTTTAGTATTAGATTTATTTAAGATGATTATTTCCAATATTTGAGAATAATAATGTTGAGTTTATTAATTTTACATATTATATTTTTTGTTTTAATCATGAATGAACACTAACATGAATTTCTGTATGGCTATGTGATGATGAGTCGTTCATGAGCAAGTTTAAGACTAAATAAACAAACATACACAAAGGCCATTGGTGCTTGTTTGATTCGTTTACAACGTCAATCAAAGCTACGCGTATATTTGAGATGAGTTTAGTTGTTACAATATAAATTTTACGGCATTTATATATTTCATCTTCTTAACTTGCAAAATTACATATTTCTTCCAATCATGCTTAAAAAGCATTATACATTATGCATTAAAAATTTATACCTAGGAAAAATATGTAATTTTGTAAGTTAGGAAGTGAAAATATGTTATTTTCCGTAAATTACTTGGTGATGTTTTTTAATTGGTCCATTTTGCACGTGGAGATGATAAGATCAAAAAGGATAACTAATAAAATGTAGAGTACCAATGAGGCATTGTCTCAATGGTACTTCAAAATTCTTTCAAATGTAAGGTCTTGGGTTCAAATCCCTTTCGCAGTAAAAACGGCGTCTAAGAGGGGTCAGGGGGTTTTCCCAGTGGGGTTTCCTCCTGGGTGGTTGTGGTGGCTCATGGGAGGTCCAGGTAACTAGACCTTGGTGACATGACCTAGAAACAGTGGGTTCACACGATTGAGACCTTCGCCGTTCAAAAAAAATGTAGAGTAAATTACCGATATAGTCTTTGTGGTATGTTAGTATTCCACTCTTGGTCTCTAGGTTTCATAAATTACCCATATGGTCCTAAAATTTAGACATTTGCAATACATATAGTCCTTAGGTTACTATATTACCCTCACATAATTGACCAAATTACCCTCACATAAGAACTATATGTGTTACAAATGTTTAAATCTTGGAACAATATGTATAATTTATGATATCTATGGACCAAAAGTAAAATTATTAGCAAAACATTTGGATCATATCAATAATTTACTCTAAAAAAAATGTACGCTACTTCCCACGAAAAAAAGGTAAAAGTCCAGAAAAATATGAATAATTTTAACAAAGAATAGACTCAAACGGAAGATGAAGGTTGACAATAGTTGACAAAGTTAGGTGGCAGCCTAATCATTGCCTAATTCGAAAACATATTTAATGGTTATAAATATAATATATGGTAGAACGTTTAGTCGTTAAGTAGCACAAATAATGGTGTTCATGGCTTGCTTCAAGTTGTAAAATTCTGATCTCTGTTAATTTTATACCATATATAACATAATACAAAAGGAAAAACGATTTCCTTAAATACAATTTTCAATATAGACATGTAATTACCACCCTATTTGAATATAATCATCAATCAATACATAAAAGTCTATTTCATTTAATTTGTGTCAATATCTATAAATATATTTGTCATTTGGATAACAGTATAGATCTTTAAACAAGAACTTAAGTTTAAATAGTAGGTGCAACATAACATAGAAACACTAGAATCAATGTCTATTATATTACGTTTGGTAAAAAAAAAATGATATATAAGATAAAGAGTAAAATGTCATTTTAGTCCTTGTGGTTTGCCAACTTTTGTCATTTTAGTCCAACAGTTTAAATTTTGCAATTTTGGTTACTATGGTTTCATTTTATTGCCATTTTCATCCCTATGGTTCGGTAAATTTTGTCATTTTAGTCCAAAATTTTAAATTTAATTGGACTAAAATGACAATAAAATGAAACCATAGTAACCAAAATGGCAATAAAATGAAACCATAGTGACCAAAATAACAAAATTCAAATTATTGGACTAAAATGGCAAAACTTGCCAAATCACAGTGACTAAAATGACATTTTACTCTAAGATAAACTTAAAAATAAAATATAAGTCCGTAGTTAGAGCGTAAACGAATCAATTAGACTCATTCAGCTAAGGATCAAATCAGTAAAAAGCTTGAATTAGTTGAGCCTAAACGAGTGCAAGCCCTGACATATGGCTCGTTCAACTATTGTGCTCGTGCTCGAGCTCGAGCTCAACCCGGTTTGCAAACCTAAAGGAGCTTTATATAAATTTTTTATTTAATTAAATAAGTGTTTATTTGTATAAATAATTATCTTTATGTAAAAAATTATGAAAAATATAACAAAAATTACATATATTATGTTATATATGAAAAACTAGCCTACAAACTCGTGGATTACAAGTGTTAGAATATTCTTATATTTTATTAAATTTTAATATACGATATAATTGAAATATTCTTATAGTTTATTAAATTTTAATAAATTAGTAAATTATTAGAATAAAAAGATTTAAATTTTTAAATATTTAATTACAATTATTTAAATTTATTAGGATAGAGATGCGAGAATTTTTTTTAGTTTTCATCAAAATGTGAAACGTGTTTTTTAGAAATATTACTTTATTAGAGTTACTAGATAGGAGTGAGCATAATCTAACCATAACTGAAAATAACCGATAACCGTCCCTACCATAACCGAACCGAAATTGACTTTAACCGACGGCTATGGTTAAGCGGAGCCATTAACCGAACCATTCGGTTATGGTTAACGCTAGTCATTAACCGAACCGAATTGAATAATGTATATTTGTTTTTTAATATTTATATGTTTGTATTTTTTTTAAAAAGTTATGGTGCAAATCAAGTATAGAAGGTGAATCTTCGCTTTTTATTATATGGAAATATTATTGATCATATGTGAGCCTAAATATATTAAAAATATATCAAAGTTCAAGTGGCTTTACTTTTTATGCACACATTCTTAGTCCATACAAAGTTTTACAATCCTCATTAAGATTTTTATCATTAATATATCTATAATTTACAAACATATTAACAAGTTTTCCTTAGTTTTTCAACAATTCCATTATTAACAAATTTAACCAAAACCAAAGCATAAACGGTGGTTAACCGATCAATTGGTTATGGTTATGGTTAAGGATTTACAATTAACCAAAGTAGCGATTTTGTTATGAAAATAGTTATAATCGCACCAAATCGAACCATGCACACCCCTATTAATAGTGGTTAATATTGTTATAAATATATTTCAAATTAATATTAAAATTAAATTATTATAAAACTGAATATTAAATGAGTCGAGCAAGCCAAACTCGATCTTGTTAACTTTTTAATGATCTGAGCTAAAGCTTTAAAAATAAAACTTTTTAAATGAGCCAATATAGTTCCTAAAATGCTAATTAAATTAAAACACAAGAATTAAAATGACAACACAAATAATTTAGAGACTAAAATGATATTTTTGATACAAACATAGAGACTATTTTGACATTTAATTCTTGATTTTACGTAGGTTAGAGTGGGTTAATTTGTTTATTCAAAAAAAGAAAACGAAAACGAAAAAGAAAAGGAAAAAGAAAAAGAAAAAGAAAAAATTGTTAGTTACGTGGCAGTACCATGGCCATACATTTACTTTATTTTAAGTAGTGATCGATAATTGGCTGGGTTAGCAAAAAACAAATTAAAAAAAACCTCACGCAGTTCTGGAAGACGATTGTTTAGTGTAATCCAGATGGCAGAAGGACGGTGGCTAGATAATGTGGGCGATAATGAGATGGACGGTGGTGGGTGAGAGTGATATCCAGCCCCACTCTATATTGTGGTCGGCTTAACTCCTAATTTTAAATGCTAAAACACGATTAAGTTTTATTTATGTGATATTTTAATTACATAACAAGGTATTAACAAAAAAATGTAACGTTATCTTGTGCTATTTTTATCATCTCAAGGTTCCAGAGTGTTCTACATTTTTTGCATATAAATAGTCCCACTGGTTTTCACTTTATCATCATCCAAGCAATTCACTCTCTAACACTGTGTTAGTAATTACACACCTACATCAAACTTTCGTTTATAGAACAGGAAATAAATATTAATAAATAATGGGCAAAGACGTTGAGGTTGGCGGTCATGAATACGGTGGTGCAAAAGACTACGAGGACCCTCCACCAGCTGACCTCTTTGACGCAGAAGAGCTAACCAAATGGTCTTTCTACAGAGCCATCATCGCTGAGTTCATCGCCACCCTCCTCTTCCTTTACATCACCGTCTTGACCGTCATCGGCTACAAGTCCCAGACCGACCCCAAACACAGCACCGACCAATGCGGTGGTGTCGGCATTCTCGGCATTGCCTGGGCCTTCGGTGGCATGATATTCGTCCTCGTTTATTGCACCGCCGGCATCTCCGGAGGACACATCAACCCAGCCGTCACATTTGGGCTGTTTCTGGCTAGGAAGGTCACCCTCCCTAGGGCCTTCATGTACATCGTGGCTCAATGCTTGGGTGCGATATGTGGGTGTGGTCTGGTTAAGGCTTTCCAGAAGTCATACTACAACACCTATGGTGGTGGCGCCAACGAGCTTGCAGACGGCTACAGTAAAGGCACCGGCTTGGGTGCGGAAATCATTGGGACATTTGTCCTCGTCTACACCGTCTTCTCGGCCACTGACCCCAAGAGAAATGCACGCGATTCTCATGTCCCCGTAAGTACTTAATCTGCCAGAATCAATCATGTATGCATATATTTCAAACATATATAATATAATTGTTTGTGTTAATAAAGGTTTTGGCACCTCTACCTATTGGATTTGCGGTGTTCATGGTTCACTTGGCCACCATCCCAATCACAGGCACCGGAATCAACCCTGCTCGTAGTTTTGGCGCCGCCGTCATGTACGGAAAAGACAAAGCTTGGGATGATCAGGTAAGTTTGTGACTAAATATTATATAATGTCATGTTTTGCAGCATCAATTTTGCCCCACAATGCAAGTTCATATGCATATAAAGCTGAATACACTCGATCGATGGATTTTGTGCAGTGGCTATTCTGGGTTGGACCGATGATCGGAGCCGCTATCGCCGCCTTCTACCACCAGTACGTATTGAGAGCAGGCGCGGTTAAAGCTCTTGGATCCTTCAGGAGCAATGCGTAGGAAGGCTACAATAATTTCCATGTGGGTTTGTTGAAGAAATTGTACAAATTTTTCTACCTTTCTGCAAGAGGCTTTTTGGTTGAATGTATTTGGTATTTAGGGCACTTACTTTTTAAATGTGCCCAATTTGGTCCTGTTTCAGTTTCTGTCCCTCTTGTTTTGTTGTAATTGGTCAAAGGGTGTAATATTTGCTACCCAGGTAATAAATAATCAACCTTCAAATAAAAGAAAAGTGTTTTCTTGCCTTTTTATTTAATATTAATATATATGTTGGCTATAATTTATGTGTCGCTGGATGGTTCTAACCGTTTATATATGTGGACACTGATGTCATCAACTTCCCTTTAAAGCTTTATTTCTGTAATAATCCTTCGGTTTTAGATTGTAATGAAATTCTTGCCTTCCATACAGGGGTGGCCAAACCGGGTTTTTTTTTGACACCGGAACCGTTTCCGGTCAACAAAGTCAATAACCGGTTCCGGTTCTGACTTTGGCCTGTTCTGGTTCGGGTTTGACCGGTTTAAGGGTGGAATCGGTTCCGGTTCCAATTTCTCTGAAAACCCAGAACCGCCCCGTACTCACCGATTCGGGTATGGCCGGTTCCGATTCTGTTCCTCGGTTCCGGTTCTGGGTACGTTGGCCACCTCTACTTCCAGAGTCCAGACAGATACATTTTAGTGTATTATGATCAGTGTTCTGAACATGAGCCAAAAAGGGTTCACTTAGACACATCACTCCACTCTTTCCTTTCCCACCAACTAATGTTTTTGGGTTCAATAGTTGGCACAAATAACCTATAATTAAGCCTGTGACTCTAGACATATAGTCTCTTACATCCTATTCATGTTCGACCCTTTTCTAGTATGTTCTTCTCTATTCAATCTGTTTATATATGTTTAGTGCATTAACTCCATTAACACTATATATAAGCATAGTAAAATGGGCGGGTTAGATAACAACTTAGAATGAGTTTGAGTCAGAATAAATGATAATCAGAATAAGTTTTAAGCAAAATTAACTTGAGTCTAAACTGGTCTTTTTTTTTAAAAAGAAAACATCAATTTAGTTAAAGTTTAAGTGGGTTATAACTTATAAGTAAACAAATAATTTATTTACATAATTATTAGTAATTTTATTGTCAAATATATAGTTGATAATTTTACTCGTTTGAATACATTTTATTCTCATAGTTTTTAGGTTATCCATCTTGGCCACTATTGTGTTAACACGTTACATATCTGAACTTGTTCTATGTTATGTTCCTATCAATTTCCACCCAAAAGACAATTATAAGCTCATTTATCTTGTTTTGGGTCAAGATTGTTAGGTCAAACTCTATATAACTAGGTCGAGGATCGACAAACGTAAGCTTTTGGCAAAGGTAAAATTTCTTCTCTATGTTCAAATCCGTGCTTAAAACCGATAATTGAGCCCTAAACTAAATTTGCACCATTAATAATGTAAAGTCTCTTCTATATTCTTCAAATTTAGTGATCATTTGGGTTGCTTAATAAGATACTAGCTCACTTGAATGAGGCATTTTCTTTAAAAAAACGAAGATTATGGGCTCAAATCCAAGCAAGAGGGAATATTTGAGAGTAAGTTAGGAGTATGATAGTATTGATGTTAAAAAAATTTTTGGTTGCTTTGGTCTGCAATTGACGTATGGGACGCATAATTTTTTTCATGTTATTTACTTATTTATATTCACGATTTTGATGAGATAAACATGTAAATCTAGTTGGTCAAAAACAAAATTGATTTTTGTTCAATCCCATGTTATGAAGCTCTACAAAGAATTTTACTTTGGCCTAATTACACAACCTTTTATTTGTTTGTTCATTTACTTTCTTTTTCATTATAGCTAAAATTAAATTTTCTATAATTATTAGATTGTAATACCTAACACACCCATAATTATTAGGTTAATAAATGACACATCACCATAACTTTTTTATAAAAAAAACTATTTATACTCTTAAATTACTACGAAGTAAGTGACATGCTTCCAGTTTCAAACTAAGACATTCTCATTTAAAGATCAAATGCGCTTTCAAATGGGTCAGCTAGTATCACATTCATATTAGGGTTGGTCTAATAGATCAAGCAACCCAAACAAGGGTCTAGTGTCTTCAAAAATATAGGACCCGAATTTAAAAAAAATTTATATGCAGTTAGATTATTTTGGTAATGTGTTTTTTTTAGTTTGTAAGTTTTGAAATAAAGTCCTTTTTTTTCTAAATTCACATAAACTTTATAAGAAAAGGCCTCGGATTCTTATTGTGTTTAAAGCGCTCAAAATAATTGAGCCGACCTTTATTTATATTATAATCATATACGTTTAAAGGAGCAATAATTGGTTTAGTTCAGTATATGAATATATTAGAAAGCTTAAATTGTTTTTAACGTAAAGACAAACTGGTGTTTGATCAAAAGAATCTATATTTAATCGAAATCAGCGACGATAATATACTTAATCTTGCTTAATATATATTGTATATTCTTATTTAAATAAAAAAAAAAAAACAGGTAGTAAATAAATTTCAAATTAGTGGGTGTTAACCATCCAAGTGTCCATGAGGGCGTGGTCGAGCGGCTACTAAAGTCAAACCGTCGCCACACCGACCAGTTAAAGTTTTACACTACTCTTTCATGACATATCTTCCGTTCAATCTATACGCACGTGATTCCACTGTGCACAAATTTCATTATTCATGCACCAGGATAGTATTCTTTTGACTAAATCCAATCACTCTGTTCTTTATTTTCTTTTTCACCACAAATAAATTTATTATAACCAAATTTTAGCAAGGCATTTTTAATATGTTTAGGTTAAATCAGCATCGACAACTACGGTTGAGGGGCAGCAGCGTGGTTCGTTAAGTGTGATTCCACGCCGATAACTTTAAGGCGGCGATTCAAATCGAAAAGATCTTAGGTTTAGATAAAATATTCAATTGAGAATTATTGTTACTTGAGAATTAAAAAAAAGAGTAAATTATGGTTTTGTGCCTTATGGTTTAAGTATTTTAACTGTTTCGACCAAAAATAAAATCTTCTATCAAATCAAGCCTCTGTGGTTTAGACAACTATATGTTTTGTCCCTCAAACTTAACTATTATAACTGTTTTGGCACTAAACACATGCACTATGTAGAGGACTCATCCAATAAGTCAAGCAACTTAAACAAGGACTCTAAACCCCCAAAAATATAGAGGCTTCAATTTTTTTTACATGTTATGGAGTTTTTTTTATGTGTGGGCTTTTCTTTATCTTGTGGGCTCAAGAAAAATACAAAATTCAACAAAAGATCATATAAAGGCTTTCTAATATTCAATTAAAGAAGACTTTTAAAAAAAATTAATCATGAACATTTTATTACAGAATTTAAAGGCTATCAAATTTGCCTTTAAAACAATTAGAAAAATAAACTTAATCTAAATATTTTGTACATGTAAAATTTAATCATTTTTTAACTCCACGAGATATAAACTTTTAGTTTATTATTGTCGGTTTCAAACCCGGATAAAAGAATGAGAGTTAACGTAACCGTTAGTGAAGGACCTCACTTTTTATTCTGCTTAGGGCCCACAAAACAGTTGAGTCGTCTCTGACTATGTACGTGTTTGTTAGATAAGCATTGTAGATATTAGAATATTTAGAGTAATTGCAATCCAAAACAAGCGTAAAATCAATAAGAACAATTTAATTCAAAATGTAAAATGTGTATTGTATTGATTCTGCGCAATGATTATAATTGATCTCCTCTTGTCAAATTTAGCTCATTCACAATTCAAAATTGAAAGATAACTATTTTATTTATACAATGTTTGACAGAGGAGATCAATTATAAACTTAAAAATAATAATCGAATATATAAAACAACTATCAGAGTGTAACAATTGATGAGTATATTATCAATTGTTCCACTTTGTCAGTTCTTTTTATATTTAGACTTCAGTAGTTGGATCATCAACAAAACAAATAATTACTGAGTTAACAAGTTGTGAATTCTCAATAATTAACAGGAGGCTAACATGTTACTGTAAATTGAGGCATGTGATTCTCCCCGCCTCTTTCGGATATCTATGAGAGGTTCTAGTACCTATGATTGTCATCACACTAAAGGGAAAATGATTATGAAAATTAAAGGGAAAATGTTATAAAAACATAATTAACTTTTAATTTTGTTTCAATCATATTATTAGAACTTTGTTTTGTTTTAATTAATTAACTTAAGTTTTATTTATGTTCTAATACTAGTAAAAAAATATGGATATTAATTTTGGTATGTTTAGACTTTATAAGTGTATATTTGGATGAATTTAGGATTCGTTTGAAGGTTTTAAACGTATTTTAAACTCATTTGCGTGTTTTGTGTTTTTTTTTGTAATCAACTATATAGTTTTACAATTTACAATTTTTAAAAAATTTTCACAAACTTTTTTTTTTTGCAATTTTAAAAAACAATTGAGATTTTTTTCTTTCAAAATCAATGTTATTTTCATGTCATCGTACACTAAAAATATAAAATAAAAAATATATAGTTACAAGTTATATAGATCACATATCTAAGATTGAAAATGAAATATAAAAATATACTTAAGTTATCAAATTAAAACAAAACAAAGTTTGAGTGATAAAATTGAAACATAATTAAAACTTGGTTATGTTTCTGTAAAATTATCTCATTAATTTATTACTAAACACATAATATATAAATAATGAGAAATTTAATAATAATACTTTAAAAATATTTTGATTGTGGGGCAGTTTGGAGTAGGCGTGTGTTTTTTATCCGAATCTGAAGAACCAACCCGAAAAACACCTACCCAAACCCGGAAAACCCGAACCCGAAAAAGCCAATTACCCGAACCCGAAAACTTAGAATGGTTCGGTCTTTGGGTACCCACAAGGTTTGTTCGGGTAAACCCGAAAAACCCGAACTAGGGTTCTAAGGGGCGGTAACATTTCTTGATTTTCAAAACATTTATATGTTTTGAGATTGTTGAAGAAATGTATGTTTTGGTTAAACACGTTTTAGTTATGTTATGGTTAAACATTTGAAATTTTTAAGGAAATGTATGTTTTGGTTAAACATGTTATAATTTTATTTGTTTGAAAAATAGAATGTTAATTTTTCAAGTATTACTCGAGAACCGTTAACCCAACCCGATTAAACCCGAGAACCAAAACCCGAGAAACAATTAAACCGAAGTTAAATGATTCGGTTCTCGGTTTCAATTTCATATAAGAAAAACCCGAATAACCCGACCCGAGCAACCCAAAACCCGAGAAACCAACCTGAACGACACCCTTTGTTTCGAGGCATTAAGAGGATAATGATTTATAGTATCTTAATAAGTAATAGGTAACCTGAAATTTAAATAGTTAAAAGACTATATTTTATTATTATTACTTAACTATTTAGACTTTAGATTACCTCTTATCATTAAAAAAAAATTATAAACAATTAAGACGAACATTTTAATTTTAATAATAATTAAAAGATTCTCTAACAATCTCCTTGGTGTTAATAGAAGGCCTCCCCATCCTCTGAAGAAATGCTTTTTATATCTATCACTCTCAAGTCGTACCAATAATTTTAATGCATGGCCCCAACCAAAGGCGTTGCACATCGCCAGGCCCTCTCCCCACGGACAAGGGGCTCAATCCCAGCCTTTCACATGGATATCTCCACAGGCCATATCACCTCTCACGAGCATTGGTTTCATCCATGTTTCTATTTCAAGATTTAGGACTAAATATTCAACGATTGCCGATTATGTAATAATCATTTAGTAGATTTTGAATCAATTTCTTTAGTAGCGAGAACCCTTCCTACTCAAGAATAAAGTCACAAAGTGAAGCGTGTTTTCAGTTTTTCTTTCAAAATATAGTAAGTGTTATACGAGAGCGAGGATTCAGACCGATCATGAGGGACGTAGGAACTGCCCTTAACTGAAAGTGCGAGTATAAATTAAATGGTATATATATCAAAAGCGGTTTTCATTGTTTATTCAATATTAAGACCCGGGTGAAAAAAAAACCCGTTTATAGATTACAACAAACAGGAGACACTTGGTTGAAATTACGAAAGACTGAAAGGACTTGAAATAAAAAACCCTTGATTGAGCATATTAAAAAAACATAGCCCTCAAAGGTCATAAACCACCGACACACAAGTTTGTACATTTTTTTTTCCAACGACATTGAAACTTGAAACAACTCGTAGCTTAAGCGTTACTCCTGAAGGATCCAAGAGCTTTAACCGCGCCTGCTCTCAATACGTACTGGTGGTAGAAGGCGGCGATGGCGGCTCCGATCATCGGTCCAACCCAGAATAACCACTGCACAAAATCCATCGACTATATTCAGCATTGTATGTATATGAAATTGCATTGTGGGGCTAAATGGAAGCTGCAAAACATGACATTAATTTATATAATATGCAGTCATAAAGTTACCTGATCGTCCCAAGCTTTGTCTTTTCCATACATGACGGCGGCACCAAAACTACGAGCAGGGTTGATTCCGGTGCCTGTGATTGGGATGGTGGCCAAGTGGACCATGAACACGGCAAATCCGATAGGTAGAGGTGCCAAAACCTTTATTAACACAAACAATTATATAATATATGTTTGAAATATATGCATACATGATTGATTCTTGCAGATTAATAGCAATTAAGTACTTACGGGGACATGAGAATCGCGTGCATTTCTCTTGGGGTCGGTGGCGGAGAAGACGGTGTAGACGAGGACAAATGTCCCAATGATTTCCGCACCCAAGCCGGTGCCTTTACTGTAGCCGTCTGCAAGCTCGTTGGCGCCACCACCGTAGGTGTTGTAGTATGACTTTTGGAAAGCCTTAACCAGACCACACCCGCATATCGCACCCAAGCATTGAGCCACGATGTACATGAAGGCCCTGGGGAGGGTGACCTTCCTAGCCAGAAATAACCCAAAGGTGACGGCTGGGTTGATGTGTCCTCCGGAGATGCCGGCTGTGCAATAGACGAGGACGAATATCATGCCTCCGAAGGCCCATGCGATGCTGAGAATGCCGACACCACCGCACTGGTCGGTGCTGTGTTTGGGGTCGGTCTGGGACTTGTAGCCGATGACGGTCAAGACAGTGATGTAAAGGAAGAGGAGGGTGGCGATGAACTCAGCGATGATGGCTCTGTAGAAAGACCATTTGGTTAGCTCTTCTGCGTCAAAGAGGTCAGCTGGTGGAGGGTCCTCGTAGTCTTTTGCACCACCGTATTCATGACCTCCAACTTCAACGTCTTTGCCCATTATTTATTAATTTCCAAAGTTTGGTTCTTTGGGTAAGAAATTGAGTGTGTGTGTGTGTAAAATAGAGAGATTGGTGTGACTGATGATGAGAAGAATGAAAAATAAGATGGACTATTTATATTGGTTAATATGTAGAACACTCTGGTTTGTAAATAAATAAATAAATAGTAGGTAAATAAATGAATGATTGCCCACTCAAAATTATTATTAATTTTGGATTGATTTGATGTATATAATCCCATTATTTGTATGCCTAACGTTTAAAATAAGGACATGAAGAGTAGAGTCGGGAAAAATGAGTTTACATAAACATCACCCACCACCGTCCATTACATTTTTTTTTTCTCAAAAACTAATTTTTATGCACAAGTAGCCAATCAAAGCCCCGAGTTGGAGTTGGTGAGGAGTGTTATTCTGCATACCCAGCCAATCTTACTTTTCTAAAAATTATTCGTGGTCATAAGACTACCACGTGTCATATACAAGGATCTATAAATTTGAGCATCAAATTTCTAATTATAATGGAATCACTAACAAAAAATATATATAAATAACACATAATTTTTAACGTTTTAATATTTTATACATTTCTAGATTTTGGAATTTAGAAATTTTAAAATTTTGAAATTATTATTTGAATATAAAAGTTTGAAATTATTGAATTTTAAATGAAATTTAACGAAAATTAACTTTTATTTACTTTTTTTAATTTGTATGTTTGACTTAATTGTATTAAATGAAATTAATTTTTAAACTTGTCAAATATATCATGTTGGTAGGCTATAATGGCATCACAACATGATATATTCTTAATCTTTTATATAGTCTGAAAAGAGGCTCAACATTCAGACATATCTTTTCAATTGTTAGTAGGAAGATATAACAGAAGATTGAAAGAGGAGAAGGACAAATGGAAAGCTGCAACTTCTTTGCTAGGAGGCCTACCTCGCTAGAAGTACGAATGGAAGGCAAGGTAAAGCGGTAGCAAGCGAGGGCTTTCGTTGATCCTTCCCCAGTGGAATTGCATTTTTTTGAAAGTCAGTCAAGCAAGAAGGAAGGCAGGATTAGCTTTCAAGTAGTCTTCAACCATGACAAGAATACAAGCGAGTTTGCTTCGAAGAATATGATTCTACTTTAATGCCACCTTTCACTTCCCCGTGACATTCCTTTGATTCTAGCTTTAGATTATAAAATTGCTTACAATAGGAGAATTTTATTTGATAGTATATATAGATTAGACAGTAAAAACGTATACTTTGCTCAGATCTTAGGTTGGTTGCGTCCATATTTCGTTAGGACAAAGTGGCAAACAAATAGACTATATCATTCATTGTCTCCTATATAAGGAATACTTTTTTAGTTTTGTTTTAAATTAGAAAACATAAATTGAACTTATAAATCTAAGAACAAAGTGATATTCGGCATAAGCCGTCTTTGCTTTTTCTCTTATCGATGTGATCCTTGTCTTTAAATTTTAGCATATATGCATATGCAGTGCCAATCCAACACAATTTTTTTACTGTTATTTCAAATTTAGTTCTTGTATTTTTTTCATCGTTTTCTTTTATTAACCTTTATATTGACAATATTGTATCGAAAAAATATAATTCATCGTGATAAGCAGCTCTATAGATTTCTGTCCCATAGGTTTTATTTTTTACCTGTTGATTCAGATGATGGGTTCGTTGGATTAGCTTTGCTACTCGGATTTTTGATTGAAAAAGTGGATAACATAGAAATAGCGGATGGTCGAGCGTTTTTTACATTTCTTTCTTTTTTTGATCGGGAAATTTTTTATTCTATATGTATCTATGAGATCGAGTATGAAATTCTGTTTACTCACTTTAAATTGAGTATCTGTTTCCCTCCTTTTCCTGCTAGGATTGGAAATCCTGTATTTTACATATCTATACGATTGAGTCCTTGGGTTTCCGAAATAGTATAAAAAGAAGTGCTTCAAATCATTGCTATTTGACTCGAACATGTTCTAAAAAGTCGAGGTATTTCGAATTGTTTGTTGACACGGACAAAGTCAAGGAAAACCTCTGAAAATTTTTCAATATTGAACCTTGGACATATAATAGTTTCGTATCGAATCTCTTTAGAAAGAAGATCTTTTGTCTCATGGTAGCCTGCTCCAGCCCCCTTACGAAACTTTCGTTATTGGATTAGCCATACACTTCACATGTTTCTAGCGATTCACACGGTATCATTAAATGATACAAGTCTTGGATAAGAATCTACAACGCACTAGAACGCCCTTGTTGACGATCCTTTACTCCGACAACATCTAGGGTCTAAATTGAGAATCATAAACTCGACAACAATGTAAAAACACAATCTGTTGCCTATTAACGCAGCTCTAAGCCACAAAATTTCAAATTCCATTTCAAATGGCTAAGCATTAATTTCTTATTCTTAGTTGTAAATATAAACCCTTTTAAAGAAAACTTTGGCTGATATTTAAATAAATTTATAAACACTAATGAACAATTGAATCGTTGAAACATGGGCACAGATACATAATACAATCAACAACCTAAAATCTGTCACGGATGCAAATCAATTGTCTCGCTAATATAGTGATCAGCCCAAATTTGCTACAATCTGCTCCCACATGCATCGTTATCTCATCATAGTCGTGCTAAAACCTCGAAGAACATAGGCAACAAAACGAATTTTATTTTTGTCCAAAAAGTGGCTAAAATCGCCGTAAATGAAAAAAAACATAGGAAACTAAATGCTAAGCATGGTTATTACCTTAAAATCTAAGTTTGTACAGTTTGACGAGATTGTTTTAACGCACCCGAAATGAGTTCAATCGAAGTTCCAAGTTGACAAATTTCATTTTAAAATTATTTTTATTGTTTTTAGCAAAATTTTGTAATTAGTGAATATTACCTCAATATATATAATGCCTTGCGCCTGTATTTTAATTTACAAAATTATCATAACTGGGATATCACAATAAATAATACACTTAAAATGCTTGAAATTGTATTATACTAGGGAGAATTACGTATTTCTCCTTCCTAACTTGAAAAATTACATATATTTCTAAGGTACAAATTTTTAATACATAATGCACAATGTTCTTGAAGCATGTTTTGGGGAAATATGTAATTTTACAAGTTATGAGGGAGAAATATGTAGAATTCCCTATATATATATATACTAAACATGAATGAGAGCTAAGCAATTAATTTGATCGAAAGAAGTATTAAAAATTGCATTGATTTCATCGTTATTTTAATTTTTTTTTCCGCATGGAAATTTGAATCTTTAATTTTTTTTTCTTGAAAGACTAATTTTTGGATTACTTACCAATAGTACTTTTGAAAAAACCCTCTTGTAATATTCAAACCAAAGACTATTTAGGTCCTTATTCTTATTCTATCACCCCGATACCATTAGGTTATAATGCCATTAGTACTTGAATATTCCATCATTTAAACCTAAACTTCACCCAATTTTAGAGGCTTCTACTTTCTACTAGCAAGTCATATAAATAAAGAACTCAAGTAAACGTTTTTTTCTTTAATGTATAAAATTGTAAATTTACATGCCAGTACTAACTAATTTGATCTCTTTTCTAGACATTGACATGATATGACTCAGTCCGTGAAATGGAATGCCACACGACTCAAAATACAAGTCCACTTGTTTAAAATTTTTTGAATAAAAAAAAGGAGGGATGTCTCCAACATTTAATGCATCATGTACCAATGATCCTTACCTCAAGTGGTTGAAAGGAGGTATCTTGTGGCTTCAATATTGGAGATGTTACGGGTTCAAGTACTGACATGGATAAAATAGGGGTTTTATGCTGGGCTAGGGGTTTTTCTCTCACCTATGGTGGGTTTCCTTCTATTGAGTGTTGATATGATTGGGAGGGTCTATGAGTCGTCAGTGATCCAAATTGCTGTTCAAAAAAAATGTAAATGTGTCTCTAGTTAAACGACCAACGTCTCAATCTTGAAAAAGGAGAAGTAAATGACTAATGGAACACAAATGATATTTTCCGAAGATCATGCCCTAGGAAAATATGATTTAAGGAATCCCAAAAGACCTTTAATCAACTGGGCTGTATTATCATTCAAAGTAGACCAAGTAAGGAAGCCCACATATATTCTCTAGGAAAACCCAATTAAAGCCCATCTTTATAAACAAAGAAAACAATTAATATAACAAAGAGACATGAGATTTTGGACAGAGAATTGACTAATCTTCACACACAAGCCCATGCATGCCTACCCAGTACCTCCCCCCACCCCAAAAAAAAAAAAAAAATAATAAATAAATAATTAAAAAAAGAGAGAGAAAAGAAAAAACCAATGTTGTAAAAATCTTTAGTCGCTAGTCGGTCGGTAGGGTGGAGACTAGAGATTAATCGGGATTAATCGGCCAACTAATCGGCCTAATCGGATAGTCGGGCCTAGTCGGCCTTAGGGAACTAACGATTAATCGGCCTAGTCGGGGATTTTTACAACCATGGAAAAAACCCACATCACCTCAAATCATCTTCTTCACTCCGCATACATTATTAGTTCTTTAACTCTTCGGAATTCCTCGATACATTTTATTAGTAATAATATTCCTTAAGTTTTTTAAACTTTCAAAACTCTCATTTTTCATTTTTAAACTTGTTAAGACGGACTGGTGGTGTTCCAGACTTCCAGGTATCTGTGCCTCTAAGTTCAGTTCTCAATTGATTGCTCTCTGCTGGTTGAATGGTTGATAATTGATTGAGCTTTGGTAACCAGTTGGTTCAGCTCAATTATTCAGTTAGCTAATCTGAATTGACTTTTCTCTAGAATTAGATTAATCTGCTTGAAAACTTTGTTAATCAGTTAATTAATCTTTATTAGTTAAGGTTTTAATGTTAGTTAACAGTTAACATGTCAGTTAATTTGCTTAAAAGCTTTGTTAACCTGTTAGTTAATCTTTAGGACTTAAGGTTTATAGTGTTAGTTAACCTGTTGGTGAACCTGAAAAACTAAATGAACTTAAAAGCCTTAATGAACATTCAAAATCTGATGAATTATAGGGCCTCAATTTTTTACTTCACTTAAGTCACCAAAACGGTTGGGCCGCCCCTATATCAAAGTTCCCAAATTTGTTTAGCGTATACGTGTAAAGTATTTTTAAAATGTTAACTTGTTACCTTTAGGCCGGTTTAAAATTGATAAAATCATAGTTGTTAGAAAAATAGGCCATCTTAGTTTGACAAATTTAATAGATACTAACTAATTAACTTTTATACGCATACTTGTATTTTAGAGAAGTTTAAGGGCATTAATAAATCAGGTTGAATTGTTATTTCGTGTATTTTGCAGATTTGAGAACTAAAATCAAATTATACAAAAGAATTTTATACAAACACTTTAAATGCCACACATTGGGAGGTAATTTTACACCAAACAAGATAAAAACAACACAAATGTCAACATTGGTAAAATTATTAACTATACCATATTATATAAATGAGTGTCATTTCGTTATAAAATTTGAAAGAACCCACTTTACGACTCTAGCTACTCAATCACAACAATGACTACACGATTCATAATACCAAAACCCTATACATAATATTAGTCGCTACAACATAAAATAATAAAACACAGTGTTGTAAAAGTGAAAGTCAATCCAGCATAAAACGAAGACAAACAAAAATAAAATTAATGTTATTTTGTCGTAAAAACTCAAAACATAAAGTATCATTCTGTGTAAACCACCGCTTAGCCGCTATACAACCTGCTCTATCATGAGCGATGGGATACCACTAAAGGTTGTTACCCCGCCCAAAGGCCGGCCACAATAAAAAAAAGAAGGAAAAGATAAAAAAGATAAAAAGTAGCCATTTTCATCAAGATGCACTTCGTTACAAAAATATAATTATGGATGTGTGTCTTTTTTATATAAAATAATATTGTTATAATACATAAAACTATCAAATCAGGATAGAGCTACAATAAGTCGTCAAATAGGAGAATGGACAGGATGACATAGCTGTCAAATTAAAAGAGAAGAGATGGGCCGCTGGTCGAGAGGCCATCGCATATTTGCAAACCTGCCACAAATGACAAAACTATTCATCTCATGCATGTTTTCTTTCTTATTTTATATTTATATATAACGAGCGGGGTTGACCCGCGCTCCGCAGCGGGACTTAGGTTGATACATTATGGTTTAGGATCGAATTAACATATTTACATTATGGTTTAGGATCGAATTAACATATATTTTTGTAAGTCAAATATTGAGCTCATGTTTTTCCTATATTGCAATTTGATTTTGTAGATAGATACATTATGGTTTAGGATCGAATTAACATATTTACATAATTTGGATGTTTGATTCACCTAATAGACTCAACATATAATTGTCAATAATACATTTTGATGAGTCAATAATAGACTTTAATGGGTGAAAGAGTAAAACACATCATATCAATAAGATTTACAAATATATGTTAATCAATTAGGAAAAAAAAATAATATAAAGTAAAAGTCAGCAGCCTTTATTCCTATTTTCCGTAAGCGAGATTGGTTTTTCTTGGCTGTTCAATGTGCGTTTCACGTAATTCCTTTGGATTTCTAATAGTATTAAAAAATATCAAAAGATATCATAAGTCATTATAATACGGTAAAAATATAATAAAGGACCAAAGTATGGCATAATGTGATTAATATATCAATAACATGGTAATAATAAACTGTATGTGTAAAAATAGAAAAAAAAACATTGGACATTGAGTAGGGAAAACAATATATGTTATAAAGTTGAACTTACCTATGTGAGCTATTTGAAGTTGTCATTAAATGTAATAATATAGAACATTTATATAATATGAAAACTAACAATTCTCATCTTTATGTATAGTGGTAACTGCTCATTAGCTTTTTCTTTTTAAACAACTATTTTATATCATATAATACACATGAAACATTGATTAACATAAACTGTAAGCTAAAAGATCACATTTGGTACGCATATAACATAAAATAAGGTCATAAATAATGTATTATGCTTTAATATTAACAAAAGTAGAGTAAAAAAAATTACTGGACCTTGCTCTCCGTTTTTTGTAGGTAACTAACGAACTTCCCAAGACAGAAAATATTTGTCGAGGAGTAAACATTATGAAGGTAGTAAAATGATTCAAATATTAATAGTATTACATAATACATAAACAAAAACAAAAAAAAACAAAGATAACAAAAGGATTAGGCACTATAATTTTTCAGAGCATTCACATATATACCTTTGCAAAGTTCATTTATCACATATTTACGTAAGTAAAAAAGTCAATTACATACCTTAGTTTCCTAAAAACATTCCATCAAGACGTAAAAAAAACAGAACAATAGCATAAGCATCTTCTATATATTCAATCCTATTGCACATAAAAGTGTTGAATTTTTAAAGCCAAACGATTCATATTTATAGACGAATTTATACCTATTTTTTCAGATAAAAGTGGTTGATTTTTTAAAATATAGAACGGAAAATTGATACATAGTGCATATATATATTTATATATATATATATATATATATATAATTTTTGTATTCTAATCAAGAATATAGTAGTGACATGTGATTTTGTTGAAGGAAAGAAAGCTATCTTTGACCAAGACCTTGTTTTACATATCTTATTCTACTTGGTTGTGCATATCCTTAGAATAGTGTGTGGTGTAGGTGTGATTAATAGCTTCATGGGTAAGAATTACCTCACTATTTTAGATAGTGAGACTAATAATGCAGTGCATGGTTAAGGGTAGGGAAGGTGTTTGGGTTTTGAAGGCTATCCATTCTTTTGGGATTCAAATTGGTGTAGAATTAGATGTTTCTGTTTCCAACACATGTGACTTGAATACGAACCTTAACTTGCTCTCTTCAATCAGCCAACATGAAGCACTTGTTCACCATTTCAAATAATCAGAATTTACCAAACACTGAAGCAATTTACCTAACATAATTTCCAACAATACCTTTATTACAACTTGTTTATCAGCTTTCAATTACTAAGAATCACATAATTATTTTCAAAACACATCTAAAAGACCCCAAAAAATATTTCTATTATATTCTATTGTCACACCCCCAAATTCCCACTCGTGGCGTATGTCCACGTGGATGTGACGTGTCCAGAATCACAGCTCAAAGTCATATAGAACACCTCTATATGCGTTTACAAATCCAAGTTTGACACATACACATAACAAAATAGTTTGCAGCGGAAAAGTATTTCATAGCAGCGGAAACAATATATTTGAATACGTGCAGCGGAAATGTAAATTGTCAGATCAAAACAACATTGTTTAACATAATGCAAGTAAATTGTTTTCAAAATGACAAGACAAGATGCATGCGAGTTCCTAATGCGAGTTCCTTAGTTTGTGCATTCCTGTCCACTTGCTAGCCACGCTAGTTTCCTGAGAATACAAGTTAGAAAAGTGTCAACACAATGGTTGGTGAGTTCACAGGTTTTGATATACATATAGTAATAAAAGTGTGTCATGCTGTTTATCAAATGTTAGTACCGAGCCCTTGGCCCAAAGTGTCAGTGCGTCACTACCGAACTAGACTTGTTTGTCCTTGCCTCCGCTATGTCTCGTATACATAGCAAGTTAGGTCAGAATTTGCACGGGTTATGACATCCAGTCAACATTATGCCCCGTGGGGTTAGTCATTCCCCTAATGGATCCATCCAAATCTACCACGTTGTTCGTACATTAACGGTAAGACTTTGTGAGGGCTTAATACGAGTTCAACACTTAATGTTTGTCCAATAAACCAGCATACACCAAATATGTTTGTACAGTAATAACTGTTTGACTCGATGTAACTAGTATTCTCCCCCTATTTGAAAACGTTTGAAAAAGAGTAAAGAGGGGCCGTAAACTCACCTTAGTGATATGATTGTATGTAAGCGTAAGCTCCTGAGTTGTCGTGTAGCACGTCGGTCACCGGCAACCTATATCGTGTACCGTACGTGAGTTCGCATAAGTGACCGTGCTAGTGTTAGTGCTCGTGTTTGTGCTCAACAACCCTTGGTTGTTCATGTTTGCCCGTGTCGGTCCACAATGACCGTGTTTGCTCGTGTTGGTCCATATTGACCGTGTTTGACCATGTTTGACCGTGTTTGACCAAAGTTGACCGTGTCAAATCAACGACCCGTTGGTGAACCGTGTGACGGTTTGTGAATCGTGTAGCAATCGTGTAAGTGTTTGTCGTGTGCAAAACGCGTAGGTCGCGTCTATGGACAACTTACTATTTATAGTAAGTTTCCATCTTTAGAAAGTTCACAAAGCATATCTGTTTTATAGTTCTAGCATGCTCGTTAGTCCTATGTGATCATGTTAACACATAACACATCATCATACAAAGTCACATAAGTCGTTTATAACAAGTTAGCACATAAAAGTTTCCTAAAATGGAAAGTTTCCATTTTTGGCATACGTGACATCGGAAACCATCTATCTTAGCATCTAAACATCATATCAAAAAAATATTAAGTCATTTAGCATGCTCAAATCATTCAACATGTTGATAAATCGGTTTTTGTAAAAATAAAGTTACTATAAATAGTAACTTTGTGTTTTTCATAAGAATAATCATTCTAGCACTTCTAATCCTATTTTCATGTTACAAATCATCAAAATAATCCATCTAACATTATTTAAGCATACACATTTAACCGTTATCATCATCTATCAACATTTCACTTTAAAAAGTTACTAAATATAGCAACTATATCGGAAATGACTATAACCAACATCTAAATCATATTCTAAGCATTAATATTGTTCTAAATACGTTAAAACAACATCCTCATACACATGCATGATCACCATTGTCACCAAATCACCATTTTATAGATAAAAAGTTACTAAGAATAGAAAGTCTATCAAAAATCATTGTTCCAATCATTCTAATGGCATCCAACCATACAAATCATCCTCATTGACTCCTATAATCATAATACATCATTCAAGATTATCTAAAATACATTAGATCGTACATGCATGCATCTATATCATCAAAAATCGTCATTTTAAGCATAGTGGTTCATACCCATCACCTTAGATCATCACAAAACTCAATACTAACATCATAGATCATCAAGAAATGCATCAAAACTAACAAACCCAGAAGTGAAAACTCGTGCATGTGAGTCTAGTGAGCTTGCATGTGGGTTTTAAGCCATGCATGTGTGTTTAGATGTGAGGAAAGTGAATATGGTTCAAGGGAACTACCTTTCAAAGCTTCAAAGTCTCTGAGATGTGACGAGAACAGCCTCTAGGCTTCCTGGTTCGTGGTATTTCGTAGCAACAAAGAGAGGGTGTAATGGTGATCGATCCCCAACTTCCTTCTCAAGCTTCCAAGGTTCAATGGAGGTCTCTAATGGCTTCCTTGAGCTCTTTTGAGTGTTGCAGAGGGTAAAGATGGTGATAGGATCGGGAAATGGAGGGTGAAGCCGAAGAAATGATGGTAAAGTGTAGAATAGGCATTATTGTCTTGGATTTATAAAGATTTTGTCGACTGGGCGTTGTCGCGTACCGCGATGAGGCTTTCAAATGAATCTCCGCGTACCGCGGAGGATTTCGGGAGTCAAACCCCCGCGATGTATGTCGCGTATCGCGGCACTGCCTCTTGTTGGACCATCGCGTACCGCGATGGGCCTCTGGAGAGCCCAATAAGCCCTTTTTAATGGGTTTGATCCGTTCGTCATCGTTTTCACGCTTCCGAATTATCGTTTGGCCTCGTTCGAACTTCCAAGTCCCATGTGTGAGTGTTTCGAGTGCTGTGCTACACAATGTGCTTGACGTTCACCAACGTTCGTGTGTTTTGACACGTGTGTGCTGTTTGTCGATAATCCCACGAATTATCCTGTTGTGTGTCGGTGTTCGTACTGTCGTGCCACGTGTCACACTAAATTAATCTAATTCTAGTGCCACGTGTGCATAAAGCATTTAAATAAACATTTAAATAAGTATAAAGCTGACCTGGAAATTACGGGGTGTCACATCTATACTGTATGATTCCAATTGGTTGCATTTTTCTATTTATTTATTTAGCGAAAGACTACACCCTGGAGATCGCAGAGGCCACTAATAAGGATCAAACCTAAAGATAAGGTTTCTAAGTCATTAGAAAGAAAGAATCCACTTCCAACTGAACCAAATAAGAAAAATCAACCCTCTGTTTGGAAGTCAGCTCCAAGCGCCCAAGATTAAAAAAAAAAAGAATCTTACGCATCAGTTGTGAGCTCATCTACTGAAATTCATTTTATTTAGATGGTGGGTTGTATAACAGGTTCAAAACATAAACTGGGTTTGCTTTGTGCTAGCCCATAAAGTATTTTTTTGTTCATATTTTAACTTTTGGAAAAAGAGAAACATAGTCAGCCCCTTAAGGCTATATTTAACCATAAAGTAATTAATGATATGTTTAACCATTACCATATAGTGGTGAATAAAGGCCCATTCCTAGCAAATAATAAGCATAAAATGGTTGTTGGCTGTAGCCCTAAGGGCTATATTTTGCAAAATCTGTAGCCTCTTTGTGAACACATGATTTATTATTATTAAAAAAGCAATAACAAATGATGATCTAGATGAAGCATTGACCCTGTTCGACAATATGGAAGCCACTGGTGTGAAACCTGATTTAGTTACCATACCTAATCTCATTGGTGGTTGCGGTGAATTTTTTAGCACCTCTTTGCAGCTAAAACCGATTTAGCAGTATGCGAAAATAATATAGAAATTCCAATTATAAGTCAAAACATCTGAATAGAATAAAATCAAATTCCAAGATTGCAAAGGTCTATGTGTGTAAACAAGAACCCTGTGAAAAGAGCAGGAGATTTGGGAGAAGGAAAGCACAAAGATTTCAGAAACAAACAAACACAGACACCCTAATATGATAATGCCTGTATCTTTTTACCAGAGATAGGTATATGACGGAGATATTCATCTATGATCCGGCAGCGATGAGAATCGCGATTGCAAGGAAATCATAAAAACAAAAATATCAACATACATGTTTACAAACCCTAAAAATCAAACGAAATCCTAATCTCATTTAGTAGATGATTCCAGTGTGAAGGAAAACATACCTGAAATCTTCAGCAGTAGTCGATGAAGCAGATGATACTGGAGGAAGAAGAAGGGAACCTAGAAGAAGGTAGAAGAAGCGAAGAACGTAAAAGAAAGAATAAAAAGTAGAAGTGTTTGTACCAAGGCTCACAATAGAAGTTGGTTTTTAATATATATATAATTATATACACACACGGAGGAAAAATCATATAAGAATAAATTTTGCTTAAGAAAAAGTAAAAACTAATAACAATTTAACATGTGAATTCTTGTGTTTTTGTACTAAATTTTTGTACTGGATTCTTGTGTTTTTTGTATTTTATTTTGATTTTGTACCACATTTTTATTTTTTGTATTAGATTCCTATTTTTTTTACTGGATATTTTTTATAGTAGATTTTTGATTTTTTGTAATGAATTTTTTTACTGATTTTTTTTTTGTACTGGATTGTTGAATTTATATTTTTAGCATGACACATGTTAAACTCTTATTAATTATTATTTTTCTTAGACAAAAATATATTTTTAGTAGACCACCTTCATATATATTATAATATTAAGCTAAGCATCGATGGGGAATAGTATTTTTCCTCATCTTTAGGTTTTTGCCACCGATTTGTTTCATGCATGTGATGAATAGTATGTTTCCCCTCTTATTTGCTTCTAACAGTGATGTATACAATTTATCAACTCCATAATAATATTGTAAATGCTTTTTTGTAATTGAAAGGCTTCTTCTTCTATACCTTTATAAAATGAAGCCAAAAAACGAATTGAGCTAAGTTCAAGGCTACAATTCAAGATGGGTTTACAATCTAAGCTGAGCTGAGCTAGCTTGATTTATAGTCCAAACCGACTTCAAGCTAGGCTTAACTCGACTCGACTCGATTTGTGAACATCTCTATTTGAGCAACAAGGAGTGATGTGTACGTATGATTTTTTTTTTTTTGTCAACTTCTACTTATGTGGATATTTACTAAGAAAATTAAAATATCATAGATAATGAAATATAAGCTATTCAAGGTCTTATTCTCCATGAGAGATTCTAACATTAAAATTTATTTATTATTATGACTAATGAGATTTAATCCCCTTAATCGATCTTATTATTACTGTTTTCTTTTTAACTTCTACAGTAGTCAATTGACTTTAGTTAGAAATGAGAAAGACTCCAAGAAGTCAAAACTCACAAGCCTCACACTAATTCATGAAACAAAGTAACTAATGACTAGAGTATAAGATAATTATAATATTAGTAGAAACAAGTAAAAATGTAAAATGTTACCCAGATTATACTGAAAAACAGAAATATACTGAATAAGTTAGTTAGTTATAAGTAAAATGTTACTTCACTGCATATATTTTACATAGTAAATCACCTTCAATCAACCAGGTACACCATACATGATTACATATGTAGAAAATTAATATGCACCAAATTTGATAATTGATATCATCTAACTTTTGATACTTAATCCAAACAAGATTTAACATAATATAATCAAAATGACCAATGTCTACAAACTACAATCAGGATAATTCTTTTATTGCAATCTGTCTCACTTATGACAAATTACAACGTCACACATATATTTATAATAGAGATTTAGGATATCTAACTTATACCTTAAGAAAACAAAATATGCTCAATAATTAAATTAAAAACGGCAAACTTGCAGGTCTTATTGTCTTGCCCGCTTTGACTTATTTAATCGGTTCCTCCAATATGATCTTTTAAATTGAGTCTAAATCAAAGCTTCACGAATCCAATATCTTTCTGCCTTATGTATACGAATAAAAGAAGCAAGTTATATTGATAAGGAGATGCGGGTGTAATTAGTTTTGAACCACAAAATTAGAGGTGTGAGGATTGATAAAAGTTCTAAATTCATATAATACTAATAATTTTATTCATCGCGTGTTGCGGTGGTGTCGAAACATAGTGTAACTTGAATTTATAATAACAAATAAAAATGCATTACATTAGACTCAATTTGTTTCCAAACAAAATTACATCAAAACACATACCAACTTTTTTTTGAACGGCTCGGTACAAGGACGCCCAAGACGGGATTTCAATCGTCCCCTCGGATTTGACGCTCTGTGTCGAATGCCCGAGCCCACCCCAGGAGGACCCCACAACTGAGTAAACCCTCTGACCTTGCTTTAGCAAATATGCCTCAGCCTGGATTCGAACCCAAGATCTCCCATAGGAAAGTCAAGGGGGTAACCATTAGGCTAGAAGCCCTTGGTTTAAAACACATTCCAACTAACGTACATAAAATAAGGACGGAAATGTATTATATTTTACCTAGATTGTATTTGAAGAAAGTTTATAACTGCTAAAAAAAAGCATTTGCGGCTATCAAAATGGTCACAAATGCTCTTTTGCGACCATTTTGCGACCGATTTCGATAGTTGGTCATACCTTGGTAGGTAATTACTTTCACGACCATATTTTGTGACCGAAATATTCTTGCAACTAATTTTACGACTATATTATCCATCGCAAAATTATCGACTTATTTTGCGAATAAATGCTTTTTGCAACTAAATTTTAGAGACCAATATTGCAACCGATTATTTTTGCAATAGCTTCTGCGACCAAATTGTTAGTGACCAAACTACGGCTAAAAATATTTGAACCTGAACCGCGGCTGAAAATATTTGCGGCCAAACCTTTTTGCAACCCAAGATGTTGTGGAATGAAGTTGCTATCAAATCCATTTGTGACTTATTTTGAGACCAAAATCATTAGTGACTAATTTTACAAACTCACATTTTACAACGAATATCAGAGTATAGCAATCAAGTTTTGTTTCAAGCTGAAGTAATATATCTTAATCAACCATTGAAACTAACTTCCCATATATAATTTATCTATAATGAGTAATGACCATCACTAACTAATATCACGTTAATTGACCATAATCTCCAATTCTAACCATAAGTGAAGCTAATTAACTAATTCCTTAATTGACAATAATTGGCCATTGACCAAAAATGGTTCAAATAGTCTTAATTGACAATCATTGAAATTCATTAATAATATTTACTCTGATAAACTAATATTAGTCTCATTAGTCATTACTGATTAATGGTTACCCTTTTTGACCATTATTGTGATTGAATTAATGTCAATTTTACTATTATTATTTTTGGGTATTTAGATTTTTTTTTCTTCTAATCTTGCAAATTTACATATTTATTCAAATCTTGCTTTAAAAGTAATGTATATTATGCACTAAAAATTGTACTTTGGGAAATATGTAACCGTCTTTGCGACCAAAACAACTTTGTCGCTATATTTGCTGTTGTTTTGAGACCACAACAAAACACGTCGTTATTTTTACACCTTGTTATATTTAAATTGCTAATTTTGAAAACGATTTTAACTTGGTAGCTAATTGTTTCGGTTGCAAGTTTTGGTTGCTTTTGTCAATTTTTCTATTTTGTGACGGACACAGTCTATGTAGCTAATGTTCTATCTACTTTTGTCACCAAGTTAAGTTATATATTATTATTAAAAATTAACGATTGTATATTGCAACTGAAACAACTTCGGTAGGTATATTTGAGGCCATTTTTGTGACCAAATGCATTGTGATTTTATTTTTTTATTTTTTCCAAATTAGCAACCGTTTTTGCGACTAAAACAATTATGTCACTATTTTTGAGACAGTTTTGTGACCAAAACAAAACTCATTGCTAATTTTGCGACCATTTTTATTTGAGTCGTTAATTTTGCAACCGGTTTTAACTTGGTAGCTACGTTTGCTACCACTTTAATTTTGGTTGCTATATATTTGCTAATTTAGCTACTAAAATAGTAATTTATTAGAAACTTTAATGATTAAAATAATATTTTATAAGACCATGTGTAATGGTAGGTGAGAGGGGCCGGTCACGCCCTCATGACGCCCTCCCCCACTAAAACACAAGGGTGTGACCGTGACAGGCGTGAGGAGCATCACGGGGTGAAGGTAGAAGAAAAGAGGGGGGAAAAGGGAGTGATGATACAGACCGATGAAAAAAAGATGATAACACATGTGATGATAATTTGAAGTGATGAGGGAGTGATGATATTAGCTGTTTATGTGACGTTTACGTGAAATGATAGAGTATGCACCACTACACATGGCCTAAAGCTTTTATAATATTAGAACTTTAGAAGGGTGAAAGTGTCAACGGAGGGTAATTACCGGCGAAAAATCCTCCGACATTGCAAATGAAGTTAAAGTAAATACCTTTAACACTTATACTCACATACATTCCTAAACATGATATTTGTGCATTATATTTTACTTTGATTAAATTGTAAAATTTGATGTCAAACTGACAACTTAATAGGGGTGTGCATGGTAAAACCATAGCCGAAAATAAAAGATAACTGTTCTGAGCCATAACCGATTTTAACCGAAACCAACTTTAACCGACCCGAACCGATTATTGTATATTTGTCTTCTTTTTTTTTTTAAATATTTCTAGGGGGGTGTGTGTGTTCATAATGTTTTTCTTTTTCTTCACTCATTTTCAATCATTCTAAAGTTATATGAGTTTTACTTAGATTTTCATCTTTAATTCACAAGCTTATTTACAAGTCTTTTTCAGTTTTTCAATTATTTCATTATTAACCAAAACCGAACCATAACTGCTGGTTAACCGATTAATGGTGAACCGATCAATATAATATATATCTGGTTCCCAATCTATCAAACTACCCTGACGAGAAATCCTAACTTTTTAAAATGACCGAGAGTAAATCTCCTCTTAGTAAATTTATTTTTTATGAAAGTTTTAGTTATCATTACTACCTTGCATTCAAACTTATAGTCCACATGTCCAATTATCAACATATCCTAAAACAACACCTGCCCACTTATAATCCACATGTAAGAGGGAAAAAAAAAAGGCAACTACCCATGTAATTAAATAAAAATGACAAAAACTATATGGCATGAGATTGATTATTTTAGTTACCTTATTTTATTTATTTACATAAAAGAAACTTCGAAATCATATTAATATCTTTTAACAAAATAAAAATGAAACAGATTATACGTTTAAATTGAGAATACAATAAAAGTTACTACCATATACCATAATTAAAATAGATATATTTATTAAACAATGAGACTTACCAAAGAAAAGCAAAATTCAAACACTTTACAAGCAAAAGAGGTAAAAACTCTTAACTCAAATTTGAATAATAGTTTACCGGTTGTCTTCTTTATCTAATTCGAAAACTATAAATTTTTTTTACCGTTCAACCATCTTTTTTAAAGCAAAAAATAACATGGCGTGTTTTTATCATGGTTGTAGAAGTCGCTAGACGCTAGTCGGGTGGCGAGGTACCGCCTAGGGATTAATCGGCGCTAGGCGGATTGGAATTTTTATATGTAATTTTACAAATATATATTATATACACACATCAATATCAATAATTTAATATAATACTTCAAATAATTTTAAAAAATATACTTAAATATACTAAAAAAGTACTTTAAAGTGCAAACTTAAACACTGAGTTCAAAGTTTAGAGATAAATTTCGATGTTAACTGCCTGGATTCGTTGTTTCAGAGACATATTAAAGATTTTTGGTTGAGAAATGTCTAAATAATCATGAAATTTGTCCCTTTTTACCATAAAAAAGTCAAAAAAAAGTCAAAAAAGTGAAAAAAAAATAAAAATCTGATTGGGCCGCCTAGACCCCGCATAGCACCGCCTAGGCCAAAAATTAGACAGTAGATGGGCGCCTAGCGCCTAGGCGGCCGCCTTGGCTGATTTTTACAACCATGGTTTTTATTGGTTTTTATTTTATCATTCTAAACTGTATTGTCTACTGCTACGTTGTGTTGTGTTGCGTTATATTATTTGAATCTTACTTATCTATTTTGCTTTACGGTTTTTCTTAAAAAAAAAGTTTAATTTTTTTATGGGAAAATCACAAAAATACCCACTTTGACCAAAAATTTAAACAAAATGGCCATTTGACTTTTCCATCACCAAAATGTCCATGCTTTTACAGGCGCCGGCGTCCGTATACTTACGGGCGGCCGCCTATATGGGATCCAATGGGATTTCGCCATGTGTCCTACACGGGCGCCCACGCCTCTTAAATCTGACGAAAGCCCTTTAAAAAAGTAAGTTGTCACGGGCGTCGGGCCCACCCTGACACCTTTGTCACGGGCGTCCGCCCCTAAAAAAATAAAAAAAATAAAAAGTCGTTTAAAAAAAATTAAAAAAAATAGAAAAAAAATAAAAAAATAAAAAAGTACGGGCGCCTGTAAAGTACAAGCGGACGCCTGTGACACGTTTACCCAAAAAAAAGTCTTGGACGCCCGTAACTAGGTTCGGGCGCCTGTGTGGTCGGTCCGGGCGCCCGTTAAGGACACATGGCGAAATCCCATTGGATCCCATATAGGCGGCTGCCCGTAAGTATACGGGCGCCGGCGCCTGTAAAGGCATGGACATTTTGGTGATGGAAAAGTCAAATGGTCATTTTATTTAAAATTTTGGTTAAAGTGGCTATTTTTGTAATTTTCCCTTTTTTTATTACCTTACGAATTGTACGTTAATTAAGTAAACAAATAGTGTTTTTTGTTTCAAACAACTGTAGCAAATTGATAACATTATACCAAGATACTCGGTCACCAGACAAGTATAAAACTAGTTGGTTATGGTTATATATATGGATTTAGAATTAACCGAAATATCGGTTTTTGTTATGAAAATAGTCAAAACTGCACCGAACCGTACCATACACACCAATCTACAACTTAGTACAAAAGGTATCAACACAACACTTGACAACCCAATTGCTTATGATGGCTTATATTTATTTGTTGAATATCAGATACTCCATATGTTTCTAAAAAATACTTTTCCTGCTTAATTATATATTTATATTTTCAAATTTGAAGTACTAAATTTACAAAAAATGGAAGTTACTTGTGTTTTATTTACTAAAAAGATAATATACTATTGATGATGATCATTTGTTATTTCTTTCTCCTTATCTCTATTACCCACCTTTTACAATTACGTGTTAAAGGCGTAATTGTTTATGTTTTAAGGTTGAAATCATCATAATTACAAATGATGTGTCCAAGACTCCAATTGAAATCAATACATAATTTATAGGTCAAAATATGATTGCATAATTTAATCTGTAAATTATAATATGTTAAACCATGCAAACCTCGTGAGTGAGACGTGTTTGTATCCTACCAAATTTTGTGGACGATTTCCATCTAATAATAATAAACGGAATTATCCTGTTATTGATATCTAATAAATAATTATGAGTGTGCTTTGCATTAACTTTATTATTAATAATATTTTTGTGAAGTGCCTTGATCAAAAAGTATTAAAAATGGCTCATAAGGCAAACTTTAGAGAATGTGTTTTATTAAAATCATTACATAAAGTTTCAATTCAATCTCTTAAGCATGACTAGCGTAAAATAATGGCAATTGAGGTGACTAGTAAACATATTCAATATCTATTAAATAATAATGAATTTTCATTATATTTTTGATTAATATGATTACACGATAAGTTATATTAGTTAAAGTATTCATAAATGTCTTTAAATATTTTGTTTAAATAAATATTTAAAAAATATTTATTTAGCCTATTTATAACACATATATCACACGTAGTAATATAATATTCACATTTAAGTTTTATGATTTTATTTATTTCATCACCGAGAAAAGAATCCATAATCATAACTTCTTTTTGTATTTAAGTAGTGTTTATATCTAAGGTCTAATTTCTACGAGGGTGTTTAATTTTCAAATTATATCTAAAAAACTTAAAATTTGATTCGATCATAATTTGTAAATAATGAATTCGAAATTTGGTTTAAATTTTAAAACTTGATTTCGATTCTAAGGTATAATAGCGAATTTCAAAAATTTAAAATATTTATATATACATATTTTTTATTTTACATGCATAATAGTATACTACCTTTGATACATATAAATTTATGATTGAACTATTTAGTTTAATGTTTTGTCATTTAATGTGTTAAATGTTAAAATTAGCACACATAAATGCACAATAAC
The DNA here is from genome assembly GCA_009363875.1 of Mikania micrantha. NCBI lineage: Eukaryota > Viridiplantae > Streptophyta > Magnoliopsida > Asterales > Asteraceae > Mikania > Mikania micrantha. The sequence continues at coordinate 108,557,140 of CM018680.1, forward strand.
TGAAAAAAAATGCTTTAAAGACCAAATCCAAAGATTTGATCATCGGTGTATTCCTATAGCTCAAGCTTCTACAACCATAAAGCAGAGTTTTTTTTTCCTATCTCTCTAAATGATGTATTGATAAAATCTTTACCAAATAAAAGTGGTTAAAAACTTATTTATTAAAATTAGAATTTTCTTTTATTTTATTACTTTGCAATTTCACATTTGGAGTGTTTTATGACACCCAAAAGCAAGAGCCTTGAATGGGATACAATAAGATAATTGACGATGAACCATATACTTAATTACTTATTAATTTAATAATTAATAATAAATTACAGTTTTACCCTTTATAAAATAACAGAGTTATATATTAATTTTAACCGAATGAGTGCATATTGCAGGCTTTTTAAAAACACAGGGTTGTAATTTGCAAAAATTAAAAAGGATGGTTGCAATCTCCGGTAATAAATAAATCACAGTGTTGCAAATTGCATTTAACACTTACATTTATAAGGAAAGATCTACTAAAAACACAATTGTCTAAAAAAAACAATATTCAATAAAAAAATCAAAAATTTAGCAAAAAAAAATAAAAAATTTAGCAAAAAAATAGTAAAAAAGAGTACAATAAAAAAAAATAGATATTTTCATGTTTTTACTTTTTAGACATAAAATTGTAAAGATATAATTTTCTACTTACGAAAATTGTAATATATTTTGTGAAGAAACTATTATTTTTTTTTTACTAATTTCATTAAAAAATGTTAAAAAAAATTGCGATATTCAAGCATCATATACTCTATAAAACATAAAATTAATTTTACAAGTAGATCCATCCATGCTTACATGTACACGTTGATAAATATGGCATTACCCGTTATTAACTACTAATCTACTATTTGTAAATTTAATAGAATATATTGTTAGGAATAGAGCAATGCACAAAATCGATCAACACACGGAAAACCAATAATCACACCGATCGAACAAAACAGAAAAAATGAAAGTACACAAAGCTTTTACACGTTTAGGTCTGAGGTGATTTACGCCCAGACCTTCACAATACCCATTACCCAACATATATAGTAAACTTGATATTTTATAAATCAAATAAGATATCAACCGTTCACTTTTTTGTATGTAGTTAGAAACTAGAAAGTGTATATGAAAGGATTCAAGGATATCAAACAAAAACATTCATCATCATTCATTAAACTCAAAAGTAGCATATATAACATATGCATACTCACGATCCCACAATACAACGTTTTACTGGAAATAAGGAAACAACTACCCACTCTCCTAATTACTCGAATCAGAAAGTAGACTAAACAAATGACTCATTAAAAAACAAAATAACCACGTGGAAATAAACATGCATGCATACTCAAAACGTAAACATAAATAAACCTAATAAACCTTCCCTTAAACTGAAAAACAGATTCATCTTTTCAGTTTAATCTTTAATCTCCTTCATTCCCATGCAATCTCTCATCTTCTCGAAAGTCTCCAGTGTAACTGGTTTTGTCATCACATCTGCAACCTGTTCTTTTGTTGAGCAAAACACCAGCTTCAGTTTTTCCTTCTCAATTAGCTCTCGCAAATAATGAAACTTGATACCGATATGCTTTGTTCGACGATGAGACAACTTTATTGTTGAACTATTATCACATTGAATCTCTAGAATACCCATATCCTTCTCATTTAATTCACTTAACACTCCTTTCATCCACATACCATGACATGCACATGCCGTAGCCGCCACGTATTCAGCTTCAGTTGAGGATAATGTAACCACATCTTGTTTTCTTGAGCTCCAACATACTGCCGCATCACTTAAAAGATAAACATACCCAGATGTGCTTTTTCGATCACCCAAATCCCGTGCATAATCACTGTCAGTGTAACTCTTCAGTTGCATTTGAGAACCTCTTTTATACAACAGACCATACGAATATGTTCCACACACATACCTCAAAACTCTTTTTGCTAATTCCAGATGCTCAACTCTGGGATCAGACATGAACCGTGAAATCAAACAGACAACATATATAATGGTTGGTCTTGTCACAATGAGATACATCAAACAACCCACTAAACTTTTGAAGTAGGTGCCATCAACCATCCTATCATCACCTGTTTTTGAAAGTACTGTACCTGGTACTATTGGGTTTTTAACTCCATTTCCTTCCCACAAGCCAAACCTTTCTAATACTTCTTTAGCATACTTTTTCTGACAAATGCTAATGCCCTCTTCACCTTGATTGACTTCTACACCCAAAAAATATTTCATCTTTCCCAGCACAGACATATCAAACTCTCTTTTCATGGATTCCTTGAAAGCTTCACAGTTAATGGCATCATTTCATGTATAGATTAAATCATCCACGTATAAACTTACAATGATAATCTTGTTCCACACCTTTTCTTGAAACCCTCTCTAAGAAAATAGCCTTCAATTCGCTTGAACCAAGCTCGGGGAGCTTGCTTCAGCCCATATAAGGCTTTTATAAGTAAATAAACTTTGTCCTCTTCTCCCTTCTTTTCAAAACATTTCGATTGCTCCACATAAACCACCTCCTTCAAATCTCCATGCAAGAAAGCACTCTTAACATCAAGCTGATTAACATGCCAGCCATTCTTTGCAGCCACGGCTAAGATAGTTCGAACTGTATCCCAACGTGTAACAGGTGCAAAAACTTCGTTATAATCCACCCCCTTCTTCTGAGCATAACCCTTCATAACCAATCTTGCCTTGTGTTTGTGAATCTCACCCTTTTTATTAAGTTTAGTTTTGTAAACCCACTTCACACCAATTGGTTTCACATCTATAGGAGGATTCACCAAAACCCAAGTTTTGTTATGCTCTATGTGACACCTCGTAAATTCCAGGTCAGCATTACTTTATTTTAAATAATAATGTGTATTATTATTACTTACGTGGCACTAGAATAATTAATATTTAGTGTGACACGTGGCACAACAGTTCGAACACATCGATAATTCAAGGAATTATCGTAAAACGCTCGCACGTGTCTTGAATAACGAACGTTGGTGACTTAGACAAACCACAGTACACTTTCACTACACTTAGGTTCTAGAGAACCTGAAATAGTGGGAACAATGTTTATATGTCGAGAAACGATGTTCGAAGTCGATAAATACGCGAAAATCGGTGCGAAACAACGAAATTGGGCTTATTGGGCTCATCTGGGATCCGTCGTGGTACGCGATGGGCTCCTGGTAGACCTTAGCGATACGTGACGAATGGCGGGGGAAAATGATTCCCGAAACACGCTGCGGTACGCGAAGCCCTTCGGAGACACTCATCGCGGTACGCGAAGACTCCATCACGCAAAATCTTTTATTAAACCAAGATTAATCATTTCATTAGCCACTCTACACCTATTTGGTTAATCCCAGACGCCACATACTCGATTTAAACTTCCCAAAACCTCTGCCATCACCCTTCCAACATCGTAATCACTCAAGCAAACCCTTGTGGAAGCCATTGTTGAAGCCTAGAAGCTTGAAGAGAAAGATTTGGGTTTTGTTATCACTATCAACCACCAAGAGACCATTAGCAGGGGTGTTTGAGGCTGTGTAACTGTTGTTCAAGCTTCATTCAAGGGTTCTTGGAGCCAAAGAAGGTAGATCTCGAATCTATGTAGCACAAAACACACATTCAACACACACAAACCCACATGCAAGGTTCAAAGCTTGCATGCACACACTAGATCTTCACATGCACGAATTTTTGATGGTTTAGATCTGTAATTTAATGGTACATCTACTGATTTGATGATTCTATGGCGATCCATGATGATCTTTATTGATTTTAATGACTATTTGATGATTTTGGTCACAAATGGGTGTTTCTAGTAACATGCATGTACGATCCATGTTGTTTTATGTGATTTTTGATATTGAAATGTAGTTAGTTATGATATTGGATATGATTTAAGAGATCTAGAAGCGTTATTGTTATCAAGAAATGCTAAAGCATGATAGTTACTATAAATAGCAACTTTATTTATGCAATATGTGAATAAATGATTTAATGACCACATGCATGTGTTTAAATCAATAATTTATGCTTAAAAGGATGTTTTATGATGGTTATTGATGCATGTGAGTTATTAGAATTGCTAAAAGTTATTATTTTGAGATGTTACTATAAATAGTAACTTTTTGTTATAAATTTGCTAGTAAATAATGAACTTGATGTTATAGCATGATTGGTATGATTATATGGGCTTAACATGATGATAGTAGGCATTTTGATTCACTAACATGATGAAAATATGTGTAATTGTTGCAAGTTTCCATAAATGGAAACTTTGTTCATAAGACTTGTTCGTAAATACTTGCTTTGGTCAAATTTGAGTTACAATGATAATGTCAAGAGTCTTATAATCATGTTCGAAATGATATTTGATGATTAGGACTATATGATATATGAACTTTCTATAAATAGTAACTTTTACACGTGAAACGTGCTTAACCGATCAAGTGTGACCTTGAGCTATGTGATAACAAGCTCACTTTGGTTAAATATGCATGATAGAATAATCGGAAAGTGATTCCTTGTATAATTTTCCTTAAATGGGAACTTTCTGAAATAGGAACTTACTATAAATAGTAAGTTACCTCTCGGATGTAAATTTGGTATCCGCACACATCACACGACACTAAACTACACGTGACACGATCACTTGAACTTAAACCGTCACCAACGGGTCGTTAGGTCAAACACGGTCAACGCGACCTACACAACAACTTGGAGTTGTTAAACACGAACACGGTCCTATGAGACCCACATGTATGTAAACACAAACTTATAACACCTATATGATATAGGTAACTACTAGCCGACGAGCTACACGGTTCTTGTACGAACACTCTGCTAAACTCAGGTGAGTTTACAGCCCCACTTTTACTCTTTAACTGTTTTATTGAACTTCTGGGGTGAGATTACTATGCAATTGTTTTAGATATATGACTGGTATGTTGTAAAAACTATTTTGAGTGTATTATATCGCAACAAGTCCTCATTACCCTTACCGTTAGTTGTATGACAAACGAGTCGTTATTACGTAGTACTACTGGGTTTGACTAGCCCCACTCGGCAACAACTTAGACTGGAGGTCATAACGAGTGTAATATCGATGTTGATATCGGGTTCAACGATGACCCGCGGAGGCAAACGGAAACAGTCGAGTTTCGGTAGGATTACATGACACACTCACGGATCGTAGATCCAACAACAAAACTTAACATACCCAGTATATGTCTGTTTACTGATTTACTGTCTGTCTAAACCTGTGAACTCACCAACTTTTTAGTTGACACTTTTCGCATGTATTTTCAGGTAACTAATGGAGAACACGCTATGATACACAAGAGGAGTACAAGAAGAGTCGCATGCATTAGACTCTAGTCCTAGACTTGTGTTGATGTGTTTCTTTTAAATACAATTTAAACAATGTAGTGTTTGATATACTTTATTTTTCCGCTGCTACAATTTATTTCCTTCTGTTAAACATCTAATTTTTCCGCTGCTTAATACTTTAACTTTTCCGCTTCATATTTATTGAAACTCGTTTGCAAAACTGTATGATGTGTAACTCATATAGAGTCGTTCTATATGACCATGAGCTGTAATCCTGGCCACGTCACACCCGCGCGGTCTGACACCGCACGTGAGAATTTGGGGGTGTGACACTCTATAGCTTGGATTTCGTTCTCCATAGCCTTTACCCACTTTTGTTCTTGTATAGCTTCTTCAAAAGTATTTGGATCTCCCATAGAGCATGAAAGAGCTATATTAACCTCATCTTCTGACAAACCTTCCCCACATTCATAATCGTTCATCCAAAAGGGGGTTTTAAGGTCTCCTTTTGAACATCGACTTGGCCCTGTAACTGTCACCTCTACATTTTCAGAATGTATACCTGATTCACCAACATCTTGTTGCAATACACTAGGATCATGCTCAGTAGCATGATCATGCGAACCACTGCCAGAAGCAACATCTTCCATTCTTAGGAGTTGTTGTGGAGGAACAACCTCTTTTTCCTCACTGTATGGAATCTCCCAAGTTAGTCTCCCCTCTTGTATTATCAAGTGCTTATCTCCAATCTCAGTTTTGTTACAGGCCCACTTAGCATTTTCATCAAAGTGTACATCTTTACTGATCACAATCTTTTTATTAATTGGATCATACAATCTATACGCCTTTGACTCTATGCTAATGCCCAGAAAAATACACTTATGACTTCGATCATCAAGTTTTGTTCTTAACTGAGATGGTATGTGTGCATATGCCAAACATCCAAAAATTTTGAGATAATTGACATTTGGTTTCACTCCTGACCAAGCCTCTTCAGGGACTTGATTTTCAAGAGCCACTGTTGCACTTCTATTCAACAAATATATGGCCCATTGAACTGCCTCAGACCATAGCCACTTTGGTAAGTCTCTATCAGCAAGCAAACACCTTACCATGTTCATAACAGTCTTATTTCTACGTTCTACCACCCCATTTTGTTGTGGGGTGAACGCAACCGTCAACTGCCTCTTTATGTCGTTCTTTTCACAAAACTCATTAAATTCTTTTGATGTAAATTCACCTCCACGATCGCTCCTTAACTCTTTAATCTTTAACCCAGTCTCATTTTCTACCAACACTTTGAATTTTTTGAAAATTTCAAAGCTTTCATCTTTACTTGATAGAAAATATGTCCAACCCTTTCTTGAATAATCATCAGTAAACATAAGCACATACCTTTTACCACTTGGTGAGGTTGGAGTAATGGGTCCACACAAATCAGTGTGAATTAATTGGAGCCTTTCATTTGCCCTCCAATGACTCTTCTTTGGAATGGCTTCTCTTTGTTGCTTTCCTATATTGCACACTTCACACATCTGAGTTGGTTTAGTTAACTTGGGTAGACCTTTAACAAGGTTTTTGTTTTGCATGAGATGCAAGAACTTGTAGTTAACATGACCAAGCCGCCTGTGTCAAATATCTCCTTCAGTATCCTTCTCTATCTTCATACAATGGTTTTCCAGCAGTTTCATCATTCCATTTATAAGAAACATCCTGTTCTTTGTCATGTTACAACTCATGATCAGCCCCTTTTGAGAGTGATAAACCTTGCAGTAGCCTTGTTTTATGACAATTGTAAGACCCTTTTCTTGAAGTTGGACTACGCTTAACAAGCTGGATGCAAGATCCGGTACATAGAAAACTTTGGTGATAGTTTGCGTGATGCCTGTTATCTCCAACCGGACATCTCCAATTCCACACACATTCAATCTGAGATCATTTCCAAGCTTCACTGTATGTTTCAAACTTTCATCAAGGTTCACACACCAAGATTTAATCCCAATCATGTGATTTGAACAAGCTAAATCGAGAAACCACAGACCTCTATTTGCACTCGTTACTACATCAGATTGGGCCATGAGTAACAAATCTTCATTTTCATCAAACTCCACGTACTTAACCGCCTTATCTCCACAAGAACATTCATATGAAAAATGTCCCAACTGATGGCAACAATAGCATTCCACTTGTGACTTGTCGAAATTTGGTCTGCCACAACCACGTTCCCTGCTGCGACCCCGTGTTTGTGAAGATCTGCCTCAACCCCTACCTCTTCCATAAGAACTGTCATGTTCCACCTTCAGGACTTGATCTTCGCCTTGTCTCTTTCTCAGTTTCTGCTCATACACAAGCAGAGAACTTTGCAATTCATCCACAGATAAAGAGTCTATATCTTTAGACTCCTCAATGGTACAGACCATGAAGTTGTAGTTCTCTGTCAACGATCGAAGTATCTTCTCAACTACCTTAACAACAGGTAAGTCCTCGCCCAAATTACGCATCTCATTAGCAACCATCATTACTCTACCCAAGTAATCAATTACACTTTCTCCATCTTTCATCTCCAGAACTTCAAAATATCTCCTCAATCTTTGAAGTTGAGCCCTCTTAACCCTTGTACTCCCTTGATATTTGATCTTCATCGCATCCCAAATCGCCTTAGAACTCTCCTTCTGCGTGATGGTTCGCAAAATCTGTTTATCGATTGACTGAAACAGAAAATTGCGGGCCTTCAAATCTTTCAGCCGAGGACTATCAAGTTGTGCCTGCTGAGCGGGAGTAAGAACTGTCCCTGCAACCGGCTCATGGAAACCCGATTCCACCACTGACCAATACTCTCTCGATCGCAGGAGATTCTCTATGACCATACTCCAATGGTCGTAGTCGCTGTCGAACTTGGGCACACAAGGACTCTGAAACGCAGACCCTTCCTCTTGCATTGCCATGCTCATCGACTTATCTTGCACCCCAGATTATGCTCTGATACCACTTGAAAGGATTCAAGGATATCAAACAAAAACATTCATCATCATTCATTAAACTCAAAAGTAGCATAAATAACATATGCATACTGACGATCCCACAATACAACGTTTTACTGGAAATAAGGAAACAACTACCCACTCTCCTAATTACTCGAACCAGAAAGTAGACTAAACAAATGACTGATTAAAAAGTAAAATAACCACATGGAAATAAACATGCATGCAAACTCAAACTGTAAACATAAATAAACCTAATAGTATATTAGGCAAACTAGAGAGATGCTTGTGCAAATTAGTACTCGTTTTGATTAAGTAGTTATGGATGATCTAATTCAAGTGACAATATATCCTCTCCGTCCCTTGGTCCATTTGGCGATGGTTCATGATTTATTTGAAGTAGCAATCGAGGCAAGCGATGCATGAAACACCAACGGATAGATATAAATTAAATGAATTTTTTTTTATAGAGTTTTGTGAGGTATAATCATCATTTGCTTATATTTAAATAATCGATTGATTTTTATAATAAATAAATATATGTAAAACAGTATTGTAGATGAATAGAAATCAAACAATTCATCATCCGTCACATCCCATTTTATTAGAATTGATATGTTTATATTGTTAGTTTACTAATTTTTTAATTCATCATTAATTCAAAATTTTGATAACTTTTCCTAATTGAAGTTGGGCCAACCTTTACTAATATTTAGTTTAGCTTAATAAGATTTTATTTCTTTTAATTTTAAAAAGTTTTAACATTGAAATTATGTAAAAAAATTTTCTTAAACTTAAGTTTTTAAACTCTTCTTATTTATCTTACTAATAAGTTTTATGATATAATATAAGATAGAATAATCTACAGAAAAGTAGGGCCATTAATAATGTCACTTGCGATTTGTAGCATAATTTAGTCGATCCAAGTTCTCTATTATTGATCACCACCAAAGGGTCCACCGTAAAGTGACACACGTCTACCCTGATCACTTCCTACCTACAATGACCTTATTCACTCCCTTGAGGTTCGCTCTAATTACATAATATCCCCCTTTGCCTTTTTGTTTATATTATTAGCATAGGTTTAATAGAGTTTATGGTCTCAAAAAAAGCTAAAAATTAGGGTCTTTTTTCAAGGTAAAGTTACAAATACTCCTATTTAATATGGGTTTGATTATGTTCTTATGTTAACATAGAACATTATACATCAAAGCTTTTAGATAAATCGATTCTAAGTCTATATTTTACAACTGCATGCTATTAATATGAAATCTTTTGTTAAAATTAGAGATTTTGGAAGCACTAAACTCTTGCGTAAATTGTTTGATCTATTGAGACAACTGATCATTTGCTGATTAATAATGAGGAGTATAAAGACAAATACACTAAGTTTATGAATAAACACAACTATCTTGAGATTATTATTTTTTTTATTAAAAATGAAGATTAGAGTATTTATTGTTTGGTTTGGCTAGTTTTGAGTTCCTACAGAAATTATAAACCCACACAATGAATACAATTTCAAAAGAAACGACAAAAATGCAAAATGAAATAAGTTGCTTGGACCAACGAACATATAAACAATCAATTATATCTTGTATAATCAAAACTTATTAGTGAATTTGCATATCATGAATCTAAACTGAAGGGGTGAAATGTAACTCCACTAAAATATCAAGGAATCCTTGTGTAACTTTATAACATATGTTTTCTTATCAACACTTGTTATTATATTTTCCTTATTGGTTAAAAAAAAAAAGAAAAAAGAAAAAAAAAAAAAGAAAAAGGCAGGGCTTATCCATTACAAGTTTACAACATTATATATATTGGAATTTGGATGACCCATCACCAACCACCAGGCCCAACCGATCAATTCTCCACACCCACTTTTATTCACGGAAAACACACACAAATCAACAACATTTTTCTTTCAAATGGCAGCAAGAAAACTCTACCAACATCATGATCAAAGATCAAAGTTCCTTCATCTTGGTGGTGATCAGAGAATAAATCCGGTGGATACCGACACCTTTGAGCTGAATGAATCCGATCTCTGGAACACCGGAGAAGATGATCATTCTTTCGACACTCAAAATCACAGAAGATCAAAGATTCCATTGAAACCTCATCAACAAAGAAAAGCACATGTTTCAACGGCGGCAAAGTCATTGCCGGTCAACGTACCGGACTGGTCAAAGATTTTGAGAGATGAGCACAAGCAACATCATGAGAGGAGAAAGAATGATGATGATGAAGATGACGATGATGATGATGATGATGAGATGCTGCCACCCCATGAGTATTTAGCAAGAACTAGAAATGCTTCATTTTCTGTTCATGAAGGTATCGGAAGAACACTCAAAGGTAGAGATTTGAGTAGGGTTAGAAATGCTATTTGGAAGCAAACAGGTTTTGAACAAGGTTAATTAATTAATTATATATATATATATATATATATATATATTGGTGTGACACCATATATATGTGGAAACTTATATAGATGAAGACGATTTTGGTGTCATTTACATCTTAATTAATAATCAAGCTAAAATTTAAAAAGAAGAAGAAATCAGCCGTTGATCGATCTAGGCAATAATAATATAATTGATTCAAGTTAACATTAACCCATGATTTGTAACTTATAAGTATAGCATTATATGTATGCATGATTTCTTTATGTTATTTTGTAATATTGTAGACTAACTATTTATCTTTTGTCACAATTTTTCTTTGTTCCTTTATTTTTATTTTCATTTTTTATATTTGAAAAAGAACCTATTCTATTCTTACTACTGTTGTTAATCATGTGACTTGAATAGTCGAAGATAGACTTCATGAAAATAATACACGTTCAAACGCCATCAGAATACAAACTCTTTTGATAATTTTGGTAGGTGTCAATGTGTGATTAATGTTTGTGGTGCACAAAATCCTAATAAGCATTTATTTATGGATGGACATGAGAAATAAGCAAATGTTGGCTCTAACAAGGGCTTGTAACATAAGGGTTATTCTCTTAACTTTTCTCATATTTTATGAGAGGTTTTGAATTCGAATCTGAGCCGAGAAATATTTGCCGAGTCAATGTCAGGAGTTTACCATATGGTGAGGTTCCTCCTAATAGGGGCTCGCCCCGGAGCATCTGATCCGAGGGCACTCTTGAAATCTCGTTTTAGATGTTGTCGTACCAAGCCGTTAAAAAAAAGAGTAAATGTTGGATCTATGCATGCAACTACAATTTTGGTCCCGTTTCTGAGAACAGATACAAGTCTAAAAGTCTTGTTACATGGTTCTAACTTCAAACAATTCATCTACAAAAAAGGTAAATTAATTAATGAAATTACGTTATTTTCTTTTGTCATAAAGAAAGCTTGACAGACAAGAAGTTTATGACGTATCTAATTAAATCACTTTAAATTAATCAGTTGTCTAATCAACTAATTTGAAACTAAACGACGAATTTGTTTATTCTATCTTTTGTCTATGAATATTTAATGGGTGTTATTAACTAAAGGGTTTCTAGCCTATTGGTTACCCCCTTGACTTTCCTATGGGAGGTCTTGGGTTCGAATCCGAGCTGAGGGATATTTGCTGAAGCAAGGTCAGGTGGTTTACCCAGTTGTAGGGTTCCTCCTGGGGTGGGCTCGGGCATACGCGCGCCCCAGAGCGTCAAATCCGAGGAGACGGTTGAAATCTCGTCTTGGGTGTCGTTGTACCAAGCCGTTCAAAAAAAAATTAACGGGTGTTGTTATTTACAAATGAGACGGGGTGTAAATTAATACGCATTTGTAACATCTAATCTTCTTATAAAAATTGTTTTTTATTTTTTTATAAACTAAACACACAATCAAGACTTTCTTGAATAGAAATTGTTAAGACGTTCTATGCTATAAAATAAACTATAGATATTTGTTCTAACTTTTAAATAATAATTAATTGATGTTTTTGTTTTATGTTTTCATTTTTAACGAATTAAAATACAAAAGCTGGCGAATAAACAAAAAACAAAAGAGCAATATTGACTTTATTGTACGCAACGGTGGGCTTTTAGTTGAATTCGTGGCGTAGAATGTGGAATTTGTATTGGATATATTAACATAAAAGCTACATGGTTCCTAAAGGAAAATGTTCCCACTTAAGATCATATGTGTGTTTTTTATTTTTATTTATTTATTTATTTTTTTGCCTAAGGTTTATATATGACAATTGACAAGAGACGCAACAAATGGTGGCGAGACACGTATGAAAAGGATTGTACCTATATATATCGTTGGCAGACAATAAAATGTAAATGAATTTAATTATATTAAACTTAGTAACTAATTCATTTTTCTTAATTTTCCTTATAAAATAACATACTTTTTTTTAACTAGTCATTAACTCTTTATGTATTTCATAGTGATATACATGGTAAAATATTAACGAACTCTAATAAACCCACGCGTGTCACATTAAACCACGAAATAATTATTTAGCACTTCTCGAAACTTCATATAATAAAACCATAGACTTTTGCATAAGGTTATCCCACGTGTTAGATGAGCACGTTGAAATAACATTTGCACCTAATCTGTCTTTTTATGGATCTTGGTTTAACAACTTTTACTTTAGTGTTTAGATGACTAGTACATTACTACATAACTTCGGTTTGAATGAAACTTGCATTAAAAAGTAGATAAAAATAAGTGTGTATGTCAACTAAAGTGTTTTTATTTTTTTTTCGCTGCCAATGTGGGACTAGCCCACTTTGTAGAGTCTTGCCTTTTAGAATGAGAGACCATGGGTTTGATCTTATGCAAAAATGTAATTATGGTGTAATTTAAGTAGATAATAAGCTTAGCCATTCAAAAAAAAGTTTTTTTTTTATAGTTATTAAATAAAAGAGAGAGAAGCATATAAGTCATAACATGTGTCAGCATTGGTTAGCAAAAAAAATTCGAAAACGTTTTAGGTCTAAATGATTTTTTTAACGGCAGTTAAACAGTCTCGTCGTGCTACCTTCAGTTATCCTGTCGATTGATAGCTAACATCGATTCTTCGATCTCCGACCTTGAGAAACGTGCGCCCCCAGATGTGCGGGAACCGGATGAAATCCGTAAACCCTCACCCCCCATTAAGTTAGAACCCGAGATTAAAGCCCTGATTCGTTCCTTCACCTTGATATCAATTAAATTGCACCCAACAAGGTTAGAACCCAAGACCTCCACTTTGAGAGGGTGAGCTTTTACCAGTTTAGGCAATTCTTCGGATTTTAGGTCTAAATGTTAATTCTAATTAATCTAGATTAATGACAAGTTTTGAAGGGTCATAATGTAACAATTCAAAACTAATCTTTTATTAGTTATACATGACATAGCCAAAATGCGTACAAATTATGAATATATATCACTTGCACTCACAACTCAAGTTTGATGATTGTAATTAATGTTTTATTTCTTATTTACTCTTGTAATATTTAATATTTGTTTTCTTCAACCTATAACTTACTTACGTAATAAAGACAAATTAACAACTAAAGAGATATGCATCCACTAACAAACAAGTTTGAAAGTATATCCTTTATCTTGAACTTTAAAACTTTAAACTTATCCTTAATGCATATAGAAAGTGAAGGAAATGGAATTGAAGATTGCTACAAAGAGTAGTATAAAATATTTAAGAAAGTATGTTGTTGTATTATATGATATGAGCCATGTATATATATATGAAGATAAACGAAGGCGTTACATATATTCTACGTAAAGACTATATAATTGGGTGTGGTAGGTAAGAAAGGTGCACTCTAACAAAGAAAACCCTTCAAGATAAAGTAATTAAGTTATATTTTCGTTTTCAATTTTTTTCCAATTTATACGTATAGTAGGGAGAGTTGTATACAAAACATTATATTTTACGGGAACATAAATAACAATATAAATAATTTATGTTGTTGATTTGTTAATATGGACGTAGAAAATCATTTATTGTGGTGTATCGATTTTAAAAATGATGAACTATACTCTTGATATCTTTTAATTTATGTCATATATACTAATAAAATATGATATGAGGTGTTACATTTCAAATCAATATTGGCTACTACACATTTGTTTTCGTTTTGCAAGTCTGTAAAAACTGCCAATACGACAAGAAGAATGAAGAAAAAGTTTTAACTTCACATTTGAGACTTTTGTTGTATCGTATTTATAACCAAGTTAGTACCACATGTAAACAAATTTAACAAAAAAATAATAACTAAAATGAAAATTAAGAAATTATTAATTGATTTTATATTTAAAATATGATTCAAATTACATATAAGATAATATTTTAATTATAAAATAATATTATATTATTTTAAATATTATTTATTACATAAGTTGAATAAAGAAATCAAATAATTTTTAATGAGAACTTATAAACTATAAAACAATAATTTAATAAAAAAATATGATTAAAATTAAGTATAAATAATTTTTTTAAATAATAAAAATCATATTTATCATTTTCTAAACTTTTGCTTTTTAAAAATTTGTTTCTTAAACGTATTCTTATAATTTTTTTTTTACAAAAATATAGGAGCAGTTTTAAAAAAAATCATATATTTAGAAAGCCTGTTTATATATTATGTTAATTTGCTTTATTTTAGGAAGTGTGTTTTTAATATTAAGATCTTTTTAGATGTATTAAAACTCTTTTTATCAATTAATATTGTTTAACATGTTTGTTAAGATTTTTTTTTCTCTCAAACATTGTTGCACGGTATAAAAATTGCGCTGGGAAATGAAAGATGAGGTAAGTTTTTTAATATTAAATCTGAAAGATAATAGGTGATTCTATATAGCAGCTTCCTCTCCTTTTTGTGTATTTCTCCTATTTGCCTTTGATCTTTTTTAATCTCTCTGATTTAGAGAACTAGTCATTTATTTTTTTTGGTCTCAATTATATTGTTCTGTTAACTCTTTGTTAATTTGCTAAGTACAACATTAATATTTATGCTCAAAAGGTTTAATTATCAATTGATAAAGGGACAATTTTCTTTTTCTTTTTTGTATTTAGTGAAATAATAATGTTATTTGTGACCAAGTTTCCATTGGACTAAACAATGTCAGTTTTGTATTGTTTTTTATATGGTTTGAGTTATATTTGTCTTTGGCTAAGAGTACAATCTGAGTAACGAATTAAAAAGAAATCAAAGTTTTGAAAGATAAAGATTTTTATGACAACTTGTTTTTATTAAAATGTAGATTATAATAAACAAGTTGTGGTTTGATTTTGGTTAAACATGTTTGTTGTGTTTGCCTGTTGAATTGAGGGGATGTTGGACGATATTTTTATTTATTTTAATAAGAAAAATATTAGTTTTTTCAATATTCAATTCAATAACAAACATATAATATTGTGAGCTTAGATCTATATTTGAATTGATTTAGTTAAGCTAAAGATTCTCACATGAGCTTCTTTATTTGAGTTTTCCATCTATCATATGGTACATTGATTCAAAAGAGGAAAGGGTATATCAACTCTTAATTGATGATTTGGAACCAATGTAGGCATCATATTGAGTTTATCCTTCTGATTATTTTGTTATATATCATCTCATATAAATCTTTTGTCATTATCATGTACGGCTGCATATAACCAAGTCTAACCTTCATCATCGCACACATCTCCATTATATATTTAAATTTATCAACAAGCATAACATCTAGTCATCATCTTACTTACATCTTCCAATTAGCCATCATTTTATGATTCATAATCACCTCCTCTTTTTTTTTTACCCTATATCAGGATTCTTGTCACAATGATTAAACTTGCGTGATTCTTTATTGCTCATATCTAGATCTGATAATCCTGACCCTAAAATAACTAAATGTGTTGGTTTGATAAACAATTATACTATTTTGGGATGAAATTTGTAGTATCATAACATAAAATGGATTAAGATGAGTAATTTCATAATATAATATGGATTAAAATTGGTAACCTAAATACTATATTAATAAAATGAATTTAAACGGATAAATATAATCAAAAATATGTTTAAAGAGAAAATAACTAAAGATTATTAAAATAAACTATTTGTTTAGTGGCGTACCTACCCATTATTGTGGAAGGTAGTCGCCCTTTTGGAAAACTTTTTCAGTAGTATATATATGTTAAAATCTTGATTGACCTTCTTAATATTTTGTGATCGCCTTCTTAAATTTGCATAATTGGGATTGTGATGATAATTTAAGTGATAATTATACTTATTTTTAAAGTCTCCGTATATGCTGTTTTTGATAAATTTAAAAAATAAAACTCAGTATAAAACAATTAGGCCTTACAATCCTAACTCATAACAAGATAAATGTGTAAATTGGGAAACAATTATTATATTTTACGTTGAAATGAGTAACATTATAACATATAATGAGTTAAGATGTGTAACACCTTAACACATTACGGGTAAAGATTGATAACTTAAAATTTATGTGAATATATATAATGGTTTCAAATGGATAAGAATGATCAATAATATATGTGATGAGAAAATCCCTAAATGTTATACAATTAAACTATTTGTTTAGTTACAATTCAGTTTAGGTTGAACAAAATTGATATTTTTTAAAATGACCATTTAAAATTAAACTGATTTAGTTTAAAATTCATCATAATCTGCACTCATCCTGGCCTGTACCTGTTTTAACTCATTATCTAACACAACCCAACTCACATATTTTGCTAAATATAAGAACAACTTTAGATGTGCTATATTTTTATTAAGTTTTTTTATATGAAATTAGTTTGATTGTTTTTTAACATGTCCCGATCTGATTCAACCTAATCTGACTTGAACAAAAGAGAAAAAAAAATTATATAGAGATCCTAAAATATCGTAAAAAAATTTCGCCATTGACGAAAATTTTTTTAGGTCCGGCACTGAACACATGTTACTACCATTTCTAAAATCAAGGACGGAGGATTGGAAGGGCCCGGGGGTGCCCCGGCCCCCCCTGTTTTTTCGCTCAGAAGTGTCAGTATAATAGCATTTCGTCCGAAAATCAATCGGTCCCCTTCGTTTTCTTCCTAAAAATCTTTCGCCCTCCTCCGTTTTCATCCTAAAACTCCTTCGGCCCCCTCCGTTTTCTTCATAAAAATCCTTCGGCCTCCTCCGAACTTTTTTCCAAGTTCCGTCACTAAAATAGAGCATTAATATTTAAATAATAATAATAATAATAATAATAATAATAATAATAATTTTATACATGTAGTTTAGATGTATAGTTTATGCGTTTGATTCACAATTGTATTATGGCTGTACGCATTATCATTTATTGAAATAGATTTGCTTAAAAAACTTTCATTTTTATTGAAAAATATATAACAATGTTATATTTAATAATGTAAAGAAAATAATTGTTCATGTACTTTATATATTTTTTAAAATAAGTAACTATATAAATACATAAAAAGTTATTTGGTAGTATAAAAAAATGGAATAAGATCTAAATAGCCAACAGAGTAACTAAATTTCGTCTTTTACTCTTTCAGATTTTTTTAAATAAAAAATTAAGAAATATAAATAAATAAATAAATAAAACTTAAGGTAGTAGTACCTTACGCTGAATATGAGAATTGAGAAAGGAACTTCCAACATTGACCTTCTTAAGTTTCCTATCATTATACATTGAATGGTGACTCATGCAACACATGTATTGATTCTTAAACCTAGTTACATTAGAAACCGTGGGTTCGTCTGTTTTTTTAGCATATTTTCAAATTTTAAACCTAATTATTAGTCGATTGTCATTAATTATATATTTTAATCATGAAAGAAAGATGCAAGTGTTTATAGATGAGAGAGCAACATAAACGAAAGAATTGAAGACTATTATATAGGATAAAAAAATGTCTTAGAATGCATGGTGTAAATAAGTATTTATATATACTGGTTCTTACTGAAAATTTAATTTCAATTCATAGATAGCCTAAATCTATTGTTGATTTATCTGCCCACAGTTTTCACATACTTAATTAGTAGTAGTAATTAATTAGTATATTACAATATCTAAGGTTACAAACGAGCACTCTTACCTCAAAGCTTCAGGTCGAGATTTTGTCGTGTTCAAGTTTGAACAAGATAAATGAGTTATAAATATATGTCAAGTTGAACTTGAGCTTATGATATATTGAGTGTTTGACTTTAATGGTTTATATATTGTTGATTTTATTTATTATAGTTAAACTCATCTTGAAAGCTTTTACTCCACAATAATTTTTGTAGTAATTTTTATGTTGAATGAGTTATTAATTAAACATAAATTTTACATGCATTTGAAATTGGTTTCATTATATATCAAAGTTAGTTTTAGGTAGAATTACATATTTCCCCCTCTTTTGAAGGCTAATTACATATATACCCAATTGAAAATTTTAATTACATATATACCCAATTAAATATTTTGACAAAATTACCCTTTGATCTATCCCTTTTGAGTTCCTAAATCAAAAGCCGTAAACTTCCCCATACCCATAATTCTCGTTCGTCGCTCCCCCACCCCATACGACCGCCTCCCGCCGTTTCACCTCCTGCCATTGCCTTCCAATCACCGCCGCCTGCCGCCGTCCCTCCCGTAGCCGTGGCCGTCGCCTCCATACAAGCATCAGCAACATTTCTAGGGCACCATCCATACTAGCATCACTACGATCAGGTATGGAAAAAATTTATATGACAGAAACATCTCGATCAGGTTAGCTTCAAATAATATGTCAAATAATAGCCCTCAATGTTATATGACAGCAGCATTTATAGGGCATCGTTTGATTTGGTTATATGTGTTTCAATGTTATATGACAGCAGCTTCAAATTTGCGTTAATCTGATTAATAATTTTCTTAGTATTTGTGGTATTATAGTGTTTAGGTTTAACTGTGAAACTGGATGATATAAATTTGAATTTTTTTGAAGCTTGTGAAACTGGACTAGAACAAGCATTTCATTGTCATCTAACTAAACTCAAATTTGAATAATTGAGGTTTGCTTAACTTGCATTCAGGTTTAATTGTTAAAGATGGAAGATCGTATTGCAAGTGTCCAATCAATGTCCAAATATAAGATAAAGTTGAAATATGGAGGTTATTTCCGGTTAGGAAAGAACTCATCAATGAAAAGATATTGTTTTGGCTATCAAAAATGTATATACATTGATACATACACATACCTCTTTGATGATTTAATTCAAGAAGTTTCAAATCAATATCCAGCAAATAGAGATCTTGTTTTCTCAATTTGTTTTGTTGACAAGTATGCCACGGAGCAAATTTTTATAAAGCTTGATTGCCATGACAACTTTCAATTGATGCTTAGTATGTATGAGTTGGAAAAAGAGTTAACCTTGTATGTGACAACGGGTAACAATCTTGATAGAACTTCTAACCACCCGAGGTAAAAAAAAAAAAAGAGTTTGGTAACTAATGTAATATATTCAACACCAATTTTATTTTTTTACGAGAATTGTACATCCTTTACAGGGGTCACGATGAAGTTGTTGATGAACTGCATGGTCAGGAAGATTCAGAGTATGCACTAAGTGATGAAAGTTACCATAGTCATTATAGCACAGATGAAGTTGTCGATGAACCGCTTGGTCAAGAAGATTCTGACTTGGAAACTTATGGAAAGAAAAATCTAACCATTAAAGTGAACTCGATATTTGATAATGTAGTTGACTTTAGAAGATCATTAATCCATTATGCGCTAACTAATGAATTTCAGTACTTCATTGAGAAAAGTGAACCCACACGAGTCACGGCAAGATGCATACACAAAGAATGCAAATGGAGAATACATGCTTCTGTCAAGCAAGATGGAATTACATTCGAGGTAAATTTACAAGTTTAATAAAGATTATTTTTTTCTATGTTAATAATTTGTATGTTTAATAAACTTAATGCAGGTTAAGTCATTCATAGAAGCACATTCTTGCACTCGAAGCAACAAAGGAGGTAATAAACATGCAAGTCAAGGATGGATTGCAAGTGTCATTAGTGATAAACTAAAATCAGATGGGGATGTCTCTGTTAAAGAACTCCAAAAGTGGGTGATGCAAAATTACAACGTTGATGTATCATACATGAAAGTATTTAGAGGCAAAGAACAGGCTTATACTGATATATATGGTAAATGGGAAGACTCGTACATGAAAATAAATGATTTTAAAGAAGAACTACTCAGGCGAAACCCGGGAAGTGTTGTTGACATTGAATTTGAGAGAAAAGGTAACAAGAAACTATTCTTTCGTTTTTTTATTTCACTAGTAGCTTGCTTGAAGGGGTTTCTTGATGGGTGTCGTCCCTACATTTCTCTTGATGCTTGTCATCTAAAAGGAAAGTTCAATGGGGTACTAGTCGCTGCAACTAGTGTTGACGGTAACAATTCAATTTTTCCGGTTGCGTATGGTGTTCTTGAATCAGAGAATAAAAACTCATGGATTTGGTTTCTTGAATTACTTAAAAAAGCAATTGGCACACCTGATGGTCTCGTCATCTCATCTGACATGCAAAAAGGGTTAGAGGTTGCAATTACACAAATTTATCCTAATGTGGAGCATAGAGAATGCATGAGACACTTGTATGCGAATTTCAAAAGACATTTTCGAGGTGACTTCTTTAGTAGGATTTTATGGCAAGCTGCAAAGACTTATAGTGTTACAGAGCATGAAAGATTATTAGATGAAATTGCTAGATCAAATAAGCAAGCACTTGCATATATTAGTGAAAATCACAAGAAAATATGGAGTCGTTGCAATTTTGGGACAAGATCCAAGTGTGATTACATAACTAACAACACTTCTGAGGCATGTAATTCTTGGATAGGCGAAGCGCGTTATCAACCGGTTCTAGACCTCCTTGATTTCATTAGGGAGAAGATTATGGTTCGATTTGAAAAAAAAAGGAGGATCTCAAAGAAATGGAAAGATACACTAGTACCTAATACTAGGAGTTACCTCAACCGAATTTCTAAGGTTAGTGCAATTTTTTTATTAGTTTTCACATTTTTCTTGTAAATAATATTTTATGTTTTATGTAGAATTTGGGTGAGTACGAAGTTTGTAGAAGCGGTGAAAATCAAGCTGAAGTGAAACGCTTGGGAAAGCGTTGGGATGTCTTGCTTGATGAACGAAGTTGCAGTTGTCGGGTTTGGCAAGTTAAAGGTATTCCATGTGTGCATGCAGCTGCTTTTATTGCTTTCATTAGGGATGCAAATTGGGATAAGTATGTTGATTCATGTTTCACTGTCGAGAAATTTAAAGCAGCTTATGCTTTAGAAATTGCTCCGATGCTTGCAAAGGATCAATGGGTGCATATAGATACCGGTGAGAAGATATACCCGCCTACTATTAAACGACCACCTGGAAGACCAAGAAAGAACATAATTAAATCACATGACGAGCCCAGGAAAAGACATAAATGCTCGCGTTGTTATGAGTATGGACATCATGAAAAAACATGCAAGAATTCGACACCGCAAGTTTGAATAATTGATTTTTTTGATTGTTTGTTTGTTTTTTGGAACATTGTTACATTGATTGTTGGAGAATGTTTTTTGGCGTAACTTTTTGGTATTATAATGGGTTATTAAAGTAGCTATTGTTTCATTCATTTTGATGATTGTCAAAAAATACAAAAAATAATAAGAAAACAAGGATAAAACAAACACGATTAAAATGAAAAAAATAACAAACGAAAAATAAAAGAAAAAAAAAACCCAAAAACACTATAAAAAGTGATAAACTCAAATTGAGGGTATATTTGAAACAATGGTAAAATAGGTATAATATAAATTTTAAAGTAAGGGTAAAATAGTAATTTCTTAACTAATTTTAATTAAAATGGGTATATTTGAAAATTTAAAGTTAGAGGAGGGGATATGTGTAATTAAAATTTTGGATTGGGTATATATGTAATAAATGAAATTTATAGGGGGGTATATGTAATTGCCCCTTAGTTTTATAACAATATTAAAGATGTTAACGTTGATTTCGAGGCTGTATCATTAGTTTGAGTTTAAGCTTAGATTAAAATAATCGAGGAAATTAATTAAGCTTACTTTTATCAAAGTCTGATGAGGCCTGAGCACATCTATCTATTTTAATAAACCAAAGTTTTTAAATACACATGGCGTGATTCTAGAGCACCTCAACCAGGATTTCCCGTCTCTTTTTCCTATTAAATACACATATTAAATAAAATATTAAACATTAAAAACTTTTTTACATTTTTAAAATAAGAAACAATTTTTAATACATTAAAAATACATTAATATTATAATTAATATTAAAAAAACTCATTTTTAAAATCCAACAAAATGTTTAAAGAAACAAACTATGAAAAAAATTATTGTGTAAAGAAATAATATAAATATTTTATTACTTCAATTATTGCATTATACAAAATTTTAGTCATATTTTATATTAAAATATCTTCTGATATTGTCTAAATTTTTATAGGATTATTTAATTTTAAGTTTTCCAATCAATCCGTGTAATACATGGGGCGCTAACTAGTATCTTCTAATCCTAATAAAAGAGTAAATCCATAGACACATGTCATTTTACTAGCATGTACACATCACTAAATGCCACATGTCACTCTAAAAATATTGCCACATAAGACTAATGTACAAATGTCATCATCACAATAAAAGTTGAAAATTCTCATTATCATAAAACACAAATTTATTAGCATTAATTGTATCATAAGTTACTATTATATTAAATTTAAAAATTAAACAATAATAGCATATTAATTTATTAAAGATAATAAGTATAACAAGTAAATTATTCAAAGTTTTATTAATTTATTATTAAACAAATTCCTTCAATTTTACATTACTTAAAATATAAAACAAACGTCATAACAAATCCATCTGTTTTATGTTTTTTATACAATTTAAAAAACTTTAACGTATTTTTTTAGTAAAATGACCTCATATTTGCAATGAATAAAATTTCATAGAATACTAAATCTACATATCGTATTATTTTTACAAATAAATTACGTATAACACATTATAGCAATTTAAAAAACTAACATGGACAATAAATTAAAAAAACTTTTAAAATTCTAAAATTCAAATATGAAATAATACAATAACCAACTTATTTTTTTTCATTTCTTAAATTTATCCTTATTGATTATCATTTCTCTTTTACTATGTCATGCAAAGCTATGAAGATATGATACCAATAAAGGAAAATATAGTTAATAATTGATTTTATAATGTTTTAAGTCAATTGTAATTATATCATTTTATTAAAATTTTTTGTGAATTGCATCTTAACTATATGTCAACACGTGTGTTACACGGGTTACTAACCTAGTATATAATAAATCAAAATAAAAGATGACACATGTCATTAATGTAGACTATTCTCAAAATAATGTTCTCGCTTCTCTCTCATACATTAAATAATAATATTAAATATTGAATACACATTTATACATTTTTAAATTGAAAATATTTTTAAGACATTAAAAACATATTAATATAAAAAAATACTCTTTTTTTCAAAAGCAAAATTATTATAAAATAAAATATATTTAAAACGGTTTTCTAAATTAAAATTTAAAAAAAAAACAAATTTTCAAAAGGTAATATTTAAAAAAAATAATATTATTATTTTATTACTTAAAGTGTTGAGTTTTTCAAAATTTTTAACCATATTTTATTTTAAAAAATCGACCTATATTATAAAGATTTTCATTGATGAATATATATTATTTTTGTATTTAACCCGTGTAATACGCGGGATACTAACATAGTATAATCATATATAGCAGTTTGATTATTTTGGTTTTGATCTTCCGGCCCACTCTATTAAAACCAGCAGTCCAGCACAATAATAAGTAGATTATTTGGAAGAATTTAAAAATAACACTTAGATAGATTGTCGTGAAGAAGAAGAAGAAGTAGTTGTCATTCTTATTTTAGGAACCGAATTCCAAACGGATTTATTAAACTATATCTAACTAAACTAATCCGATCCGTGTATTCGTGTATCAACTATTTTAGTTTACGTACCATGCTTATTAGAATCTACTTTTTTATCTTTATAATTTAACGAAACATATTTTCTTTAAATTATACTTGATGTATTACATCTTTCTTACAAGCAACTATTTTATTATTTTTTTACACCCTAAAAAGTTTATAGAGATGACGAATGATGAGTTTCTAAATTAAAAAAAAATCAGTATTTATAAAACTGTAGATTTTAAAGGCATTGGACGAAGAAACATATTCTAATTAAATTACTTTATTAGTATTTATAAAACGTTTGATCAATGAATCACTTGTTGTCAAGAATATTAGGTAAAGTTGTGAAAAATGCAGAGGGGCGTGGAATTTGGATTAGGTCATGTGTTTGCCTAACAATATTAATTTATGAGCTTCTGCTTCACGTGACTTGTTTACAAAGCTTTTCTTATGAAAAGATTTCAGATTTTAATTGGAATATACTGCTAGCATATATAGCAATTTTCAAACTATCTTTTCAATTTAATTTAATGATATATTGAGGGATGTTTTTGCAATAATTACATTATAAAATTTGAGTTGTGGAGATCTTTAATACACAATTATTGTAACACTTCTAACAGATAGGATTTAACATAGAATGTGGCCATCATTGCTCATACCTTTACCACTCTCTCATCATGAATACCACCTTCATCACCATTATCACTTACATCACAGCCATTATCACTACCATCAACCACCCTCTCAACCACCACATCTGGCACCGTGTCATGAAACCACTGTCATCTTTGGTGTCACTTAATGTTATAAAAACAAATCCAACAGATGAAACTACTTGTATCATTTCAACTATGGGGTTGTTTGGCAAACTCTGTATTATTAAGTGCTGAATCAATAAGAGTTTTGAATAGATAAGAGGCTCTCAACCAATTAAATGCTGAACCATTAATGTTGTTTGGTTGGAAATCTGAACAAATGTATAGAATGACTATTTTACCCTCTATGCAATACCCATTTCACAGAAAATAACAACAATCTATGACCCAATTCAAAGTACATAACGACAATCTACGGTACCCAAATATATGACATAGTTCATCTGTTCTTCCTCTACGCATCTTTCAGTTCTAGATTATCTGTCAATTAGCAATATCATCTTTCACATTATTATGCTTTTATCAACTAACCCTGAGAAGGCACATAACATCTGGAGACGAACTACATGAAATTAAACTAAGAAGGCCTTTTTTATAAACATGAAGACATTCACCAAAGGTAACATACGAAGATTTGGTCATCATCTGGGAGCTGGGTGGACGGGCGGAAAAGAAATGAAGGGTATCATTCAGAGGGTATTTTTCCATTCAGATTGGATTTCCAGTTTAACCATTCGTAGGTATTCTGAATCATTAAGAGGCATTATTTTTTCCAACCAAACACTTAAGCTTCTTACCGGTTCAGACGTGACCTCTTAATGAAATCATTAAGAGGCTACCAAACAGCCTCTAAATCAAATTGTTACATCCTGAGTTTTAGGTCAAAACCCATTTGGAGTTAAATTTTTGATAATAGAATTCTAAGATGACATCTTTTGACCCAAACCTTATTCTACTTTTTGTTAGGTTAGCATAAAATAAAGGAATTCGCATTATGGATACCCACAGGAATTACAAATTAATCTATGTCTATGATCTTAGATAATCACGATTTAACCTTCGAGACTCCCATCGTTACAATCTTAAATTTTTAACAACTAAAATATCAAATATTCCAAGTAAATCTAAATTTCTAGCAATTTTGAGTTTGTAACAAATTCAACAAAAAAAAGCCATTAATACAATTCTAGTATGATATAAAATTTCATGTTAAAAAATAATGTATTACACATGTTAAATAAACAAATATACACTACTAAAATTCCAACTTATTAAGATTTGAGGGTAAAGAGAAAAGAAAAGAAATGGGGAGAAAGGAGAAACATTTTGTATTCCTGAGTTTCATTTAACGAGAGAAAAGAAAGGAAAATAACATATTTCGTGTTCCCGAGTTTCATTTACGCTCTGTTCCCGAGTTCATTTAAGGAGAAAAAAGAAAGGAAATGAAAGGAAAGGAGAAACATTTTTGTATTCCCGAGTTTCATTTAACGAGGGAAGGGAAAAGAATATAAAACATGTTGTGTTCCCGAGTTTCATTTAAGAGGAGAAAGGAAAGGAAGTGGAAGGAAACCTAAACAAAATTACTTAGCAATTATTTCCTTCCGAAATGGAAGGAAAGAAATCAATTTTTTTCTTTTCTTTTCCTTTCCTTTCCTCTCATTTCTTTTTCTTTCTGTTCTCTCGTTTAATAAACTCGGGAACATAAATAGAAAAGAAAACTAGGCAAAATTACTTATTTTCCTTTCCTTCCAATTTGGTAAGAAATAACTCCATTCTTTTCAATCCCTCTTATTTCTTTTCCCTTCTTATCACTTATTTAATAAACTCAGGAACTGAGCGTTAATTACATACCCATTGAACAATATATGCATGCTACATAAGCAAATTGCCCATGTGCATGTGTGAAAAATGTCGCGCAATCAACCAAAAAACACTTTATTTTGATGAAAAGGGCTGTGACAGGTCGTAGCAGAAGAAATGGATAGATGATGAAGAAAACAAGTGTCAGACAATGATCAATGTTGCTTCCTTCAAACATTTGCTTAGCGTTGTCAGTTTGAATCATCCGATAATATAATCTTTCACAAGGCTGCAATAGTAACGCTAACCCGACGTTAATCAATTGTCGGCCCAAGGAGTAATAAAATGAGATGATTCCCCAATACATAGGGCTGTAAATAAACCGAACGTTTGGCGAACAGTTAATGAACTGTTTGGCGGGAAGTTCGTTTATGTTCGTTTAGTTAAATGAACGAACATGAACAGAGGTCGTGTTCGTGAACGTTCGGTTAGATGTTCGTTAACGTCGTTCTATGTTCATTTATTAGTTTTATTTGTTAAATATGCTTAATTTTTTTTTATTTTTAGTTTGAGACCATAATATTTAAATTACATATCTAGTCATTTAAAATTTATATCTTTTTAAAAACATAGTAATTTGAAACTCATATATGTGAAATAATAGTTTTTAGGTATTTTTAATTACGATTATTATTTTTTATTTTTGCTCTATTTAGAGAAATTTATTTTTTATTTGTATATTAAATGTTTAACTTTAAGATGATTATGTCTTATATAGTTATAACCAATGTTGTAGAAAGCACTAGTCACTAGTCGGTCGGTGGGGTGAGGAGTGGGGACTAAGGATTATTCAGGATTAATCGGCCAACTAATCGGCCTAATCGGATAGTCGGGCCTAGTCGGCCTTAGGAGACTAACGATTAATCGGCCTAGTCAGGGATTTTTACAACCATGGTTATATCTAAGATTTAAAATGGTAATAATTCCTTTTAAAATAATTTACATTCGTTTATGTTCATAAACTGTTAACAAGTTCAAGCTCTTACTGAACAAACACGAACAAGATTTTTCGTTTCGTTAATGTTCATGAACCGTTCGTGAACAAGTTAAATGTTAAACGAACACGAACAAGAGTTTGTCTGTGTTCGTTCGGTTCATTTAAAGCCCTACCAATACATGTGGATTATCCCCCCAATCCAAAGAGCAATACAAAAAATGAGCATGAAACCAGATATAAGAGACGGTTTACAAACAAATATGTAATTAAACCATCATAAACCAGATCACTCGGTTGATATCGTTTCATAAGCAAAACTAAAAGCAACCATAACCCATTACCTTTTTATGTATTTTCCCCAAGCTAATTCTGCGATCACCAACCAATTTGAAATCATAACCAGATAATAACCATACAAAATTTGACACTTGTGATACACAGCCTCAAAACTAGACTTACAGATTACACTCCATAGAAAGATTCAAAAATTAAAAACAGGGATCAATGAAGACAACTGTTTCTCTTTGTCATCTTGATGCCAATGACCAGAAATTGAAGAAAAAAGATGGAGATGCAGCAAACCAGCTTAAAAAAGCCATAGCTGTTGCTGAAATGAACTTTTTGCAGTGATTTACGTCACATTTATTAAGATCATTGCTTATAAGAACGGTTATCCCAGCACATGCACACGCGGCAGCGAAAGTAAGGGTAGATGTTACCTGTATCACAATATGTAAAACATAACTGAACATTAGATTTCTTATTATAGTTAAGAATAACTGTTTGTGAAGAGATTGAAGATAAGGTACCCCATCACCAATGGCGTATATGGTAATAAGTGCAGGATTCCTCAAGCTTCTTCTTACACAAAGCGCATACGCATCGATCATGGCTAAAAACAAGCTCCATAAACTTTGCAACCCAGCAGCACCCACAAGGTATCTAAAATATCATTGGCGCATATACTTAATGACATAATAAGATTAAGAAGTTATTTGATTCACAATTCGACCGTGACATAACTTTCTAATGCATACATCTGTATGCCTATGAGTTATATGCCATTTTCAAGTCCAACAAATGCATATGTGAGGAGCTTTAACAACAGAAATCATATACATACGCAAAAAATCAATGTACCTATACTTCAAAATATTAGTCTAGACCGTATAAAGATTGTAGGTGCATGATAATATAAGTTTTGTCTCCCAATGGTCAATGCATAGCAACCTGCACATAAATGTCCAACCACTTCTATGATCCAAAGCCTTAACAATTTCATTCTAGAAAGACATAGATTCCCCTTTTAATCAAATATTTAAATACTCCTAATGAATAGCTAACTTAACATAAAGTGAAAAATCAGCTAACTTCATTACATCATTGATTTGGTCAACCTGCACATAACTGTAAAATCAGCTAACATAATTACATCATTGATTTAGAATGATGGGTATGGACGTTCGTGTAATTCCACATAAAAAAATGATAGATTCATGCAAACCTATGTTCGCATTCATCAATATTTAACCACAATCAATCCAACAAGGCAACAACAATCACAACAGCTCCTAGTTATTCAACTATGTTAGGACTGAAAATACACTTCATATTATAAGTAATAGAAAGCATCATCTCTTAACACTCATTTGAGTTTCATAAGTAGAAAATGCATTGACACTAGTATAACTAAGTAATAGTTTCAAAACTATCATACAGCTTAATTTTGAACAAGATCCATTAATCAGATACGTACATGTATCACCATTGATATAAAAGTAATCAACAAGACATTTTGCTGCATAAATCTAAAAGAACTTAAATAGCAAGTGTATCTTCTAACATGTCTGCGTCTTCGAATTTCATATAAGTAATTTTTTGAATGATGAACTCACACACTTTCTTAGCCTACTACTAAATCTACGCCATTTGTCCACAATGAGACTTGAACCCTCAACAACTTGGGAGGGACACCAATTCAACATTTAGGTACAATTGGGCTACATGCCCTTCAGTTAGAAGGTTATTTAAGTACTAAGCATTTTTTAGCCGAGGACTCTTTCGGAGCAGCCTCTCTATCCCAATTGGGATAGGGGTAAGGTTTGTATCTATCATTCCCCCCAGACCCTACTGAAAAGTGGGAATATACTGGGTATGGTTGTTGTTGGTTGTTGTTGTACATGTGCATATCACAACATATACATATATCGTATTCATTAATATTGTGTTAACAGAATAAAAGGGTTTCTCTCAGCATAATGACATAATGGATAGCATAAAATCTTATTCACATTAAGGGCAAAATTCACAAAATTTCCTTCTATAACTAATTTACGTTGATCACATCTTGATAAGTTAAAATATCAACAGCAGCCTTTAATCTCCAAATGAAAGACAACAAAATGTTAATTGTCTGATATTATCTTACCAAACCTAACACTTTTAATAAGAGATACTATCAAATTAATGTGAATTTTGTTGCAAATTTGACATTGGTATCACGGCGCAATCAGCAATTGTTCATGGGTGGATTTTAAAATCAATGTCAATTATGAAGCCAGAGATGTATACTGCTTGATATGCAAAGGGGACGGTAATAACGAAAGTTACCGGAAAGCGGTGACGGAGGGGAAATCAGAGGTAGCAGCCATGACGGTGAGAGAAACAACGGAGAAAATGAACTGGCATAGCCGGAGGGCGAGTCCAGTTAGCGTACCGGGCATGCCTTGCACGTCTTTCATCCTCACTCTTCGGGGCGGCGCTTCGTCATCTCTTCCATCGATGAACGGCGGCGGCTCCACTGGGTGCACAGCCGGCCGGCTCATACCTAACCCTTCTTCCGCAAGAACCGGTCACCCAAAACTCAAAATTTGCAATCGGAATACCACAACGATGAACGATGAAGCATAAATTTGTATCAGGGTTGTTGAAGAACACGATTTCTAAAAGATATGGTATGTGATTGTGCTGACGAATTTTGGATTTGGGGTTTCAACTACAAAATTTTAGAGAATTTTTTTTGGAAGAATTGATGGTATTTGGCAGCAATCGGTGGACATGAATGCCCAAAGGGGAGATGTCCTGCCAAAGTTTTCAACTTTATGCTTTGAATATCGACTTTATATTTATTTATTTGATCATCACTGTATATGTCTTTATTTGCTTGCTGGTTTGATAAAAACCAGTTCAACAAAAAGAATCAATGAGGTCCTAATAACTAATAATCTCTGCAGTTACATTTACAAATTACAATCAATTATAAATCATTTAAAAATAAACAAATCAGAACAAACCCAAGCATCCTATCTAGGTTAACGTCGTGTTATTCTTACATTCTTTATATATATAAGAAAATAATTGTTATTTGTCAAAATTTATTAGTGTTAATGATTATACTCTTATTTGTCTTGTATAAGTCCTATTACAGACTAGACATTGTCAAATCAGTGGATGTCAAGACATATAATGTCGACGGGGTGTTAAAATAAAAAAAGTTAGATAACTTGCAAGAATTGCTCGTGAGTCATGTATGGCTGCTTGCTGCTTGGGTTGGCACTTGGCAAGATTCTTGGTTGCTGCCTGCTGTTGAGAGAAAATTAGATTTGTTTGTTTATGTGTGAGTTTGTGACAATACTTGTGATTATTTGCTTAGAGAAGTTAAAACATTATATTTAGATGTTAAACCGTAATCAAAAGTATGAGTTAATTGCCTTCAAAAGACAGTGTCTCTAAAGTTTTTAGTTTCCTTATGATCTACAAAATTGTAAAGCCGTCTCTGTACACACATTACTTCTGCCGATTTTTTTGTTAGAATATGTGGGTTTTTAAATGTTAAAGGATTTTTAGGTGGTTTTTTTAAATCTTGGTGTTTCTAGGTAAGTTGCAATAGGGGGCGACTTCCACTTTTCTGTACCAAAGTCGCTGGGGGCAGCGACTTTGGTGTAAGAAAAGTGAAAGCCACTTACCCCCTTGCGAATTTGGTACAAAAAAAAGTGGAAGTCGCTTCCCCCCATTGCAACTTACCTAGAAACACCAATTATGAAAAAAAAAAACCACCTAAAAGACATTTAACATCTCAAAAATCACCTATTTTAAAAAAAAAAAATTCTACTTCTGCCATATTAACATGGTCAAGTAAATTATTGAAACATACACATGTTTAAATGTGTTGGACCTAGCAAGTTATGGCCCATGTACATTGCAAAGTGTTAAACAATGAAAAAAGAGAAACCTCTACATTAGTGTTTATTGTTATTTTTTATATAAGAAAAAATATTATAATTACACTATACAACAACAACCTTACCCAGTATATTCCCACTTTCAGTAGGGTCTGGGAGAGAAAGATAGATACAAACATTACCCCTATCCCGATTGGGATAGAGAGGCTGCTCCGAAATATAATTACACTATAGAAACCAAAAAAATAAAAATAAATTGTGTAACCGAACTCCCATGTTCTCCCTTAGACTCGGACACACACAATGACTCTTCTCCGGCTGTCTAGATCTCAAAATAATAAAGAATTACACACTTCCATTCTTTCACTCATAATCCTTGATGAATGTTTCTTCAAGTTCCGAACGATTAACCCTTAACATTTATTAATGGCCTGCATGAAGCTGGGTACAAAACCAGAGGCCTTTCGTCTTGTAGATCATGCCTGGTACGCATTATATATACTCCATCTATATATGCATGCGTACGTATATATGCTCATCTGTAAACCCCTGATATGATTTGTGGTGCCATATATGTATATGGGATTTGTGTTTAAACGAGTCATGGACTACTGTACGTATCGGTTGATTTTATTTATACGTACAACCCTAGATTCGATCGGTTATTAATAAAGGTTGATCTGTGTAAAATGTAGATTAAAACATTTCCTTTTCAGGCTGTGTACAACCGGGCTTCCAAGTGATGTCACAATTGAGATTGGTGAAACATCATTTAGTCTCCACAAGGTGTGTAATTTTTATTATATATTTAATTAATTTATATATTATGTAGCCACAACATTTGCTTTAGTGAACACATTGATTCATACGTACAGTTCCCTTTGATTTCAAGAAGTGGGTTATTCTCAAAGCTAATAGGTGACTGCCCTTATGAAGATGGACCAATATGTGTTGTGCATCTTAATGACATACCTGGTGGAGCTAAAGCATTTGAGCTTATAGCCAAATTTTGTTATGATGTAAAGTTAGAGCTCACATCTCACAATGTTATCAGCCTTCGGTGTGCTGCAGATTACCTGCAAATGACAGATGATTATGGTGACGATAATCTAATTACGCAAACGGAAATCTTTCTGAACGAAGTGTTTACCACCTGGTCAGACACCATGAATGCTCTTGAAAGCTGTGAGGAAGTTTTTGCAGATGCAGAAGATCTTGATCTTATCTCAAGGTGCATAGATTCTTTAGCAATCAAAGCTTGTTCGGGTCTAAATGCATACAACAGCTATAATACGGAGCCCACATCAGCAACGAGTAATATCAACCTGTCACAGAACCATATCGTTTGGAATGGGATTACAACATCTGCTAAACCACAAACATTAAGTGACAACTGGTGGTATAAAGATGTATCATTTCTTAATCTGCATTTATACAAACGAGTGATTCAAGCAATGGAGGCACAAGGAATGAAGCCCGAGATTATTTCCGGGTCAATTGTCGGGTATGCAAAGAAATACATACCTTTAATGAACCGACAATCGAGTTTCAACGATGCAAGCCAGTCTAAACCCGTCTACACCCCATCTGAAGCTGATCAAAGAGCACTTTTGGAGGAAATTGTTGGGTTGCTTCCAAACCGAAAAGGGCTTGTTGGCACTAAGTTTCTTATAAGGCTGCTTCGATCTGCCATGGTGTTACACGTGAGCCCATCATGTAAAGAAAATCTTGAGAGACGTGTTGGAGCCCAGTTAGATTCAGCGCACTTGGATGATATATTGATACCGAATCAAGGGTTTAATTCGGTTGATACGCTGTATGACATTGATTGCTTTCAAAGAATGCTTGATTATTTCATGTCTATGGAGTGTTGCAGCATCCATAACTCTCCTTGTATAGTCGAAGAGGGGTTTGAAGACGGACCCCAATCTTTGACTTCAATAACATCAGTCGCCAATCTGGTTGATTTGTTTCTCGCTGATGTTGCTGCTGATGTTAACTTCAAGTTGTCACAATTTCAAAATCTTGCTGTTGTTGTTCCTGACTATGCTCGCCCACAATCCGACGGCATTTATCGTGCGATTGACATCTATCTAAAGGTAAAGTACGTACGTTTAGATTTGGGGAGTAATGAATAATGCTGGCATGGGTTGATGATGATAATGCGTATTGAATTTGCAGGCACATCCATGGCTGTCAGACTGTGAGCGTGAGCAAATATGCAGATTGATGAACATTCAGAAGCTGTCATTGGATGCAAGCACACATGCAGCTCAAAACGAGAGGCTTCCCCTGAGGGTTATTGTTCAAGTGCTTTTCTTTGAACAGTTAAGGCTGCGTACGTCGATTGCTGGGTGGTTTTTTGTGTCGGAGAATGAAGATCAGATGAGCAACAGGGGTGAATTGGTTCGTGCACCGGGGCGAATGAGTGAGATGAGGGAGCGTGTTCTTGAGCTTGAAAGGGAGTGTGAGAAGATGAAGTTTGAGATTCGGGAAGTGAAGACCAAAAAGAGTTGGATTTTCTTTTGCAAGCGGAGGAGGCATCGGCGTTTTTAGCATTGCTTAATTCGTTTTCATTGTTTTTTTAATTATTAGATGATCTACGATCTATATACTCTTGGTATTATTATTTAGTTACAGAGTACATTAGACAAAGGTTGTTGGTTCTTTTGGAGGTTACATATATCATTTCTTTTTTAACGGTCAACTAATCAACTTTCGGGTACTTCGTACGCAGCCATGACTAAAGGATGCCTAAGCTGACCACTAAGATAGACGGACGGAGCCACTTGTGATTATTTACATATATCATGAATTCATGATTGTGGTTTTTAACACTAGTGATCAATTACCAATCTTCAATGATTTTTTTTACCGTCCGGTCAACACAAAATTATCTCTCCAAGCCACCAACTCCCCTTCAATCTACCCACAAATGTTCCCTTCTCATCCTTTTACCACCATTGTTAATGAGAGTTTGATGATTACTACAACCAAGATGAGTCACCTGTGTTATCCTCCCATCCCCCAGCCCAATAGTTGTGTTGTTTGATTTGAAGTTTTCAAGTATGGTAACTTGAGTGCTAGATGTATGGTTGGTTCGATTTCACAAGTAAAAATAGAGTTTTTTTTAATTATTTTTTAAGTGAGTGTAGCTAATTTTAGGGGTTCTTATGTCATGTGTGAGGGTCATGTTGGGCGTGTTGTATGCTCGTAGTGCCCAATATCGGTTGTATATG
Organism: Mikania micrantha; assembly: GCA_009363875.1. Taxonomy (NCBI): domain Eukaryota; kingdom Viridiplantae; phylum Streptophyta; class Magnoliopsida; order Asterales; family Asteraceae; genus Mikania; species Mikania micrantha. The sequence continues at coordinate 108,592,379 of CM018680.1, forward strand.
AGGTGTAACTTTAACACAGCCTTTTTTAATTCTTAATAAATAAAGAAAAATATGAATATGATAAGTGCAATAATCTTATGTTTACCAAAACTATTTAAACTAGTTTTATATCATTCGGTAATTAGAAAATCGTGTCTTTTTGCATTTAATATAAATCAATATTTGTTTAATATTAAAAACCAATAAATAACAAAAATGTCTTTATCCAACAAAAACAAAGAAAATCAATATTTCATAAACTATTGAAACAATATACCACACTGTATTTTTTTTAAAATGAATATGATAATTGTGAAAAAAATGATATTATAAGAATGCTTTTTATAATTAAAATTTATATATATTGATGAAATAAAAATATACTCAATAATCTTAGCATTGTTAGTCTCTTTCTAAAGTTTTACAAAAATAAAATATATATATATATATAACAAAAAAATTAACATAATTAAAACTTAAGTTTCAAAGGTAAAATTATTATTTGCAAAGTATATTGAAATCACAAATAAGAAATTCAAATATCTTGACATGGTATTTTGTTTATATGATTGTGATTTACTCACCTTATAATACAAAATTTATTATTAAGTAACATAAAAGATAAAAAAACAAACATTCTATTTAATATTATATAGATAGAGAGAGAGACACACACACATTGAATTTTTAGCATATTTTTTGAATTTTTGGAACTCGTTATTTAACACAAGGATGAGATAATAACTACACTAAAACCGCTCTGGTCCTATGTCTTAGATCCCTGTTTGAAATGTTTAGTAAAATTATGTGAAACCGTCAATAACAAAATTGTTTCCGCTTTATGTCTCAAATCCCGTTTGAATAGCCAGAAGAGTTTAAAACCGTCAATATCAAAATTGCTCCTGTTTTATGTCTCAAATCTTTTTTGAATAGCCAAAAGAGTTTAAAAGTATCGATAACCACCATTTAATAGGAGAGATATTGCAAAATCCGTCAAGAACCACTACTTCTAGAAGGTTTTTAACAGTCAAGATTAAAAGTTATAAACCAAGGGTTTATAGTATAATGGTTATCCTCTTGACTTCCCTATGGAAGGTATTGGGTTTCGTCATATTTGTTGAGGCAAGGTCATGGGTTTACTCATTTGTGAGCTTCTTCCTGGGGTGGGCTATAGCATACGTCCCAGAGCGTCAAATCAGTGGGATACTTGAAATCTCGTCTTTGATGTGATTATATTAAACTATTCAAAAATAGTTGGAAACTTTAAAGGACCTAGATCTTATAAAAAGTTAGTTACAACAATTGAGAATTTGAGATTGAGAATCTACCTACTCTAATAAAGGAGTATATTTAGGAGACACATGTCACATCCTGGTGATATTTGGAATTTGTTTTCTTGTCTTTCTCTCCTAATTATTTTAACAATTTTTAATAATTATATATTGAAAAATATATATCTTCTTATTCTAATAACTTACTACTTTACTAAAACTTGGTAAAGTATAATAGGATTTAAATTATGTATTATCTTAAAATATAATTATTTAATATATTTATTATTTGTTTTATAATTTTTAGATATTCACATTTCTTATTTCACCAATAGTTGATAATCTAACATGAATTTTTATAAAAATTATTATTTATAACATGTTATAATTATTCAACCCATGTAATACATGAGTTTATAAGCTAGTTATGTATATATAATAATAGTAATAATAATAGTAATAAAGAGACTGGTTTAGGATCCAAGATGCGCACATTTTTGTCAATGAAACTGTTTAGACGGAAAAAAATACGTAGAATATAGAAGAGAGATCAAGAGCAGACTACGAACTTTGGGGACCGGCTGCGTAAGGCTAGAAATAAAAAGTTAGACCTACATTTTGACCGTAGGCCTTTCACCTTTGTAGTCGACATGTGTTTTTTTTTTCCGCTTAAATGGGTTATGGGCTTTAATTAAATAAAATTGGATAATGGGGCTTAAAAGTGTTAAAACCTTATTTATTATTATTAGGCCTAATTTAAGATAACATCTTTTTAAAAAATCTTACATAGTAATTTATATTTATATATGAAAAGTTAAAATATAATATATAAAAAAGAAATAAATTTCAAGCTCTTAGTAGGTCGGGCCCAGGGCCATCACCCACCTCACTCCTATCCCGCGCCGGCCCTGCACACCAACACCCATAAGAGGGTGCCAATAGACAAGTAAATAAATACACTAAAACAAACACTCTTAGAAGCGTAATCATGTAATAGTATGTAATATGTAACATATTAATATTTTTAAAGTTAAAAAATATAACAATAGCGTAGTCAAATAACAGACAACTTGATATGTGTCTTCTATCTATTTTATCATGTTAATGATCAATTGTTTTTATTAAATACGATATGTTATAAACACATATATTACAATGGTTTAATAAATGAAATGCCAAATAGGAAATGAGTAAAATAATTAAGAAAATAAAAATTAAATAATATGAATGTATCTAGGGTTGTAAACGAACCGAACGAACACGAACTAGCCCTTGTTCGTGTTCGTTCGTTTAACTTTTAACTTGTTCACGAACGCTAACCGAGCGGAAATTATTGTTCATGCTCGTTCATTAAGGAATTCAGCTTGTTTACGAACGCTAACGGACACATATTATTTAAACAATAAAATCAACATTTCTAATCTCAAGCATTGGAAATAATCATTTATAAATATATAAATTAAAATATAATAGTATTAAACTAAAAATAACTTAAATATTATGGTATCAAACCAAAAATTAAAAATTAAAAATATAGAACACATTTAATGAATAAATATAATAAATGAATTTAACCGAACATGTTAACGAAAGTTTACGAACGCAAATGAACGAAAACGGCCTCTGTTCATGTGCGTTCATTTAACTAAACGAACGGAATTTCTTGTTCGTGTTCGCTCGTTAACGAACTTTCCACCGAACAGTTCATAAACTGTACGCTAGTGTATTAAATAAGTTCGTAATGTGTTGGACACCATTTTGATGGGTTATATCAGGAAAATTTTCAAATAGTTCTAGTCCAACGTAAATTTCTAATTTTAAATATTTATTATATTAGCCTATTAGACAATGGCAAAATGTTGACTTGCTTTTCCCAAAACTTTTCTTTCTTCAATCTGTAACTTCTTTTATATACAAAGCTTTTAAACATTTTCAACATGCAGATAATGAAACTTTGCTTTTATGATTACAAACAAGGACAATTATTGTAAATGTAACAATTTCTTTTTAATTTAAAAATAATATTTTATTAATATTTTGAATTTACTAGATTTTTGTGATGATATATATATATATATATATATATATATATATATATATATATATATATTAATAACCACTTTGAGTTGAGAAAACCTTAAAAAACCTTATGTAAAAAAAATAAATTTTTTTTATTGTTTTGTAACATTATTAGAGTCATTTATTAAAAATATATAAAAAAGTGCCGACCAAATGTTTTTAAAAATATAATTTGTAAACGATGTAACATAGACGTAATTCCTTCTTCTAGGCCTATATAGTTGTTACATCGTTTACAATTTTTTTTAATCTGATCAGCTTTTTTTTTTAAATTAACTCTAATAATTTTACAAAACTGTAAAAAAATAACTTTTTTTACGTTGTTTTTTCAAGGTTTTCAAAGTTTTCTCAACTAAATAAGATTTTAATATAACCATGCACAAAATATATATAAATATATATACACAGGGGATTGAAGTATACATAACTCACTACATGTGCAATAACTCGAAATAACTCATCAATATCAAGCCAAATCGTTAATATTTTTTAACATCATTGTAAACACATTTAGAACAATTTCTTATTTTATAAGTTTGCGTAAATTCATCACCGTTTGAGAGCTAACATCGTTGTAAGTTTTTAACTTACAACACTGTAAGTGTTTTTGACCTAAAACTTACAACGATGTTAGCTCTCAAACGGTGATGAATTTATGCAAACTCATAAAATAAAGAAGTGTTCTTAATGTGTTTAGAATGATGTTAAAAAAATCAAAGATTTGGCTTTATCTTGACTGGTTATTTCGGGTTATTGCGTATTTAATGGGTTATTTTTTTTATCCTAGGGGAATGATCAATGGTTAACCCTTACTTATTACGTTAACCGAATAACTACGTCTTATTACCTTGGGACCCGCATTAAAGTAAGTATAAAGGTGTAGGTTTTTTTTAATTAATGTTGAAAAAAAAGAAGAAAAATCGTTATTCGATTAACGCAATAAAAAAAGAAGAAAAAAACATTTTTTTTAGAAAAAAACCTACACTTTTAGATTTACTTTAATGTGGGTTTCAAAGTAATAAAATGTAGTTATTCGATTAAAGTAATAAACATGAGTTAACAAATGAACCACACCCTCTCTCTCTATATATATATATATAAGGGATGGTTCCTAAGAAAAACCAACATTTTGGAGAAAAACTAAAAACCTTATCACAATTGTTATCAATCAATTTCGTTTTTTGTTTTCTTGTTTTATTATAAGGTTATATTTGTTAATAAAAAGAAAAAAATAAAAAAAAATATATGTAATTCATGTTATTACATATATGTAACACATTGATTACATATATGTAACTTCATAGGTTACATATACATAACTTCGTGATATACATGTTTTTATTAAATAAAATTTTTGTTTATTACATTTTTAAACTAACAATAAAAAATCATGAAATTTTTTTTTAAAAAAATTGATTAGTTAGTAAGAGTTTTCTTAGTTTTCTCCAAATTAAGGAGTTTTCTTTTGAACCCTCCCCTATATATATATAGGGAAGTGTTCAAATAATAACTCACTATTAAAGCAATAACCCAGATAACTTTGCCAAGATGAAGCCAAATCTTGGATTTTTTTAACATCATTGTAACACATTTAAAACACTATGTTCTTTTTGAGTTTGTGAAAATTCATCACCGTTTAAGAGATATCATCATTGTAAGTTTTTGATTTACAACATTGTAACTGTTTTAGGCTCAAAACTTACAACGATGTAAACTCTCAAACGGTGATGGATTTTCGCAAACTCATAAAAGTACATAGTGTTATAAATGTGTTACAATAATGTTAAAAAAAAATCTAAGATTTGGCTTCATGTTGTCCAAGTTATATGGGTTATTGCTTTAAAAGTGTGTTATTATTTGATCTCAATCATATATATATATATATATATATATATATATATTCTAACACTTTATGTGATAAAAAAAGCACTTTTCAGGTAGTAAGTTAAAGTTAGATGGACATGACAAACAATCAAACAATGACGCTTTCTTACTGTATACATTGAATGATGAATGCTGTGATATATTATTTCTAGAAAATCGTTTATGTATCACTGCAACTATAACATTGTTAACGAAAAATATTATAAAATTTGACGTTAAGCAAATAAATTGAACCCATTTTATAGCAAGTCATCCACTTTATTATATTTAGATTCAATTTTTTCTATTAATTCTATGTTTCAACTATTTCTCAGCTTGTAAATAATTTGCCAAACATGTATATCGATTTTGACTAATTGATTAATGAGTTATTAGATTGTTTATTATAAAATATATATCTTACTATACTATACTAATAAACAAAGATAAATTTGCCACTTGTCATTTTTTACACCACTTTTGACACATGTCGACTTTTTTTCAAATTCATTTAATTCTCTCATATTACATAACTAGTCTATTACCCGTGTGAACACACGGATTAAATATAAAATATTAAACATTTAATAATAAAAATTTAAAAACAAGAAATGATTATATTTTTATATAAAATGATTAAATTATGTATAAATAATTACTTTATATAATAAAACAATAATCAAAATCTTTAATGACAATAGTAATATCTTTAACATTCTTGATTTGTGAGATATTCGAACTAACTAAAGCTAAAAATCTAATTAGTTAATAATCTATCAAAAACTAACTATTTTAAAGAAAGATGAGAATGTAATGTTTTTGAAATTATTAAAGCCTAACGGGAACATAATTTGAAATTACCGTTAAACATACAAGAGAAAAAAACTGTAACTTTTATCATCGTTTACATATTTTTCTGCTTATATTTTATTTTTTGAAATAAATTATTTTTTAAGATTTTTTTGTAAAACTATTATTTTCTAAAAATAAAAATTGAAATATTTATTATTTTTTTTAAAAATTGATATTTATGAAAAAATATATTTTATAAACTTTTTAAAATATATTTTATAATAAAATGATTTGATTTAAATATATAAAAACTATTTTTAAATTTGCACAATAAAAATAATATCATTAGTTATTATTATTATAATTCTTTAATAAGATAGATATTAGATAATATAATTTATTTACGTATTTAATAATAGATAATTAAATGAGTGCATAAAAAATTGACAAGTGGCATTATGGCCTTAAAATGTGACAAGTAGCAAATCAACATTTTTGTTTATTAAAATAGATAGATTATATTCTCTTTCTTATTAAATAATTATAATATTAATAACTAATAATATTGTTTATCTTTTAAATTTTTTAAATAAGAAATATTTTATTTTCTAGAAAATCAAAGTTAAATTAAAAAAGTTTTCAACAATGAATTTTTTATAAAAAATAAAATAAACTATAAACCAGTGTTTTAAACAATAAGATTTTTACAAACCAAATACGTTTTTTTAAATTTATTTTAAACACCAAAGTAAAAAAATATAGAGAAAGTTGCACTTCAAAAATTATAGACAAAGTTACACTTTTGGTCCTTATATTTAACATTATATTTAAATTGAGTTATTAAAATTAAATAATTACATTAATTATATTTTTTACCTCATTGATTTATAAAAGTTAGTTTTTGATAGAAAACAAACTGAAGCTTTATTATCAGTTAGTTTAAAGATAATAATTGTTACAAATATAAAATATCACATATAATTTGTATAGATATTAAATTTTTTTTATTGTTGTTTTCAATGTTTTCATAACCGAACCAGACGTTGAACCGGTTTCCTTACTGGTCAGAGTTCCGACCGGTAGGACCGGTCGAACTGAATTTAAGAACCTGATGATTTTATAAACATTTTATAAATATATATATATATATATATATATATATAAAATCAAAAAAAATTAAAAAAACTAAAAAAATCGGTTCAACCACCGGCCCGACCACCGGTTGGCCGGTTCGACCGGTCCGGTTTTCAAAACATTGGTTGTTTTGTTACTTGAAGTATTCATTAATATGTAAATTAGTTATTTTATCTTAAAATATCGCTTTATAATTTTAAAATTTTTATTACTAACAATTTAATATTTTATATTAAACCTATGTAATACACGGGTTAATAATCCAGTATTCTAATAAATAAAGGTTTATACGCGACACATGTAATGTTGTTAGAATATCTCAACTTTGATTTTTTATCTCTCCTATTAAATGCATTTTGTATTATACAATAACATTAAATATAGTTTTCGTACATTTTAGAACAAAAATAGAGTTTTTAATACTTTAAAAATATATTTATATTAGAAAACATACTTTTATGAAAAATCAAATTATTATAAAATATAAAAATTTTAAAAAAATAAGATGAAATATTCAAAAAAAAACTTTGAAGAACTTAGTGTTTAAAGAAATAATATAATTATTATATTACTTATAGTAATAAATTGTACAAAATTTTCATAATATTTCATATTAGAAAATTATCTTGCCTTGCTTAAATTTTTTTACGACTACTTATTATATTTATTTTATTCAAACTGTGTAATGCACGGGGTACTAACCTGGTCCTTTTATATATTTCAGTTTCATTTGATTTATATAAGAACCTGATGTTTAATAAGTAAACAACTATATTATTTTAAAAAAATAAATAAAAATAGTAACTTATATTGCCACTATTTTACTAATGTACGTTCTTTTATGTGAACCAATTAACAATTTTATCCATAACGTGTTAAAGCAGTGTTGAAACATATAACAACTTGAATTTATACTGTCAAATGAAAACATTTTATATTTGACCAATTCATTTGTTAATAAAATATACTTCGGAAAAACAATTGAAGTCATACATAACATGCACACCAAAATGTATTATAAATGATCTAACTTATTACCGAAACATCACAATACGAACCAACTCTAATTTATACCGACATATACCTAAAGTAAACTCTTGATAGTGATCGGCTCCCATCAGAAAATATCAAACCTTGGATGGAATTGGAATTGGAATTGGAATTGGAATTGTGCCAGGGCTCCATTTGGGCCGAGTGAAATAACATGTGCGGCTGAATGATAGCCTGGATACAAGGAAATGACTAGGGACCATGAGGGGCGAATTGTGCCAAGCAAGGTTGCATCCGAGTAACAGATGTTTTACCCTGCTGTCAATAATTCCTTAAATCAAGTATACGCCTATTTCGAAACAAGTTTGTTTTCAATTTTGGGCCGAAATAATTAAAAAACTTAAACCACAAGGGTCAAAACTGTAATTTACTCTATATGATGTTGTTTAATCTCTTGTTTACTAGGTGTCTAGGTAAAGATTCAACCGATCATACCTAGATCCGCCCATGACTAGGTAAAGATTCAACCGATCACAGGTCATAATTAATTTTGAAAATGAAATTCTCTAACCCATATCCATATAACTTAACAAATAAATAATTATATCATTAACAGGCATATAAAAATTTCATCTCAAAGAACCTTGTTGCATCTAATAGTTTCATCTTATAAAAGGAATTAAAATTACAAAGGAAGAGAGAAGTAACTGATGGTTTTCCAATAGTTTTTTGAGCCATTTCATCTTCAATAATTTACAAAAAAGAAGATTAATCCCCTTCACACCAAGATTCTAATTAAAGCAAAACCCCTTTCAAAGTTAGTACCTTTTTCCACCGACACAAATTCCTTCATCAAAAAAAGGAAAACAAAAAACAAAAAAGAAAAGAAAAGAAAAACACCCATAGGATTTGATAGATCACCTAGAAATGACATAGTCATTGTACCCAAGTTGTTGCTCCATCTCCCAGCTCAACTTTGAAGCAACTCTTTCATGGCAAGGCACATACTCCTGGTATTGGTCAATCAAACAAGGTCAAACATTTGATTTCCGATTTGTTCGACCTAAAAAGTCAACGGTTTTAGAAAAGTAATTACCTCAAGTTTTCGGACCAAATCCTTAGCAGTTGGTGCCAACACGATGATGTGGCGAGCATTTGGGCTGATGAAACCTTCCTCAACTGCTTTATCGATGAATGACAGTAACGAGTTGTAGTATCCATCCACATTTAACAAACCAACCTGCAAGATTTAAAAATTTTTATTTCCTTGTTTTTTGATGGTTTAATTAATTATAAATTCATTTGCTTTGAGATATAAGATAAATGAAGGTTACTGGTTTATCGTGAATGCCAAGTTGAGCCCATGTGATCACTTCAAGTAACTCTTCAAGAGTGCCGTACCCACCTGCATTTCAATTTAAAATAATTATTTTTTTCCATTTTTAAATTTGCTAAAATATCTTCTTTTTTCTTTTTCTTTTTTTTTTTTTGCCTAATCAATAATTACTAGAAAAACACTTCTTTTTCAAATGTTATGAACAGGAGTAAATAGTAAATTTCATCTTCTTGAAAGAAGTGAAGTATACTGAATTTGGTCAATTGTCAAGGTAACCATGCCAATTGCCTTAAATGGATCACAGCAGTGATTGTACCCTTCACGGAAAATAATAAATGTTTCAACAAATAAACTAACAAACAATCAATATTCATGACAGAAGTAAGGGCTTAATCATCAACATGACAATCGCTTTCACAGCATAAGTATGTACAATTTCTTGGCATGCTAAAAAAATAATAATAAAAAAGAGAGAGAGAGATTTAAATCTAATGAAAACAAGGTTTTTTTTTTACTTCCAAAATCTGGTGTATTAGACGGTCCACATTGCGCATGTGAAGGAGGCGCACGTTTCCGATGTGGAGGATGCATGCCAGGGAGATGCGCTAGAGCTAGATGAAGGAGATGCAACATTTGGGAAGGAGCACGTCCTGCGTTGCTTTTAGGGAGGGGGTGGGTCCGGTTGTGGGGCCCACTTCATTTAATAGAGGGTAATAAGAAATTGTGATATGAAGGAGAGATGATGCATGTGAGAAGGATGAGTTGGGGTTAAAAAGAGAAGAGAGAATGCATGTGAGAATAATGGTTAAAAAGCTGATGTGGCAGTGATGATCAGGATGCATGTGTTAAATGCATCCGCTTGCATTGCGGGTAGTCTTAAAGCTCAACTTGACTTGTATTCTGCAAAAAAGCACATGTAGATTCTGCAAGAAACCAAGAACTCTTTCTATATCTATCATTTAATTATAGCCAAAACCTTTTTTCTTGATAATCATCTCTAGTAAGATGATTGGAAACATAGAAGAGGCAACTTACATAGCAATCTAAAGGTCAAAGCCAACACTTTCTTATTCACAACATATAAATAATTTTAAATTAACATCAAGTTCACAAAGATTCTTTGTTCTATATTAGACACACACACATCCACACACTCAAGGTATTTCAAGTACTTTTTTGAAAATATTTAAATAGTGATTAGATTATAAAGTGTACAGTTACTGGTTTCTGTAGCTTGATCTTTATAGTCCAATAAATGCTTATGGAATCAAGAAAGGGGCAAAAATACCACATTCATTTTCTCGTTTTCTACTCCAATTTCATGTTGTACATCCCTTTTATTTTAATTTTAAATAACATATAGCAGCCTAGAGAATGTTTTAATAATAGTGTGGGTCCTCTATCCCAAACTTAAAGTAATCTTTATTTCTCAACATTAAATCATATAAACAATTCCATAAACCAAAAAGTCAAGTAATTAAACATAGCCACACCTCATGCAAGTAAAACTCACCTGAATGAAAGAATTAAATAGATAAAAGCAAGTGTTAGCCTTTTTATCTGATGGTCAAATGCCTATGGGATTTTAGTGAGAATATGGAATATGTTGCAGTGGTTATACTAACCTGGTAAAGCAATAAAAGCATCAGAATGCTTTGCCATTTCTGCTTTCCTTTGATGCATATCTGCCACTGCTTTCACTTCTCCTACAGTTTCACCAGTTAACTGAAAACCAACCAAAAAAAAAAAAAGATATAATTGAGTTGCAGTCAAAAGAAATGATCAAATTCTAGAGAGAGAAAGATGATGAAGTTCTAGTGAGAGGAGTGTTGGGCAGTAAAGCAATGATGAGGCTTGCAGAATTGGTGGACTTCCAATAATCTTTTACAGATTTGGCTAGCATTTTACAGTGTTTGCAGTACATATACTCATACTGTCATACATATACATGCTGATATGTATAAGTATAAAGTATGTGTATGTATGTATGTATGTATGTATGTGTGTGTATGTATATTCACAAAATGACAAGGAAGAAAGGTACAAGAGGTTAACTGTACAGGCTGAATTTTTCAGGAAAAAATGACACCACAAAAGGAGGAAAAAAAACAGAAATCATTTGAAAACCGTATAATATCCAAGCCTTGAAAAAGACTAATTACTTACTAAAACATCGTTTGAAAACCGTATAATAACCAAGGCTTCTAGCCTAATGGTTACCCTCTTGGCTTCCCCTATGGGAGGTCACGAGTTCAAATCTCTCCCAAGGCGAAATAGAGGTCCTTGGGAGGTCAGGGGGTTTTCCGGTGCGGTTTCCTCCTGGGGTGGTGGTGGGGTCTCAACGGAGGTCATGGTAACTAGACCTTGGTGACGTGGCCTGAAAATCCACACGTTGAGATCAAATGCCGTTCAAAAAAAAAAACTTACTAAAACATCATTAACATTAATTACCCTTCATAATTCATAAATGCTCATTAGGCTCATCTATACTTCTTTGCTAGGCATATTAATTATCTATAATTTAATAAACAAGGAATTATAATGAACTATTGCCAGGTAAAAAAGTGATATATGTAATTTTTTTTAATTAAAGAGAAAATCATACCTCTCGAGGCATGAGAGTCTTGGGAATAACCCTGCAGAATAAGAGAGACAAGAACATGACAAAATGTTAGTTTTAATCAAACAAAACCATAACAACAAAAACACTGATTCTGTTCCTTAATTATCCTCTGTTAACCTTTTAATAGCATGCTACTCTTTTGAGGCCAAAATAATAATAATAATTAATACTTGCCCAATAACATGGCGACCACCCTCATGAACAGCCTGCGAGACCAATCCCATTAACCCAATGCTACCTCCTCCATACACCAGATCAATGTTTCTTGAAACCTGCAAATTACATCATTTTGTAAAATACTAGTAAATCCCTTTTCAAATTATCTTTTTTTTTTGTTATAAAATTTGACATAGATTATGACAGAATTTGATCTAGGGTTCACTCTTGCAAAAACAAATTTCGGTAGACTAACCTAATGTTGGTTTTATGTTTAGTACATTACCTATACACTCTTTTATCTCTTTCAAGAACATATATGTACCAAATGACTCTGCTTGAGCATAGAATCCATGAATCACAAACATGCAAAGGCTCCGAGATTTAATTGAGCAAAACCAACAATCCTTAAGCTATTTGCTCATTGATGAAACAATAATCTTGGAAAGAACAAACTAATTCTTATTGTTGATTTGAAACAAAACCTTATAGTTTTGCGATTTTGGCTCAATGATGAGACCAAAAATCTTACACATTTCAAAACAAAATTCCACTCTTGTACAAGCGATAAAAAGAACAGATAAAACAAGATTTCAAACAAAAAGTTGATTTTTCAAAAACCCAAAAAAAAAAAGAAGGAAAAACAGATTGAAAATCCCCAAAAAAAGAAGAAAAATACCAACTCTTTGCCAAGCTCAATAGCAGCATCTTGATAGCTGGTCTTTTTCCCTTGACTGCTCCCACAAAAAACACAAATTCTTTTGAACTTTGATTCTACCTTATCACCCTCTCTCTCCATTTCACTCCTGTCTCTATCTACTTTTAACTTTTAGGAAATGAGAGATTAGAAAACAATTGGGTTGAAAAGAAGAATCCACTCTGTTTTAACCTTTGAAGAAACACACAATTACACACTAAAACACACACTATGCCCAAAAATTGTGGGTGGCAGAAGACAACAGGGAGCACCACTCTGCTGGCTTGGTCAGTATAAAATCACAAACAATTTTTGAGAGGTGGGGGGAGATTGTCGATTCTCGGGTCCTTTTTGGCTTCACCATTTATCAACAGTTGTATTTATAAGGAGATTATGCCACGTGAGTTACCTCTTGTGACATCCATCGCTAGCACGTGCCGGATATTATACCATTATTTTGGAAACTCAAGATGTAACTATTAATTTTCCTCTCCTTAATTACGATGTTGTAGTTTATTGAATTTGCTTACTCCCAAAATTTATTTCTGAATCAATTTATTTATAAAAAAATGTTTATAATTTTATATAATAATATGGATAACTCAATTTATACCGACACAAACGTAAAACTCGACTCGTTTACATCCGTAAGATATACTCTACACTTTAAAATTTTAAGGGGTCATAGTAACATTATACATAGATAAAGCTTTAAAGTTTGATAGTGGAACTTAAAATTTTTTATATTAGTGTAGGAATAAACTCTAAAAATTTGAGAGAGCTAAAGTACAATTCTATAAAGTTTAGGGTTAATATCTCAGTTTATGAATGAAACATAAAAATTTTGAAATTTGCAGGATTAGAAGCCTTCTAGGCGAAACCTACATGTTTATGAGTGAATTTATATAAATTTTAAAGATAATACCTAAAGGTTTAAAAAAATAAAGGATGAATCAAAGATAAAATATAAACTTTAAAAACATTAATGATGTCAAAGTTTTAACTTTTAACATTGACTACAAAGATAAAATATAAACTTTAAAAGTTTAAAGTTTAGGAGTTTAAACTTTTAACATTGTATACAAAGATAAAATGTAAACCTTAAAAACATGAATGATGTCAAAGTGTGTGCTACAAAGTTTAAAGATGAATCATAAAAATTTTAGTATAGAGTATGTTATATAAAAATCAAAATAAGAGAAAAAATGAATAATAAAGATGAGATAAATAAACTAGAAAATATTAAATTATGAATATACCTGTCAATCTTGACCTATAGGAAGATAAATGGATATAACTGAGTAAACAATTATTGTATTTTGAACTGAAATGGATAGTATGAGTTGAGAGAGATAACATCTTAACACAAAGTGGGTCAAGATGGACAACTTAAAACCATGTGAACATAATGAATTTCAATGGGTAAGGATGATCAATAATATGTAGAAAGAAAGATAAATATAAAGAAAAAACTTAAACGAAAAAAATAATAAAAACTTAAAAAAAAAGGGTTGAATTAATTAGAAAGAATCATGCGTAATTTAAAAAACTAAAAAAGATCGCTAATCACCTATTCTCATTTTAAGTTGTAGAATTTTATAAGTTTAACTGAGATAATTGTAAATTAAGCATCCAACTCTGTAAACCACCGTTTATCTGTCTAAAATAATTATTCTTCTCTCTAAAATAATCATTCTTTTATCTATAAACCCAATTTACAATTCACTAAAAAATTAAAAAAAATAAATAGTAAAATAGTAAACAAAGGTGATGATTAAAATAGAGTGATAGAAGTGATGATAACACATGTGATGCGTACGTTGAGTGATGAGAGGGCGATGATGTTCGTTGTTTATGTTACGCCTATGTGGCGTCTACGTTAAGTGATAGGTACTTGATAAGTACAAATAGTATGAGCACCAAATACTATACATATATATATGCAGGCGTATGAAGATGATGCATTTAAATAACTAATAATGCTTTGTTAAGAACTAAAAATATCATCTATACTCATGTTTAACAATTTTTATATGTAGTGTTAAATTTTCAGTTAAAAGGTTATTTTTTGTTATAAATATTAGTTTCATTTCTTTTGTTTAAAAAAATTAACATGTATTATGTTTTACGTAAATTTCAGCCGCCTGTAAGACATTCGAGCTTCGCCACTGGTAGTGTGGAGATATGATAATACGACTAAGCCAAACGTTAAATAGAGCCAATCCTGTAAGTTTGACTTCGATATTTTTATATTAATTAATTATCATGCTTGGTTTAATATAAAGGGTTGACTTAAGAGTTAAGCCTTAACTTGCCATTTTTTATATATTTACTTTTCCTGGAAAAAAATGCATTACAACAAGAAAGCTTACAAACCAGAGAGGGTATACCCTCTGTATACATACAACATTCTTTAAAAGAACTTAAGAACCCAAAAAATAACTAGGATATACTTAACCCCATCTCCCAATTATACAAAAACGGGAGGCCAATAGTAAGTTTTATACTTGCCATTTTTAAATTCAAGTGAAATTAGTATTTGTGGCTTGTTTTATTTCTTTTATTTATATTTGTTGTTATAAAAATGTTATTCCCTTCTATTTTTTTATCTGTATAGATTATGACCACTTTAACAAATAGATAATAAAAAAAATGCCTTCAACATGTAATCATAAAAGAGTATGCTAATAACCTCTCTATTTACACGTACTCTTAACAATATATATGTTTCCTAACTTAGAAAATAAAATAAATAAATAAATAAATAAGGCATACGTTTATAGATGCATGTTATGTGGCATTAGATAAGTTTACAAGCAAATTCAATAAATGTATGATTTTTTTACCAAACATATAGCTTGATGATGACCTCATTATCCAAATATTTAAAACATGATTAATCTGGATTAGGATCATATAATAACTTATCTTAGTTGCGATAACTCATTAACTCTAGCAAAATTAACCCAAACCTTTGATTTTTTTTCATTGTCTTTATTATACATAAATATGTGGTTTCTTTTGTGTGTTTTTGCTAATTCATCACCGTTTACGATTTTACGTCAGTGTAAGTGCCGTAAAAATAAATATGTACTTGCAGTGTAACACAAACTTACACTTAATTTATAAACGCTTGTGAATTAGCGAAAACACAAAAAAATAACACCTTATTTATGTATAATAAAGGCCATGAAAAAAATTTCAAAGATTTGGGTTGATTTTGTCAGAGTTAATAGGTTACCCCAATTAAGGTGGGTAAACAACCGATCCTTATATACCCTAAATGGTACCAAGGTGTAGTTAAGGTGTCCTTCCTAAAATAGGTTGAGGGTTCTAGTCCCATAGTAAACAAAAGGTGGAAAAAATTTGCTGTTCAAAAAAAATATATACCCTAAATACTCTTTAAAGTGTTATTTATTTTGTGTTGGGATTAAAAAAGAAACAGAAAAAAACATGTCGGTATTGGGTTATGAGGTTTCTACCTAATCCACCCTCCATTGTAGGGGACAATTGTTGCATTAATATGCATTCATAAGAACCACTTTTTTTTATTATTCGCTATTTTGCCCATAACCAATTCACCAGGCAGGCATGCAACGCTATGCTGTCTCCAACTCCCGTTGATTTTCCTTAATTTTGAAGTCTAATCACCTTACCATCTTGCCCAACATCAGTCAAATATTTTTCCTCAAAAGCTTATCTTTGATCACAAAATTTGATTGTCTATCTTTTTCCTTTTCATGGAGAAATCATGCATATATGATATTTCATATTATTATTTTATATGATATGTATTTTATAATAGATAAACATGATAAACCAAAGCTGAGGTGTTCTAACAAAATAGCATGTATCCTTGCAAACCTTCATTTATCAAAGCATGTAGATTTCATAATATATATATATATATATATATATATAACTACATAATTGAAGAAATGATAAACTTCTCTTTTGCTCAATGTGGTTTGACAATATTAACTATTTTGCTCCCTGTGGTTTAACAGTTATAACCCTTTTGCTCCCTGTGGTTTAAAAAAAAACGAAGTATAATGGAGACATATTGGAAAAGTTTGGAGCAAAATAATTAAACTGTCAAACCACATAGAGCATAATGATCATTTTGAAAGTTTTGGAGCAAAATGGTTAATATTGTCAAACCACAGGGAGCAAAAGAGAAGTTTATCCTTGAAGAAAACTTATTTATATTAGATTTATATGTTGATTATATCATCAAATTATGGGTTGAAATCTAAGAACCCTAATCAAGTAATCAATCACAACAAATTAAACATAAAATCAAGAACACTTACTTGTGGGGATTGAAACTTCATATGAAGATGATGATGTCATGACTGAATCCTGTTATGATACCATGATCTTGATGGAAATATTTTGTGAGAATAATTATGTTGTTCTTGAGAGAATTGAAAGATGGAATTCTAAGATACGTTATGTTCTCAACTTCATATAATTCTCATATATATACATATCTCACATATTAAAGGTATCTAAGGGTAGTCATAATTGCCACTCAACTTATCACTATTTACAATTACTTCCATCAAGTAAATGTAGTGACTACTTATGTCATATTGGTATACTTAATTCATATTTATAAAATGGTGGTCACAATTATGTGAATAACTTCTAACATTATAATTAAATAAAAAGTAAGGTGCGTTTATTTATCAAAAGATATCCATACACTTATTTAAGTCTAGCTTGTCATGTACGATTTTTACAGAAGATAAGGATAAAAAGAGTAAAGTAAAATAAAATAAAAATAAAATTGTGAAGGGGAGTTTAGGAGATTTTTTATCCCCGGCCATCCTAAATGCTTATAACACTCCACTTGCAAACATAATGCCATTAACGTAGGACACAAGAAAAGACAACTCCTTTGTTTTATTTACATTTACTTACGTTGTGGAGTTGTGGTCACTCGATGCCGCATGTGTCTGTGTTTTGTTTACAAATAAATTATTTTGTTTACAAATAAATTATTATATTACATAACATATATGATATGATATAAGTGACGTAACATAACAACCTTAAAACTGCAGTTGCATGCGGTTTGATATATTAATCCTTTTAACTAAGATGGAGAGATAGGAAGTCATGTATACATAAGGCTGTTTTATGCTAAAGTGATCACAAAACGAAAAAAAAATATAACTTCTTTTATGTCTGTTTTTTTTTTTTTTTTTAATGTCAGTACTTACAGTATTTTTTTTATTTTGTTTTTAATTTAGGTAGAGTTAATTTTCCGCGCTTGTTGTTTCATAATTTGAACATAAGATAATCTGATCTTATAAACATCTCTTAAACTCTTTCACAACCAGTCATTTTTTAATCATGACAACATACACACATCTTACTATTATAATAAACACAAATATGTTTTTGCCACTTGTCACAATTTTAGGTTAATGAATACTTTGAAAAAAATTTGACATAACTATAATTGAATCAAAGAGAAAATTACGATAAGTTTAATTTTATAATTTTTAAAAAAATAACATAATATTAAAATATTAAAATATATAAAAGAGAGAATCTTTGATTTAAAATATCAAAATTGAGATATTTTTAAAATATTAACCTAATTTTTTTACTATGTCGATTGACTAAAATAGTCTATCGAATTTTATAAAAGTGTCTAGGTGACAAATTTTTATTAATTCAAATGACTTTTTTTAGTTGTTCCAAATAATATGACTTATATACATCTAAATATATTCTTTTAAATACAAAAGTAATTCGAGACATCCAGGTCGTGTTTAAGCATTTGTATTGTGCCTGGAAAAATGACGGGTTTGTTGAGTAACGGATTAAAACGGTGCATGTTAAGATAAGTGCGGGTTATGATGAGTTTTAATCAAAATAAATTTTGGTCTAAATTAGTTGTTTTTTTTAAATCAATTTAGTTCAAGTTAAAATGAGTTGTAACTAGATTAGTTAAATAACTTTTTAATGATTTTCTTATCAAATCTATTATTGAGTGTTTTTACCCGTTTATATCTATTATATTAATCACATAATTTTTAAGTTACCATCTTGGCTAGCATTGTGTTAATGTGAGTCATTTTAACTCGTTTTATATCATAAAACTACTTATTTGAACCCAAAATATGATAATTATTTACCCGAATCCATCTATTTATTTTGATATGAGTCAAGATTAACAAATGTAATTTGTATCAAATCGGGGCATCCATTCTACATATTTTGAATCGTTATTTAAGAATTCGGTATGCAGTATCTACGCAGCAGCTCGTTGGTAATTTTTTTTAATAAAAAGTTCTGCAACATCTAAAATTAATTACTATCAGAAATGAAAGAAACTGAAACGGTTTGTGAACCACATTTCAAGGCGGTTTATGTCATTTTGTGGGACAATTCTGCTACCAGCCTACCATCCATCCATTTCGGCCGCATGATTCAAATCTACAAGTGAAAGTTGATGCTTTTTAATGTGGACATAGTTTTCAACATTTTTAAAAGCAAATGCTTTAGGAAATAAAGGCTTAACTAGCTAAGTAGTTACCTAGCTACAACTCTATCACAAATAGTAGCAAAACCAGAAATTGTTATAGTCAATTATTTTCACTTCTCTTTAGGTTGGATAGGGTCGAATCAGGAAACTAACTTTCAAATATAAAAGTATAATAAAAAGACAATACATTTAAAGATATTGTTTATGATGTTTTATTTTTTGAATATATATCCAAAACAACATCCATTAAACTTTTTAAGAGGTTTTCTCTGGAAAACAATTACAACAATCACTTAAATTCTCATCACAATTCTAATTATGCAAATTTAAGGGAAATAATTGTTAAATATTATGAGGGCGGTCAAAATTTTAATATATACATAATACTGAAAAAAATATTTCAAAAAGAACGGCTACCCCTCAAGCACCAAGGTGGGTATGCCACGGATCATAAAGTTGTGCCAATGTATCCAAATTCAAAATCCAACCTAAATTATCAAAAATTTCAAAAACAAAATTTCCCAATATTCAGATATCTTAAAAATTTTGGATTTAAGTAGTGATTTTGAAAATTTTTATATATTTTGGACATTTGAACTACCCGAAATATTATACTTGTATATGTTTTTTTAATTATTATTTTTATTTAAAATAAGAAAATTCAAACTCAAACACAAAAATATAAATTAACAGTTTTCAAATATTTATTTAGTTGATTTTTAATTTTTTTAACTAAAAGCAGTATAGTTGTATATATTTTATATCATTTCACACGTCTGAAATTCTATATACAAATTTCAACACACATAACCCCTATATAGGCAACTTATTAGTATTCATTTTATTTTTATATATGATATATGATATCAAAAGTTTTTATTGAATATGTTTGTTTTGGGTACCACATACTAGGAGTAGGCTACTATAAATTATAAGTGTATCTTTGGGATTTCATTTGAAATCAACTTTTTAATTTATTGACTTGATAAATTAGTTAATTAGTTAAAACGATGTTTGGTAATTTAAAAAACACTTTTGGTTTTAACTTTTTGAGTAGTGTTAAAAAATAAATTTTAAAAAGCTATTTTTTTGTAGCTTTTAGAAGTGATTTTTAACTTTTAATGGTTATAAGCAATTAAATTTTTTACATCCAAACAACTTATTAACTTATCATACACAAAAGCTTATCCAAACAAATTTTTAAAAACTTCATTTTTAAAAGTCATAATTAATAAGCACTTTTGAAAAAAAAAAAAAAAATCCTTTTAAGCTTAATAAGTAATCCCAAACATACCCTAAATATAAATTGCAACATATGAAAAACTAAAGATCAAATTGGTAAAAAAAAATAAAAATGTGCCAAGCTTAAATGAGTCCGATCTCAAGCCCTGAAAAATGACTTGTTTACTTATATAGCTCGAGCTTCAATGTCGAGCTTAAGTTGCCTAGCAAGACTAAACAAACTTTTTATTTATGTGTTCGACCCTGTTTGGGATTGCTTATTTAACTTTAAAAGGACTTTTTGTTAAAAGTGGTTATTAATTTATGACTTTTTAAAATAAAGTTTTTAAAAATGTGTTTGGATTAGCTTTTACAAAATGAATTTTTAAAATGACCAAAAAAATGACATTTTTTTGTTGACATCATTTTAAGGTTATTGGGTAAAGTGTAAAGAGTGGGGTAGATTTGTAATTTTATGTCAATAAGTCATAAGTCATTTTGAAAAGTTATAATTTTTATTTTTGAAAAACAACTTATTACTCTTTTACAAAAAAGTTATTTTCAAAAGTCATTTTAAGTTTGACAAACAACTTATTAAATTATTGACTTTTTGAAAAAACCTATTATTCAATAAGTTATTTTTAAATGAAATCCCAAACAAAACCAAAATATATTTAACTAAGTGTATATTTATATAAATAATTGTTTTTGTATATAAAATTATGATCAATTTAATGAAATCGCATGTGTTAGGCTATATATGAAAAATATAGTTATATATATAATCCACATTAAGGTTAAAAAAAATTAGAGGGCCTAGATGAAGTCCATATTAAAGTTAAATGAAAAATTAAGTTTTGAACAAACAAAAATCAATTTTATTTTGTTTTAATGTGAAACACATTTATTTTTAAGATTTCAAATAAAGGACGAATATGAGGTTTAAGGTTTTTTATATAAGATTGAATTTTTTCACAGAATACAATATATATATATATATATATATTTTTTGAGAAAAGATAAAATGAAAACGCCACTTAGTGTGAAAACAATGAAAACCATGTAAAAAACATTTTTTTTTTAATTTTCATACATGTTTGAAACATTTTTTGACACATTTTTATAAAATAAAAAATAAAAAAAGCGTCGAGTAAATATTTTTTACGTATGTTTTACATTAATTTACAAAATATATATTTTTTTAAAAATAATTACTCGGCGTTTTTTTTATTTTTTATGAAAATGTGCCAAATAATGTAACATATCTGTAAAAAAAATTAAGAAAAAAACCGTGTTTTTTACATGATTTTTACAAAGTTTTCATAGTTTTCACACTAAGAAGGGGTTTTTAAATTAACTATACCCTATACATACATACATACATATATATAATTAACAATAAAAATAAATTAATAAATTATCAAACCGAGCTTGATTTATAAATGTTTTTGCAAGTGAAACTTGATCTATAGAAATAAAGTTTTTAACAAGACAAACACACGCTTCAGAGGCTCGTGTACAACTTGGGTTGTTTACGTCCTTATTAAAGATGCAGGAGACAAAGAGGGTGGGGATAGAGATTGAATTAGAAAAGACGTGGAAAAAGAGGGGTGGGGTTAGAAAAGGTTGTGGGGAATGTGATGGGTGAAATGAAGAGAAAAAAACAGAAATGAAGATACAAACAAATGCACGTACAAGAAGATGAAGACGCGTTAGGGGAAAGCTAGTGACTACACCAATCTTTTATCTTAATTATATCATCTTATTATCTTCTATTGTTATACCATTATGGGCAATTCACTCACTCTCATCTCTATTTTCTGTCTATTTCTAGGGTCATAGGAAGAGGAGGGTGGTGGGATTAGAGCATCTCTAGAGAAATCCTTTTGTGGCCGGTTAGCTTTGAAACAAATAGATCAAACAAATTTGATTTTAGAAATTCTTTTTGACAAAGAACATGGTATATAATTAAGAGTGTGACCATGTAAGGACATGGAAAAAAAACTCTAATTTTTTTTTTAAATACAAATCATACCCAAGAATGAAAAACCATTTTAAATTGGATAGATGCGGGTAAATGAACCGTTTTTTTTATTTTGATCAGACTAGATATCAGAAATGAAAAATCATGCTTATTCATATGGATATCATAATTAAACCCAAATAAACTGAATACAACATTTTTAATCGGGTTATTCAAGTTATATCAATATAAAATTTATATTTAGCAGTTTATTTAATTTATATAGATAAATTTAAATGGTTTAAACATATTTCTTATTTGGTTTAAGTCAGATTTTAAATAAGTCGTAAAGTTTCAAAGCTTAATAAAACAAATAAATCACTATTCAACAAACATCCCTATTATAAGAGATTAGTTTTAAAAAATATTTTCCAAGCATGAGTCATGTACAAGATATGTAATACCTAACCTATTTTTGGAAACTATATATTTGTTTACTCAAACTATATACCTAATAATAACCCATAATTTTTTTTTATTTTGCATTAATCATTATCTAATAATATCTTATTTTTATATTTTGATTATATAGAAAATTAATTTTTCTTTTGTGATATATATTTGATATTATTATTATTTATATTTTATGTTATAAAATTATATAGAAATTTGCAAGTGTAAGAAAAAAATAATTAAAAATACCAACATGTATTTTTATTCAAAATAACGAATACATGATACCTGATAGGTAAATTATTCAACAAATAGGTGTACGTGATAGTTATTAGGAAATAATTTTAGAGTTAAGTTATGCGCTTAAAATTACTAATACTCGATCATACCCAAATCATTTTCATCGCATGCATAATGTTTATCCAATTCTACGCATCTTACACTCCTTGACACGTACTATGCTTCTCCACCATTGCATGTTTTCTTTCTGTCCACGCATTTCCACTCGAATACCTTTCAATTTCCATAAATCAATGTTTTCAGAACCGGACCGGACATCGAACCGGTCTCCTTACCGGTCAGAGGTCCGACCGGATTTAAGAACCGGATGATTTTATAAACATTTTATAAATATATATATATATATAATCAAAAAAATATAAAAAAAACTAAAAAAACCGGTTCAATCACCGGTCCGACCGGCCGGTTCACCCAAAAACGGTTTTGAAACTAGAACCGGACCGTTTAACACTCCGAATCCCGGTCCGACCGGCCGGTCCGGTCCGGGTTTGAAATCACTGCCATAAACTACATAATTTATTTATTTATATATTGAAATGCAACTTTAAAATAGATGACCTTGATAAATAGTACTATTTTTAAATTTAATTGTTATAGACTTATAGTATAAAACCAAACATATGATTATTATAGTTTTGCATTATAATAAACCCTAATGTCGTTTTAAGTTTAATGTTAGCCAAATTAATTACACAAGAATATAATGATTTAAAAGAGCAATTATATCTACTAAAAACAAATGATTACCTACCATGTAATTATATTGTTCTAGACTTATGATAATTCATAAATGGATATTGTTGTTTGCAATGTTATAAAATGTCTTTAACTAGATGATGTTGCATATTTAAATATGCGCGTTGTTTTGTCTTGATAACAGACCCGTAAACAAAAACATTAACCGATAGAACAAAACCTACTCACGGGTATTACCCTCATTTCATATTGAGAACAAAACCAAAAAAAAAAAAAACTATAGAATAAACGGGTTATTGTTTGAGGAGCAAAATAAGAACGCAATTTAATTAAGAAAACCCGATTAACTCCGAAAAGATCAAGCCAAATTTTGGGTTTTTCTTTTTCATGATCTAGATTGTACATGTACAAGAATATGCTATTTTACAGTGTAACGCGAACTTATACTTGCTTTAAATCCCAAACGTTAATGAATTTGTCAAAACACATAAAATAACACAGTCTTGTACATATATAATAAAGATCATGAAAACGAAAAACCAAAGATTTGGCTTGATCTTGTCGGAGTTAAACGGGTTTCCTCAATTAAGGTGGGTTGTTGATCCTTACCCTGTGTATATATAGATGTCTCTTTTAAGTTAACTATTTATATAATATATGTTATCTATATATATAACATGGCGAACGATGACTCATGACATTTTCTTGTAACCTGTCAAAATTTCATTGTCCAAGATCTTCGTTTTCAGCTCAAACGGTAAAGAAACATTTTTAAAAGCCTAAACTCACTCATCAAATAGTGAAAAGTGGTTTTGTCATGTGCTTACCGACTAATACTACCAAAAAACTTTATAAAACCATAATTATGTTCTAAAAACGACATGATGCACCCAAATTCTTGGGGTACATTTCTATGGAGAAGGATCCACCAATAAGTTAATCGTAAGGTTTTTGACTAGACTTTGAGACCCATAATGTCTCACTTTATGTACTTATTTCATGTCTCATCCCTCATCAATATGTCCACCATCATATTGATCATATGGGCTTTCAGAGAAAACAAGAAAATTTTGTTGGCATGGGTCCAAGTTGAAATTATTATTTATGCATGCAAGATTGAATATCTTTTGTTCAAGTTTTCATGTGCAAAAAAGACCGATGGAAACATAAGTCGGACTAAAAAAAAAAGAGGGTTTAGTTATCATTGTTAAGTGATAAGGATGTTCGAGGTTAGTAGAATGATCGAAAACGTGATATACAATAATACTTGAGTGAATATGGGACACCAAGTATATGAGCATGTTCATTGTTTCTACGTGGAAAGCCTGCCATGAAACCACTAACTTCTACAATCAAAGATAAGATAAAAGAGTACACACTCACACAACAGTAATTTTTCTTTAGAAAACATTTTTTTTCTGTAATTATAGTTTTACAACATGTAGATGAGTTCTGGTTAGAGGCTACCTCATGTCGTTTTCGGTTTATTTTTTTATTATATTTTTTATTTTTGTACTCAGATGCATATGATTGTGATTGTACACCCACCCATCATACCAATAATGTTCTACGCTTTACCTACTAGTAGCTCACGAATTTGCTTTTTATGTTTTTGTAAAAACTTCAATTCAAAAGAGGGGTCACTCAAACCTTGGATTGTTCTTACTCAAGCACACTTAATTGTAAAGTTTTTCTTTCATTTACATGCAATACATCTAAAACACATTGGTGATATTTAAGACATGTCATTCCTTATTACCAGTTTCTTAGGAAAACTAAACAGAACATTGAACTTAATTGTGTTAAATTTGCTTAAGGTGTTACAGCAATAATACTCGACATTTGCTTACTAGTTTTGAAATTTAATTGGCACTAAGTTGCATACCATGCTATAGCTCATGATCTTACACTCATCTTAGTGATCAAAATCATGATTCTAGCTACTAGCAAAACCTAGAAATGTGGACAAATATTTTAAAATTTTTTAGGAGCAACTTTTTCTAATAAAAGTGATTGGATGGCAAAAGTGCATACCTCAATGAGATTCTTTCACAACACCAATGAATTGAAGTAGAAGCTATAAAGAAGATTGAAATGAAACAAATGAACATTATATGAGGTCTAGTCTTCTGCTCTTTAGGTAGCTCCAAGAATTATTAAATTAAGTGAAAAGCAGAATGATAATTAAAGTATCAATTACTGAATAGTGTCTGACATGCATGGCACAATGTTTGGTTTAGTAGCAAAGTTATAATAATGCCACTCTTTGGCTTCAAGTCAAAGATAACCAAGGCATAAGCAATCATCGAGGTCACAAATTAAATACTGTCTTAAGCATAATTCTAACTATTTTCAAGAAATAACACTATGTGGACTCATTATGCTCACCATCCAGTTTTATATATTTCATCAAAATAGTTGAGCTTCTTTCATTTTTATTTTTATTTTCTCCTTTTTGGTTATTGATTAATTCCTCAAAATTTTGTTTTTTGGTCAAACGTTTATAAATAGAGTGGTTTCAGGGCCAGATTTAATCGATAAATTAAACAATTTTATGGCTTAACCACTTGTATATACATTTTTTTTTTGTTTTTGGGCCTAACGTAGATAGTTAATAATCATTCTCTAATTAAGATGTCTTTTCTTGTTGTTATAAAAGTTAATTAATGGGGTCAAAGTAGATGTCTTAAGTGCGTTAGGCACTTTGGTTAAGTGGTTAAGATTATGTATGAGGTGTCTTATAGTGGCCCATGCACCCATTATGATCTTGCTGGTTGATCATTGCTACTAATCCCATTAATTATTTTACAAGCCACTTGGTTACTTGGTTAGTTGTGTTTTGACAATAGGGTCAATGATCTTGTCCCCTACTAGCTGGACTTGAGTTCAATAAAAGGTTCATTGGCCCATGAACCAACACTAGTGGCAGATGTTTGGACATGCTTTCTTATCATATGGTTCATGAATGTCCTGGGCTCACAACTAGGGCTGGTTGACTAGGTGTTTAGCCATCACAGCAAACAGGGGCCATAGAGTTTTAAAATTGTCAGTGTAACTGCAAAGTCCCACCCAACTATAGTTTCAACTGTTTGAGGAGGCCTACCTGTACATGGCTAGCTTCCAGGGCCACACGGCCCACACCTTGATAATGGACTGAGACATGTGAACTAACTTGACAACAAAATAAATGAATATGTTATTATTCTGGTTTCTTGCACCTTTTTGGTGCAAAGTGTTATGTGTCTAAACCAGAGGCCATGATTTTGAGCACAACGCAGCCCAAACTGATGCTGTTGAGCTAGACTTGAAACTGAACATGGGCTTAAGCTTCCTTCAAAAACTGCATCGGTTTGGGATGTGTTGTGCTGGACTCCATGGCCTCTAGTTTAGACAGATAACACAAAATTGACTTGTTGAACCACAGATCATAACTACCAGGAGATAACAAAAGGCATTTAAAAAAGTATAGATGCAAAACTAAGATCTTGTGATTCTGAGGTTTGCTTCAGTTGTACTGTATTTTAGGAATGTATTTGATTTTTTTATAACCATCTTTAAAAAAACCAAAATTATTCAAATGAATTATTTCGCTACAAACGAAACAAAAGAAGGCGTTTAACAGAAGCATGGCACACAAAAGAAATATAAAGCAACATAAACCACTTTAAATGAAAATTTATCTGAAAATTCTAGCTAATGGCAAAAAAATTCCAACCAGAACTATAACAGAACAGAACAACTATGTCTAACAAAATACAAATAAAGCATATAGAAAGAAAGAAAAGACATGATGTGGTATGTTCCTAAACCCTATTCCCTAAACACAGAAGCAAGCATAGCCAGTAAACAAAAAAAAAAGCATATAGAAAGATTCAAAGAAAAGGTGTGGCTTGCTTGAATTAGAAATCCTCTCACTTGTCAAAATCAGGTCATGTAAAAAGATTATAGATATACTTAAAAATAAACAATTTTCAAGTCTTCTAACAAAACATATCAAATTTTTATAATGTTTGTGTTACACTGTCATGTTCAAGTGATCCCTTCTTTCAACTACTCGTCGGTTTGCCAATTCACTCAACTCACGAGCAGCATCTCGCATTGCCAAAAGATCCAGCCTTTCAACATAATCTTCCACCTCCTGCAACATATTTCTCTGAGTCTCAGACATTTTCTCACCATCACACTCCTCTTTTAGTATTTCCAAACACATATAAACATCTAGCTTTCCCATAAATCTTTTCCTTTTCATTTCTTTAAGCAATTCTGATCCATCATCTACTCTGTTAGCTGTCACATATCCTTTAATCATGGTCACATATGTGACCAAATCCGGCTCAATGTTTCTTCCCTTCATTTCCCAAACAAGCTTCTGTGCATTCTCCATTTTCTTAATCAGAGTGTATCCATTAATCAATGTATTATAAGTAATCAAGTTTGGCTCCACATTTAGAGCCTTCATCTCTGCCATAAGATTCTCTGCATCCCCCAATTTCTTAGCTTGAGCATACCCGTTAATCAATGTATTATAAGTAACCAACAACGGCTCAATCTCCCGTCCCTTCATCTCCATCAAGAGCTTCTCTGCTTCATCCATTTTCTTCACCTGAACATACCCGTTAATCATAGTGTTATAAAGAATAACATCAGGCAAAAGATTTATGCTTTTCGTATCTTGGAAGTACTTATTTGCTGTTTCAATTCTTGATGAACGACAGAACCCTGAAATCATGAGTGTGTAGGTATGTTGAGTTGGAACTATACCTTCAGACAACATTTTATCGAAGAATTTTTCAGCCAATGTGTACTTTTTGTTACTTATTATCACCTCTAACAAACAATTATACGACTTGATCGTCTTAAGGACTCCCAGTTCCTCCATTTTCAAGAAAATCTTAACGCAATTCTTGACGATATCCCATTTTCGATTGCTTTTCGCGTAACCACAGATCAGAAGAACAAACAAATCTTCATCGTAATCAAGACCCTTTTCAGATATACCCAGTAGAATCTGCTTAGCATCATCAAGCCTTCGATCTCTACACAAAATAGAAATCATTTTGTAATGTGTTTCTCTGTCATGCTTAAACCCGGCTCCCTCCACCCATTGGAAGAACTCTAAAGCACGATTAGGGATCCGATTCAGCACACTGGAAACAAGACTATGATCGAACAGAGGGACTGACTTTCCAATCGAGCTTTGTAAACCGGTCGACCATTCGTCATCTTCCATTATTCTGCATATTGCATCCTCAATTCGACCATTCTCAATCATGTGGGTTTGTGATTCACGGGTCGAAAGAGGTGATTTGGGGTCTCGGTGTTCTTCTTTTGGGGGTGTATCTGTAGATGAACAGAAACAGTAAAAGGGTTTTGATCGTCTAGAGAATTTTTGAAAGCATACGTCTTTCAGGAGTCGTGATTTTGATGCAGCAACATACCTAGAAGCCATTTTCGGTGATTTTGCTGAACCAGAGTAACATGAGTGGGGCTGTCTAGGGTTTTTGTACCGTGATCAAACTTCACATGGTTTGATGAAATCTTCATTTTATCTTTATGCTTTTTTTAGTGAAACTAATTAATTGGCACGTAAGATTAAAAAAAATATATATTGACGACGGGTTTGTAAAACCTTACTTCTTACTAAACTAAAAATCTAAAACCTACAAGTAATTTTAAGTCTCCATTCAAGTGACACACTTAAAGTTTATAATATAAATGACGCATCATACAAGAATTAATTGTTTTATCATGTACATGCTTAGTTATCACTTATAAATTATATGCGTGATAATTTTATATACATGCATGATAACCCTACGTTTGTATGATGTAAATCTTGAAAAAACAATAAACGATCACGTTATTTTATCATAAATACTTCATACATGCACTTCATACATTTGCATTGAAATGGCCTTACTTGCCTAAAAACATAAAAAAAAAAAAAAAAAAACTTTTTGCATTAGATTTGTATTTTTGTTATAATAATATAATGTATTTGTAAAAATATTAAAAAAATAAAATATAGTATAAAAATGTAATATACTAAAAAAGACAAATCGAGTTCAAAAAATATATATTTTTAGGTAAATTCTTGTTATTATTTATTATTTTCATACACACATACATACGTACATTCATACATTAGCAAATACATAATATTAAATTTAAATTAAAAGAATACTTGTTCAAATACTAAAGTGTTTCAAAAACTAATATTCTTTGTTTAATATTATAGGCATAATAATTATTTAAATTTTCAATTTCAAATGTAATTACATTAAATGATGAATATCTAACATAATCGGTAAAACCAAAAAAATAAATCAGACTTAACCAAGTTGGACTTACTAGCTTCAAGTTTAACTGATTTTAAGTATTGTTGATCAACTTGAAGAATATCTTCTAGATACTTTACCAAGTATAAAGTAATCAATCATTTTAGATTGATTTTTGCAACACTTACTAAGACTGATTTTTTTGTTTTAACTTAATAGTTACATACATCAACAATAATTTTGTTATTCACATAAAATTTGATTTTCTTATGACAAGTTTTGTTTATGTATAGTAACTATGTTCATCAATAGTAAGTTTTCTATCAAAAGAAACATTTATCTATTAAGAAAAACAAGTTTACCTATTATAAGAAACAAGTTTCTCATTAAGAGAAATTTAGCCTATTAAAAGAAACTTCTCTTCTTAAAAATAACTTTGTTTATTGTAGTTTCATGCATACAATCTTGACCATTAATGTTTCAACTTTGTGATAGAAGTACTTGATGTGTGTCATTTTAAGATTATGTGTAAGAGGAGGTTTAATAAAGGGTTGACTTCATGCCACGTAGGTGCTACACATGGGGAGTGTTATTTGATAAGTGTAAGACTATTCACAGCGGTCACCCACTGAAAACCCTTCCCCACTGAAATTTCATGCCACGTCATCACCCCACTGAAAACCTTAAACACCCACAATGGTCACCCCACTGAAAACCGTTCCCCACTATTCCGCATCATAAAATATTTTTAATTATAATTTTGTTTATATATATATATATATCTTGGTTTTTGTTTTTTTTGAACGGTTACAATTTTGAAGAAGAGAGAGAGAGATCAAGAGAGAGAAACACCACCACCACCTTGCCGGTTCGTTTCCGGCGAACCACGGCGGCGCCATCCACCAATCTCTACACCATCTTTCTCCTCTCGTCGCGAGGATTCCATCGGTGATGTCTGTTTCGCCATCCGACGCCAACAACTCTGGCAAGATTCCGGTCTTCTTCTCCGGCGAACGAAAAGTATCTTCAACATGTGGGCCCTAAAAATATGTTTCACCAATGAAATGAAAGGAGTGGGAGCGGGGAGCGGGAGCCGTGTAACCTGAAATCTCGTTGCCGCAGGGGTGGTGTAGCGGTGTTCCCGCCGGGAGCCGCTGGCCACGTCGTCCCCGCGGATTCCGCGGCTCACCCACTGTGGATAGCCTAAGTAGAAAATGCATGTAGTAGTAAGATATAACATGTAAAAAAGTCGATGGTGATGTGAGTTTTTCTAGTGGTTTGAAAAAACACTTGGCCTCCTTGGTCATGCCCAAGGTGTAATGGTGGAAGGGCGCTATGGGTGTTTAACCGAGGAACATCATGCTTGAATCATATTGTATTACAAATAGCCTAATAATGAGAAAGTTAAATCAGAGGTGATATCATATCTATTGATGGTTATTTCAAATTATTATTAGTGTCATGAAAATCAAGTTTTTTTTAAAGAAAATTACACTTTATGTTAGAAGATATTTAGATTTTTTTCTATTACGCGTAAAGTACCTAATGTGTAATTTTAATAGTTTATAACTCTTCTCTTTTCTGTTATTTATTTTTTTCTATATTCATTTTATAACTTTATTATGAAGTTTATTAATCGTTTAAACGAAGAATTATTTCTATAAAACTGTAATTAAACATACATGTATATAAAGGTAGGTTCAAATAACAAAGTTTTTTGGCGTGCAAAATTACAGAAGTCTATGTAATCTTCTTATGCAAGTATTAATTGTATATGCATAATAAAATCATGTGAATGCAGAGTTATCATGCAAAGTTAAGACTTAAGATCATTTATTATTATTATTTAATATTTTCTAAGTTTTCGTTGCTAATATACTTGTATACAATTGTTATTAGGCTTGAATCACGAATTGAGTTATGGGTTAACACTACACAATTAGAGGTGTGCAAATCGGGCGGTTCCAATCGGTTCCAGTTCTGGTCAACAAAGCCAATACCCGGAATTCCGGGTTTCTACAGGTACCGTTTTGGGTTTTGGGCGGTTCCGGTTCGGGTTTTGGCCGGGTACAGTTAGAACCAGTTCCGGTTTTAATTTGTCTAAAATACCGGACCCGTTTGTACCCATCGGTTCGGGTATGATCTGTTTCGGTTCGGGTTGCCGGTTCCGGGTCCCTTTTTTGGCCACCTCTACTACACAATAGAGAGAAAATGGGTTGTGAGCCCACATTCAACACACGAGGCGAGTTGGGCTATGTACATATAAGAGAACGAGAACTTTATATTTTTAAGTTGCCTAATAATCAAAGAAATAATTCCAATTTCCAAGTTTTCATCTTAATTGAATTGTTTTGTTCTCTAAAATTACAGTTTAAGCTTCAAAGTTGAAACTTTAATTGATAGTTTTCTAGCTTTAGCATTTTAACTTTTTTCAATAATTGCATCAAGGAATATTCGCATGCTTGAGAAGACTCTCGTAGTTTGACTTATGGTTACGCAACAATGTAAGGAGCAAATTGTTCAAGCTTGAATTAGTGTTGATAATAGAATGATGTTGGTGTGTAGTTGTTCGTCCTTTCAAGCTAGAAGAGAGGCAAAAATATTAACAACACGTTAGAAAGTCTATGGGCCGAAGCCTCGCATATACTTCAACTGTCCGGTTGGTAACTGTATGTGAACTAGGGGTTTACCCGCGCTGCTGCGGTAATCCCGTGTTGAATAGAAAATAATATAATTTCTACTTGACTGAAATTTTACAAAAAAAAAATATTGAGTCATATCACTCTTTTAATATGAGTATCTAATCACAATGGCGGTAACATCATTAATATAAAAACACATACAAAAAAACTTGTCATAACGGGTGTTAGTCGGTCTTAAAACAATATAATCATTAAATTAGAACTGGTAATATTTAATATTTTTTTAACTCCAGGAGGTCTTTGCCTGCTATCTATAACGAAACGTCGCGAGACCATATCCCCAAATCAGAGGAACCTGATAAATCCATAAATCATCTCCCTTTTTCGTATTTGAACCCTTGAATGTTAGTTATTTAACTTGAATATTTTTCTTATAGTAAAAACATTCATGAAACAAAAATAAATAAATAAGTGGCGCAGGCGAGAATCGAAATCAGGCCAGGTTGTAAGCATGAGAACAATAACACCACCAATTTGCCACTTGATCTAGCAGGGAAGATCGGTTTCTCTATGAACTTTGTTATTTATGTATAACAAAATTTTTAAAAAAATATTATTACTATTCCTATGCAATGATTACTTTTAGTTGTTATATATATATTCATGTTACAAAAATTACATGTGAAAGATGTATTTCTTTGCTTCCAGTATTTTGCTTGTAGCATTTTTTTCATTTATTAAAATCTTATTCAGCTCTTAAAAAATATAGAAGAAATTGAGAATTTGAGAGGGGACGTTTCTAAAAGAAATTAGATACATTTTATAGCAATGTAATTAGGCCCAAACGCAAATGTAGCCTGGGCCCTCGGTGGAGAGCTGGACTGATAAAGAGAGAGGGAAAGGACCTTGCTTCTAAGAGGTCACACCCAATTGACGAAGCCTACAGAGGCCTGGACCCAAACATTGAGCCTAACCCAAACTCCAAAGGATCCTCTACCATTATGAAAATTAAAATTGTGTTGTGTACCGTTTATTATTCCTGAGTCCGTGTATCATACGGTCTAATAAATAAATAATAATTATAAATTTAAAATTATAAAATATATGAAATTACATATTAGTTAGTGTTTTAACTAATAAACTAATAATATCATTTGTTATAAAATTATTTTTAAACATTTCGTCTTAAAAAAATTGTTTCTGAAAAAATGACATTTTGTACGAAAATTTCTGTATATTACACAAATTAAATAAAGAAAATATTAAAAAGTTAGTAATATTTTTTTTAAACTTTAGTTTTATAAATGTTTGTTTCTTAAACATTTTCTTAAAAAGTGTTTTAAAAAATATTACTTTTCTTACAAAAATCTAGGCTGTGACTATATCACAATAGTTAAAATCACAATACTATTAGATAGTAAGTGATACAAATTAACAAAGAATAAAATAGTTTTTATGATAAAATATTATTAAAATTACATATAAGTAAAAAATTTAAGAAATAAAACAATACTATTATTTTGTCTTTTTTAAGTTTGCTTATTAAACATTTCTTATAAAAATAGTTTTTGAAAAACACATTCTTAAATATCTCATTGTTTAAACACTTTGATTTAAATTATTTGTGGTGGTTTTTAAATGTTTTCTTTTTAAAAAATATATATATTTAAAAAAAACTTTTACTTTTAAAAACGCGCATTGTTTAAAAATTCATGCTTTTAAAAAAGTTCTTTCTTTAAAAAAAAACTCATATTCTATAATAGTTTTCATATTTAAAAGTTGTTTTTAAGATTAACTTTATTTTTATGAAATTACAAGATATGTTTTTAACAAATAAAAATAAATGATATATTTATATTATTTAATCTTCATATTTTTCTTGTCTCTCTCTCTTATTAGATGAGAGGGCATATGTAAATCTTATATTAAATAATAGTATATTAAAAGTATATTTTAACATATTTAACAAAAAATAGTAATGTATTTTGTAGTTAAATTTTATTTATCATCAATAATGGTCAATGGTTATATAGTAGAGTAAGAAGCCAAAATAGCCCATGTGTTCATATCAAATTTGCTAGTTTAATTCTTAAATATTTTTTTTATTGTCAACTTGGTCCCTAAATTTGTAAAAAATTGCCAATCAAGTCTATTTTGTTGGCGGTTTTTGTTTAAAAAGATTACGTGCAAGGCACACCAAGTTTCTCAGTCTATTCCAACAAATTATGTACACCTTTACACTCAAATAAGGCTGTATACATTGATCCCCACTAAGATTGCAGTTGCAGATCGATGGCGATGACGACTGGTGCCCAATGGTGTTTAATCTTGCACGGGCGAAGAGTGTGGAAGGAGATGTAGGTGGCAGTTTCAACAATGGTGGTTTCAACAGTAGTGTAAGAGGTCTGTAACGGTGGAGGAACTAGACGTGATGTCTTCTAACTTAAGTAGAAAGTCGTTTTTTTTCACTTCTTTCCCTTCTTTATACCCGGAGCTTTCTAGGTGAAATTTGTTGGAAAAGATCAAAAACACCCATGGTGTGACTTGCACACGATCCCCTTTTAACATAAACCGTCAACAAACAAAATAGACAAGATGACATTTGGGTGATTTTTAACAAATTAAGGAATCGAATTGGGAACAAAAATTAGAAGTCCTTCACCATTAAATTTCATACAAGCAGAGATACTATTTTGGTATTTTACTCTTTATAATATACAAGTTTGAGTTTGACATTCTGTGTCAAATAAAGGCATGTTTTACATTTATACTATGCTAAAGAACCAACATTAGCCTTTTTTTTTTTTAATTAATGCCTAATTTTAATACCATACATGTTCTTTTCGTTCTTTACAGCAATTTAATTTAACTTTAACGATTGTATTGGTTTGGCTTTATATTTGCCATTATTATTGTTTTTTAAGATGAATTAAATATTTGGTTAATGTTTTTATTTAATTTAATGAATTTCTTTTAAAACTAAAACTAGCTTTAATTACCAAACTTCATGATAAGACTGAAAAAGTTCTCCCAATGTTTGACCACATACATGCATGGTTTTGCACAATTCCATATCCATTAAGTAAGGAAGAAACTACCAAATGTTTGTTGTCGGCTACGTTACAGATAGACATGTGTTTGGAAAGACATCATACAAATACAATGAACCAAACATTTGTTTACGATAACCCATATATCATAATCTATGAAACCAAATAAATCAATATAATATGAAAATTAAACTACATTATTAAAGGCACATGATTAAATTAAAAACGCTAGCTCATGATTTTACTAACCATATTCATATTACATTTAGGTTTTGATCGCCACTCCTTCAGCTACAATATTTGTCACTGAATAGAAAAACCACTAGTGTTTCTTGATCATCAAGTCAAAATCATTCGATTTGAAATATTCGAGTTATTCAAAATTCGATTCGATTAACATCCTTAGTGATTGGTAATAGGGATGAGCAAATAATTGAATTGATGAACCATTGTCAAAATAAGCAACTTAACCGAACCGAAAAAGTAACATATTGTTTGATTAAGTCACAACAGATTAAACGAAAATTGTGGTTTGATTTTGGTTTTGGTGTATGAAGAACCAAATTAACTAAATCAAATCGATTATAAATATAACTTAACTATTCATAATAGTTTTTAGCATAATTATGTATTATTTTAGTTTTAAGGAGATATATACATAAATGCTTTATTGCAAGCAGATTCATGTATGTACGTTATTATACAACTTTTTTCAAAAGAACAAAAAAGATCAATTTCTTTAGAAACAGAGGTACAAGACGTCCCTATTCGATCAATTCTCTAGCAAATGATAGTTTCTTCACACCTTGTTGCATACTATAACTTAGCTTCAACAGGCAAATAACAAATTTGAGGTCATTTTTTGAAATTGTACAACAGGGAGAGGTAATAAAGTTTGAGCTTCATATTATATTTAACGGGGAAAGATCAAATTATAAGATCGATATTTTTGCTTGAAAATAGTAAGAATTAATAACATTTTGACATTTAACATGACAATTTAGGTATAACTTCAATTTTTTTGTACTAAATTTTTATTTTTTTGTACTAGACTATTTTTTTGTTCTTCATTTTTCTTTACTGGATTTTGGTGTTTTTTGTATTACATTTTTATTTTTTTGTGCTTGATTTTTATTTTTTTTGAACTTGATTTTTATTTTTTTATACCGGATTTTTCTTTGTACTGTTTTTGTTATTTTTGTACTGGATGCTTGTGTTTTTTGTATTGTGTTTTTGTTTTTTGTGTTACATTTTTATATTTTTGTACAACATTTTTTTGTATTGAACTTTTATTTTTTACTTGATTTTTCTTTTTTGTACTGGATTTTTGTTTTTAATGTACTGGATTATGTTTTTGTATTGTATTTTGTTTTTTATATTTGTAGCGTACCATATGTCAAATTTCTATTAGTTCTTACTTTTTGTAAGAAAAAATCTTTTTTTAGTGAATTTAATCCCTATATTTAATACAGTAACAATTACATATGAATTCATTATGATTATAAATATTATATTTACTTAGAATTCTACAAAATGTAGAGGAGTTGGTATTTGTTTCTTGGTTTGTATTAATGGGTGAAGGGTTTGAAAACTTCTCTTACTAAATGTTGATACTTATTTTTTTCTTTCACTTTTAAACGTGTGTACGTTGAGTTAATGTTGTGATGTGTATTTGATAACTACGATATGTATTACTTTTAGAAACAAGTTTTTGGGTTCGTAATTATAATTTTTACAACATGAACTTTTAGTTACATTTCAATCATTTTTGTTTTTCTTACATTTTTTTACTGCGATATAAGTTATTCATGATTTTCAAATATACCATCATGTGATATATCCATTAATACAAACAATATTTTTTATATAATTTTTGGTTCCCAGTATACGTTAAACATATTTAACTGCTATCTAACTGTTGAACATGTTTAAATAACTCTATGTTACCGATGTACGTTAGTTAATTACTTGTTTATCCCTTCTAATTAAAAAATCTTGGTATGAGAATAATATCTTCAAGATCTATGAATATTATTTTTAAACACTTTTATTTTATTTATTATTTTTTTTGCAGTACAAGTACATTGAACATCGCATGCTATAATTTGAGTAATCCTATCATCAAATTGATAAATTAGCATTAAAGATGTACATGCAAAATTGCAAAATATTATATTAAGCTGGCATTTGTTTATGGCGTTGTGATTTAGTGGTGCCGGTAACTGTTCCTCACAAATGGGTTTGAATATTTGCGAGTACAAATAAAAATTGTTAGAAAAATATAAAAGTTAGTATACATGAATTTACAAGTTTTGCAATAAATTACGTAGTCTCTTACGGGTGGGGAAAATCGAAATAGGGCGTAACTACAAGAGACGAGTTTCATAATCAAGAGATTATTTGGTTCGTCAAGATACAAATTAGTACAAATTGTCATTATATCTTCACATCCATCATATAGAGACATAAAAAAACATAAGTTTTCTTTTTGTTGGTTAACGAAATCAAATGTAAGTTTTCTTTTTAGATAATGTTAAAATTTAATAAAAAAATAAACGTAAATTACTCTTTTTTTAGGGGTTTTTTTCTTTTAATTTCTTTAATTGTTTTGATTATATGATTTTTATGTTAGACGCTACATATTTTTATTTTTGTGTTTCTTGACTTTTTCTTTATTGCTTAGTCACTCAATATACAAATAGCAGCCAAGGGAATAATGTAACATTCGGCTTTCGCAACAATGTAAATATTATTATTATATAATATATATGTGCTTTCTTTTGTCTTAAATCAATGTTATTATATAGTAAGTTTAGCAAAAACCGTAAAACAAATTAATTAAATAAGAGAATACGCTTATCAGAGTCAAGCAAATAAGCTATCTTTAAGTATAACAAAAATGTAGAGATAGAAATGATCAAAATGAGAGACATTCGGTTTTCCCAACAATGTAAATATTATTATTATTATTATTATATAATATATATGTGCTTCCGTTTGCCTTAAACCAATGTTATTATACAGTAAGTTTAGCAAAAACCGTAAAACAAACTAATTAAATAAGAGAATACGCTTATCAGAGCCGAACAAATAAGTTATCTTTAAGTATAACAAGAATGTAGAGATAGAGATAACTTATTTGTTCGGCTCTGATAAGCGTATTCTCTTATTTAATTAGTTTCTTTTACGGTTTTTGCTAAACTTACTCGGAAACACATACAAGGACAAAGCTTTGAACCTGTTTTTTCGCTCAGAAGGTTCGATATGATAGTATTTCGTCGAAAAATCCTTCGGTTCTCTTCATTTTCTTCCTAAAAATCCATCGGCCCCCTCCATTTTCATCCTAAAAATCCTTCGACCTCCTCCGTTTTTTTTCTAAAAATCCTCCGGCCCCCTCCGACTATTTTCCCAAGCTCCGTCACTAAGCACATATATGTTATGTAATAATAATATTTACATTGTTGGAAAACCGAATGTTATAAACAACAACAACAACAACATTAATAATAATAATAATTGACTCCTTCTCAACATAAATATAGTTTCTTTAGCAAATGACACAAAAGTTTACATTTATAGAACCATAGGTTGCAAGTTTGAAACCTTGCATCCTAGTCTTTTGTCTTTTTAAAACCATAAAATCACATGGTAATTAAATAATCAAAAAAATTGTTTTAATTGTTGATTAACAATAAAGATCTACTTTTTTTTTGTTGGATAACGAAATCCAATGTAAGTTTTCTTTTAGACCAACACTAGAATTTAATTAAAAACTCGTACCGAATTTTCTCTTTTTTGAGTCTCATTTGTTCTTTTAGTTTTTTGAGTTTCTTAAATTTTTTAATTTTTTTGATTTATAATTATTACAAGCTTAAAATGGGTTCATGTTTTTTCACCTTTTTAAAACTTTTGTATTTTATGCTTTAAGTTTTACGTCAAAGTACGACTTTTATTTGACTTGAATTTTAATATTTAAAATCATATTTTTATAATGTCAAATACAAGGTTACCACTACAACAACGAGGTAAAATCGTGGTTAGAATACAATAACAAATTCATGTATTGTCTATTTGTGGTCTCCATCTCCTCACTTAACTGTTCCATCAAAGCGAGATCAACTTTAAACGAGCAAAGGGTCCACGCTCCATTCTCATGTATATCCAAAATTAATTGTTAAGCTATATGTTTCCTTTCACTCTTGTGGATGCATACGTCTTATTTTTAAATTACTTACATTATTTAACGACTGTATAGTATTCCTTTATATATAATAATATAATATTACAAAAATAAAGATATACACACACACACACCAAGGGGAGTGTTTCTAATTCTACAACGCGAAGGCACTAATTTTTTTTTACAACCCAATTTCTAGAATTTTTTTTGTAGAAAAAAATAGTTAAGTAGCAGTTAATGTTTCTGATTGCGAAATAATATGGGAGTAGAGGGGAAGGTTGAAAGTGATGAACAAATTTTCTTTGACAAACTTTTTAAAAATGTTTGAAACATGTTTTAAAACATAGGACCATATTAAACATGTATTAAAAAAGATTTTTTATATAGTTTTTTATAAATATTTCTTTTTTACTTTCTCTCACGTTAGTAGACTTAATAGTTGAAGCGAGATATAGTGATTATGAAAAGGAAAAAAAACCACAAAACAAATGAATCACCTGTTGATATTATTGGTACATTTGACCTTTTATGTTAGGTATT
The DNA here is from genome assembly GCA_009363875.1 of Mikania micrantha. NCBI lineage: Eukaryota > Viridiplantae > Streptophyta > Magnoliopsida > Asterales > Asteraceae > Mikania > Mikania micrantha. Next base: position 108,633,124 of record CM018680.1, read on the forward strand.
AAGGTTACTTTTATTAACTACTAAATTAAAAAAAAAATGTTTTTGGTTTGTGTAATTTTGTGAGCACTTTTTTTTTTTGCAGAAGTGTTATATATGTATGTATGTATGTATGTATGTATGTATGTATGTATGTATGTATGTATGTATGTATGCATATTATATAGGAGAATGGTCAATTGTTAACCCTTCCGTATTACGATAACCGAATAATCACATCTTATTACTTTGTGGTTTTTTTCTTTTTTTTAATTAATGTAATTAATGTGGGCCCCATTTACATTAATTAAAAAATAAAAAAAAACATACACCTTTAAATTACTTTAATATGAACCTCAAAGTAGTAAGATATAGTTATTTGGTTATCGCAATAAAGAATGATTAACAATTAAACACTTATATATATAGGAATTGAATCAAATGAAAACTAAATCTTAAAGAGAAACCCCTTAAACATATGTGAACCATTGATTTGGAATCTTAAAAATAAATATGTGGTCCACATTAACCCACATTAAAAATGATTTGTTTATTCAAAACCTAATTTTTTATTCAGGTCTAATTTAGGCCACATATTTATTTTCAAAATTCCAAATCAATGGCTCACATAGGTTTAAGGGTTCTTATCTAAGATTGAGTTTTCATATTATTCAATCCATATATGTATGTATATATGTATGTATGGGAATGATAAATTGTAAACCCACTCTTATTTGCTGCAACTTGTATAAATCCGCTAAGATCAGTCCAAATTTTTGTTTTCTTTTTCTAAATATTATTATTACACATAAACAAAACTTTCTTGTTGCATATGTATGTGTAAATTCATCACTGTTTAAGATTTAAAATCAGTGTAAGTTTAAATTACATTGTAACGAAAATTATAAATCCTGTTAATACAACCAAAATTTACACTGATCTAAAATCTTAAACAACGATGAATTTAAACATATACATAAAAGAAAAAAGTATCATTTATGTGTAATAATGATATTTAAAAAAAGAAAACAAAGATTTGGATTCATCTTGTCGGAGTTATACGGGTTAAAGCAATAAGAGTAGGTTAACAGTGGAACCTTAGTTTATGTATGTATGTGTGTGTGTGTGTGTGTGTATATATAGGGTGTGGTTCCTTTGTTAACACATGTTTATTACGTTAACCGAATAACTATATCTTATTACTTTGTGGCTCACATTAAAGTAAATCTAAATGTGTAAGTTTTTCGTTCTTTTTTTATTAATGTAAGTGGGTCTTACATTAATTACATTAATTAAAAAAAACATACATCTTTAGATTTACTTTAATATAGCCCAAAGTAATAAGATGTAGTTATTCGGTTAACGCAATAAGGAAGGGTTAACAATTGATCACTCCCACACACACACACACACACACACACATATATATAGGATTGTGAACAAATAATAACTCACCTTTATTGCAATAACCCAAATAACTTTGACAATATGAAGCCAAATCTTGGATTTTTTTTAACATTATTGTAACACATTTAGAACACTATGTTCCTTTTTGAGTTTGCGAAATTTATCACCGTTTGAGAGTTTACATCGTTGTAATTTTTGTGCCTAAAACAATTACAGTGTTGTAAATCAAAAATTTACAACGATGATATCTCTTAAACGGTGATGAATTTACACAAACTCATAAAAGAGCATAGTGTTTTAAATGTGTTACAATGATGTTAAAAAAAATCTAAGATTTGGCTTTATCTTGACCGGTTATTTCGGGTTATTGCTTTAAGAGTAGGTTATTATTTGAACACTTCCCTATATATGCATATATACATGTATAAAAAATAACTCTCATCTTTTGCTACAACTACATAACCCATTTCAACCAATCATAAAATTACACATAAACATTTCATTAAAATATTAAAAAGGACATCATAGTCATTTTACCTTTATAAGTTTTTCCCCTCTCTTTTTTAAACATTAATAACTTTTTTATTATATCTTATTTTTTTAAAAAAATTACACAATTATATTCGTCTCATTTTTTCTTTAATTCCGTTATAGTCTCAACTAATTTTTTTTACTTTTTTTATATGCCTTATATTTACATCATTGTAACGAACTTAAATATAACAAATTTATTTAAATTTTTTTTAAAAATGATAAATTACAGTGATGTAATTTACATTGACGTAATTTATCGTGATGTAATTTACATTGACGTAAAATTCGGTTTCGGTTTTTTTCGTTTAATTTGGTTCCGGTTCGGTTTTTTCGGTTAATTCGGTTTCGGTTCGGTTTTTTTGGCTTTTTGCTCATCCCTAATTTGTAACGAGCCTAAATATAACAAATTAGTTCGCATTTTTTTCGAACAATGATAAATTACATCACTATAATCATCATTGTTAGAGAAAAAATCAAAATAATGTTTTATATTACATCATTGTAATTATCATTGTTAAAGAAAAATAAAATAATGTGTTCTATTACATCACTGTAATTTATAATTGTTAGAAAAAAAATCAAAAATAATGTGTTATATTTATGCTCGTTATATCGATGTTTAATAATAGACAATGAGAAAAAAAATTAAAAAAACTAATCAACATTATAACGAGAATTAAAGAGAAAATTACATCACTGTAAATAATGTGTTACATCACCGTTAATTATGTCATTGTAAATTACTTCATTTTGTGTTACATTACTTCATTTTGAGTTACATTACTGTAATTTACCATTGTTAGGAAAAAATTCTAATTAATTTGTTATCGTTAAGCTCGTTATAATGATGTAAATACATGACATCAAAAAAATAAAAATAAAAACTAGTCGAGACTCTAACGAAATTAAAGAGAAAAATGAGACGAGTATAATGGTGCAATTTTTTTTAAAAAATAATATGGTATAAAAAAGTTATGAGTGTTAAAAAAAGGGGGTAAACTTTACATAAATGAAAAATGTCCTAACTGCCCTTCACACTAAAGACAAAAGAATTGACACGTGGCACGATCCTACACACTTACCTTTTTCAAGTAACCATTGGATGATGGTTAATGGGTTGTAACAAAAGATGAGGGTTATTAAAAATTCCATCCCCTATATATATATATATATATATATATATATATATATATATATATATATATAACCAAGGTAAACATAAACACAGAAGTTGATTTTAATTGCATATTAAAATTTAAAAGATGATTGTTGTTTGTCTTGGTGAAACTTGTATTGGTGGATTATATGTATTTTGGGTCTTAACGAGCTTTAGGACCTTGATGGCTCGTTTAGACATCTTAATGAAATTTGCTATTAAAAAAAAGAAAGATGATTTTAATCCTTTTGTATTTAGATCATGAAGAAGATACTAATGTTGTTGAACGTGATCCAATTAATCGCTAATTATTTCTTGAGTTTAATTACTTTTGTCGGTCCAAAAATAATACTTTGTCTTATCGATATACTTCTAAAAAATAATATTGTACTTAATTATCAGTCTAAATAGGAAAATTTTATCTCTAATAATTAACACTTTCCATAATTATCAATATATATCTTATATAACCTAACTTCTTATCTTATCCTAATCAAAATACTCACAGAAAATTAAAAATTAGTGACTTATAAAAAATATACAATGTAATTTTTGTATTTTATTAAAGAATAATCATAATTCAGAGGTTAAGTTCTCTATTATTTCTTTTTTCTTAATACATAAAACATATAAAAAAGCTAGCCATAAAATATAAAGTATGTAATAAGTCGTTTTCATATTTGTAATAGTCAGAGAGACTCTAATTTAACATGAGTAGACTTGTTTTATCAGTGTTGTAGAAAATAATTGTTTTCTTATCAGTCTAAATAGAAAAATATTTATATATCTAGAAAAAAGAAAAAGAAATCGATTGTTATATATTAATATCTAATAATATTTGTTGGATTTAAGGGTAGGAGCCAAAAAAATGTGACGTATATATCCAAATAGTACGGATGGAGCGTCCAAAAAGAAAGCAAAAAGGATGAAATAAAGTGTGAAAGCATGTGATTGGGGTGGGGGATGGTATCTTTCCCCAACGTTATCCTCACCCAATTGGAGCCTTCCCTTTCTACCAAGGAAACCTCTCCCCTTTTTTCTCACCTCCCCCACGTGCAATGTTCTAGATATCATAAATCCCCCTCTTTTTTTTATTATTTTTAGGTAAATTACGGATATAATGCATGTGGTTTGATAATATTTTTATTTTTAATTTTTAAGCCTTATATAGTCTTAAACTTTTAACATTTATAACACATATAATACTTATATCATCAAATTATCCTCGCATAATTTCTAATTATCATTACATAAGTATTATATATATATATATATATATATATATATATGAATGTGATCAAATACTAACTCACACTTAGAGCAATAACTCTCTTTACCCAATCAGAATTAAACACATGTATTTATCTTTTATTATTTGATAAGGGTACATTAGTAATTTGTTTTATGCACTAACTTACCCCCTCTTTTTTTATACATCCATAACTTTTTTATACTATAATATTTTTTTATAAAAATTGCACAATTTTACTCGTCTTATTTTTCTCTTTAATTCCATTATAGTCTTGACTGGGTTTTTTTTATTTTTTTCGGATATTCGTATTTACACCAACGTAACAAGTATAAAAATAACAAATTATTTGTAACGAGTTGTAACGAATTTTGTTTTACATTGTTGTAGAATAAATAGGGTTTACGTTTAAGAGTGTAAATGAGCCAAGCCGATCCCGAGCTAGTTAATTACGTTATATTCATGACTAGGTTTTTTTACTTTTTCCGTATGCTCCAAAATTCGTTATATCTACAAGATTGTAAATACATTTTAATACTTTGAAAAAATACTATAACATTTTCTTGATAAAAACCAAAATTCTTTATATCTACAAGATTGTAAATACATTTTCATACTTTAAAAATTATATTTACAAGATTGTAAATACATTTTAGTACTTTAAAAACCAAAATTCGTTACAAAATCAAGAATATAATATAATTAACGAGCATCCGGAAAAAAAAAAAACCTAGTCAAGAATATAACCTAATTAACGAGCTCAGGATCGGCTTGGCTCGTTTACACTCTTAAACTTAACCCCTATTTATTATACAACAATGTAAACCCAAATTCGTTACAACTCGTTACAAATAATTTGTTAGTTTTTATTTGTTACATTGGTACAAATACGAACATCCGAAAAAAATAAAAAAACCTAGTCAAGATTATAACGGAATTAAAGAGAAAAAAAAGACGAGTAAAATGGTGTAATTTTTATAAAAAAATATTATAGTATAAAAAAGTTATGGATGTATAAAAAAAGATGGGGTAAAGTATTTAATATAGTAAATTACATTAATACCCTTATTCCATTTTCTTTCAAATCAATTACATTATTATATTATAGTTTAATATCAACCATTAGATTGTAAAATATTTTCATCCTTCCCATATATGGATGAATACAGTTATAGACATGCTAGAAAGAGAATATTTGTCTCTCACAAAATGTATCTACATCATTATTTAAAAGATACAGCAGTAAATGATGATATTGATTTCGGAAATCTTCCATGGGTGAATGAATTGTTTAATGAACCCATTAATGAACAAAAATTCTCTGAATTCTTCCGAAAACATAACAGACTCCTAAATTACCGGCAAGTTTTAGATGACAAAACTATGCTTTATTAGGAGAAGGACACTATATACAGATTTATGCACATGAAAACTGGAAGATGCTTCTACCATTCGTATTAGAAGGTGAAGAATTAGAACTAGAGCATATTATCAATAAAGAAGATGATAACAGCCCAGAATCGCCACACTCTGGGGACATCATTAGCATTCCAGAGACTCACAGAAATTTCTAGAAGAAGTCGTCAGGAATGACGTTTACACAGATAAAAACAAAAGAAGACAGCGAGCATCAACAGACAGACTGATAAACAGATGATTTTACTTTTGCTTTTACTTTTGCTTTTACTTTTTGAAAATAATTCTGTGTACTTTTTAATCTTAGTCGTTTATTTTCGTAGATTTAATCTAGAGCGTTAATTGTAAATGATTAGTTAGCTTTTGTATGCCTATTTAAGGCACTCTGATTTTCATTTGTAAATACCCCCGAAAATTCAATAGAAAATATTTGAAATCTTCAATCTCTATGGCACATTAAACCATAACCTTCTATCTTCCAGTACATCTTCCAAAAATATCTTCCGTTTATCCGAGCTTAATATTATATCTTGAACAAAATATAAAAAAAAAAGAGTTTCTGCTGCAAATACTCTTAAACGAATTCTTCTGCTTCTCAATCTCTCTGATTTTAAGCAAGTTCTATTTTATTTTATGTTGTGCTCTTTGTGCTTTTATGTTTATTCTGCTTGAATGCAATGCTCAAAAAATATTGGTATCATACACACACACACATATACATAGTTTCGTTTGACATGGTAATTGATGTTTTTAAGGTCTTTGCCCTTGTTGGTCATGACTTGCTGAAGCGATACATGAATATTGTATATTAATTGAAGTGATGTTAATGTGCCAATCGCTTTTTTTTTAGCATCTCATTTGATGTACCAACTATATTTAATATTAGAGTAATCATCAAAACAACTATATTTAGGAACGAGAATATAATTCGAAAGAATTGAAATCCGATTCGTTTTCAATTCGAAAAACACTAAGTCGAAATTCAATTCGAATTTTCATATTCGAATCCGATTCGTAGTATAATATCGAATTTCGAATTTCATATTTTTAATTCGATTCGATTCGAAATTCGAGTTTAAATTATTTATATATTTTTATTTTATATATACAGTAGTAACTATATTTAAAATTAGGCTTTTTATTTAGGTGATTTAGTTTATAAAAATGAAAGCCTATTACACAAATGTCAATTTCATTATATAATACTAACAATTTTAACACTTTTAAATACGATAAACCTAAACATTCACAACAAAAACGTCAATCGTAAAGCTTGAAAAATTGATCATTTTGGTTGTTAATTTCTAATATTTTGGTTACTTGTCACTTTATGTTTTTGTTTGTTATCATTAGCATTATATATTGTACTTTTATCATTTTATTAGTTTAAATGATATCTCTAATATTACAACTTAGATGCTGGTTATTTGATATTTAAGGTTTTGATTATTTAATATTTTGAATATACAAAGATAACAAGTATAAACAATTTTTTAATTAGCTTCAAATCAAACCAATTCGAATTCGGATCGAATTTGAATTCTGAATGCGAATATAATCGAATTTTGAATTGATTTTGAATTTGAATAGAATTCGAATGCTCTTAAAAAATTCGAAATTCGAAATCGTTCGATTCGAAATCGTTCGATTCGAAATATTCGAGTTATTCGAAATTCGATTTGATAAACAATCTTAATTTAAGGGTGTAATGTATCATATTTAATTGACTTATATAGTCAAAACTCAAGACATGTATGCGTCCCATAAGTATCATGATTGTATTCATAATAATTTGTACACATATGTGTTATATGTACTGCTTGTAATTAACAAATATCTTTCACTTAGACTAGGGGGTATGCCCCTTGAGTGGGCGTGAGAGGGGCGTGAAAGGGCGTGGCACACCGCCCCCCTTGGGGCGTGAGTGGGCGTGAGAGGGGGAGGCGTGAGTATAGCCACGGCGTGAGAGAAGTTCTTCCTCTCTCTCTCACAGACACACACACACACACACACATATATCTTTCTCTCTCTCACAAACACACACACATATATATATATATAAAGGAATGATGACGTGGAGTGAATGGGTAATGGGGCATTTCCACCAAAATGGTGGGGTGAGTGATTGTGGTGAGCGCCTACGTGGCGCCTATGTGGAGTGAGTGGGTCACTTGTCATACCCACTAGTCTTATGTGTCATCAAGATCACTCACCGGTAATTTTACTGACACATGAAGGTACTATGTTATATAAACTGAATCGCTTAGGCCACACGGAGTGGCACCCGGGGAAAGCCGGGGGATGATCTTTGCCGGCCGGGAAAAAACGGGAACACCACCCCCCGGATTCGGGGTGGGGTGTTTCGGTGTCGACGCCCCGATTCAAGCCGAAGAGGGAAAGTGCAAAATTGCCGTTGTACAACGGCAGTTTTTAAAAAAAAAAAAAAAAAAACCAATTTTTTTTTTCTATTTAAACAACTCAAAAACCAACCAAAATCTCACACTTTTTTCTCTCATCTTCTATAAATTATACACCAAAATTTATAAAATTTTCAACTAAAATGGAAGGAGGATCATCACGTGGTGGGTCATCAACCAAAAAATTTAGAAAACCACGACAAAAAAATGTTACCACGCCTCAAATGAACCCGTTCAACACACCCGGGTATCATCCACAAATGCCATCTCCGAATCAACCATCATTTTTCTACGATCCAATGAACCCGCCTCCATATTTGCAATATTCACCGGGAACTCAACAACAATTCAACCGGTGGGAGCAATCGATTCAACAAGAGCAACATAATTTTCAACAACAATCTCCATTTCAAGGTATTTTTTATACGTTTATTTTTATATTTTATTTTATTTTGTTTATTTTTATAAGTTTATTTTTTAAGTCTACTTTATTTTGTATGTTTAGACTATCGTGTATTTTTTTTGTATTCTTTTTTTTTATTTTAAATTTAATGAATCTTTTTTTATTTTATTGATATTATTTTTATTATTATTTGTTGTTAAAATAATTAATTAAAAATAAGATTTGAAAATGGGGAAAAGTGGGGAAAAGTGGGACGACACCGTGTAAAATGGGGAAAAGTGGGGAAAAGTGGGGAAAGCTGATGTGGCGCTGATGTGGCAGTGGGGAAAAGTGGGGAAGATTGGGATGACTCCTAGTCCCCTTATGATCACACCTATAGTTTTACTTACACATGAAAGTCCCACGCATTATAAACTCTCTTATGATCAACAATATTGATAATTTCATATTTTTTTGGTGCATTTTAGGTTTTTTATTTGCACCTCTTGTCATTCTTTTTTATTATGAAGTAATTGACTTGATTTTGTAAAGAAAGAAACATTTTGCCCTTTAAGACATGAAGTAGAACAACTTACATAGTGTGATTCTTTCCTAGAAAAAATAGAGAATGCATTTTTAATAGTATGAGGATGATCTCTTGTCTCTAAATTTTTTTCTAACACGTTAATACATATCATCAAGTTTAATTAAAAGTTGCACAAGTTTAATTAAATAAGAAAAGTGTTTAAATTATTGTGAGCCTTGACATGTGCAAGAGGATAACTACACAATAATATCAATTTTTTTCACATAGTGTCTAGCTTATCAACACCTTATTTATATGGGTCCTTAAGGTGCAAAAGTAAAACTATATTAATTTTAACGTTATTTTATTTATTTTATTAAAATAAGGTTAAAAGCGTTGGGATGATTACTTCAAACGATAACTTTAAGCCGGAGACTCCTTTGAAGCAACTCTCTATCCCAATTGAGATAGGGGTAGGTTTGTCTCTATCTTCTTTTCTAGACCCTATTATAAGTAAGTTTTTTTTGTTTGTTTTGTGTGACTTATGATAGTCTTATGAGACCATACTTCCATTGTTGACTTATTGAGTTTATTTTTTTGATAATAGACCATACACAACGGACTTGTAAATTTTATAAAATGATTTTTTTTTTAAATCCTCTCATACATCTGTTACTAATGTAGAGAATATTTGGCTAACTTATAATTCTTTTGAGATAAAATTTAATATCCACAAAAGCACTGCATAATTACATCTATCTCACTCTCTAGCAAATACTTCATTGTTATTAGATCTAATGCATGTACCGTTTTTAAATCCAATTTTATTTTCAACTTCAAGAGCTAATTTTATTAAACTTGCCCATTTAATATAATTTTTGTACATTTTAGTTTCATAATTACAATTGTTAAAGTGTTTAATCGAATCATTAGGATGTAAATACAATAGAATACTCAATATCAAGTTTGCTAATAAGGGTTTTTTTTTGTCACAATAGGAGCAGTGTAGCTCATTTTTTGCAAAACATCAAAAACTTAGATGTGGAATAATAAAGCACACAACCAAGCCAAGCTCAGGCCACATATTCAAAATTATTTATAGAGAAAACTTAATACATAATGCAGATTAAATGTAATTAGTAGTTCAGGACAAGAAATCAGACACAAGTAGAAGCAAGAACTATACTAAGAAAATATGCATCACATATAGGTATAAATATACTTAAATACAAAGTAGAACGATGTGAAAGGGGGAGCTAGGGAACTCGTCTTGTAGTTAGACAAAGGATTTTGGCATCCACAAACCAAGCGTATATAACATAATATATGTTAAGAAACAACATCTAAACCGGTCAAAATGTCAGACTGTTTGTTTTAATTTATTTAAAATTATTTATTAATGGTTCAACATCCATCATTTTCAGTTCAAAAAAGAGTTGAATAAATAAAAAGCCTATGCATCTTTTCTTTCCACCAAACTTCCTTTTTTTTTCCTCCCAGCCCCCCTGCTCGTTCATTCACGCATCTGAGTTTCTTTGAGATTCCGGCCGCCGCGTAACACCACCACCACCGTCGCTCAACTCCGGTCTTCGGCATCCAAGGTAAGATCTCATCCTCTTCCAACCCTTAATTTTCTGATTCTAAGAGCTTAATTTCCGGCCGGCGGTGGGCCTTCTCCATAGGTTTCCGGCGGTGATTCTGAGAGCTTTCTGTCCTCTTCCACCGCGTAACACCACCACCACTGAGAGCCTTCGCCCTCCGTTCACGCATACCACCCTACTGAGAACTTTCCGACCGGCGGTGGGCTGTTGAGGGTGTCGGTTCTGTGGAGGTGTGGGTTCTGCTGAGGACTGGCTGTTCTCAGAATTTCATATCTAATATGTTCGTGCTTTTATGTCTAATAGACTTTCTGGTGCTTTTATATTATTAATAATATTAATATTAGTATTAATGAATTTTTACTTTATCCCTTGGGGAAGAAAGTAAGAACAGAAGTACTATATACAAATGACAGTAATTAAACGAATTAAGTAACTTTCAGAATTAATTTGTTATTTTTTTCAGACTATAAGTAATATAAATTAAATTTTTAACTTCCGCTGTTTTAAATAGATTTTCAATTAGATCAATAAATGGAAGAGGATTGGGTGTATTGCTTAATGATGATTTTACCCAAATCAAAGAGTGTGATTTCTGGTCTTTGAAGGTGACAATATTCTCTAAGATTATCAAATTGTTGTTCATTTTATCATTTATTCATATATATTCTAGGCGTTAGTTTAAAAAAAATAATAATAAAGGATAATATAGGAGCAATTATTATTTATCAGAATTTATCAGTGTTAATGATTGTTCTCGTATACGGCTCAAATAAGCCTATATGAGCCGTATAGGTTCTATATGATCCATATACGAGATCAATTATTGTTGAAACAATGTGTGTTATATGTTTCGATAGGCCTATTGAGTCGTATAGTGTCAGTGGGTGTTAAATTAAGAAAAGAGAGTGTAAATAACAAGTTCCTAAATAATGTTGACGCATCTATATATTCCAATAAATAAATGTTTCTATGATAATGTGTCATGTTTTTAGAGCAATTCAAAATTAATTTTCCGCATTCCTCTTCCATTAAAAATATGTATATAACATTTTTTAAACTTTAATTTTTCTCTTTTTTCATTCTACTAAATAGTAATGTTTTTAATCAATCTGGTAAATCATATGATTAAATTTTAAGTCATATTTTTAATTTATAAGACATCTTTAAGAAATATGTGATATGTTATTAAAATAAACAATTTTTAAATTTATTTATTTAACTTGTATAAATATACATGTTTTTAACCTATTTGTGCATAAATTTTAAGATTAAGAAATGATTTGTGTGTATTTGTTGTTTTAAAAAACTCAATATTTATTTTATAATAATAGACTTCGTAGTGACAATAAATGATGAAACTAATGTTTTAATGTGATTATTATATGTTATATAACAAGATAAAAAAGTTAGGATATTTGTCACTAAATAAACAAAGATAACAGCTTTGCTTGCTTTTTTGAAAGCTAGAGGAGTAAAAGGCATCGTTTTACAAAACAAATTATAAATAATTCTTGTGAGACTGTAATATATTATGATATCACTGTTTTAATCATAAAAGTGATATATATAGTTTCACACGACAAAAAAAGTTGATGGAATTTTAAAGACTGACTAATAAAATTAACTTAGAAAGACTGACTAATAAATATGGTAAACATAAAACATATTTTGTCTATTTGCATTTATCTCACAAGATACAATAATCGATACACTGCTGCCTGTTATGATGAAAACGAATTAACTTTTTTTTTTAACAACAATTTTTTTGTTCCTTTTTTCCTTTATATGACTTGAACCTTCAATGTATCTTATTGAGGGCATTAACTATATCAATTTGTTAATACATATATGTATATTATGATTTTTAAAAACTGAAAGACAACACATGAAACCTGAATTGCGTTTATAAGTTAAATTTTATGCACCCTAAAACATAAACCATTTTTCTTAATTAATGGTGAATAACGACTTTTTGTCACATTAATAGTATTAATTATTATAATACTCTGATAGAGACATTTAATCAATGATATAATAACGATATATAATTAAATTTATATTTACTATCAAAAAAAAATATTTTTTTAATTATTATTATTTAATTGGATAGACATACGAAAAAATAAGGCTGAAGAAATACAACAAAATAGCACATGTGTTCTTAGTTATTTGTTTACTTTTATAGATTAGTTTGTATAAGTATATTTTGTTTTACTTGTTAAATATCACGGTAAAAACGGTTTGTTTAATTAATATAATTCTAGCATCAGTGTTCTTTTGTAACTTTATTATTTTATTTTAACAACGTAATCTAGTGGGGCCAACTGAAAATACATTTTTGTTACTCTTAGGCTATGTGTTATGGGAGGTGAGTGGGGCGTGAGAGGGGCCGGTCACGCCTCGGTGGCGCCCTCCCCCCACTACACCCGGGCGTGAGTGGGGCGTGAAGGATGGAGGCGTGAGCTGGGTCACGAGGTGACGAGCGATTGAGGGAAAAAATAAAAAATAAAAAAAATAACCCAACGGCTATGTGACCGTTGCAAACAAAAAAAAAATAAATTAATTAAACCCTATATAAACTCATTCAACCCACATAAATTTCTTCCAAAATTCTCAAAAATTATTTAAACTCTCTAAAAAAATCTTCTAATCTTCAAAACTTTCTACACTATCATGGATCCAAACAACCCAAACAACCCATACTTTAACCCGTTTATGAATTGTTACCGACCTCAACTCGATCCAAACAATCCAAACAACCCAAACCCGTTTTTAACCTTCTCAAATTGGTACCCACGACAACCTTTTTTCAACCAAAACTCACCCGCCTTTGACAACGTGTCTGAGAATCAACCGGAACCTGATGTTGACGCGGTTCCGGAAACACAACGCGACGCTCAACCGGCTACATCGCGTCGCAGGCACTGACGAAAGGAGGTGCCGGAAAAAACAACAAAACCGAGCATCACTCGGTGGTCGGAATCTGAGGAGGTGGCACTAGCCCGTGCCTACATTGACGTTTCTGAAGACCCGTTCGTTGGTAACAACCAAACGAGCTCGGAATTTTGGAAACGCGTGAGAGCCCAGTTTTTTTCGGCAACAGGTCGTGACTCCCACCGGACGAACGACATGATTTCCGGCAAATGGCGCGACTTACAACGTAAAGTCGCGAAATTTAACGGCGTATGGATTCAACACCACAACAACCGTAAAAGTGGTGAGAACGACGAATCGGTCATGAACGAGGCGTTGATGACCTATGCTAGAGAAAACGGGCCATTTAATCATATCGCGGCGTGGCAAGTTATGAGAAAATCAACCAAATGGCATCCTATCCCGAAGTTACAAACTTCGAAACGGACGAAGACGTCATCGTCCGGCAAGTACACGAGTAACACGACCACTCAGTCCGACTCAACCGGTCGATGTTTCGTTAACTTAAACGAGTCGGATGAGGAGGTCGAAATGGATATGCCCCCGCCAACCTCTCCTCAACGTCCGCCCGGTCGAAACAACAAGGGTAAACGACCACAAGCCTCGTCTTCAACCGATTATAAAGAAACGTTGGATACAATCTCCGAGTCGTTACAAAAATTTGTCGACTTAGAGGAGCAAAAACAATACAACAATGATATGAAATTGTTGTGGACTCCAACCGATCACTTAACCGGTCGCGCTCGTGAAATGGCCGAGAAGACGAAGGAGCGGATAATGAAAAAATATAATATGGATTAATTATTAATTTTTTTTATTATGTAATTTTTTTTATTATGTAATTTTTTTTAGTTTTATTTTGTAATTTTATATTTTTTTAATTATATTCTCTTTTTTGAATTTTATTTTCAATTAAAAATAATAAAAATCAAATAATAGAATATTGAATAAAGGTGGTGATGACGTGGAGTGATGGGGGCGTGATGGATAACATAGGAAAAGATGATGTGGAGTGATGAGGGGGTGATGGTGTTGGTTGATTATGTGGCGCCTACGTGGCGCCTACGTGGAGTGAGGGGGGCTTGATGATAACACATAGCCTTAGATTTCAAGCATTAAAGATTAAACAGTATATATAGGTCAATAAACAATACATGCTTTACTATGTTTTATTATAAAAAAGTTACCCTATAGGTCAAGAACGTTTTTTCCCCTTCCTTAAATGATCAGTTTTATTATAAGTTTTGAACTTCCATCAACCTATAAACGGTTTATGTTTTATGAAATTAACTTTTATAAATATGTTACCGCATACTTCGTTATTCTGTTGTATATGCATTAATTGATTTTTTTCTTGTATGCTATTTTTGTATGGTTTTGATTATTTTTTTGCTTTTTATAAAGTTTACCTGATAAGTATTTAACAAAAATGGTGTGTCATATAAAAACAATCTCAACTGGTCTAAAAAAGTTTAATTGGTTTACTAGTATTTAGCTTACTGTAAAATGAAAACCGTTTTAAGCGCCTAAAATTAATTTAACGCAAACCAAAGGGACAAATTACATCACTTAAAATATATGTATATAGAGTTTTCATATTTATATACCAACTCATGTCAAAATACAAAAACATCTACGATATTAACTTATAATTTTTTTCAAAATATTTTTTAAAACAAAAAAATACAAAAACATATTATATTATGACTAGTACAAATTATTTATTTTGCTGAATTCAATATACTCGTGCCCTAAAAAGCTACTCTTTTTAAAGCAGCAAGTGGGAAGAAAGTCATCGCCACTTATCTTCCCATAGGCGGAGTTCCCCCCCTTTTTCCGATTACAAGATAGCTTTCATCTTACATACACGCATTTATATCTAAAATCCATTCTTCTCCATCTCTGTAACATCTTTTCATTTCTTCCCCACAATCTTTAAACCTTAAATTGGGTCTGCTCTGCTCTGAACACATGGCATATTCTTGATTTTCATAGCTTTCATCAGAACCCATAAAGGTAACATCAAGAAAGATGACAGCTTTAGAATAACATCTAACAGTTTAACCCTTTATAAAACGTATTTACTACTCTGAACACATGACATATTCTTGTATCAGCAGATAGATAAGTGCAAGCATGCAAACCGATCAGATCCCATTCTGCAGTTTTGGGACTTTTCGGTTTTATTGCGATGATGGAGATCTGGGCATCTTAAAACTTGTATGCATGTTTCTTGAAGATTATTTCGTTTTATTCTATTTTGAATCTTCATTGACGCATCTTTATATGACTATCAGAACGTTCTAGTGATATTTGGAGGGGTTCAAGTAAAAAGTTGAAGAAAGATACAATATTACGAGTATCTGTAAATATATTTTCTTGTTTATTCTTATGATACATGGTTTAAGTTTTTATTTGACTGCTTTGTTTACATGTGGAAATGTTTGAATCGTGGTAATAAAGGTTTATTTGTTAGTTTTTTCACATGTGGTTTTCATAATGTACACTTCAGCATGATTTTCAGATGCCTGTTTGCTTGGAAATTTTGTTTTTTGTTTGTGTTTATGTTTCTTGTTTAATTTAACCGTCTGTAGTTATATTTTTAAGTACCAATTTGCAGATGATCTTGTGAAATTTCTGGTTGGATTTGGAATTGTTTAATGATGTTGATTTGTGTTTTTGTGAATTCAGGGTTATTAGTCCAGCGCCACGCCTATCTTGATAAATCACGCAAATCACAGAATGCTCGTGTGAAGGGCAAATGTAAATAGATCAAAAACATTAAAAAGGTGGTCTAGATTGTGACAACTGGTGTCAAAATCTCACTACATCAACAGTTTTCATGTGACAAACTAACAGGACATCACTTTCTGCTATGAATTATACATGCTTTGTTTTTCTTGTTCCAAATTAGATTATAGGAAACATATTTCTACTCTATAGAGCTGTCAGTGAATCTTGATCCGTTTAACCAGTGGAAAATGAGCTTCTGTTGGGTTAAAAACTTTGATTGATCATCAGACATCTGGAAATTTCAATTGTTTTTTGTTACTAAAGTTTGTGAAATGGAAACTGAGGCCTTGATGACTAAACCCCAATCAAACGTGTCACACAGATTGTTTCCTGCTGTTATACCAGTACTTTTTGTTGCAATTTCATACATTGATCCTGGGAAATGGGTTGCAGCAGTCGAAGGTGGGGCCCGTTTTGGATATGATCTTATAATTTTGATGTTTGTTTTTAGTTTGGCTGCTGTCCTCTGTCAATACCTTTCAGCTTGTATCACTGTGGTCACTGGAAGAGATCTTGCCCAGGTACTAGCAAATTCTTGATGTCAATAGCATGGGTATTACCATCTATTTACTGAATACAAAATCCTGGATTATGGGGTTAATGAAGTCGTGTTTTTTTCTTTCTAATTCTGTAGATATGCAGTTCAGAATATTACACTGTCACATGTATCTTTTTAGGGATTCAAGCTGAACTATCCATGATTGCTCTGGATCTTTCTATGGTATCCTTTGCTTCTTTTCATGGTCTAACCAAAAGTCATGATTTAATGTTGACATATAAATGCACATATTGTGATAGATTTTGGGTATCGCACACGCGCTTCACCTGATGTTTGGCATGAGCTTGTTCACTTGTGTCTTGTTGACTTCTGTGGATGTTTTTCTATTCCCTCTTTTCTCCAGTTTGTTGGTAAGCCCATTTTAGTTTTTTTTTGTTCATTTTATATAAAATAACGACTAAATCAATGTCATTTTACTTGTTTTTCCAGGAGACTGGTAAAGCAGAGTTCATGTGTGTGTGCTTGGCAAGCTTTGCTTTACTTTCCTATCTGTTCGGTGTGCTCGTGAGTCAACCAGACACATCACTCTCAGTTGGTAGTGATATGCCAATAAAATTCAGTGGGGAAAGTGCTCATGCATTGATCATTCTTCTTGGTGCAAGCATTATGCCTCATAATTTTTATCTACATTCATCTATTGTGCAGGTACAAGATACTTGCAGATTACTTTGAATTTCATGTTAGTATGCTCTTCTTCACTTAATTCTTATGAGCCTTTTGTTTTCTTTTCAGCAAATGCAGGTATCAAAGCCTGTTTCAAAGGAAGCCTTGTGTCTTGATCATCTTTTTGCTGTTTCTGGTGTTTTCAGTGGCATTTTTGCAGTAAATTATGTTCTGATTAACTCAGCTGCAAATGTTTTCTACAACACTGGGCTTGATTTGCTTACTTTTCAAGATGCATTGTCTTTAATGGATCAGGTTTGGTGCTAAAATTCTCATTTTGAGTAGTCAATCTGTCATTCGAGCTCATGAATCACAATATTATGCAGGTATTTAGGAGTATGATAGGACCCTTTGCTTTAATATTGATTCTCCTGCTGTCGAATCATACGACAGCATTGACCTGGAAATTCTGTGGTCAACCCATCATTCATAACTTCTTCAACATCGACATCCCCGGCTGGTTTCATCACTCAACAATCAGATTCATTGCCATTATTCCTGCACTTCTGTGTTCATGGCATTCTGGGGCTGAAGGTACATATCAACTGCTAATCTTTACTCAAATCATGATCGCCCTTTTGCTTCCGTCTTCTGTGATCCCTCTTTTCCGGATTGCAACATCAAGATCAGTGATGGGTGTGAACAAAGTTTCTAAGGCTGTTGAGTTTTTGTTGTTGATTACATTTATCGGGATGCTCGGTCTATCCATTATATTTGTAACCGAAATGTTGTTTGGGAACAGTGAATGGGCGAGTAACATGACAGTTTCCAGCCTGCATACTATACTTGTCATGACCACATGTGTTTCAATGTTCCTGATTCTTTGGCTTGCTGTAACCCCTTTGAAGTCTGCAAGTTTTAGATCAGATGATGTGCCTGAATCATTATCAGAATATGACACAGTTGAAGAATCGGGAGAAAAGCAAACAACATCAGATGATTTTCGTTCAGTTCAGCCGAGTTTCAGTTTGCCCGAGGATATCATGGAATCGGATAATGGGCTTCACTTGACTCCTATTGAAGAAAATTCATCCGAATCACCTGTTACAATTTCAGGCGAAGAAAACCTGAAAAAGGTTGAATCTGAGTCAATTGAGAAGACATTGAGAATAGATGGAAATTCACAGGTTGTGAAAGATAAAGACTGCAAGATAGACGCTTTTCACCCTGAAGAACCGCTCAAAGCAGTGCCAGAAACGAACCATTTGGTAAGACCCGATGGTCCACCGGGTAGTTGGTCAAAGTTAGCTGGATTGGGCAGGGCAGCAAGGCGCCAACTAGCTGCTGTTCTTGATGAATTTTGGGGCCAATTATTCGATTTCCATGGGGAGCCAACACAAGAAGCTAAAGCGAGAAAACTTGACCGGTTACTAGGAATTGAGCCTAAGGTAAGGCCGAACCCGCACCCAAACCCGAATCTGAACTTGAACGTGAAGGAATTAAAAGTGGATAGCAAAAGTTTATTTGACTCATCAAGGCAACCGAGTGCACAAGCCTTTGGCCCATCTTCATTGTTGTCAACCCAAATGCAACTGCTAGACTCATATGCACAGCAGTCAAGCCTCAATGTGATGGACCCAAGCGAGAAACGCTACCATAGCTTGCGACTTCAGTCATCTTCTGGTGGTCTAAGAATCCCACAAGCTTCTAGTCAATATGATGATCAACCGGCTACAGTTCATGGGTATCAGATCAAGTCTTATATGAACCAACTAGATCCGCTAGCTGCAAAGTTACCTTCGGTGAACTACAAAGCTCCGTATTCTTTGACCAAAAATGGGACCAGCCCGGCTAAGCCGCCTGGGTTTCCGGATCCTGTGGTGTCTAGGAACATCTCTATGCAAGCTGAAAGAAGTTATTTTAATCATCCTGTTGAAACCATGCATAGTCCTGTTTACGAGAAGAAATACTACAGTATGCCTGATATTTCCGGGCTCTCACTTCCTCATCGGGAAGGAAGTGTTGGCCGGAGAATGCAAATGAACTCGGGGAGTCCTTCAGGTTATGTAGGCTTGCATCAGGGGTCTGATACATGGTCTATTTGGTGTGGTCCATGTAGACCACCTTTTGAACAATTTGGTGTTGCTGATAAAGCAAATAGCAGTAGTAGGCTGAGTGTTAACACTCAGGACGCCGGATCTGGGGTTGATTTGGAAGCAAATCTTTTGAAATCTTTGAGACTTTGTATTGTGAAACTGTTGAAGCTTGAAGGGTCGGATTGGCTGTTTGGGCAGAACAGTGGTCTAGATGAGGACCTTGTGGACCGTGTTGCCGCCAGGGAGCGGTTCCTGTATGAAGTGGAGAGTGAGGAGATGGCTCATGCGGTGGATCTTGTGACCTCCATTCCTAACTGTGGGGAAGGCTGTGTTTGGAGGTCTGATCTAATAACAAGCTTTGGTGTGTGGTGCATACACCGGGTTCTTGAGCTTTCACTCATGGAAAGTAGACCGGAGCTTTGGGGGAAATATACTTATGTTCTTAACCGTCTACAGGTAATATTATATTCATAACTGGCATACATACATACATATTTATTTATTTATTTTAAAAGTTATTGTGGTTGTGTATAATAAAATTTGATCAGGGGATAATCGAGTTAGCATTCTCTAAACCAAGAGCGGCAATGAACCCATGTTTCTGTCTTCAACTTCCGGCTTCATACAACCAACCGCCAAAATCCGCCACCAGTCTTCCACCGACGGCAAAGCAAAGCAAAGGGAAATGCACGACAGCAGGCAGTTTGTTGGACATAGTTAAGGATGTTGAGATTGCAATCTCATGTAGAAAAGGTCGAACAGGCACAGCAGCCGGTGACGTGGCTTTCCCTAAAGGGAAAGAGAACTTGGCATCCGTCCTGAAGCGCTACAAACGCAAATTGTCCAATAAGCCATCGCTCATTTCCTATGGATGATTGTAACTAATCGCTTAACTTGTTTTGTTTGAGGTAGATCAATAGATCCTATGGGTTTGATGGTCTGTCAACTGTCGTCGCCGTCGTTACGTCATTTGTAAATTTTTTTCGTAGGCGACACAAGGATTTTCTTTGGTGACATTGGAGGAATGAGTTGCACAATCAAAAGAGAATTGGAGAAAAAAATTTGCATGAATTGTCAAGTGTTTTCCGTTAGAAAAATATATTCTTGTAACAGTAATTTTTCAAGGGCTAATTTTTTCCTCGAGCAAATTTTGAAAATGTAATCAAAACTTTTGTTTGTGAGATCGTAAAACTTAAAAACAAATTAAATAAAAGTTAGTGTTTCATCAAATGCACCCACATCACATGTAAGATGTAATAATTATTAATTTCCCAGTTTCATGCATATTAAAGTATTAAACTGGTACGAAACACTCCGGTATTATGCAGGTTCATTCGAACGATTGTGCCGCTGGTATAATCCGGTTTAATCCGGTTTTACCGGTAAAACCGGTATTTCCGGTTTAAAAAAACACAAAATTTTTGCTTTTAAGCGATTTTTGGCTTTTTAAGCGATCGTGAACTTGATGCGTTTAACACGCCAATGTCATAATCCTATTATGCACTTTTATTTAAAAAAAATTATTAGAATTTGAGTACTTTTAAATTGTTTTGGATGAATTTGAGTACTTTTTGAATTGTTTTTGGATAAATTTGTATAATTTTTGGAAACTTATTTGAGTATAAGTTGAATTTTATATAATTCTATGGTTAATTAGTGTGTCCGGTTGAACCGTCCGGTACAATCCGGTTCAACCATTTTTTAGACAAATCCGGTACACCTAAAATACCTGTTTTTAAAACATTGGTTACAAGAAATGTTCAATGTTGACCTTTATGGTCAAAATTCGTCATTAAGCAAATAAAAAAATTCGAAATTAACATTTAAACATCCTAATTAATCAAATTAAATGGTCATGAAGCACATATTGATGATTAACAACCGTTCTAAACAATTAATAACACCATAAATGTCGAATTAAACCTAATTAAAACTCATTAAGTCGAAACCGTCAATTGTACTTATAAAATCCTCACAATACTCAAGCTCCAAGTCGATCTCCTTCAATTCAAAATCAAATCAGGTAAAAATTTATACCTACACACTCTAAAATGGCCGACTAAGACAAGCCCCATGTTAATTCGTAGTTCTAATTTCGAATTGAACAAGTTCAAACAATTAGGGTTCATATTAGAACTGAATTGGGGATTTTTAATAGAACGAATTCTAGAATCAAATTAAATTATACAGAAAGCTTCGCATTGATGTGTTCAACGAAAACCCTAAGTTATTTGGATCAAACAACAATGAATTTCATGATTTCTAATTCTAGGGCTCATCATCAAAAACGTTTTGGGGGTTTTGATCTAAACGAGCATGATATTCAAATTAATTAATCCAGACAACTTCGAAATTGGGGGTTAAGTGAAAACCCTATGGATTTAAAGTCAAAGATGATCAAATTTTATGAATTTGAATTAATGAGGATGGGATTAAGGTGCGAAACCGACTACGGTCTCAAAACCGTACGATTTTGACAAAGTAGCTAAATTAAAACTATAATGGGATGCGTCTGGATTCAAGGAATAATAGCCCCATGGTTTCAGGATTGATGGATTTCAAATTGATGCTCAATTGAGAACCATTTGGTTCGGTTAAAGTCAAACAAAGGGGAATTGACTTGTTTGGGTTTAAAAACAATTGAAACAAATTCAATTGCAAATGCAAAAGCAGACCAGTTGGCCGGATGTGTGTGTTGGGTGCTGAAGGTCTTGGGTTCGAGCCACACCTCTAATGGTTTTTGAAATTAAAACCGATTTTTGGTATTTTAATCATAACTCGCTCGTTTTAACTCCTTTTTAACCAGTTCCAGTTGCGTTGGAACCGTAATGGAATCTCGAACAAAATAAAATAATAAAATTTATATTTTGAACAAAAAGTATAGTCGCGTATAATTACGTGTCGAGAAATGAAATCGTATATGTTTATACGATTTAAACAAATGAAGATAAATTTGTGCATGCTCTCGTATGTACGTTTCACATAATTTAATATACGTGTGTTGACATGTATGTAATCACACACATGATTTGACATTTCAAATAACGATACATTATCCTAAATACACAGATTATTCGTAGAAGATTATCTACGCGATTTTTTCAAGCACTTGATCATTCTATTCGCATTCTAAGGTGCATACACGGCTCCTTTTCTGATTTTAACTGTTTTGGGGGAGAAAACATGTGCAAACAAACATTTTAGATACATATCACTTGCATGAGTTAGCTGTTTACTATAAGTGTACACATAACACTCAAAGTCCTTACATTTCGAACCGTTTAGTTTGCCGTAGTGCAAAGCGTGGTAGTTGAAGATAGATCTATTGAGTTTGACAAACCTCACTTGGTAGATGGGATCTACGCAGGTGTTTAACTAGCCAAATCAAACATTACTATTGTTTGTGTTAGACAATAGTGGAAAGGCAATCAAAACGACAAACAGTCAGCTTCGGTGTCGACCACTTACGTAAATAGTACAATGACTAGCTATCATGACTATGTAATGTGTGATTATGTTATCTGCAAACATTACATTTCAAACAGTTGTTCAAACATTGTGATTACATATACAAACCTGTGTATGCACCAACCTTTGTGTTGACTTGATTTACATGTTTTCTCAGGACACTAAGGTACAGGCAAGGACAAGCAGGGACTAGGACGTTGAGTCTCATGCATACAGTTTATTTTGATTGTTGATTTAAAATATTGAACATTGTATTTACGGTTTTGCAACTGTTACTTTCTGTTATTGGTTTTCAAACGCTTCCGCAAATGTTAAACTTTGATTTTACAAATTAAGACTGAATTATGTTTAAAAGCATATAGAGGTCTTTCGTTGTGTCTAATGACTGAGATCCTGGTTTGTCACGCCCTAAACGGTATGATTCCGTTAGTTGAAATTTGAGGGTGTGACAGTAATGATGAAACAAAATCTTACCCCTGTTTCATTTGGGACAGAGAAATTGATCAAATGAGTCCCCGACTCAAAGTATTGTTTGAGGTTAACAATGTTAACGCTTTTAATGTTATTTTCACAATATAAATAAAATAATATTAAAATTAGTACTACTTGTCCCTTTATGCCTCACACATATATAAAAGTCTAGTACATAAACTTACAAGTTCACTAAAAAAATAAGTGCTTTTCAAATATAATACAACATTTTGCGTAAAATATAAAAACATATTTTTTTACTAGATTTATGTATTTTATTATAGTAATGTATTTAAAATATGTAGTAAAAAATTACAAATACAAGAAATATAATAGATATTTTATCTTTCTAGATAAAGAGTTGTTTTTAGTGAATCAATTTCCTAAAAAGATATATCTTACTATACAAATAAACAAAAATAAATTTTGACACTTGTCATGATATTAAAACACTATTGCCACATGCCAATTTCCTATTAAATTCATTTAATTCTCTACAATTCAGTAATTATACTCTCTTTGTAATTAAATAATTATAAGACTAATAACCAATAATATTATTTATCTTTTTATTTGAAAAATATTTTTAAAAAAATTAAAAGATATGAAATTTTTTAATATTAAATTTTTGAAATAAAAAACATTTTAATTTCAGAAAATCAAAGTTATATAAGAAACAAGTTTTCTATAAAAGCGATTTTTATAAAAAATAAAATAAACCATAAACCAAAGTTTTATTACTTAAAGTATTGTTTTATCTTAAAATATCATTTTAAAATTTTAAATTTTTGTTGCTATATATTGTTTTATTACTTAAAATATTCATTAATATTTAAATTAATCATTTTATTTTAAAATATCCTTTTACAATATTTAAATTTTTATTACTAACTATTTAAATTTTATATTAAATTCGTGTAATACACGGGATAATAGTGTGGTATATTATATATTGAGTGTAACTTCTGTAAAATGATCATGCTTATCGGATTTTTTTATTTGATATTCCATACCAGCCATACAAAGTCAGCGGTCCCTTCATTTTCGGTGCAGTTATCACCGGTTACCATCGACAAGGCTCCAAGATTAAACGTGTTCATGGCTAATAACTACTACAACAACTCAATTAAATTAAATTAAATTAAATTAAATTAAATTATCTCCACAACCTCGGTGTTCACCGGTTATCGATGACGATTTATGCATTTAATTTCTATGTACGATAAATTTGTTTTGGGTTCATGTAAAGTCGTTGTAAGATTCTGTGTTTATATAATTTGTAGACCCAACTTTGATCATATGGTAAACCAAGAATTTTTTTTAAAATAGGGTTAATTATAAAAATATGGTTACAATGGGTGTTGAAATTTATTTTTTTTCACAAATGGGTCTGCCTCCATTAGTAGTGGCGTTTTTAGAGGAGAGAGAGTAAGAGAATGTAGGGTGTCAGGTCATTCACGCATTTTCACCTAAAACTCTACTGCTAGTGGCGTTTTCAGTACATCAGTACCGTACCCTCAAGTTAAATGCCACTGCTAGTGACGTTTTCATCTTAAATGCCACTGCTAGTGGCGTTTTCAGCAATCTACCGTACCCTCACATGAAAACTCACCTTTTGAGTCATTCACGCATTTTCACCTAAAACTCCACTAGCAGTGGCATTTAAGGTGAAAACGCCACTAGCAGTGGCATTTAACTTGAGGGTACGGTACTAATGTACTGAAAACGCCACTAGCAGTGGAGTTTTAGGTGAAAATGCGTGAATGACCTGACACCCTACATTCTCTTACTCTCTGTCCTCTAAAAACGCCACTACTTAATGGAGGCAGACCCATTTGTGAAAAAAAATAAATTCAACACCCATTGTAACCATATTTTTATAATTAACCCTATTTTTTAAAAAAATTCGGTAAACCAACTAGTGACTATTTTCATCCATGTTTTTAATGAAATGTTCCTTATCAATTTTACTTGTATTGTAAAAATTGTATGTCATCAAGATTAAATCTTCTGAATCATTGAACCATATGTATTATATGTTGTCATAAAAAAAGGTGTTAATTACTAAAACAACTTTTCAAAAAATTTCTTTTGTTTATGAAGCGTAATCATAGGGTTTTAATGCGAGACGTGGCCCAATCTCCTTCTCCTAGCTAAGCCATTTTGCATTTCCTGATAACAACATGCCTAACAAGGTTAGACTATTCTACGCCAATTTAGTTGCGAGTATTACTATTTAAAGTATGGTCACAATGAAGTTTGAATTTATAACCATCATTGCTCATGGCAAAATCTTGAGAGTTTAAATTTTTTGCCTTTGATTTAACGCAAGTTTTCAACGTAATTAGATTTAGCTTTAAAAGAATAATGATGAATCATACAAAAAATTTTTATTTTGGAGTTTATTGTATTATAAAATAGTTTAAATTTCTCTTCAATTGTGTGTGTTACTTTACAAGTGTTGATAACATCTTGTATTTTTGTTGCATGATCCGGAGTTTTATAAATTTTCGAGGAACATGACAAAGAGCATCTTAAATTTGTTAATAAGGTAACTTAACTTAGTTTGGTGTGCTTTCTTTATTATGTATTTGTTTATTTTAGTCACTCTTCTATTATTTCTATAGGTAGGAATATGTTGTGATTGACGTGGATGATAATTTTATGATGTTTATTTTAAATCGGATTACTAAATTTATTGATTTTAGTCATCTGTACTAGTACATATGTTTTTGTTTTTGCTTTTTTTTTTTTTTTTTTAAATTAAAGAAACACCCTCTTGGGGAATTCTATAATTTAAGAATGTCTATTGATTTTTCAGATTATACGAATGCTTCCATCAATGATTTATCCTTTCATTTATGAATTTAATTATCAGTGGCTTGTATCACAGAAACTGATTAATGACATAATTCAAGAACATCTCAAATTGGAATTTTTAGTTTTAGGACTTTCTACAAAATACACACACACATATTTGACTTTGTGTCAATTATTAGTTGCATAATTCGGATTGTAATTGTGGGTTTATTGTTGTTATTTTTAAAGATTGTATTTCTCGGTTTTACGTAAGGGTGTAAACGAGCCGAGCCGATTCCGAGCTCATTAAGGCTCGAGCTCGAGCTCGACTTGAGAAGAGTTTTATTTTCAAGGCTTAGGCTGGATCTCGATCTCGATCTTGGTTCGGCTCCTTTATAGTTTAATTATTTAATTTACTTTAATTACTAATTTAATTTATATTTATAATTTTACTTTTCAAATTTAATATAAAATATAAGATTAAATATATTTATCATAATATTATATATAAAAATAATTAATTTTATAAATATGCACTTAATATAATAAATAAAAGTTATAAAAATAAAAAGCTCGTTTAGGTTCACGAGCCGGCTCGAGCTCGACATATAAAGCTCGAGGTCGGGCTCGATAACTAAACGAACCATATTTTTGGGCTCAGGGTCGGTCATGCCCGGATCATCCGAGCTTTTTACCGATCTGATCATAAGTATTTCACGAGTCGGCTTGATTCGTGTACACCCCTGTGTTTACCATATCATGTTTTATACATGTGTGCTATCCTCTAATTTCTGATTAGAGTTAAATTAAAACTAAATTTCACTTCTTTAATATGGTGTGTTCTTTGCATAATTAGATTTAGAACTTTTATTTTCTCCAAATTCGATTTTCAAAAGTTTTAGAGTAACCAATTTAGGGGTGTTGATCAATTCAACTCGATAGGTTTCGGGCCAATCGGGTCGATTAGTCGGGTTATTTCTAAAAAAACATTAACTCGCAACCAGACCTATTGACGTTCGGGTTAGTCAGGTTAGGTGTTATTCGGGTTAGATTAATCGGGTTACAATTTATTTGCTATTATTTTGAAATTTTTTACAAATAGTTTGTGTTCCAAACATATAGTATGAAAAATGTGTTGAACCATGTTTCATTCTGTTAATAGTCATAGTCAAAGTATCAATTGTTCTTATTTGCGTTAACCCGAAACGAAACTCAATCATATTCAGCGGCGGATGTAGGTTGAGAGGGGTGGGCTCACAGAAACCTACCGCGCTTTGACTCGTTAGTAGGAAAAAAAATTCGGAGGAGTTAAACAATAAGGTGAACCCATTAATATTTTAGGTGTGAATCATGAGATGAACCCATTAAGATTTTTAAAAGTGAATTTTTAATGTAATTTTCACAGAAATTTGTCAACTTGATTAAGACAAATGATCTTTGTAAGAGAAATCTCGATAATCAATTATTAGATTTCTACATGATCGTGTTAAAATCACTTTCATGTCTTATAAACATAACAAGCAAAATTGTAGTTATTAGTGGTTAAACCCTCAAATCAAGTTAATTTTGGTCATACAAACTTAGCATATTCCGTTTAGGTTTCGGGGCGTGACCCCCTTGACTCTCAATTGGTCTGGAGCTCAGAAGTCTTAAACAAAAATGCACTATGTATCTTCGAACTCTTTAATGACGACGGTTTTTAATTTTAATCATTGACTTAATATATCGCATTGTTATTACGTGAAGAATATTACAAGACCCAAACCGTCAACCCGACCCGAAAATTTTTATGTCCGGTTATATTTAATTAAAACGTCGAAAAATGGTGAACCTACTGAAAAAAATTCCTAGATCCTCCACTGATCATATTAACAGTTTTGTCGAATGTTAATGATTTTTATAAATATTTATATTAAAAGTTAGGCTTAACAATCTTGAAGGACATAAAATTATAAATTAATTTTTAATTTATTTAATAAAAACGGAACGTCAATTGATAATTTAATGTAGCATAAAATTCTAAACCGAAGAATCAAGAAAACACATATATTTGGATAACACCGCGTTACGCACGTCAGTAAGCATCGCATCTTTTCTTCACAATTTCCCCTGCATCACTCCTCCAACCTCTTGAGGGGCTCGCTGGAGATTGTCAAGGTACAACTTAAATAATTAGATTAAGTAATTTTTATTAATTTTCGTGCATATATATTTCGTTTTAAGGCCTGTTGTGGTTAAATTCGGTGATTAATTGCTTTGTTTTTCGTTTCTCTGCATATTTTTGATTGATCACTTTGTTTTATCCTGTTTTAATGAAACCAATATGAAATTATATAATATAATCGACGACCAGATTTGAATTGGATATGCGAACTTTCTGATCAAAGTCGAATAGTTGAATACTTGAAATTGAACGACCTTGCAAATATGATCAAGTCGATGGGTCAAATCCAATCCAGGTTGATTGACTATTTATCCCAAAATCTCGTTGGAATTTGAACTCATGATTTGCAGATTGCTGTTTTGATATTAGGAAGAAGAAATAATTGATTGATGGGTTATATCATCGTGATATCATTACCGGTGATCTTGCTGTTCTTGATCGCGGCAATCGGATGCTACCTTATTGGAAAATCACGTGGTCGTCAGGAAGCCACAATTCCTCAATATTATGGACCTCCGGCACCGCCATATGGAGTGCAAGTTCCTCCTCCCAACAACAAATAAATAAATAAATCGCATATGTTTCTTTCTTAATTAGTCTTGTCATGATGAAGTTGTGGTAATTAGGTATATATTACACCCATGTTTTTAATCATTTTCTTTTGCTTTATGTTTTGATTTCTTTGTCTATGATTAAAATGATGAATAAATTTATTTTTTTTTTTGCGCAAATGCAATTAATATAAATAATCTATTTGTATATGTTAAAACTTTGTAATTAGAGGAAGATTATACTTATAGCTTAGTAGTAGTCGTCCATCGACTTCTCGTATGAAAGAAATTGGGTTGGAGTTTCACATACACCAAATATTACTTTAGGTTGAGCAAGAGGGTTTTACTATTTATAGGTTTTCTTTTGGGAAGATGAGTCAGGTTACCATGCTCTGTTATTCAGACGGAAGTGTGATCTATTTGTCAGGAATATCCCAGATGATCGTAGGTTTGCTGTTAAAAAAAACAATGAATTCTTTGTTACCTTGGGGCAAAATTTACGGATAACTTCTTTTCATTTACGTTTTATGCTGGCTAGTTTTTATAGTTTTTTCTTCATGTTTGTTTTTTCACTATCTGGGTGACGGTGCTGGAACCCTTTTAACCCCAACTACCCTAGAGATAAAGCAATAGAAATTTTACATATGGTTTTTATCCTAAGCTACCATGTTGAGAAGGCAAGAACCCATGCTCAAAGTGCAACATTTAATTGACTATGACTGTTGGTCTAATTTAGAAGGTTTTTAGGTAATATCTGAATCAAACCAATAGTATTGGTTTTTTATTATCAAATACAAAAGCAAACGTTTAAACATTTAACTAAATCAACCCGAACCATCATGAAAGATTTGGTTCTAGTTTGGTTTCATGGTTTGAGTTATTTAAAATATTATAGGGAGTTATGATTGACTTGATGAAACAATGGTGTAAATATTAGGAAAGATGTAATCCTATTTACTTAAACATCGGGTAAGTTTGGGCTAATTTTTGCCTTTCTGCAAAAGCATGCGATTATATCACTATTCCATAAGCAAAATTTCTGTTTTTCAAATTTGAAAATATCAGTTTAAGACGAAGTACCAATGCAGATAACACATAGAAACAATACTTCAGACTGAACACCTGAAAGAATAGAACATGTGTCACGAAACTGAGATCAAAACAACTTAGCAAAGTTTTCATTGAATGCAATTCTAACTAACCCTAAACGCGAAAAAAAATATATTGGAATAAACGAAATAGGTAAAAAAAACCCCTCGAT
The DNA here is from genome assembly GCA_009363875.1 of Mikania micrantha. Lineage (NCBI taxonomy): Eukaryota > Viridiplantae > Streptophyta > Magnoliopsida > Asterales > Asteraceae > Mikania > Mikania micrantha. The sequence continues at coordinate 108,663,487 of CM018680.1, forward strand.
GGTCATACAAATTAATCAACGAGTTGGAACAATATTTTAAAAAATGACGAAAAGAACAAGGCATAATGCAAGGACTGGATCACCAGCTTCGAACAAGAAAATTTAAACGTATAGCTTTTTTTAACAATTGAGGCAAATCTAGCACTCCGACGGGCTAGGACACGAGTAGAGGCTATCAATGCCATTTCATAACCAATCGGTGCGTCCAAATAATCATATAGATTTATACATCGATATGAACATGATGAGATGTCCCGTAAAAACCAGTTGTTGTTGATACCTTCTTCTCGGCTCCTTCTTCCATAACGTGAGCTCGGAGAAGGAAGAGATAGGAGGGTCCTATGGAGAATGTGGTCAGAAATCCATAATAGAGTCCGACCACAACGACCGAATTAATTATCTTCATGCATAAGGATACTAGATTACCTAGTAAAAAAGATTTTAAAATCATCACAAACCTCCCTTTTTCTTTTCAATTGCAATTTCTGTATTATTATATGATGATTTTGAAACTCTCCATATATAGAAAAGAAATAGAAAGAGATAGACCAGAAATGGCATCTGTTATGTTAATGACACCAAAAGGATATTAAATGAATGGAATTGGGATATGGATGGAATATAATGAAATAGAGCCACTTTGAGGTTCCCTATGAAATGAGGCATGGAGGGGAGCCACTACGAATAAGTTCCGGGAGTTACGAAGGAAGCTTTGAGCTCATATTGGTCATGGGTTGAGAAATTGAACAACAAAAGGCCAGTAATCAAGTCCGACAACAGGTTTTCCAACAAGCTTTACAAGGAGCTCTAGGAACTCTGAATAGTTGTTTAAACAACGATAACAACACAAACCCTAGAATCGATATGACTTCTCCAGGGCTGGCTCAAAGTTTTTGGAGGCCCAAGGCAATAAAAAAATTGTGGCCCTTTTCATAAATAGTTTTTTTTCGTGATACAAACAAACACTGACAGCTTGAAAGTTTTGAATGTGAGGGGGGCGAAAATTTAAGGGACTCATAATACATGTTAATTTTTTGAAGTAAGTGGAGGCAAAACCAATGTCTTTAACAAAAAATAATTTCACGGCCGAATAACCAACACTACGGACGAAGAACCCTATGAAAGCTTCATCCATGTTAACAACGAATAAAATTCTGCCTCAATTAGTTAATAACTTGATTACGTCATTTACCAACTAAAATGTTTGTCTAAATTTTTAGTTCATACCATTGATAAAAAATTTTTGTTCTAACATCAAGTAAATATGCGACAAAAACATAGATGATGTAATTATTTGGAAATAGAAAAAACCTTAAACAAACTTTCTTTTATAAAATACAAGTGAATTATTTAATTTTTCAGATTTAAAACGACAAAATAATAACCAGGATTATAACACGAACATAACCCGAACTATTAGGGGCCCCAAGAATTTGGGGGCCCAAGGCCCTTGCTTATAAAATCACCAAGAGAGGCCGGCCCTGGACTTTTCAAACAAGACTAATACAAAACAAGACTGAGATCATCAATGAAAAAAACAATACAACAAAACCCTAGACAATAAAAGAGATCACAGAGCTCGTCTGGAATTTGAGAGAGGATCTTTTATGATTTCATAACCTTCTGGAACACTGAATAGCTTCTCATGTAACTATGTAAGCTCTCCTATCACAAAAATATTTGGCCCAGCTAACCAACAACCTTATTTGATCCAGTTCACATTTGAAGCCCACGAAACAATGAAAAATAAACCCAACTATAAGTCTATAAGTATAATACAAAATTATAAAATTGAAATGTTAACATATATTTTATACAAGTTATTTGAAAAAAAAAAAAAAAGAACATGGTACTTCAAACACCACACAGGAAAGAACATAATTCTTAGAACTCAAAAGAAAAGAAAAGAAAAGAGCATAGGATCGTATGTAGATAATATAAACACCAACATAATCTTACGATCTAAGCTGGCTTTATTTATATGATCAGTTTTTGGTATAAACCATAGCCAAACCGTTACCATGGTTGTTACTTTTGATACCGACCCACCGACATTTAAAGAAGAAAAACTTATAACAAGACCACCCAATGACGTATTTAGACGGTTTCACAATTTAAAATTGAACCATGACCCATGTAGGTTGTGGTGGAAATCGAATGCACACGAATCGAGTTCACTACCTAAGTCTATCCCTTCCACCGTTAATGGATTCCGTAACCGACCAAAATTTTACTTGAAATTTTACGGTGTCAGTTCAAACCGTTCCCTTTACTTGAAACCGTTTCCACCACAACCCATGTAGGTTGTGGTGGAAATCGAATGCACACGAATCGAGTTCACTACCTAAGTCCATCCCTTCCACCTTTAATGCATTCCGTAACCGACCAAAATTTTACTTGAAATTTTACAGTGGCAGTTCAAACCGTTCCCTTTACGTGGATTTATGTATGCAAACATGGTAACATAAAAGAGCTACATATTTTTTGAAGGTAAATATTAAAAAAACATACAAAATTTCAAAATTTTGACTTGTGAGCCATTCAAATACCAATCCTGTAACGTTACTTCGTCAGTTTTTTAAACCTAGCACGACCGATCAACTGTTTTTCTTATGCCTATCATCTGTTGTTGCTGTTCCCGAATGATCAACTATTTTCCTGAAGCCTATGATTTGTCAAAATTTGTCTGTGTCAACGATTGGACCCATATACGTCTCGTATAGGTATATACAAGTCATATACGGAACCAATCATTGTCAATTAATTGGGTGTCAAAGGGGGCTATACGACTCGTATAGGTTTATATGAAACGTATAAGGTCGGTAATGTATTAAAATAAAAAAGTTGAGTGTCTGAAATACGTTTAATTTTTCATAGATGTTCCCCATCTCCATAGTCTATAGTCTATAGACAATGAGGTCTAAACGTAACCTCAACACGACAATAAAGTAGGTAAACGGTGCATGTGAAATGTTATTATACCAAAAAATTATATATTAATGTAAACACATTCACATGCATATATAGGAAGATACGCATTTATAGGAAGATAGATAAAATTTCTTTTACCTAAAATTAAACATGGTAACAACTATTTTTGTATTGAATTTTGTTTTATATTAAGTTTTGTTTTTTTATTGTGTTTAATTTTTTAATGTATTTTTTTACTCTTTTAAAATAAATGTAACAATAAAAGTACTAATTCGATCAATATAAAAATAGATATTTTTATGTCTTTTATACAAAAGTTTGTTTTTAGCGGATTCTAGAGAGAAGTCTTTGTCGATAGCTGTTAAATAATATGATATGAAAAAAAATTACGTACGCAAGGGGTAGAACAATGAATTATGAATTGAATGACAACAATGTGAATGTGGAATGAACAGTTTCTTTTTATAATTGTCTCGTGTTTCATGATCACCAAACTATTTGTCCATCAAGTTAAATCACGTATTTATTGATTTCATTTTTATTTTCTAACAAGCAACAAATATTTAAAAATAACATATTGGTGTTCATACATAACAAACCATCCAGTACAGTTGACCACGAAATCAGGATTAACACCGATCAAGCCATAGCATTTATAAGTAATGCCACTAAACTACCACCTCCTCACGTGGTCGGCTCAAGGGAGGAGTGAAGAGAGCGATTGCCCCGGACCTGATAATTTTAATTTTTTCCTTTTCATATATCTTCTACTACTAATAAAAGAGTAACTTTAATGCCACATGTCATTTTTCTAGCATGTACACCTCATTAAATGCCACATGTCATTATAAAACTATTGTCATATAAGACTATTGTACACATGTCATCACCACACTAAGAGTTGAAAATTTTCATTATCATTAAACACAAATTTATTATCATTAATTCTACTAATTAATATTATTTTAGATTTAAAAATTAAACAATAACCTATTATTGATTTATTAAAAAATAAGTACAACAACAAAATTATTCAAAGTTTTATTAATTTATTATTAAAAAATTTTCTTCAATTTTTCATTATTTAAAATATAAAAAAAACATTGATGATAAATTTATCAGTTTTATGTTTTTCTTATAATAATTAATAAAATTAACATATTTTGATTTTAGTAAAATGACCTCATATTTGCAATTAATAAAATTACATATAATAATATTAAGTCTGCAAATCATGTTATTTTTACATATAATTATTTTTTAACATTTTGTATTATATTGATTATGTATTACATATTTTAAAAGTTTAAAAAACCAAAATGCACAATAAATTAAAAAAATTATTAAAATTTTAATCTGGATAACTATAACAAGCAACTTATTTTTATTCAATAATTTCCGTTAACACAAAATATAATTCTATTAGCCTTAATTATATCATAATTTACTATTATATAAAATTTTAAAATTAAACAATAGTAGATTATTGATTTATTAAAGTAAATAAATTAAAAAAATAACTGATTGAAAGTTTTATTAATTTTTTATTAAACAAATTTTCTTCAAATTTATATTACTTAAAATATAAAACCAACTTTTCTAAAAAAATCCAACTGTTATGTTTTATGTTTTTTATAATAATTAAAAAATTGTTGACCTATATTTTTAATAAATTGTCTTCATATTTGCAATTATTATATTTAAATATAATTGTTACATAATTGAAACTGATATTTTACGTTTCATAAAATTACATATGATATCAAATGTACATATAATATTATATTTACATGTAATTATTTTTTAACATCTTATACGATAAAAACTACGTATAACACATTTTAGCAATTTAAAAACCCAACAAACATAATAAGTTTTTTATATTTCAACTTTATTAAAATTTTAAAATAATCAACTTATATTTTATTTAATAATTTCATAAAGTGAAAAACTATTCAAATAACATCAATTATTTTGTAATAAATTAATATTTAAATTAACATCTTAAAAACTTTAACGGATTATTCATTTATTAATGGAAATGATCAGAACAACTAAAATGGATCATAATTTGTATTAAAATATGATTAGACCAATATTCTTTCAATATTCATTATTTAAAATATTAGAGAAACTATTTAATAAATGAATAAATTTTACAGTTTTAATTTCAAATCTTCAACATTCGCTTTTACTTAAATTTATCCGCTAATTCCACAATCTTTTAAAATATATATAAAAAGTACAATGATATACACGTAAATAAGTAAATAATAAAAAAATAATGGTTTATTTTCTTCAATTTATACTCAATGATTATCATTTTCTTTTACTAAGTAATATAAAACTATAGATATATGATAGCAATTATGGAAAAAAAATAGGTAAAATGATTGAATTTATAATGTTTTATGTCGATTGTAATTATATTATTTTATTAGTATTTTTTTTTTATTTGCATAATACTTTATATCAACCCGTGTGTTACACGAGTTACTAACCTAGTTATATATAAAATAAATTATATAAAAAGTATAAAACATTAATGCTTGTTTGATTTAACAAACCTAAGTTTTTTTTCTCTGCCACAAGCCTCAAAATTATTTTTGGTTTTTGAGACCGGCACTACTCTTTGTTTCATATAACTAGCTTCTAATGTGATTCTAAATTTTAAATGTCCAAATAAATTTTATTAATTAATACAATCGCAAGCATTTTGTTAATTTTATCTGTAGTCGAGGAGTGGGGTTGGAGCCCAAGTCAAAACTCTAAGTAAAAAGTTATAAGCTTAAATTTTGTTCAACCGAAAAAAAAACTAATATAATTATAATAATAAAAATATCGCCACTAAAAAATCTACACGCTTGTGTTTGAGAACTTTGTTATATTGTGGAGCATAGGTAGGACTTAAGAATTTATTTTTTGTCAAAAGTATTTATTAATTTAAGACTTTGTATAATTAGTTTTTTCTAATTGACTTTTTCAAAATAACTAAAAAGTACATTCTTATACTCACAATCATCTTAGACTTTTGGGTTGCGGTGGGTGACGGTGGTGGCATTTTGGGTTGCGGAAAAGGTGGTGGGTGGCAGCGTACGCGGTGAAGGTGGCGGTGGGTGGCAGCGTTTGAGGGAGGTGGTACATTGGTTAAAAGGTGGGAGCATACTTATAATTTTATGTCAATAATTCATAAATTATTTTGAAAGCTATGATTTATGACTTTTAAAAAACAACATATTACCCTTTAACAAAAAATCATATATAAAAATCCTTTTAGATTTAACAAACACTTCATTTGAATTATTGATTTTTGATAAAAACTAATAATTAAATAAGTTATTTTTAAACTTAATCCGAAACACCCTCTTAAGTCTTAAGTAGTTCCGCATATTTTATTTGTATATATTTTAAAATTAAAATAATATATTCTTCAATGAAACTTTTCAACGCAGAAATGATATGAAATCACTAAGAAACTCATCAAAAGGTCGTCAGTCGCCATGGGATGGCAGCCACCAATGTTCTGAAGAATTTGACTTTGACTAGAAACGCACGTAACATGTTTTGTATTTGTATTATCTTGTGTCCTAATATATCATATAATTTCAAAGCTCTAGAATTATAAACATTCTAATTATTTTTTTGGGTTAAATCTATTTCATAACAAGACTGGCCATTGAATTTGAAGTGTTGGAAGTTTGGTATGAACATTAAAGACATGAACGAAGCTTTTATATGGCCGCTTGTCCCTCTTTTTTTCCGTGCGTAATGTTTATTTTTCAACAAAATAAGTTATTTTTTGTTAAAAATATTAGTTTCGTCCCCAAACGCTTTAAATAAATTGACATGTATTTTGCATCCTGTAAATTTTCGTCCCCCATACAAAATGTTCAAGTTCCGTTACTGATAAAAGAAATAGTTGGTCAATTTTACCATTAATAAATAAACAAAACTGAGTTTTATGATCATATAAGAACACGGATGAGAATTTGGTTATCTTTAGGAAGTAAACAAAGTAGATTAGGAAATAGGAATGTACAACTAGAGAGTTCAAGGCACATAGGTTTAAAATAGTGTCGATTGTCCATTTAAGGAATAACATAGTGAACTTTAAATGATAATGGTATTATATACAATTAAATAGGTGCTCATGTGGTGATTTGACTTTAGAATAACGGTTCATGTAGATTAATTAACTTGAATATATTTGTGATACATAATTGCTAATGAGACATATGAGTTGAGTAACTATATTGGTGTATCAATTTGTATAAAAATGGTAAATTGTATGTTGGGAATGGAGCCGTTCACAATTGAAGTTTATGGAATACGGGTCGTTTGGTTGATTCTGAATCATTAAGTGCTGAATGGTTAAAATGTCTGAATGGTTAAGAGGGTCTGAACCATTATATATTGAACCGATTAAGACTTTTTGGTTGCACATCTATTGAAAATAAAAAAAATCTTTTTTTTTGTTAAAAACCCTAGCCGTAGAAGTTCCACCCCAGCCCCCACTCGTTCGAGATTCAACCCCAAACGCTCGCCGCCCATCGCCACCCCCGTCGTCATCAAGAATCATGAGCCATCGAACGACCTCGAACCATGAACCATCGAATGACCTTGAACCGTGAACCATCGACCATTAACCAAGTCCCTTCATCGTCTTCAAACCGTGAACCATCGCCTGGCGGCGGCGGCTGATCGATGGTGGAGCGGCGGTGGTGGTTGATCGATGGTAGTGCTGCTGTGTCCCCCATTTAGACGGTGGAAGCCCTCTTTTCTCCCATTCAGATGAGTTTTTTTGCACGAAACAAACGGTCTTAATTTGAACTATTCAGATTCAGTCCCTTTCATGCTTATTCAGATGCTATCAAACAACTCCTAAGTAACTATTATTTACGATATAAGAATCTTACTAAAGTTTTTGTAAGCTGCTAAGCTTGGCTTACAATAATTAATGCCAATGATCTCATGGTGTTGTTTGAAAATTTTATAATATTAACAAACAACAGTGACGATGGTGTTAGTTGTGATCATATACATTTAGCATAAATTTCAAATAAAAACTTATATTAATACACATTGGTATGCATACATATAAGTTACATATGATTTTTAATGGGTATTATGGAGTTAAACTATGTTTTTGCATAAAAGTGTAATAGACACTTAATTAGAATACAATGCTATGTATACAAATCGATCATTAGTTACAACATTACTTAAATTTAATTTCAAATTCAAGATTTGATCGTTTAACAACTAATTTCAATATTTAACTAAGAGTATGTGTATTGCTTTTTCATGCCTATTATAGTATTATTAATCTAATCTTTTTATATATTTCAATCCACCTAAATATAATATCATATACTCAAAGTCTCACCAAAAAGTATTTGTAACACCTACTTTATAGCAATGTGAATTATGTTAATAATAATAATAATAAAAAAATGTTAGAATAAGAACACACACCAACCCCAGCCATATTATTTTTATATGTATATTTGCAGCCATTGAATGGAAGGCCAAACCCAACTACTTCTCTTTGATTTCATTGTGGCCCCAAAGTCCATGATCCTATCTCTACCGTTAATTAACAGTCACATGTAATGAAGGGTGACGATGAATCCTCACCCAACCCACCACCACTTGAGATATACCTACACACCACATTCGGGTCTATATAAACCACAACCCTCAGCTACCCTCCACCCAACACATTTGGTTGCCATTCAATTCTCCCCCTACTTCACCTATATACATAACACCTACATACACACACGTACGTACGTGCAAGACTACTGTCAATTTATCTTGAAATGGAGAACGGGCATGCAAATGGGGTGGCACCGGAGCTTTGTATTAAGGAGGATCCCTTGAACTGGGGTGTGGCGGCGGAGGCATTGACCGGAAGCCACCTTGATGAGGTCAAGAGAATGGTGGCTGAGTTCAGGAAGCCGGTGGTGAGGCTTGGAGGAGAGACGCTGACGGTGTCGCAGGTGGCGGGGATAGCTGCTACTTCTGGCGCCGTGAAAGTGGAGCTGTCGGAGTCGGCGAGGGCCGGGGTGAAGGCGAGCAGTGACTGGGTTATGGAGAGCATGAACAAAGGAACTGATAGTTATGGAGTCACCACCGGTTTCGGAGCTACGTCTCACCGGAGGACCAAGAACGGTGGGGCTCTTCAGAAGGAGCTCATCAGGTTCGTAATTAATGAATTAATTAATTAATTAATAGTTAGTTTATTTCTCTTCCTTAATGAATATCGCAACTTGTTGCTATATATTACAAAATTAAACATTATTACAAAAAATAAAAATAAAAATAAACTATTGGTAGATTGAATTAACCAAAATAATCGACGACAATCAATTCGTCTGCATGAATGAATAGTGGGCGCAACGCATGTGAGACTATTGGGTGTGCCAAGGCACCCCACTCACTCCACGTATGCGCCACGTAACATAATCACCACAACCACTCATCCCACCATTTTGGTAGAATTGCATTACCCCACTCACTCCACATCATCATCCCTTTTTTAAACTTATATATATATATATATGTGTGTGTGTGAGTATGTGTGTGTGTGTAAGAGAGAGAGTGTGAGTGTGTGTCAGTGTGTGTAAGAGAGAGAGAAAGTGATGTGTGTGTGTAGAGAGAGAGAAAGAGAGAGAGAGATTGTATCTCTCACGCCGTTGCCACAATCAAGCCATCCCCATTCAAGCCCTCTCACGCCCCAAGGGGGGGCGGTGTGCCACGCCCTATCACGCCCTCCCCACGCCCACTCAAGGGGCATGCCCAAGGGTCTGATAGCAAAAACTATTGTTAAATTCGGTCGACAAAATAACTTCAGTCACAAAATGATGTTAGCAACAGAAATTTTTGCGATCGCATTTTTTCCACAATTCTGTCAAAAAAATAATTGATATACATAGAAAATGCGGTTGATTTTCTTGCAGAGTAATTATATGTATGTATGTTATTTGTATTTTCCGTTAAAGATGAGAAGTTACAATATATATTTTTTACTATTGAAAATATATATAATTGAAAGTCAAAGAATAGTGCTTGGGGCTTGGGCTAACAAATTTATTGTCGATATGATATTTTTATCTATTCATCAGAAATCATGTATTGCCGGTTGTACAAAGATAGCTGTTTAACTTGCTAGATTAAATATTAAAAAAATATATTATAACTGCAGTTGGTCTTGCGTTATAATCTTAAAAAATATATATATTTTTTTTCAATCCTACCTACTTTCAACAAAAAAATAAATATATTTAGGAGACACATGTCAATCTCTTAACTAAATCTGAAATTTTATCCCTAAATCTCTCCTAAAAATATTAATAATTTTTATTAATTAAGTTATATAATTAAATATTAATAATTATAAATCTTCTTATTATAAAAATCTACAAATTTACTAACAATTAATAAAATATAAAAAAATTCCAATTATATCATATATGTTGTTATAATTTATAATTTTAAGTTTATCAAATATTTATAATTATTTGTTATTTATAATTTTAAATATTCTTATTTCTTATTTGTTCAACACATATAATACATGTGTGTTTTACGATAGTTATATAATATAAATATATATTATATTTGTCACGTCTCTGCCTCCTATTAATACAAATGATTATATATCATAGAAAATAATTAATGAATTAAATATATTTATATAGCCCTATATATATATATATTGTTATTCCAATATTTATTAAAAAATTAATATATATATATATATATATATATATATATCTTCTGTTGATATATAATTTAAGTAATATTTAAAGATTTAATATTTATCATTTAGAATCCTTAAATTTTATGATGTCTTGTGTTATTAATGATAGTAATATTAAACATATAAATCTTTATAAAAAATATTAATTTATAATCTGTTAGATTTTTTAAGTTATGTAACAATCTAGCTTGTTTTAATATATATTGACATCTTTAAACGTGGTTGGTTTGTTAGTATTACGTATCTTTCGAAATTAGTTATTAGATATTTAGAATAAAAAAAATCGACCTTCGGAAAAAAAAAAAAAAATTTAGACTAAAAGGGGAAAACAAAATTAATATTTGAATAATGCTATAATTCACTGAATATATATAGCATTTAGTATTAAAAAATAAACTTATTATAATAAATATTGGTTCCACTAAGATAATTAATTACTACTAATTATTGTGCCTGAGATATCAATTTTTAAGACGTTAATTTCTAAACTATTTCATTTGATAATATTTCAGATTTTTAAACGCCGGTATCTTCGGCAACGGCACAGAATCATGCCACACGCTTCCACAATCAGCAACAAGAGCCGCGATGCTCGTAAGAATCAACACCCTCCTCCAGGGTTACTCCGGCATCCGTTTCGAGATACTCGAAGCCATCACCAAGTTCCTTAACACCAACATCACCCCCTGTTTGCCCCTCCGTGGCACCATCACCGCCTCCGGCGACCTCGTCCCCCTTTCCTACATCGCCGGCCTCCTCACCGGTCGCCCCAATTCCAAAGCCGTCGGCCCCAATGGAGAAATCCTCAATGCCGAAAACGCCTTCACCCTCGCCGGAGTTGAAGGTGGGTTCTTCGAGCTACAGCCTAAAGAAGGCCTAGCACTGGTTAACGGCACCGCCGTGGGTTCCGGGATGGCTTCCATGGTCCTGTACGAAGCTAACGTGCTTGCATTGCTATCAGAAGTCTTGTCGGCCGTTTTTGCCGAGGTTATGCAAGGTAAGCCGGAGTTTACAGACCACCTGACACACAAACTGAAGCACCACCCGGGCCAGATCGAGGCTGCAGCCATTATGGAATACATCTTAGACGGAAGCGATTACGTTAAGGCTGCACAAAAGGTTCACGAAATGGACCCTTTGCAGAAACCAAAACAAGACCGATACGCGCTACGAACATCACCTCAATGGCTCGGGCCACACATCGAGGTCATCCGATCATCGACTAAAATGATCGAGAGAGAGATCAACTCTGTAAACGATAACCCTTTGATCGATGTTTCTCGGAACAAGGCTTTACACGGTGGTAACTTCCAAGGAACCCCAATTGGAGTCTCCATGGACAACACACGTTTGGCTATTGCATCTATCGGAAAGCTTATGTTTGCTCAATTCTCTGAGCTTGTGAACGACTTTTACAACAACGGGTTGCCATCAAACCTTTCGGGTGGACGGAACCCGAGCCTGGATTACGGGTTTAAAGGAGGAGAAATCGCTATGGCTTCGTATTGTTCCGAGCTCCAGTTTCTTGCGAACCCGGTGACAAACCATGTCCAAAGTGCAGAACAACACAACCAAGATGTAAACTCTTTGGGGTTAATTTCAGCAAGAAAAACAGCTGAAGCGGTTGAAATCTTGAAGCTCATGTCATCTACATACTTGGTTGCTCTATGCCAATCGATTGACCTGAGGCATCTCGAAGAGAACATGAAATCCACCGTCAAGAACACAGTAAGCTCGGTAGCCAAAAGAGTCTTAACCACGAGCGCCAATGGCGAGCTTCACCCTTCAAGATTCTGTGAAAAGGACTTGCTTCGAGTAGTTGACCGAGAGTACGTCTACGCGTACATCGACGACCCTTGCAGCGCCACGTATCCATTGATGCAAAAACTTCGACAAGTCCTCGTTGACCACGCTTTGAAAAACGGTGAAAGCGAGTTGACCTTGGGCACTTCAATCTTCCAAAAATCAGTGCTTTTGAAGACGAACTAAAAGCGGTTTTACCAAAAGAAGTGGAGGGTGTAAGAGCCGCGTTTGAAGATGGTGAATTGGGCATCCCAAACAGGATCAAAGCTTGCAGGTCATATCCGCTATACAAGTTTGTGAGGGAGGAGCTCGGAACCGGGTTCTTGACCGGTGAGAAGGTGACTTCACCGGGTGAGGAGTTTGATAAGGTGTTTACAGCGATGTGCAAAGGCCAAATAATCGATCCGTTGCTTGAGTGTGTGCAGGGTTGGGATGGTGTCCCTCTTCCGATCTCTTAGATAGAACCAACTTTGTAATTGATTGCTTGCCATGCATGTGTTTGATACTTGTTTTTAATTAATACATTTATTACACGGAAAATCCTCAAAATGTCTACTTTGATCACATTTTTCCTTCAAAATCTCCATTTGAAAATCCAATGTTCATCATTTTACGGGCGTCGGCGCCCGTATGTACAAAGACAGGAGCCTATACAACCATTATTCAAAATTTGCCACATGTCTTATATGGGCGTCGGCGCCCATATACTTTAACACCAGCTCTTGTAATTTACGGACGGTTTCCTATAAAAGTGTTTATGGGTGGACGCCTGTAAATCTATGAGCAAATGCTTGCAAATCTACAAGTGGACGCCTGTATAGGACACGTGACAAGCTTTGTTTGATTGGCTATGTGGGCGGACGCCCGTATACTTGCGGGTACCGGCGCCATAAAGGTTATGGACATTCTAATGCATGAAAAAATCAAATGAACAATTTCAGGAAATTTCTTATCAAATGGACATTTTTGTGATTTTTCCATTTATTAAATGCTATGGATGGAGTTTAAAGATTCAAATTTTCAGTCTTTCAGAGTTTTACTATGGCCGGTGTTTATGGTTACGAATTTATGAGCATGCATAATGATCAAGATTGTGACAACTGAAAAACAAAAATTAAATTCATACTGCAGGTGAAAAGATCAAGTGTAAGTATAAGAAAAAAGGGAAATTTTTAAACGAAAATTTTTCACAAAAGATTACAATTTGGTATCTATTCTTTTGATCCTCTTCTCATAAATGCATCAACTTTAATAACATGATGGGCTAAGAGGGTTTATTTCACCTATGATGAGTACTTATGTTGGGTACATATAATCTGATGGTTTATGATCTGTCAGTTATCCAAATTGCCGTTAAAAAAAAAAGTACATTGCCCTGTATGATAGCCAATAGCAAAATTATGCGTGTAAAAAACAAAAGCGCCGATTGCATCAAACGACCTTACTAAGAAGTCAATTAACTACTTTATTAGTATTTTTTTTTAGGAAAAATCACAAAAATACTCACTTTAACCAAAAATTTACACAAAATGGCCATTTAACTTTTCAATCACAGAAATGTCCATTCCTTTACGGGCGCCGGCGCCCATGTACTTACGGGCGGCCGCCTGATTGAGCCACAATCAGATTTCGCCATGTGGACTACACGGGCGCCCACGCCCCTTAAATCTGACGAACGCCCGTAAATAAATTAAGTTGTCACGGGCGTCCGCCCCTTAAAAAAGAACAAAAAAATAATAATCGGTCATCTCACAGGCGCCCGGACCACCTGCACAGGCGCCCGAACCGACCACACAGGCGCCCGAACCTAATTACGGGCGTCTAAGCCTTTTTTATCGGAAGACGTGTAACAGGCGCCCGCTTGTTAGTTACAGGCGCCCGTCTGTTTGAAACAGGCGTCCGCCTGTATCAAACAGGCGCCCGCCTGTACTTTTTTTTTAAACGACTTTTACAAAGAGGCATCCGACCATAAAGACGGATATATATATTTAGTGTAAGTGTATTACAAACTTTCATGAATTTGTTTAAACAAACTGGAAAATGGATAAGCAATATTCTTCTCAACCAACAGATAAACCTTTGAAATGGATATTATCAAAATGAAGAACCTTAAAAAGCAACATGAAAGTATCGAGTGATCACCATCACGTAAATGTGGGACCTGTAACTGAAGCGGTAAAAAAACGAAAATGCCCTATTCCAGATGATGAGTCTGACAATTGTTCGAATGACGTTCTTGAGTTTTATCAGAATGGCGACTCAACATATTGTTATTCAGCAGTGTTTTTCACAAGTGAAAAACTTGACAAACAATTTTGGGGTACTTTGCTCGGATACTGCTGCAACGGACATTTATTTTCAAATGTAAGAATATTGTTTAAAGTTTACTGTTTTTAATATTAAAATAATATTTAAAATGAATTTAACATAAATATTTAATTTATATTATAACTTATGACAACATGTTGAAGGTTGGGTTGAGAGACTAATTAAATGGAGGTTCAGAGAAGTTCAAAAGAATCCAAGTTTAAATTTGCGTTGAACCATATTACCGCCGTCATTGGTTACTTTCTTGTTAGACTCGAGCAGCAAAAATGCGACAAATTTTGCTAATGGCAAACATACACCATTTCCTTCTTTTTTTGAAGTAGATTATGTTTATTTGCCGTATTGTTTTAAACGTCAAGACTGGTGTCTACTTAAAGTCGATTTGAACACTCAAGAACTAGTTTTATATGACAACAAACGTATGACTGGCGATGAATATAGATCAAATTTCCATCCGATAATAGTTAAGACTGCAGTTTATTTTACAGCCTTTTTGGTTAACATTCGGTATTGGAAAGTTACAAGACGTCCGGAAAGAACTGTATCATTTGGGATGAATGCCGATTTCGTGAGGTCGCCGAATATATTATACGACAATGAAGCTGTTTACGTTTGCATGGTGATGGAACATTTGATAACTGGAAAACCAATTAATTTAGAACTAGGTTTTAAAAATTGTTGCATCTCTTACCGAAGATTCATGGCCGATCAAATGTATTTTTGGCGTCGTTTACCGAGTATTGATAATAAAAAATGAATGGTATATTGTTTGTGTTTCATATTTATTGTTATTTTAAATTATCATTATTATTTAATATTTATACCTATTTATATTATACAAAAAAACAAAAATAATGATGTAAAAAGGGATATCATATTTCAAAAGCTAACAACATACCATTAGCAAGACAAAAGTAACTAAATACTATAATCTGAATCCGGTTCGTGTTCATCTTCCCATGGGTTGTGATAAGCTGAAAACGGATCATCATACTCGTCTTGCCAAGGATCACGAGACACGTACTCGTCCTCTGGTCTATTTTCATTCAAAATTTGAAGGTAATCATCTTCCATATATGGAACAAACTCGTCTTCAGAAGGATAATATTCGTCTTCTGTATCATTCTGATCCGGCAAAAAATTTTCGAATGCGAGGTTCCAGAAATCATCTTCAGTTGTTTGAACCTCCTGTTCTTGTAAGTTTATTTCTGTTATGTTCTGCTCTTTCCTGTGTTTCTTAGACATCTTAAATATACTGTAAATTTCCTCTGGTAATGACGGCCTTATATATACAATTTGTTAATATTTTTATTAAAAAAATGAAGAAACATACTCGAAAACCGAACAGTAGGCCGCCCAAGTCTTTTAAATTTGAAAATCGCGAAAATTCGAAAAACCAGGCGCCCGTACCACACAGGCGCCCGCCCGTATCAAACAGGCGCCCGACTGTTTCCTCACCACGAGAGGGAATGCGTTTATTTTCTCGAGGACGACCAGCTTGTCTTTTGTCCAAGTACGGTGTTTCTAATTTGTCATTATTTTCATCTATCTCTCATTCTGATTCATCTGGTACCGGCTGTATCGACTCTGCGTAAGTGGCAGCGTGTGCCTCATTTGTAAACCAGTCCATTGCCCACTGATAACATTCTGACTGCTTTAAGAATTTTGAAACAGCAATCACATGACCACATGGTAAACCGGATAACTGCCATTTGCGACAAGTACATTTTTTTTTGTAAATATCAACAAAGCATCGGTGACGTCCGTCGGCTATGTTGAACTGATACTCGTCTATGCCACGAACTGACCATGTCTTACATTTCTGAATTCGTCTACATATTTTGTTTGTAGCCCATGCAGTCAGATAGTGTTTATTTTTCTCTGAAAATAAAAGTTAAAATAATTTATCGATAAATATGATTAATCAGAGAAAATAAATTAAAATTAACATGAAAGGTGTTTATTTGAACCTCCGAGTTGTCGTCGTTCAAAATACCATTTCTGAACCAATTCGACGAAAAATTCAATTAAACGAGTGATTGGTAACTTTCGTGCTCTTCGGGACAAGACATTAATAGACCCGGCACTATTTGACGTCATGATATTAAATCGTTGCACAGGGCAATGTGATCGAGCCCATTTTGAAAAGCCAGCTCGCGTGAGGGTTTCTCGAATATTAGAACGATTACTACAAAGTGTGTTAAAATTGATATCAAATTCCTCAACCGTATAAGCTTTACAAGTCGCCCACCACAAAGACCATGATAAGCCAGTGGATATACTGTTCTTATTGCCAGATCAATAGAAGCGGCTCGATCTGACATAATTGCAAGATTTGAATGATCGTCAATGCCCTCTTTGAGTTTTGACAAAAACCACGTCCACGATTCCCCGGATTCTGTTTTCCCCACACTTAATGCAATAGGTAAGATTTGATTATTTCCATCTATACCAACAGCTAAAAACATTGTGTCTTTACAGGTACCCTTAAGATGTGTCCCATCAATAAATATTATAGGACGCAAACAATTAACAAAAATACGCACCTGCTATTAAATATTCATAAGTATATGATACAATAGGATTATATTTTTAATAATTCGTAACTTACCGCCGCACCAATAGCAACAAAAACCATTTCAAAACGGTTAAACTCGTCTCTCGAAATATGAGTTATTGTTCCTGGATTGACTAATTGAAGATAATGACAATATGCAGGCAGTTTTGCAAATGATTCCTCAGTTGATCCAGCCAAAATTTCTTCAGTATAATGTTTTCCTCGCCATGCTTGACTGTATGATATGTTCACTTTGAACCTCTGATTTATATCTTTAACTATTTCTTATCCACGGTACACACGTCCGCAGTCAGTAAGTTGGTCCTTTATTGTATGACTAAGAACTTTTTTGTTTGTGTTTCTGATGTTAGGATACATTTACGTCCTTGAACATGTGTGCTTATTGTTAAAATAAGTCACGTGAAATGCACACGTATCTTTGTAACTAGAAGCTCTTAAAACCCAGTTACAATTTTCGAAATAACATACCACAACAAATCTTTTTGTTGATGACTTTGAACTTTAAACTGAAAACATTCATTCAATGCCATCATTGAAATTTCTAATTTTAATTCTTCTTTATCTTTAAAAACTTTATTTATAATTGCATGTGAAGATGAAGACGATTTAGAAAATTTCGAGTTGACAAGTTCAGGTTCTACTTCTGGTATAGATTCATCTTTTAAAACATCCTGATTATTTAAATCAGAACTAAATTGAGGTTGTTGACTAAAATCAGTAAAACTGTTAACACCAACACCAATATTTAAATCAGGAACTGCGAATTTTTTTTTTGAGTTAGAACCATGTGATGAAATTTTTCTATCACGAAATTGATCAGCTCTAACATCATTAACAACATACAAATAACATATTTCACTCTCATTTTTTTCAACTATTTTTAGAAAAACAGGATATATGTATGTTGAAAATTTATACGATATTCGACTTATCTTTCGAATACCAAAACGAACAGAGATTAAATCAAGTAGTTCTTGATAACTAATTTTATAATGAAGACATCCACGTCGCAAACAATCAATAGGAAGATAATCGTATCTTCCATCTTTAACCTCCCAATTCCCGCCAATACAGAAGATAACCGTAAATTTCATTTTCCAGTTGGTTTAAACAAATTCATGAAAGTTTATAGTACACTTACGCTAAATATATATACCCGTTTTTATGGTCAGACGCCTCTTTGTAAAAGTCGTTTAAAAAAAAAGAGTACAGGCGGGCGCCTGTTACACGTCTTTCAATAAAAAGGCTTGGACGTCCGTAATTAGGTTCGGGTGCCTGTGTGGTCGGTTCGGGCGCCTGTGTAGGTGGTCCGGACGCCTGTGAGATGACCGATTATTTTTTATTTTTAAGGGGCGGATGCCCGTGACAAAGGTGTCAGGGTGGGCCCGATGCCCGTGACAACTTAATTTATTTACGGGCGTTCGTCAGATTTAAGGGGCTTGGGCGCCCGTGTAGTCCACATGGCGAAATGTGATTGGGGCTCAATCAGGCGGCCGCCCGTAATTACATGAGCGCCGGCGCCCATAAGGGATGCACATATCTATGATTGAAAAGTCAAATGGTCATTTTGTGTAAATTTTTGGTCAAAGTGGGTATTTTCGTGATTTTCCCGTTTTTTTATTTATAAATTGAGCAACCTTGTTGAGAAGTTGTACAATTTTAATGAAAAGTCTATCACTTTATTAAGAATTCAACCAATTGTATCGGCATTTTTCAATTTTAAATAAAACTATATTATGGAGTTGTCATCGGTTTTTATGGGGTCATAATTGAAAGATCGGATGTCGAGTTGACATTTTGTGAAATATGGTCGGTCATAGGGATACTCTTTGTACAACCAAAACTAAAAGTTATATAAAAAATAACATACCAGAATCTGTGGCTATACTAACATCTTTGTCACAAGGGTAAGACATAATTTGCAATCAGTTCGTTAACTACTCGAAAATGATGGTGGAAGACACAAATATTATGGTTAAACCATTGCTCACCCCTCCAATTATCGTTGATGACTAACTACCATAAAATATTTACATTGTCTTTCTAAGACAAGAACACAATTCATATTACACAACTACTTTTATTTAGAGGTGGGAATTTTTACTCATGTCAAAAGAAATTGGTTGGTTTGGGTAAACAATTGTAATATAAGGGGTAGAAATGAGTAACATTATAATAATGAATGGGTTGAGATGTGTAGCACTTAAACCCAATACGGATCAAGACGGGTAACTAAAAAAGTATGCAAATGCAATAGATTCAAACATTTAAGAATGATTAATAACATATTTGATGATAAAATCACTGAAAATTTTGTTTACTTATAAAACATCTAAAGTTAAATTAAATTGTTGTTTTTTAAGAACAATCCATTTAAACCCGAACTGATTTTGCTTAAAAACGTTCTAACACCCATCCTGACCCATTACCCAACCCGACCCAACCCGCCTATTTTGTCGGGCATACTTTTATTACCATCAAATCATCTTGTAGTAATTACATATAAAGTTTAGATGTCCCAGCATATTTACTGTCAAATAAATATATAAATAAATATGTTTGTTAAAGTCTTTAAATTGTTAATTTACCTGCTCTAAAAAAGGAGTATATTTAGGAGACACTTGTCACATACTGGTAATATATAGAATTTGTTTTTCTGCCTCTCTCTCCTAATTATTTTAACAATTTTTAATAATTATATATTAAAAAATATATAACTTCTTATTCTAATAATTTACTACTTTACTAAAACTTGGTAAACTATAACAATATTTAAATTATATATTGTCTTAAAATGTAATTATATAATTATTGAATATATTTATTATTATTTTTTTATAATTTTTAGATATTCACATTTCTTATTTCACCAATACTTGATAAATCTAATATATAAATTTTTATAAAAATTATAATTTATAACATGTTATAATTATTCAACCCATGTAATACATGAGTTTATAATGCTAGTTTTTATAATACAACAAAATAGTTAAGTAGGTTGTTGTGATTGATTGAATGCAATTTAGTGTTCAATTCATAAATTATAATATACATTCCACTTAAAATAATGAAAAGAAAACAACTCTAAGACAAAATTAAACATATGTACAGAAGTATGGTTACTGAAATAAATTTTTGTATAAAGATTTTATTTCATCGTAATTAATATATTTTAAATCTATGTAGTTGTTTAAAAAGTGAGTGAAAAGGGTTTAAAGAATGGTTAAAGAAGTATTTTTAAAGCAATCTAAAAATGCAAAAAGATATTCTATTTTTATAAAAAAAAAAACTAAAAGAAGAGACATTATACATCTATAAGTGTTCACCACCTACCACCAGTCACCACAAAGCAATTACAAGCATCTGGCACGATGTCACCAATGACGTTGGATCGGATGGGGCCTAAATTAAAATATCATTATTTTTTTGGCACCATGAAACAATTATATATTAGAATAAATTGTTATTTTTGTCAACGTAGTTTCTAATTTTGCCATTTTAGTTAAAAATTTTAAATATTACTGTTTTTTCTTATGTTTTATATTTCGCTGTCGTTATAGTCCAGTAATTAACCTAACATTGATTAAAAATCTGTTCACCAATGTTCGCTCCTAAAATATTTAAGCCATCGGATTAATTTAAAAACACGTGTGGTAAACCCTGTAATTTTTTTTCTTCCTATTCTTGTTTTTATTATTACATTGTAAACTTCTATCCTATATTGTATATACTATACACTAATAATTTCAAATAACTAAATTATATATGTAAATATCAATAATATAAGTTTTCTTATTCTAATTATTCACTACCAGATAATAAATGAAAAGACGATTTCAATTTTACATTGTCTTAAAAATTAATTTTTAAATTTTCAAATATTAATTATTAATTTTTTATCAATCGTTAAATATTTATTTATTTTCATAAGAACTAATGGTATTTAACATATAAAATGCTAATAATAAACATTGTTTTATAATAAGTTAATTTAATGAATGTTAATTTGCATAATGGAGGCCAGTTAATCAAGCAAACGATTATAGGAGTTCAATGATATTTAATCATTAAAGTAAAATAATGAAGAGAGGCGATAGTACATAACTACATATCCACAAACTGCCGTTGATGGCATCCAAGGCAAGCCCTCTAAAAAAAATTAGGTAATTGTCTTGAAAATTTATACTATTTCTTATTTGATTTGAATAGTTTATATTTACATTAAATAATCTAAAAATAATAATCTAATGAGTAAAGCTTTATAAGAACTAAAGTTTATACTGATGATTAGATGATAATTTAAACGTCATTATTTAAAACTTGGTTTTAATTTATGATTATCATTTCGTATTTCAATGCAATGGTTGAGTTGTGCTCTTGCACCAGACTATTAAATACATTTATATCATTATATGTTAGAGATGTGATCAATGTAACGAGTTGTAACATTAATATAAATTATATCAATATAACGAGCTGTAAATTGAATACAAACTAAAAATTAAGTAATAAGTTGAAAACTTTTGTTACATAACAAGATGTAGTTATACTATATGTTATATTGATACAGAAATTTAACAATCATATATTAAGGTAGGATAAGATAAATCGTTAAGAGTCAAAATAATTATTGTAGAACACGTTATTAAAATAATATAAATAACATAAAACAAAGGATTACTTTATTAGTATTAGTACACGTTGTACCTTTATTTTTATGACCGTCTTTTTTGCATTTTTTAATGAAAATGATATTTAAAAAATAGGCATAAGTAATAACAATGTGTGTGTTGTGACTAATTTGATCATAATATTGTACATGGATGATTTTTATATTTTAATTTTTAAATTAAAAAACTTATGTTTATAAATACCTATTTTGTTTCTTTAAAAATATCGGTTATCTGCAAGTATGCAACAAAGGCTTGGACTGCATTTTGTTGTTTGGATCCTGGTCCATGAAGCCCATGAATTATGATGTTATCATTTGCTGGGCTCTGAACCCAATTAATACCTTCAGGCTTCATGCTGTCTTCAGGATTCAGCCTTTCAAACTTCAAACGCTAACGACTAAGTGACTAACTAGTTCGGACTTCGGAGATCGCTGATGCGGTTGAAAAGTACAAATTCAGTCTCATATCTACGTTTTTTTTTTTTTTTTTTTTTTAATTTTTTTAGTTAATTTTAATACAAAAAAAAAATGATGAACGTCACCATTATGCGCTCCTCACCGACCGGTTTCACGGCCAACATGAGTGAGGCAAATCGCGTGACCCATTATAAACTCTCTATGCCTGGCAAAATGGACGGGTTGGGTAACGAGTCAGAACGGATTCGGGTCAGGACGGGTGCGAGTTAGGATGGATTTTAAGCAAAATTAGTTCGGGTCTAAATGGATTGTTCTTAAAAAACATCAATTTAGTTTAAATTAAGATGTGTTATGAGTAAACAAATAGTCTATTTGGATAATTTTTAACGATTTTCTCATCAAATATGTTATTAATCATTTTTAAATGTTTAAATTGATTGCATTTACATAGTTTTTTAGTTACTCATCTTGACCCGCATTGTGTTTAAGTGCTACCCATCTTAACACATTCAATATTATGATATTACCCATTTTAATCCATTATAATACAATTGTTAACCAAACCAACTCATCTCATTTGATATGGGTAGAAATTGCCACCTCTAAAATTCTCACCCCTTACCAATAGGCCACCATCACGGGGACTAATTTTAATACAAATACACACATTGGCTGAGATAATAAACGTTTTATCTTTCTTGTCTCATAAGGCATATAATAAGTAAAGGTATATAATTGATCTCATTATGCAGGTGTATATCTGATATTGATAAACAAATAATCTAATATCTTTGACTATGAAATGAAAAGCCGTATCATAGTATTTCTCTCTAATGTTGTTATGTATGAACTGTTCCTTATTAATAGGTACCATTTGCCATTATTTTGAAACCATTTGTTTCTTTATTTTTCAAAGTGCAAAGCAACTTTTGACATTAGTTGGAAACAATGTTAGAATAAATTCGTATGGAGTGTAAATTAAGATAGCTAAAATAAATTCATACGGAGCGTAAATTTTGATAATCTGATAGACATGGTTTAATTTACTTTAAGATTGAAACAATCCTCTGGATCTTTTTGAACTTTTCAATCGGATAAATTTTAATCGACCAAGAACAAATTATGAATAAATGTGAGAGATTTTCAAAAGAACTAGTTTAGGTTGGTGTTTTTTTTTTTCCTGACCAAGATAATAGAAATTTATTTAAAAAAGGAGAAATCCAAAAATCACCCAAAAAACTGTCATTCGACAGTTAAGTTTCGAACTTGAAAATTTAACTCTAAATTGCGCATTATTTACAACTAAATTTCACAAGTGAATTTTAGGAAATATAAATTTTCCAATTCAATTTATAATGAAGAAATATAAGCTGAACAAAAAATTTTAAAGAGCTAAGGGTCACCGCCCTTTGAACCCAACCCTCCTCTCAAGAGTACGAGTGAGTACAATGTAACTATAACCGAAAAATAACCGACAATCGCTCCGAACCATAACCAACTTTAACCAATGGTTATGGTTAAGCGAAACCATTAACCGAACCATTCGATTATGGTTATAGTAAGCCAAACCATTAACAAAATTTAACCGAATCAATTATTGTATATTTGTTTTTTTTTATTATTTATGCATACGTGTTTTTTTTTCAAGAAGTCATATTGAAATTAATTGTAAAAGGTGAACCATAACCTCTTACTATATGAAAATATATATTAGAAAATTTGTTAGAGTTTACGAAGTTTTACTTTTTGTTTACTTATTTTTAGTCACTTCAAAGTTTTACAAGGTTCACTTAGATTTTTATCATCAATATATCTATAGTCTACAAGCTTATCTAAAAGTTTTCTTTGTTTTTCAACAATTTCATTATTAACCGAAACCAAACCATAACCGGTAGTTAACCGACTAATAATTTACCGATCAATTGGTTATGGTTATGGTTATGGATTTATAATTAACCGAAGTAGCGGTTTCGGTTATGGAAATAGCCACAACCGCACCGAACCGAACCATGTACAACCCTACTCAAGAATGTTGCATACCCACCAAGAAGATGTTTTCTCATTGGAATTCTTTTGCTTAAGTTAATACAATCACAATAAAATAACAACAACCCGTTCATTTCAAAGATGACATTTGCAACACCAATATATTTTGTCACATAATGAGTTCTATCTGTCTGTATTTACAATTCTCAAAATTATATTAATAAATAAGTAATTATGGAGACACATGCTAGTTTGTGTTTCAATCTCAACCTTTTTTTTCGTGTCTCACTCAATCACTATTTTAATTAATGAGATGACACATGTCACTTTCTGATTTCCTTACCACTCTTATTTTCTTTTCTTCTTTATCCTATAAAATAATAATAATATTAAACAACATATTTTTAAAGATATGTAGTATTAAAAATTAAAAAATATTTTCTAAAATCAAAATTTTGTTCATAACCAATTAAATTTTTTATGATTTATAAATCATCGTTATTAATTATTAATATTTGTTTATTCAATCATACCCAAGTTTTTCAATGTATCTTTTATATAAAGTACAAATGAGGCCTAATCTATATTTGGGTACTATAATAATTGCTTACCAGATATTTATAAAAAAAACATACATGCATACATATATATATCTAATAATAATATTCCTCTTCAATTGAAATTGTTTCAAAATTGCTTGTATTTTGTGTTAGAAGTTTTTACTTGAAATGCATTTGTTGCAAAATCTTGGTTTGCTTCATGACCACTTGACCAGGATATGCATTTGAGTATATACCGCTTAAATTGATAACATTTCGCTTTTGCATTTTGAAGACATATATGCTGCAAATTTCAAAGTTTTTAGAAGTTAATATTATTGGGTTCATTGATCCTTTTAGTAAATAGTAATTACATAATCCAACTTAACACTTTAAAAACACAACATGATTCTTGGATCCCGTTGGTTCATGGCACTCTGAACCACAAGAAGAAAAATGTCCTCATTACAGGGTATACAGAATCTGGAATCACCGGTAAACTCGTATTCATCTCGAGCTTCATCCAACAAGGCGCCGAATAAAGGGTGTTTTAGTAACTTCACCTTGATCACAAACCTCCTATGGTTTTCACCAACATAGACCACCAAATGCCCCTTTGGGACATCACTTGGAATGCAAGCTTCCTTGTTTCTTTGATGCATGAAACATGATGCCCATTGCCAACACTCCGCAGATGAAGCTAAAACTACATTATTCATCTTTTTACACCTCTTTACCCATGCTTTCATAATCTTTCCTCCTATCATCCTTATGTGTAAATACATATATATACCTATATCTATATATATATGTATGTATGTATGTATGTATATTTATCAATATTCTTATAGAGAGAGAGAGATTGTGTTGATGGTAGGAAGCTAGAGGGAGATAGGTATGAAGTTAGTGCATGTGCTACTTCGACTACTGGTTTCTTTATAATTGTGAAGTTAGATTTTGGTATGATGATATTTATATATACATAGTTACGAACATGTACGAACAAGTATCTCAAATGATTAAAAGGGTCTCCATCTAACATGTATTTTTTACAATATCTTCTAACCAAATAAATGTCCCAGTCGCATTTTGTCATGAATCTTTAACCCATGCATGCACCATAATTTCACCTATTCCACTCCAATAATTTGGCCATTCATCAACACAAATTAATCTTAGGATTATAACATTTGCATGTCCTCTTAAAACAATTATGATTTAAAATCATTTGTGTTTTAGTTATACCGGTTAATATTTTATGTTTCCTAACGGGCTGATGAATGATGATATATTTGTTTTCAGTTGTTTGAGTAAAGACTTTTCAGTAGGCCACCAATCTTGTAGTGAACTCAAACATGTTTCATTGTGATATTATCTTGTTGTTTGTAGCTAATGGACCAAAAATGCATTGGTGGTTTGAGAGGTAGAAGATCTACCTAGAGATGCACAAAAAAACCGGTTAACCGAACCGGTACCGGTTTGTAACCGGTTATAAACCGGTTATTCGTATCGGTTATAGGTTATTGAAAAAACATGCGTTTTAGGACCGGTTTGAGGTTTCAAGAGACCAATCCGGTTAATTACCGGTTTTTCAAACCGGTTAACCGTCCATCTTAATAAAAAATCGGTTATTTTACGGCTAACTGGTTTCGGTTATTATATCGGTTTCGGTTTTAGAGGTTGAAAAACCGGTTATTAACCAAACCGGTTATTGGTAAAACAAGTTTCTAGACTTTGGCCAGTTAACCGGTTCGGTTATTCCAAAACCAGTTTTCGACCGGTTGACCGGTTTGTGCACCTCTAGATCTACCTATACTAATAAATAAAATTTTTTAGTGCCACATGACATAATTCGAGCATCTCAACATTCATTTCCTACATGTCTCTCCTATTAAATACATTTAATTTTAAATGATAATATTAAATATTATATATACTTTTTATACATTTCTATAATAAAAATAAATACATTAAAATATATTAATATTAAAAACACACTTTTTTTTAAAAAAATTATTATAAATTATAAAATTTTCAAGAACAATTATTTGAAATACAATATTTAAAGAAAAACAAACTACAAAAAAAAGTTAGTGTTTAAAGAAATAATATTATTATTTTAATACTTAAAATATTAAATCATATGAAATTGTAATCGTATTTTATATAAAAAATAATCTTATGTTTTCTAAATATTCTTTGATAATTATTCATTATATTTTTTATTTAATCCGTGTAATACACGGGTTACTAACCTAGTTTCTAATAAACCCAACATTTCTTTTGTATATGGCCAATACAAAGGATATAGTAAATTGCCGAGATGGTTTTTGTGGTCTGTTAGTATTTCTCTTTTGGTCCATATATTTCATAAATTACTCATATAGTCACAAATTTTAAACATTTTGAACACATACAATTCTTAGGTGATGGTAATTTGGTCAAGCATGTGAGAATAATTTTGTGACCTAAAGACTGCATGTGTTACAAATGTTTAAAAATTTTGGATCATATAAATAATTTATGAAACTTAGCCATCAAAAGTGAAATAAGAATACTCTAGATTATATTTTTAGAATGTTATAGTTGGGCTGGTGTCTAGGCTGTAAATTGAATCAGCCAGGGTATGGGAGAAGAAGAGAGTTAAATGATGTGAGCCCAGGGAAGGGAAGTGGGGGACTGGGGGTTAGAGAAGTATTGAAAAGATTGATCATAGTGGCTGGGTCTTTCCGCCTTTCAGGAACCAAATTAAGTTATTAGGCCATCTGTACTCATCAAGCCCTCATCACTTTACGCAAACGTCATATAAACAACCAACATCATTAACATCTCATCACTTCACATCATTACCACATGTATTATTATCACCCCTCCTCACGCCCCCATCACCCCTTTTTTTTACACTTTATTCTTTCTTCACGCCATGACCTCTATCACGCATGTGTCCATCACGCATCCGGTCACGCCCACATGTAGTGGTGGAGGGCCTCATGGGGGCGTGACCCCTCTCCTTCCATCATACCTGCATCACGTATGAGTACATATGACCTTATGTTACTTTTTAATGAATTGATACTAAGTTATGTGATTTAATTATATTTATTTAGCCACATTACAATGTGCTAGGGGATGTCGCCATAATCTATCACTTTACATTTTGGAATTTCGATCCTCTTGGAGCTACATTCCTCTTTTTTTTTTTCTTTTGTTTTTTTTTGTGTAATTTAGATTTTCTTTTGAGATCAAGTAGAACCATTAAGAGTCACTCTGTTACTAGTAACACCAGGTAAAACACAACTTGTGGTATACAACTAGATACAAGGATAATTTTATATAAACATAACCAAGTTTCAATTTTGATTTAATTAACTCACTCAAACCTTCTTTTGTTTTAATTAACTCAGTCAAACTTTCTTTTAATTTGTAACCATAATTATTTTATTTTTATTTTTATTGTATGATGACATAAACATAACATGGATTTTGAAAAAAAAATCTCAATTTTTTTAGAAATAGCTAAAAAAATTTAAAAAATTGAGAAAATTTTTATAGTAAATATATTTAGTTGATTGCAAAAAAAAAAACAAAAACACTCAAATGGGTCTAAAATGCATCTAAAACCTTCAAACATGTCTAAATTCTCCTAAAACTTGACTTATAAGGCCTAAACAGACCAATATAAACCAAGATATGTTCAAACGAACCAAAACTACCTGTTATCTAGGTTTTTATCTAATATTAAAACATAAATCAAATTTAAGTTATTTAATTGAAACAAAACAAAGTTTTAATGACTTATCGTAACAAAATCAAAAGTTGATTAAAAAAAACAAACCCAGATTGGTTTATGTGATTACCACTGTGCCACCACACTAAAAGATTGAGTTTAATTGTTTTGAAAGATTGAGATGGGCAGCATTTATATTGAACTACATTTTTTCAGCCTCTGAGTCAACTCATGTTGATTTTTGTTCTTTTTTCCATTATATGTGTAAATAAATGAATTCCTCACTCATTATTCACGAGATAAGATCTCATAGATTTACACAAGAAGAAAGATAAAAATAATTGAAATCCAGCAAATGATTCATCCCCTCAAGTGCATGGTATTTTCGTAATAAATCAAATAGACAGATCATACGCCAATGATGATATACCATATTTTAAATTTTAAAATTTTTACGATTTGTTGGCCCATGAAAATTGAAACTACCCAAGAACTTCCCAATCCCTGCAACATAGAGTCATAGACTAATTGTTGATGACCGCTTCGATACAAACCCGATAAGCCCACATAATGCGTGAAAAACCTTATTAACTTGCATGGTTTTTAGACAGCCGAATCTTTTTCCATTATCATCTTCGTAGATTTTCCTCATACACATATAATACAAAGTGTTTCTACTCCTTTTATATAATTTCTGTTTTTATTGCTATATAATTTGATTGATCTGCTAACCAAAGCAATCATAATAAGCTTCAAAAAGTCGGAAGATCTGAATTGCATACTCGTTTGAATTCATTTTTATTTTAAGTATTCAACAATCTTATTAGTTCTTAGGAGCAGTGGGTTTTAAGGAGGCAACTCGTCCTTTATGGGGGAACAGAGGTCGGATTTGCCTTCTTACCCTGAAAAGGGTCACCTTACGTCCTTGAACCGATAACCATCTTTCGGCTAACCTAGCCTCCTCCGTCCCTCGGGACCAACAAGGGGTAGTACAGGAATATTCACCTGTTGTCCATCGACTACGCCTTTCGGAGAACCGAAATGAAAAAGGAGATTCCTCCTATTGAAAAAGAAATCACTAATAGGAACAGAATTAGAGTGATTCGTCAGTACCACGATAGAAAGGGAGGCGTGAGACACTTTCGCTTGCGCTGCTACCGCTACGTGGGCTTCTTCTTAGTATGCTCCAAAAGATAAAGAAGTATCGTTAATTTCTTCATGCTCGTTCCAAGTTCGAAGTACCAATTGTACAAATAATAATCCACTTCATTACATGATTTCATTCAGAAAAGACAAAAATAGTTCAGGATAGCAAACATTCTCTAGAATTTCTCTTATATTCAACCCGATTGCTGATAATAGAACTAGAATAGATAGTTTTTGTTGCCTACTCACACGAACCCATGTCCTTGCTTTTAGAACTGAATCGAATGACATGTACTGGTCGTTCTAATCTCAGATATCGGGGCATTCTCGACGGGAATTCTGATTTATTGGCAAAGAGGCGAAGAAATAGAGTCATCATCCCACTCGACTCGATTCAAGAAGGCGAGAACCAACTAATACCTTCCGAGAGATATGTAAAAAGCAGGTCCGATTACGCCTATTCCTAATCCTAAATGGAATGTAACGACGTAGGGATCCATATGTAAACATAGTATCTATTTAGATACGCTCAAATGACCCCTTCTCCAGAAAATGCTATGTTCTAGCTATTTTCAAATAGACCCGAATCGGCGGATGGATGAACTGTAACGTTGGTCTATCTATATGTATGTGGCTATCTTTAGTGAGATCATACGAAGGGTATCCTATTAGTTTAGATCTGGGGGAGTTATTGTCTATCGTTGGCCTCTATGGTAGAATCAGTCGGGGGACCTGAGAGGCGGTGGTTTACCCCTCCATCTGGCCGCCGATGTTAATATAACTCCCTCTAGGGGTAAACATCGTGTTCTTCTGATGAATGAACGCCACTTTTGCAAGTTTTTTAAGTTACATTTAGACCCCCTAGACTCCTTGATAACACGATTTCAACACCAAACTAACTATACATAAATTACGACCCAATAACTTTTATTTAAACCTGGTTAACAATTAAGCTAACATGTTCCTCCCGAATCAGTTAGTGTGTTCTTCTATAGATGTGAAGGGTTATAAAACCTAGGTCAGATTATCAAAATACATACGATGGTTTGGTTTTATAGAATTCAAAGATGTGTGTTTTTTTCATTTTGTTCAATTGTGTTCTTGAGCAACAATTAGAATCATGCTCTTTCAGATTTAATTTTCGTTTACATCATTACGATACGAGCCACAATCGATGGTTGATTGTTGTGCGATCACAAAGGAATTGATCGATTCTTTTTCTTTTCTTTTCTTTTTTTCTTTCAATAAAATTGGTGTTGGGGAATATATTAAAGGATGAACATAGACAAGTTATCGTGTTTTTGTTGCTGATTGGTGTGAAAACAGAAGGGAGAGTCATATTTTTGATGGTTAGTTTATGATGACTATCACAATTAAGTGATCAATTGTCGATCTTTACACCAAACATTATGTGTAGGCTTAATTTAACGAATTCAAAGGGAACAAAAACAATTTCTTGTTTCTTTTGGTAATTGCTGTTTCACGAGGCATTTGGGGCTGTTTGAATTTGGAAACAATTTTTGTAACGAATCCAGAGAGCGTTCTCGAAGAGCATTTGGGGCTGTTTGAATTTGAAAAAAAAAGAAGCAGCAAAATTGTGGTGTTTCGTTGTCTGTTTTGTCGCAAGAGTTCGAAGCCAAAGATGGTTGTTGTCGTCTCCACATTAAAGCACCAATTATTGAAAGAGTGTTGAGTTTTTGCTATTCTTGAAATCCGAGACCAGAAGGATGTTCGATTGTTGTAAAATTCAAGAGAAAAACTGCAATTTAATTTTGATTTGTTTTGTTTTCGTTGATCATTCCATGGATTGCCATAAAGGGCTGTTAGCATCTACTGTTCTTGTCGCGAATCAGAGGGTAAGAAAGGGCTGTTTGGATCTAACAGGGAAGAAAGTGTTGTTTTGTCAATAAAGGAAGCCAAGAGTGGGCTGTTTTGTTGTTTCTGTGCAATTACACACAGAAGAAAATACTCAATCTTGATTATTGTTGTTGTTCCCCGTTGGCTGATCACAAACAAAGCCGTTGTTGTTACGATACATCCGAAAACCAAAGCAGCGGAAAGAGGCTGTTGTTTGCTGGTTGCCTGGTTCGCTGATCAGATACAATCACATAGGATTGATTATCGGTGTCTGGTCGAAAACCAAATCATAGAAACAAGTCAGATTTGTGTTGTGTTGTGGGTTACATCAATAGAAGAAGAACAAAGTGACAAAATCAGGGACTTTGTAGATCAAGAGACTAGAATTACGTGTGGAGGATTCACTTCTTCAAACATTCAAAACTATATATGAGATTTTGAAAATGGAGTTAGACACTATTGATACAAATTGTGTTAAAAATTAAACAATTTATTGATATACAATAACAACTCTAAAATGAAACAATTGAAAGATTGAAAGCAATCTAAAAAATGAAGTCTTAATGAGCAATCAAGACAAACTCTTGTTCACACGTCAAGATAACAAGTTAGGTCATAGAACACTACGGAAACAATGGACAAGGAAAAATTATTTCATTACAATGTGATTGACATGATGAAACGGTCAGACAAGAAAACAGAAAAGAAGTTCCTTCATACCCTAACTTTAGACCATCAAAGCGAACTAAAGATATATAAAGGAAGTGGAATGTAGACATAATGCAAGAGATTGTCATCTAAAACACAAGAGAAGTGAAACTTAATGCATTAAAAAAGAGGAACTAACTCTATCTATGAAAAAGGAACCAATTATCTTCATGAAGAGAGTTGGATCCATAAATTAGGGGTAATGCCCGTTAAAGTTAACGAGTCTATCATGTAATTATATAAAGTTGTATTGAATGTCATTTGAGCAATATTTAAAAGTCAAAGATTACGTATGTCTAAAATTTAATAAATTAGAAAAACCGCAACGTTTGAAGTGTAGACTATAAAAACCAAGTCAGATTATTAAAATACGTACGATCATCTGGTTTTATATAATGCGAAAAGCAATGTGTTTATTCATTTTGTTCAAATGTGTTAATAGTTATAGATCTTGGGCAATAGTTGTAACCTAAGCAAGCTCTATCAATCTCCTTAACATTACAGATGGATGCATGTCTTTTAATTTGTTACTTGTCATAAATTAAGAAAAACAATAATAAAACAATCTCCAAAACTATTGAAGTTTTTTAGGTCATATGAGGCCATGATATCACGAAGCAACTTAAACAGGAGCCCAATAATGCTCGATTGACTTTGTGAGTCTTAATCCCACTTACAAAGTGGATCTTCCCTGTTGTTATTGCTTTCTTCCCTTTTATGTTCTTAGTATGGACAAAGAATGATTGACCTTTGGACATATTTTATACTAGAAATGATATATTTTTTTATGAAATAAAGAAGAAAAATATGTGACATCTTATTGGTAACACAGCTTGATTCAAATAGTATTGCATCGTTGTATAATTAATAAAACTTATTTGCTAATTTTTTCTCGAAATTAAATAATTTCAAACCAAACTTCACCAAATTATTAAAAAACACACACGTACACCCCATCTTCGCACCTTAATGACCATGCTGGATTAATTCGATAGCTATAAACAAGTACATTCGCTTGGCATTTTGTTGAAAAATTGATATTGTTTGCATGAGCAAACCCATAAATTTCCTGTCACATGGATCCAGTGCTGTTTGCCATGATTAATTAACGAAAATAAAACTGAATAGCATGTCATGAAAAATCACATTAATTAGCAGCAAGAAGAATACATACACACACATAAAGCATATGCACGCATGCATGCATCATTAAACAACATAATACTCAGTTTAATCTTATGCAAAACGTAGTTTACAAAGCGCGTGAGTTCGCGACTATTTCTAGTTCACTAGTTCAAAACTTCAACGTCTCATTTGCGGTGCACACATATAATTTACATATATACACATATAATGTACATATATGTGGGCCCTCAAGAGACAAAAAGTAAAATTGCACTAATTTTAACGTTATTTTACTTATTTTGTGAAACAACGTTAAAAGCGTTGGGATGATTAACTTCAAACGATAACTTTGAGTCGATGACTCATTTGAAGCAGTCTTTTTATCCCAACTGCGATAGGAGTAAAGTTTGTGTTCATCCTTCCCCCAGAGCCTACTTAATAGTGATAATATGCTGGGTAAATTTGTTTGTTGTTTGTTTAGTTCAAAATTCCAGAAACAAATTAAACATATGCCAAAGTAAACTTTGTGTCTTTATAATCATTTACTGTCAAAATCTTGTTTTTTGCACACTCATTTACTTTTATTTTGAGGAGTAATACCTACAGAAATAAATGGTTTGTATCAAACATGCACTAAAAACTGTAAAAATAAGGACCACTTTCATATTGCTCCTTTATTTCTCGACAAAGAAACATGATTAAAGATTTTACCACCATCTTTTAGTCCACCACCATACCTCAAATCTGACCTTATAAAACCCCTCTCATAGTTTCTAATTTCCAACTTAATTTGTAAGTTCAAACATCTCTACAGATTAAGATCACAAGGTACTACTTCAATTCCTAGCTATTTTTATGATACGAGATTCCAAATCATGAACTTAATTGTTTCTTACTAAAATATGTGATTGTACGTTCATTGGGCAGGTTATAATGAAGCCGGTGGTGCTTATTTTAGTAACCATGTTGCTGTGTTGTTGCTTGGTGGTTCAAGGAAGAGCATATAAAGAAGGGGTTGTTTATACCGATGGCTACATAGACAACCACCACAACATTCCAAGACAAACCTATAATTCACAGAATGGTGGTACTAACAATGGAGGTGATGCTGGTGGTACCGATACCGATAATGGAAGTGGATGAACCAATTGAAAGGTTATTTAAGCTATGTTTTAAGTATATATGAGTGGTGACTACTTCTGTTGAACCTATGTTTTACTGTGCTTTAAGTGTATTTATGTCAGTTCTTTTCATAAGGTGCAACTTATATATATATACATATGTTTTATATATTAAAGTGTTTTTTTTTTTATTTGAATAGCTGATTTTTAAGCTGCAGGTTGTGAACTTTGTTTATTTCAATTTTTCAAGATTCTCAAAGGAAGAAACGAAGGAGCCATCGTGGCATATATCATCTCTGTTTCCTAGCTAGGTCAATATGATATTTAAAAATTAACCAAAAATGACATATCTGAGTTTGAACATTTGTTGTCTATTTGTTTAAACATTCTTGATAATTTAATAATAAACAAACAACGATAGAACTTGAAAGCAATAAGTATAGTTATTGTGAGATTTTTTTAAACAACAATTTTCTTTTTCCAACATAAATCTAGTTTTCATTAACAAAAGTGAAAGATTACAATAAACTAATAAACTGGTAGGTAAACAGGCAACTAGTTGCGCCGCATCCCCCTTTTGAATTGCAAATCCAATCCTACTAAAAACAATTTTTTGGGTCCTAGGAACTGTGATGTTGTTATGCATAACCTTCTGAACTCGGTTCAGAAAATTCACAGCTTCCGGGGCTAAGAACCCAACTGTATCAAAAGCAAAGGGGGTAAACACATGTTGATTTTCTAAGCAAGCCTTCTCATGTTTAGCAACCTTGCCTAACTTCGCCTTTAACGCAGCTTGACCCAACACGAATCACGTATCCCTCAGTCCAACAAGAGGGGACACTCTTGTAAGATCCACACACGAGTGTTTCCTCCCTTCCCATCCAAACAACAAATATATGATACTTTTGCTCCTAAAATTATTTCAAACTAATTGGCACCTTTGCTCGGATTTAAACATGTGGCATTCACATCTAATAGACAATTAAAGCTTGTATCAAAAGAGTTATTATGTGAAAATTAAAGAACAAAAGTTAATATCTATTAAACTTATAACAAAATAAATAAATAAAAGTCCAGCTTACCAAGTATTTACATTTGAAAAGAAAAAAAATTATGCTAGAAAATTGTGCAAACAGACCTGTATTTGGTTTGGATCAAGTTCTAATTTGACCTTAATTCGTTTTGTTGGATCCATTTAATTATTTGGTTGACCATAAGTTAGTCAATACAACAGAAATTAAATGGATTATGCCCCAACCTTGACCCATTTAAGTTTTATTTTGACTATAAAAACTCAATGTTAATTATTAAAAAAAAATGCTTGTGGAAGTTGAGAAATGAGGTGGTGTTTAACGGAATAAGGCCGTCACTGTATCGATTGGTTGAAGACGTCAAAAGAACCGGGTTTTTGTGGTATAAAACTAGGGCGAAAAAAGCAAGTTTGGGTTGGGATGAGCGGAGATTTTTTCATATGAACTGACCATATTAGTTGTATAATTTATGGGGATTAATTGCTAGCAACTTGCTAGTTTGTTTTTGGTGATTAATAAAAATTTTCAGCTGTTCAAAAAAAAAATTATAGACTATATTGATATCTTCTCATCGACAGTAATAGTATATATCATTCAAGATGAGATACTAATGTCAAATGTAACCCAACATTATGTTTTTAATATGCATATTAGCATTGACGGATCTAAGATTTTTTTCAAACGATGTCACTGTACTTTTATATTCTAGTTTCATAGTACCGGACATTTTTTCGGGTCGGTTTTACCATACAGGTCGGGTACTGCTCATCACATAATAAAAAACCAGAGCCGGCTCAAGCCTTTTTAGAAGCCTAAAGCAAGCTTCTAAATTGAGGCCCTTTCGTAATTATTTTTATTCAGCTTTTGTTTCATTTGTAAGAGAACACAATGAAAATAGTTTATTTGATATGTTGTTTTAACTACTGTTTTGTGATGTGTGTTTGATTTTCATGTTCGTTAACAGTTTAAAGTTGCGTTCTTATAGGCATTTTATGTGGAATGATGATACTTTGATATACAATTGTGAATTGCAGGTAAAAACACATTAGAGGGATGCCCGGGGGTGTTAACGAGACGAAAAGATGCACAGATGGATCAGAAACTGTCGGGAAAAGCTCAAAACTTCGGAAGCGCATATCTTGAGCTAGAGGAAGAGTTACGGAAGCCATAATATATGAAAACCGAGTTTCTCGACGAGACGAAGCTGTTGGTGAGATCAGACTGGGCGTAGGCTACGCCCAAGTCAGCGTAGGCTACGCCCGGGCGTAGGCTACGCTCAAAAATTCAGCGTTGACAGAAATTTCCCACCGTTCAGTTTGACCCAGCGTAGGCTACGCCCAAATTGGGCGTAGGCTACGCCCAAAACGCGGAAAACGAGTTTTTAACCCTATTTCGCCTATTTTCAAGCCACATTCCATCCAAGTCGAAAGTTAAGGTTTTTGGGGCCATTTGGGGACGAAAATTGAAGGTTTTTGCGTGGATCTAACCCTCCAAATCAAGATTCAATCCAAGAATTCATCAATGGAATCAACAATTGAAGATCAAATCGCGATGAGGCAAGGCTAGTTTCTTCGTAATTGCTTCCGGTTGATTAGGGTTGTAAGTGAAACAATGTTTGAATGTTGAATCTAGGTTTTTGATTGTAAACTTGATACGATTTCTCTTTGGTTGATTTAAACAATAGATTTATGTTTTCGTATCGTTGCGTTACCATCAGTGATTCGGTTTTCTTGCATCGTTTACTCATTGGTAGTCGTGTGATGCGTTGTGTATGTCTATTGATAATTTTGTGAATGAGCAAGTCTTAAACGTTCGTTCCATCTTTATCACTTTAATCGAATTGATTGACAACATCAATTTTATATGATTTCAATCTAGGTTTAACTTACATTCATTGTGGATCTTACAACCTAAAAACCGGAAGTGATTACCTTTTTCATTAATTGTTTTCAAATCAAAAGTTAAAGTTTGTTTCTTTTAAACAATTCTCTTAATCCAATTCAATCAAGTTTTCATTTTTCTTAGATTAATTAGTTTGCAGTCAAGATTAGCACTTTCAACTGATTCCCTGTGGAGACGACCTTACTTGCCCTTGCTATAGTCAAAGGTAGCTAAGTTCTTAATTATAAATTGTTTTTGATTGACCTACGACACATCGATCAAAATGGCGCCGTTGCCGGGGAATCAACGCGCAAAGTGCTAGTTTTTAGTTTAGCCTTAGTTTAAGTTTAATTTTAGTTGCATTTTCTTTTCAAAAACATAAAAACACAAAAAGATTTGAATTTTTCATTTTTTTTACTTTGTTTTGTTTATTGTTCAGAATTGCACGAGGTATTCTTTGTTTGTGGTATGCAGATAATTTTTGCAAGCATTGTAGATCGAATCTCCAGAATTTTAATATCATCATGAATTGGGATGATGATGATGATCCATGTATGTGTTGCGGGAGTAAAATTCATTGGATAGAAGATTGTCCTGTGTTCTTAAGAAGATATGAAGCATATCATGATTGTGAAAGTGATAGCATCAGAGGGCAAGGATACATGATAAAAAATTACGAGGATGATGTTGATTCATTCTCATCTTATCTGAACTATGAACCACATTCACCTTACCCTCAAGCATACTACTATTCAAATGATGGTTACCAAGGATATTCTTATCAACATAAGTATAAATCCGAGGACGAAACCATGGTTTGCAGCTTTAGGCAAGATTGGGAGTACAACAATTATGAACTAGAGATGGAATCGAGCTTAATTTATCAGGAGGATTATGATTATGACTACTCTCATTCGGCATACAAGGGTACTCAAGATTACGATCATGGTAATTATCATAGGGGTTATTACAATCAAAATGGTTACCCACAAAGACAACAACAATGTTGTTCAAGAAGTAACCATCAACAAATTCAACATCATAATCTTAGTAATCAAGAAAGTGGGTCCTCTGATGTTAAATTGGGAAATCTCCAACGCAATTCTATCATGGATGCATTAAAAGACATGAAAAAAGAGAATGAGGTCAGAGATAAAACCATTGGTGAGTTGTTAAAAAAGGTTGGCCATCTAGTTGAGGAATTGGCACGAATAAAAGCATTAGAAACGATTGTTGATAATAATACCACCAACATTCCCCCAGTTGTTGAAGAAGTGCCACTGACATTGCTCATAGTTGATGATAAAGTAGAAAATATTACTAACATTTCCGAGCAATATAGGGGAGGCGTACATCAAACAGTTTACATAACACCTCGTGAGAACCCACTGAATAAGACGCTCCCAGTTCATTCAAACCACTCTCCTCTAGCTAATATTTCAATCAACATAGTAAGGGAGGATGGTTTAGGTTCAAAGAAGAGAAATGTAAGAAGGGAGGACACGGGTCATGATATTCAGAAGCAGACTCCTATTGATTCAACAGTCATGTCAATTATGAGAAAAGAAATATGGACATGGCATGTCAATTATCGAGCATTCAATGGAAACTCAGCAGGAAAATGTGCATTTATGCCATCTTGTGGTTATGTGACATACACTTTAATCATTAGAGCAAAAGTATGGACACGAGGTATTAATCATCGAGCCTATGATGGTAACTCGGGAGGAAAATGTTCAATTCAACCACCGTAAGTAATAAATGAGGTATGGTCTGGCTGAAGACCTAAAACTTAGCGCTATATGGGAGGCAACCCAACGAACTTTGTGGGTGTGTTCACTGGAAACCCTCACGAGACTTAACTCGTCCACTCGGGCCTATCGAGGGGTTTAAAAGGCTTGTTGCATATGCTAAATGCAACCGTGATTCCTACGAAAGTGACTTAGGTTTTGCTTGTTTTTTCTTTGTTTTTTGTGTTTTCTGTGTTTTTATAGGTTATTTATCTCATTCAAGCATCTAAGCGTGGGGAAGAGCAACGAACTTTCAGGTTGATATATTCATCATGTGCGTCGGGCGAAGCACTAAAATCCAAGGGTGCCAATCATGTTTGCATAACTTATCAGGTCAATGTGTTTTTCCTTACTCGTTTTTATTATGATTTGGTTGATGAGTTAATGTCGGTTTGTAATATGGATTCGGGTGGATCATCCCATTACCCTCATTCGACACTCGTATTTAGTATAAAATTACATTGGGGACAATGTAAGGTTTAAGTGTGGGGATGAGGGGAAACTTTGAAAAACTTGCAAAAATTGTTCCAAAAGAGGTCTTTTTGTGCACGAAAAACAAATTTTTTGTCAAAGAAAATTGTGAATGCGTCTTTAACCGGTGTATATGTGTAACTTCCTAATTATGCCTAGTTCTTTAAGTTGCGGAATAAAGTTTTCTTAGCAAGTTGTATGAAAATTTGGTGGGCAAGTCTCAATTAAGGATACAAGGCTAAATAATGGATAAACATGCATGCTTTACATCCGAAACCCGTTACCACCGTTTTTTTTTGTGAGAATTTGAGCCTATGTGGAGCATGAAATAGATGTAGAATTTAATGCTCAATTTCATTTGATGAGTGATTACCATAATGTTGTTGTCATTTCAGAACTTGCAGAGTTAATACATGTTAAGACCATGAGCCAAAGTGTGCACAAAACGTGATAGGGGCATTAGGATAACCCCTTGTTTTAGCCTTGTGTTTTTGTTTCGCTAACCCTTGATAAAATCCCCTAGTCGCCATCTTTGAGCCAATTACCCATTTCTTTGTTAAACCATGCCCATTCCATTAGCCAAAATCAGCCGGTATAGCCATTTTAGTTTAGACCCATGTGATAAATCCAAGTTAAGTAGTGTTTATGTCTTAAAAAAAAAGAAAGAAAAAGAAAAAGAAAAAGAAAAAGAAAAAGAAAAAGAAAAAAAAAGAAAAAAAAATTGTTCATAGTGATGTTAGTAGTGTTTACAAATAAAAAGTAATCCAATAAGGGTACAACTTACCCTAGTGATTATGTGTAGTAGTTGTTTGTGTGAACTTAACTTGGATTTTGCCTGTTTTAGCCACTTACATTCCTGTTCCATACCTTAGCCTTAACCAACATTACAACCTTGAAAGACCTCTTGATTTGTGTATACTTTGTGCATAATGGTGGAAATTTGATTACTTAGCAAGTTTATGATAATGATGCATCATTAGTGGATTGAGAGTTCAGAAATACTAGTGCATCATTGCTAGTTCAGATACAAAACCGAGTGGAGTGTTCATTGTGAAAGGTGTGAATATGTGCATGTGAACCATTTGAAGCTAAGTGTCATTGATTAGAGATTTCTTTGTCAAATTTGTAATATTGCTTGTTGGGATGTAAATCTATTGCACGTTATAAGTCTTGGGAATTAGGTGTGGTTTTGAAGTTTTGCTATTAACCGGTAATGAGATGTGTAAACGATTGCTTTTGTTGAATTAATTGTTATCGTGTGTAAAGGACTTTGCTTGGGACAAGCAAAACATAAGTGTGAGGATGTGATGTGTGTTTGATTTTCATGTTCGTTAACAGTTTAAAGTTGCGTTCTTATAGGCATTTTATGTGGAATGATGATACTTTGATATACAATTGTGAATTGCAGGTAAAAACACATTAGAGGGATGCCCGGGGGTGTTAACGAGACGAAAAGATGCACAGATGGATCAGAAACTGTCGGGAAAAGCTCAAAACTTCGGAAGCGCATATCTTGAGCTAGAGGAAGAGTTACGGAAGCCATAATATATGAAAACCGAGTTTCTCGACGAGACGAAGCTGTTGGTGAGATCAGACTGGGCGTAGGCTACGCCCAAGTCAGCGTAGGCTACGCCCGGGCGTAGGCTACGCTCAAAAATTCAGCGTTGACAGAAATTTCCCACCGTTCAGTTTGACCCAGCGTAGGCTACGCCCAAATTGGGCGTAGGCTACGCCCAAAACGCGGAAAACGAGTTTTTAACCCTATTTCGCCTATTTTCAAGCCACATTCCATCCAAGTCGAAAGTTAAGGTTTTTGGGGCCATTTGGGGACGAAAATTGAAGGTTTTTGCGTGGATCTAACCCTCCAAATCAAGATTCAATCCAAGAATTCATCAATGGAATCAACAATTGAAGATCAAATCGCGATGAGGCAAGGCTAGTTTCTTCGTAATTGCTTCCGGTTGATTAGGGTTGTAAGTGAAACAATGTTTGAATGTTGAATCTAGGTTTTTGATTGTAAACTTGATACGATTTCTCTTTGGTTGATTTAAACAATAGATTTATGTTTTCGTATCGTTGCGTTACCATCAGTGATTCGGTTTTCTTGCATCGTTTACTCATTGGTAGTCGTGTGATGCGTTGTGTATGTCTATTGATAATTTTGTGAATGAGCAAGTCTTAAACGTTCGTTCCATCTTTATCACTTTAATCGAATTGATTGACAACATCAATTTTATATGATTTCAATCTAGGTTTAACTTACATTCATTGTGGATCTTACAACCTAAAAACCGGAAGTGATTACCTTTTTCATTAATTGTTTTCAAATCAAAAGTTAAAGTTTGTTTCTTTTAAACAATTCTCTTAATCCAATTCAATCAAGTTTTCATTTTTCTTAGATTAATTAGTTTGCAGTCAAGATTAGCACTTTCAACTGATTCCCTGTGGAGACGACCTTACTTGCCCTTGCTATAGTCAAAGGTAGCTAAGTTCTTAATTATAAATTGTTTTTGATTGACCTACGACACATCGATCATTTTGCTCTTTATAAGTATTTTAGGCATTAATGATGTTATAACTAATTCAAGTGGTAAAATTAACCTATACGACTACCAGAAAAGGAATGCATGTTAAAAGAGTAAAAATTACCTTTTTCCTAGACCTGCAATTTGTGGGCATAGGTAAAACCAAACTCAACAAAAGTAGAAGCTTGATCACATTTACCAAAGTTCTGAAATTCTGAAAATGACTTGTTCTTAGGATCATAAACGATCGATTTTGACCCAATTTGCAACAAAATTTTCCCCTCATTTAAAATGCACAAAGACACCAAAAACTGATCTATCTGAAGATCAGTTACATATTGGATGGAAA
Organism: Mikania micrantha; assembly: GCA_009363875.1. Classification (NCBI taxonomy): domain Eukaryota; kingdom Viridiplantae; phylum Streptophyta; class Magnoliopsida; order Asterales; family Asteraceae; genus Mikania; species Mikania micrantha. The sequence continues at coordinate 108,706,240 of CM018680.1, forward strand.
CCAATTTAGTCCAAGAATCTTTCACTCCATAAACCTTCATTACCCATAAATCCACATGAATTTGAATTTGATGATAATCAAAAAGCACACACAACTATTCTCTTAGAGACCTCAATGCTAAATTTTTATAACCTTCATTATACACAGGTTGCAAATTTTCTATCTAAGCCTAAAGTCTCTGTTGCTAAATTATTTATCCAAAAAACTTATAGACCAATTATATGACAAATTGACATTACCAGTTAAAACAAATTTTAAATCTATTTCTAAATTTGCAACAAATTTCAACGACTTTGTAACGCTTCATACCCAAAACCATAATTAATATTTATGCAAAGCAATCCATTGCAAGAACCGATAATCCAAAGTCAGCCTTTATTTATATAACATGCAAAATCAGCCTTACTTTATCAAATAACAAGCAAAACAAGTAAATGACCATAAATCAAATCAAATCAAAATTAACACCGAATAACTAATTAATCAATCAATCAGATCTAATTCCTAAATCAAATTATAATGTAATAAATCAAATAACTAGCCAAATAAATCACATACCTATCATAGAAGAGAATCAGAAAGTAAGAGAGCCTAAAAGACCTTACAGAGTTACAGTCGTAAGCCCTTACAAAGTTACTATTAGATGAAATCAGACTCACCACTCTCCTAGTCTCCAGAGATTCACCATTTGCTATGTCCGTGCGATGGTGGCTTAGTGGTAATGGGGTGAAAATCTATAATAAAGGTGTAGGGTTCAAACCAAATTCCCCCAAGTCACGCGATTTACCTCCCTCATGTTGGTCGTGGGACCGGTCAGTAAGGGGCGTCTAATGGTGGCTCTCACCAATTTTTAATATGTTTTTTTCTAGCTCTCAAAATGAAAGTCTCAGTGTATGCTCGTTTCCCTCCCTCACGACTCACGTTAGTTGTTTGCCGAATGGAGATGGACTACTCGTAGGCCCAATTAGATCTTTAAGCCCAATATCTCAAATGTAAATATAACTAGGTTTATTCCCCCGCGCGTTGCGGCGGGGACACCCGAGAACGGGTATTATATATCATTTACAGAAGCATAAGTTACATGGAAAAATCAAATCTCTCATCACAAACTAAAACCTAAATCCTAAACCTTAAACTAACAAAATATCAAAAACCTAAATCTGTAAACAAATCTCTTAAATTTAATGAAAACACAAATTTCTAAGCAAATATATCAAATTTAATACATTTATCTCTGTTTGCTAGTTTTCAAAGTTAAAAAAACTTCTGATATGCCAGACCTAAATTTTCGCAAAGTCGCTAAATGAATCAGACACGTATGTACTATGCATCACTATATATATATATACTAGTCTAGTACCCGCGCGTTGCAGCGGAAAATACAACACTTTAGTTGGTAGTTAACTAAAAGTGACTTTAACTACTAACATAAAAGGCCAAATGCACCAAAAATGTCAAGAAGTGATTTTCTTTTATAATCACTCTATCTCATTTAAATTCTTAAAAGCTACCAATGTGGGACAAAGTGAAAACACAAACAAACATTTAGATTAGAATTAAAAAGTTATACCATATGTTATAAGAATTGTAAAACTTTTAATTTTAAGAGATTTAAGCAAATTACTATTTTGTCCTTCTAATATGTATTATATAGTAGTATATATATATATATATATATATATATATATATATATATATAATATATATATATATATAGGATTTGAATCCTTTGAAAACTCGATCTTAAAGAGAAAACCCTTAAACCCTATCTCAATCGTTAGATCAACATTTTTTTCTTTCTAATTTTTTAATCTGAAAAGGGCATAATAGTCTTTTAACCACTCACCCATATATATAATAATTTATCTTTTTCTCTCTCATTTAAAACCACTCATATATATAATAATTTATTAATATCAAATTTCTCTCTCATCTATCTCTTCTCTCTCCATCCATTTAAAAAAATATTTTTTAAAATTTCAAAACAACAACAAAAATGTATATTTTATTATACAAAATAAAAAAACATATTTTTTACAAGAAAATATAAAAAATTACACATGCGTATAAATAAAAATGTACAAGATTTCATACACAAAGTACACTTTACTCAAAATACTACACATGTGTATATTTTATATATTTAATATTTATAAAATATTACAACTACACATGTGTAGTTTTTGGTTAATTTTGATGTTTTTTTATAAATTTACACATGTGTAATTTTTTGTTTTATATGTAAAATACACATGTGTAATATTTATTACGGTTGAGAATATGTAATTTTTGTGTTTGTGTGGTGAAATTTTTGTTTGATACACCTGTGTATATTTTTTGTTTTTTTAAAAAAAAATTGCTTTTTTTATAAAAAAATTACTTTTAAAAAAAATTACTTTAAAAAAATTACTTTAAAAAAAATACTTTTTTTTATGTCAGATTCTCTCTCATCTCTCTTCTTTCTCTCTCTATCAGATTCTCTCTCCTCTCTCCTCTTTTCTCTCTCCTCTCTCATCACAAAAGTCATTTATACCCCTTAAAGTCAAAAACCCCATTAAAATATTCAACTTTATTTATAGACCATATGTTTTTTCTGTTTAATTAATTAAAAATTAAAATAAGTTTGATCTAACGGTTCAGAGAGGGTTTAAGGGTTTTCTCTTTTAGATCGGGTTTCCAAAGGATTCAAACCCTACATATATATATATATATATATATATAGGGGAAGGTTAAAAATATAACCCACTAAATGTGTACTAACCCAAATAACTTTGGCAAGATGAACCCGAATCTTGGATTTTTTTTTTTGAACATCATTGTAACACATTTTGAACACCATGTTCTTTTATAAGTTTGGGCTAATTCATCACCGTTCAAAATCTTACAGTACTGTAAGTTTGTAAATATTTAAAACTTACAACACTGTAGCACTCAACTTACAATGATGATATTTTTTAAACGGTGATGAATTTCCACAAACTCATAAAAGAACATGGTGTTCAAAATGTGTTATAATGATGTTCAAAAAAAAAAATCCAAGATTCGGCTTCATCTTGCCAAAGTTATTTGGGTTAGTACACATTTAGTGGGTTATTAAAAATTCCACACTATATATATATATATATATATATATATATATATATCTATCTATCTGTGTGTGTATATGATCTTGAGACCACACAATATAATATATATATATATATATATTATACATATGCATTTACATATGATAATGGGACCCACATAATATAATATCTATATTTTTACTATTTGTTTTAATGCATTTTAATACTATATAGTAATAAGTTCAAATACCTATAAAAATTGAGACTTTATTTTTTGAGGTTCTAAGTTTTAGATTGGACTGACCGACCATGTAAAAAACGATACAATAGAAATTATGAATAGAAATAAAAAAAATACATAATATAAATTTCATAGTTTTTACAAATTAAAAAAACCACTTAAGTTGTTCCTTACAATTTTTTTCTTTTAAAATGTTGCGTTACAACTTCTACTGAAACTTGTTGGAATAATTATTTTTAATATAACAAAAGCAAAAATTATTCGGCTATCCATCTCCTATCCTAATACACAATTTTGTTTTTACATGTTTCACTAAAGAAAAAAAAATTCTTTTAACACTAGTTGTCTAGCTGTTACAACTGATACCGTCACTAGTACAAAAACCGATGTTGTCATTTGAAAATTCCTTTCAAAAATGTCCGTATAAACCGAAAAATCATTGTCACGCTCTTATACAAATTTGTTGAAGCTAGCAAGTTCAATTGTAGCCATTAAAAGGGGTTATTTCAATTTTATTCATATTAAAGGGTCATATTAATTGAATCATATAAAGGGTTTTTACAGTATTACTCGTGCCAAAGGATCATTTTTTTTAATGACAACAGTTGATTAGCTGACACGTCTCTGAAAGGGTTCAATATGAGAGGTGTTAACAGATGGACCTACTAACATGCATAACATAACATACACATTATAACACATAGGATAGTAAATACATAAGTCTTAGGTTCATTATTATCTAAAAATAAACTAAACGTGGAGTTATGTGATGTTAAACACATAATCCTTTTTTAACCAAATGTTTAAAAACTTTTCAACGAACAAAAGTTTACAAATAATAATAATAATAATATTTTATTACTTTAACAACGATTTAATATTTTCGCAATTTAACTCGTATAGTACATATATATCAGCCTATAATTTTGTAAAAAATTACATACTTTTTTTCAAAATACAATACGAATTAAAACATGTTTAAATAGAAAACTTTGAAAAAAAGACAGTTAATAAACAATTATACTATTTTTCTACCTTTAATAATTAACTTATACAAAATTTTATCATATTTTATATCCAAAACTATTTTATAATTTTCAAATTTCTTTACCAAACTGTTTATTATTTATTTATTCAACTCGTGTAATTGGGAACTAATATAGTATACTAGTATATATACATATATTTTTTTCGTTTGATTTTTCTTGAAATTTTATATTTTTAATAGAAAATAAACGAGATAAGTACTCGAAATCATTTTGCTAAAAGATGGAATCAAAGGAAAATTAAACGGGGGAAAATCTTAAAGTGAGATCATTTAACAAATGAGTCCGAACACGAAGTTTTATATAACCAGCTTCGTATGACTTTTAATTCCATTTAGTTTAAACACCACGTGTTTATCTTCCTCAATTATGATCTAAGACCCCCCAAGAAAATAAACGCACCTAGCTTCGTCTTTTTGCATTATGTATGAATAATTTATATTTATAATCCTTCTTATATATAACGACAAAGAAAACCTATTTTGAATTCTAAATCAAAGTAGGGCCTACCTAATATTTTATTGAAATACTCCAAATTAAACGAATTGCATGATTGACAATTTGATATAAATTAATAAGATACTCCTAGCGCCCACAAAAGTTGAAACCTTTGTACGTATATCATGTCTCAAGCATTTATGGATTTTTTATTCAGGAAATTAAACTCGAGATAATTAGCTGTATTTTGTAGTTAGTAATGCTTATTGGTAACAAATAAGTTAACGGCCCAATGTTTCCTCCCCTCTAACAAGATGCTATATGATATGTTAATTATACTCGTGTAACACCAATAAGACAGTGTCTCAATGGTACCATGAGATTCTTTCGTATGAGAGGTCTTGGTTCAAATCTCTCCCGTATCGAAAAAGGGGTCTGAGGGAGGTCAGGGGGTTTTCCCAATGGGGTGGTTGTGGTGGCTCATGCAAGGTCCAGGTAACTAGACCTTGGTGACATGGTCTGGAAACAGTGGGCTCATACGATTGAGACCTCTGCCGTTCAAAAAAAAAAATTATACTTGTGTAACAATTTTTTATTTATTTATTTTTTGTAAGTAATGATCATATAACCACATTAATATTAAAACAAATTACTATCAACGTTCACTTGGTTTTCGTATATTGTATAATTATTTTCTTTATTGATTGGTCTATGAAGATGGGGTTTTTTTTTTCAATGTTACTTTATCCCCAATGGAGTGTGAAGATTACATGTATGGCTAAGAGGTTTATTTATTTTCTTTTAGCAATGTAAAAGGTTAATGAGTTATTTCGTATAATGAGGTTTATGTTCGATCTATCAGTTTTGGATATGAATATGTTGACATTTGAATTTTGTGATTATTCATCAATTTATATTCAGAACCACATTCATATTTATCCTTCGAGATTTATGTTTAGATTTGTGGTGAATATTGAACAAGAACAAACTGAAATCTTATTAAGAAGAACCTTCAAATTGTTAACATCTACTTGAGGGCACTGAGTAAGAGGTTTCACAGAAAGCAAGATTTTAATTGCTATTGTTTTTTTTTTTTAATTTATTTTATTTGAATAAAAGACTAGTATGATTATCAAATGTTACAAGAATTACCAAGTGATTAAATCCGTAAGTTTTCACATGCCGTAAAAACCAAATTTATAAATTATTCGTTGTGATTTTTCTAGTCGGAGATCATAAAATTACGAATGAAATGTTGATTTTGACTTTTAACTATAAAAATAAGTATTTTATTTAAAGTTTTAAAAATAAATTTATTTGTGTAAATTAAAGCAAAGGAATTTGAAACTGGAAAATGCAATGTTTTCAAACACGGATAAGACCGGCCATCAGACCTCGGATCGGAAGTAACATCGGTCTGGTTATGCTTTTAAAACCGTTTGGGTAACCCCGGAGGTCCAACTGGAGACCGGGGGTTCGACCGCTAAATCGTTCTAAAAACTGGTTGAATCGTGACCATTATTAATATTTTGCCCTTGAAATATTCATCCTGGAAAATAGAAATGTGCCGGCTAGAAATACCAAACCCCTCAAATCCTGTTTCAACTTTCTAAAGTATCCCGTTTTCTTCCTTGCTACCATCTGCGAATGGCTGCAAACTGCGGGGACAGGCAACGACCAGTGACGGCGATTGACTGAAGGCAACCGGCGGCGAGCAGCGGCAAAATCAACCGGAGGCAACTGGCGGAGAACAGCGGCGACATCGACCGTCAACGGTCAACCATAATCAATCATCACTCATTAGTCCTTACACATGTAAGCCACGTGATTTCTTCACTCCAACACCACTAAAGATACTGATTCTACATCAAATCCGATTTTAAAAGCATTGAGGAAATGTTAATTGTGGTCATTGGTCAATAATATGTACATATGGCTTGGTGACAATATAAATTTGTGTTGTTTGGATTTTTTTGTATTTTTGTTTCTTTTGAAAAATAGAACAAGCACCGTCAATCGATCTACTTAAGGATGTTTGTTTTGTAAAAGTATGCAATAACAAGTTAACAAAACCATGAAGTTATACAAGTTTCGGGTAACACACAAAAATCTCAAACTTAAAAAAAAAAAAAAAAAAACAATTGTGAATGTAATTTTTTTAAGTGGATCAACGTCAAGCTAATTTCAGCTTAATCTACCACCGGCTGAAGATGAAATTAGTCATTTAGGCTAGACTGAATTACTATATATACAAACGTCAAATGTAATCATTTGATGTGAACAGTGATACTATTTTTTTAATCATTTTTCTTTTAAATTAATAGCTAATACTTTGAAAATTGCGAACAATTGTATTGCTAGATCAAATGGCAAGCCTTGGTCGCTTAAGTAGACTGCTTTCCGATTCCCTATGTTCGAATCTGGCTAGACAAGTTTTTTTTTTTGGTTTGTTTCAAGTTTTTTTTTTTTCTGGTTTGTTTCATTATTTTCCAACTATAAGAAAAAACAATTGGTAGCTATTTTTAGGTTAAATAATTAAAATTCAAAGGTTCAAACATAAAATGGGGAGAGAGTTTATGAATTATCCGGTTTCATTTGATATGGAGGATATAGTCTCACGGAGGTTTAGGTTAAATAATTAAAATTCAAAGGTTCAAACATAAAAAGGACAGAGTTTATGAATTATCCGGTTTCATTTGATATGGGGGATATAGTCTCATGGAGGTCGAGGAATTGACCGGTTCGTTGTGGTTAGCACGAGAAGATCCTTGCTGTTTAAAAAAATTATTAAATACCAAATCTAATTTAATGATACTAATTAAAAAAAATAATAGTAATTAAATATTTGTTTATTTTATATTTCTTGCGATTAACACTTGCTTTTGCGACGATTTAAATTATTGTTTTAGGACGAGCTAATACACGTTATGACATGTTTTTTTTGGTATATATTTGATATTCATGATGTTGTTACCACCAGCGTGATCAGATACTCTGAATAACATAGTGATATGACTTAGTATTTTTCTTGTAGGATTTTAATTGAGTAGAATATCGTTTTATTTTCTGTTTAAGACGAGATTACCGCCGCAACGCGCGGGGTGAACCACTAGTTACTATTAAATAACCCACTCATTGTGAGAGTGTTGTCCAACATCATTCTTGAACATGGCCGTCTTAATTAGCCTATCAATGTGACATAAAATAACACATAAGTGTTTTTATATGGATATATTATTCAATCTTTTAAAAATTTAAAAAAAAGGTACTGATATTATGATAACCTAAGAAAACAAGAGAAACAACTAACTCATTCATTCATCTAAATCCTATATATAACTATCAGGTTTAGTTATATAGCGAAAGGATCAAAAACCTATTAAATTAGAGAAAATTTAGAATCTACTATCAACTGATCAATTTTAAAAAATCTTATATTGTGATTTTAGTTGTAAGGTTATAAATTTAATAAACAAAAAAATCAAATAAAAACATTCACCTAGTTATAATATAAAACGAAACCAACGTGCAGTAATCGTATCCGTTTTTTTATCGATATCGTTAAATTGATATAAACATATTTAATTTTCGGTCACTTTCAGTGGATGATATTTTTATATTTTATTTTATTATAATATTATTATTCTTGACTGTATATGTATTCTTCATCGGGTGCTGGTCAAAAGTTCCATCCTCTGCTTTGCGCTTCGCAATTTGCAATTTGGCATCCTATTTATTCAAATCCAATTGTTTTTCTTCTACTTCTTATATGATCTCATTATTTCCTAATTCTACGATAGAGATTTGATCTCTTGCAGTCGTTAGCAGATTAAAGGTAACTTCTTTTCAGTTATTTATTTGAATTTCATGATCAATTGAAATTTTAACTTCTTCGATTGTATGATTTATCAATCGGTTTCTGATGCTTTCAGTCGAAGTTCTTCTGTCTTATGATTGATTTTATTTAATTTCTTCACTTCGTGTATAGTATGATGAAGGATGATGTTAAATCCTGATTGTATGCTGTTTGCTTATCATATAATCCAAATTGTTGACAAAAAATCAAGAATGATTTCAACTAATTAAGAAACGTATAAATTGACGAAATATGAAAAACCCTAATAAATCTTTTCAACTGACAACTCCTTACGGAACGGGGTTAAATTTTATACGCATGTAAATGATGAGTTTGATGCTAACATGATTGATATTAGTTAGGTTTGATATTATCAAAGTTAGAAGACATGATTTAATTAGGTTTATATTGTAATAATCCCTGTTGTACTCTTATAAATATAGTTTGATGATAATATGATAATATCTAGTAAAGGGTTTTCATTATTGTATATGCAGGTGATACACCCAGGTAACCTTGCACACCATGATGTGCTTTCAGTTTTCTTACTGTGATGACAATGATGAACCACCAATAAGTCCAACACAAAGCACAATCCATTCCTTAGACTCCGGATCTACTGATCGTACAGCATCTGGGTCGGAATCGAATTACCAAAGCGTTCCAGACCCGACTGAAAAATTAAGAAAGTACAAATATTATCCTAGTTTCTCAAGAATACCAACTACTCTTAGAGAGTTCAAGTTTTCTGAGCTCAAGTCAGCTACCAAGAACTTTAGCCTTACTGCAAAGCTTGGAGAGGGTGGGTTCGGGTCTGTATACATTGGCACCATAAAAAATCTTCTGGATTCAAGTAAAGATATCAATGTGGCTGTCAAACAGCTTGGGAAACGAGGATTTCAGGCAAATTTCATTGATTTTTTTCCACGCAATTTCAGCAAGATATTTTGGTTTGAATCTTTTTAATGGGTATGAGTTGAATTTCTGCTGATCATAATCTGGGTTGTGTGATGGAACAGGGGCACAAGGAATGGGTGACAGAGGTGAATGTTCTTGGTATCGTTGAGCATCCAAATCTTGTTAAGTTGGTTGGATATTGCGCAGAAGATCATGGAAAAGAAATCCAGCGGCTTTTAGTATATGAATACATGCATAATAAAAGTGTGGAATTTTATTTATCTGCTAGATCCCCAAACCCACTCTCCTGGTCAATGAGGTTGAAAATAGCTCAAGACGCTGCTCGTGGCTTGGCATACTTGCATGAAGGAATGGACTTCCAGGTATTATATTCTACAGTTAAGAAGCTACACATTTTGTTGTCCTGTACGTAATCCCTAATTAATTTTGTTACTGATGATGTATTTTGGATAGATCATCTTTAGAGATTTCAAATCTTCAAATATTCTTCTAGACGATCAGTGGAATGCTAAGCTTTCAGATTTTGGATTAGCTCGGTTAGGTCCTAAAGAAGGATATTCTCATGTCACAACAGAGGTAAGCCTCACATCATGTGTCATGATAATAATTCCAACTTCATATTTTATTTAAAGTTTTTAAATTTCTAAGAAATCTTGTGATCAGGTAATAGGGACAATGGGATATTCGTCTCCAGAATACATACAGACGGGTCATTTAACTACCAAGAATGATGTATGGAGTTATGGGGTGTTTCTTTATGAACTAATAACAGGTAGACGTCCAATGGATCGAAACCGACCCACAGGCGAGCAGAAGCTTCTAGAATGGGTGAGACCCTTCCTAGATGATGAAAACTTTCCACTCATAGTTGATAATAGACTTCAAAATAAGTACCCACTGAAATCTGCACTAAAGTTGTCATTGATTGCGAACAAGTGCTTGTCTAGAAGCCCTAAATCGAGGCCAAAGATGAGTGAGGTTTTGGAAATGGTTAACCAGCTTGTAGGGGCTCAATCAGAAACTACGGACCCTAGATCACCTCTTATTGTTCCAGTCCCGTTTGAAACCATTCAAGAAACAGAAGGCAAAAGGTCTCCTGAAAATGAAGGCAAAAGTAAAACAACCTCCATTGATGTCAAAGTTGGAGATTCTGCTTGGTTTTCTGGATTATGGCCATGGAAGCCTTCAATAACTTGTTGATTTTTAAGTGATAGAAGTGTACAGAATTGTTGCAAATTAAAAATAATAAATGTAAAATAAGAATATTTGTAGCTGGTATATATCTTGATAATTCGAGCCCCTAAAAATCTTATCACAAGAGGTGAGATAAGGTGGGGACCATTAGTATATATATGAACCACAACACCTAAATGTGTGCTGAGATAGATAGATCAAAGATCAATGGCAACTTTCTTTGGTTCTCAACCTATTGTATCTCCTCCAGTAGTCAGAACTCAGCATTTATCTTCATCATCCCAACCACCACCGCCCCCGCCGCCATCTCAGCCACCACCACAACCGCCATCTCTCACTAAGACGTCACAGGTACCGCTTAAAGAGAAGGTACAACGAGGCGGTAGTGTGGATTCAACAGATTGGATAGCGTCAAGCTTGACCAGAAGATTTGGTCTTGGTGCAGGGCTGGCTTGGGCTGGTTTCTTAGCATTTGGTGTGGTATCTGAACAGATCAAGACTCGTTTTGAAGTCACTCAGCAAGAAGCCAATACGAGGTACAATTGTTATGAAATAAAACACTGTTTCATAGTCATATAACTTTTAAATTTGTTCCATCATATAAAGTTGTGGACCATTGACCAATTATTACAAAAGGTCAAAGAAAATGGGCTTGATTAATGATTGATATGGTTTGACTAAGAGACATGTTGGATTGATTGATTGATACAGAGATGTAGAAAAGGAAGAGGAGGTGGTATTACCTAATGGCATAAGGTACAAAAAATCATCCCATAGATAATGATGTTGATTTGTAGTATATGTTCATCAATCTACATAGTAGTATATAAATTTTTGAGTTATATATTTAGGTACTATGAGTTGAGAGTGGGTGGTGGTGCTATACCAAAGAAAGGGGATTTAGTGGTGATAGATATAAAGGGTAAAGTGGTAGGAGATGGTGGTGTGTTTGTGGATACTTTTGGTAGTGACAAAAAGCCATTGGCTCTTGTGGTTGGATCAAGGCCTTACAGCAAGGGAATGTGTGAAGGAGTTGAGATTGTTTTAAGAACCATGAAAAACGGTGGAAAACGAAGAATCATCGTGCCTCCTGCTCTCGCTTTCGGAGATGAAGGTGCGGATTTTGGTGTTGATCATGCAAAGATTCCTCCTTCTGCAACACTTGAGTATGTTATTGAGGTTGAAAAGGTTTCAATTGCACCTTCGTGATTCATTTTACTAAACGTATGTATTGTGTTACAAACAAGTACTTTTCTGTTTGTTCCAAAATTTAATACATCAAGAAGCTAGGATTCACCATACTTATATATTAGGTCTAGTTTTTGAACCAAAAATTAATTACGGTCATGAAAAACAGCAAACCAAATCTGTTGGGATCATTGGATGTCTGAATCAAGCCAAAACGGTTCGGTTTTAAAGTTCAGATTATCTGAATAATTTGTTCTTTAAATCAGTTATTAGCATTGACATCAGGCTTAGTTAGTTGATATATTTATTAAAATGCGTACATCATTTTTATACATACATTTATTATAAAAATAATAATTGTATATATATTAACAATATTTCTTTTTTCATTTTAATCGAGTAGTTTGCTTAATAAAAGATAGAAAAAACAATATTGATTTACAAAAGGGAAATCAAATTTGTGTTAAGGGAAGGCTAAAGAAACTATCATCATTTTTATTCAAACTTCGTTTTTCATTTTTTATGTTTTAACGTAATTTGATTTTTCTTTTTATAATATCTTTTCAGGGGTGAACACTAGAAGTGTTCATGGTATGATTTTAACGGTTTTTAAGATGAATTGTGAGCCTGATCATTAGTAATAATTTTTATTCTTGCAACATGGAATGACATATTATTTTTTTTCAAAAACCTACATTAACAGGTTAAAGCAAGAACACAAGCATGAACTTTTTTTAAACCAAAGTAGCTAAACCAAAGCACAGTTCTAAAATAGTCTAAGGCAAAGCAAGTATGAAACATGAACACACAACAAAAACAAATTACCTTAGCTTTTGAGCAGAATTCGTAGCGATAAGCTACTAAGCGGTGAGGCAACATGACTCAATTGGAATTAAAAACGGGATATTTTAAATCTTTATTTAAAGATTGAGGCAAGAGATCTTACTTAAGGCTTTAGAGGTTTAGGCCCAGCTCACTATAAAATAACTAACTAAAGAAAACTACTGAAATTCGCCCACTTCACTTTAAATTTTACTTAAGCTAATATAGATAATTAAAAGTATTTGGTATTAAATATTTTAAAATCAATATATATGATTCAACAGTCCGGTCCGGTTTTATATGGCCGATTTCCAGGTAACCCCAAATCAAACCGTTCATTACAGAGTAACAAAAAAATCGATTTCTAAATCAAACTAACGACCCATTTGAACGATTTCACGGTTTAGACTGAAATGTTAACACCCTAGCAAATTCAGATGTCTTTAAAGTTGCTTCTAACTCTACACCATTTACTTTTGCTATATAAACTTGTGACCAATTAAACAATTTAATGGGGTTCATGCTTTTAAAACGTCTCTTTAACTAGTTGGTAAAAATCATTTTCTTAATTAGTTTTTTTTTCCTTAGAAAAATATTAATTATTAATTAATTTTAAAAAATTAAAATAAGATATTTTGAATATACGAAATATTCAAAACGTATCCGAAATATCCAAAACTTATCCGAATAAAAAACTATTTCGGGTATCATAAATTATTTAAAACTGAAATCCGAATTTTCGGATATTTCAGGTTTGGAATTTCAGATAATTTAGGTTCCGTCTTCGACACATACTTTCTTGAATACCCCTATCAATAACTATCCAAGTTATTGAATCATGGCATAATAGCTATCATTTGTTAGACATAGTGTTACAACAGCGAACAATTACACTAAACTTATTGGCAATCAAGATTCCTCCGCAAGTCATAGTTATCAAGTGTCGTTGTGGTGTGATTTTGAGAAACATATACACGGACCAATACTGCTCAAGGAATGTGCTTGCGAAAAAGTACATTCATGTCTTGAAATAATGCCTTGTTTAATTGATCTAAATATTCACCTGTAAGCCTCAAAATGGACATGTTGGGTCGGGTCAGATAACATGTCAGAGTAGGTTCGGATTAGGATAAGTGCGGGGTCATGATAAGTTTATGTAAAATCAATTTAGGTCTAATGAATTGATTTAAAAAAACATCAATTTAGTTCAAATTAAAATGTGTTGTATGTAAACACGTATTTTATTTGTATAATCTTAAGTAATTTTCATTATCAAATATATTATTGATAATTTTTACATGTTTGAGTCTATTATATTTCATAGTTTTTAGGTTACCATCTTAATCCGTATTTGTTAAGGTGTTGCTCATTTCAACTCATTATATGTTATGATGTTAGTGAATGTTACCCATTTAAACATTAAACAATAATTGATCAATTTTATTCACTTGGAATGAATTCCTACATAGATCTTTTATCACACCTCCGACAAAACGTTGCGCGAAAACCATAATTTGATATTCATCCGGCTCTAGATTTTGTATGCGTGTGATGTATGGCGGAATGATGGATGGAATTTCAATCATCCATAAGAGTACTCTTATGATAGCTTTTTATATGTCAATTACGCATTGTTAAATGGACATCGACCTTGTATTTTACTAGTTAATTGGCTGAATCGGTTGAATTGGTCGGACTGGATTTAAAAATCAGATACTTGATAAAAATTACAAAATTTATATATGTAATTAATAAAGAAAATGGAAACTTGATTCAACTAGTGTGGTTCACAGTCCAACCAGTTGGTTTACTTGAACAGTGGTCCAACGAAACAAACCTGACTAGTTTTGTGACCAGTTTACAGTCCAACTGGTCTAATTCTTATAGCATTGGAATTATGCCTCGAGAGTTTCTGTTTTATGTCTTGAAAATTAAAAGCAACAAACATTTGTGTACATTATAAATAATTTTACACATGTATACCAAAACTAGATCTTGAAAATCAAATGATCCATGTGGGAAAAAGGAGGGGGTGATAGGGGCATGCTGAGCGTTAATGATAACACATGTGGTGATTATATGGAGTGATAAGGGGTTGATGGTGTTGGTTGTTTAGAGGGTCGGCCCAATGCGCCAAGCAGCCCAATCTATGTCCTAGGGCCTCCAAAATTTATAAGACCTCCTATTTTTCACCCTTTTGGGCTTAGCACTTAGAATTTTGGGCTAAACATAAACATTGGGCCACTAATTGTTATTGGGCAAATGGGCAATGGGGCTTTAAATTTTCGTCCGGGCATCCATAATTCCATATTGTTGCGTGTGAATTTTGATTTTGATTAGGATTAATTTTGGTTGAACTTTGAATATGTGAGACTGAGACTGTGATTCAGTGATTGAATTTTGTATCTGATTTAGTCATTTAGGGCTGTGATTGAATTTTGATTTTGATTAGGCTGTGTGATTGTGCTTGTCATATACTCATTTGTTAAATTAAGCTTGTGATTGTGCTTGTCATAAACCTAATCTAAACATAAACATTGTTGCTTCATTTTTTTTTGCTGCCTCATGTTTTTTTTTGACACCTCATGTTTTTTTTTTTTGCTACTTCTTGTTTTTTTGCTGCTTTATGTTATTTTTGAAAAAAAAATTGTTAACTCTACCAATTATAAACATTGATTTATAATTGCCGGTTCCAAGCCCGAAGGACAAAAGAGGAGGGTTTTTAAACTCACTTTTGCAGTTTAAAATAGTAGTGAAGTACTCCAAAAGGACTCATGATGGCTGGTGCAGGCGTGCAACTAACAACCAACAGCCTTGCAGGTCAGTTTTTTTTTGGTACTATAGGGCCTTCATTTTATTTTCTGCTTTGGGTCTTCATAAAGCTTGAGCCGGCCCTGGTTGTTTATGCGGAGCCTACGTGGCACCTACGTGGAGTGATGGGTGCTTGATGAGTACACATGGCCTAATCGTATTCTACTTAAATTAAAGATAATAAAGTCTCTAGCATATTATTACGAGATGAAGAAATTAGAAGAGGTAAGAGATAGAGGGATAATAGAGGACCTGTTTCTCATCATATATGATGGTTATCCATGGAAGAAGATAAAATATTGTTATATTGAAAGAACAAGAGAACCAGGATCATGCCTAAAGCAGACAAAATACTCAAAGCACTGTCAAAAAAAGCATGACCACATAGAAGTAAGTTCTTTGTGTAAAAGGAGAGAGATTAGATTCTAATTGGATGTTACATTTGCAATGGGATGTCTTTAGTTGGAATGCATGAGGAGGTATATGCAAGACTTTAATGTTAGGTGGTTGAAGATCTTGGCAGGTCTTCTATATTCTTCTAAGGTATCTATCCTTATGAATGAGAATATTTGTGTAATAAGTTGACTTGTTCTATGTATTCAGACTTGCTGTCTGGTAACATCAAACTTAAATTAAGGCAAGGCAAAAGAGTCAAAGTCATATTAAGTTGTTTAAGGCAACATAAAGAAAAGCAAGGCAAACTTTGTTAAGGTTGGGTAGGTAGGTCTTACAAAGGTTGATAACAGTGTCGGATTTTGAGTGTATTGTAAGGGATGGCAGAAATTTACAGAACCCATAATATATGTTAATTTTTTGAAGCAATGAGATGCGAAACCAATATATTTAACTAAAAATAACATTTTGACCAAAAAATAAATACTACGGACGGAAAAAGAGGGGATGCGACCCCTAATAAAGCTACGCCCCTTGCTGATAAGGCCAACCTATTAGGTTAAAAAAATCTATCTTTCTGATATAAAATTGGTCTTGCCAAGTGAATTAATTAACCTAGCATCTCAAATAGAACTTAAATGGGTTTTGTCATGGGAATTAAGATTATCTTCTTTATGGAGGACATACTTACGTCATCAACGGTTGAGTTACAAAAAAAGTTTATAAGAAACTCGTAAAATTACCCTTGATGTAAGTTAACAGGAATAATAAAAATGGTTGGCATTTATAAACTATGCACATGGGCCAAAAAGACCCGACATTGAAAGGGCAACTACGTGTGATTGTAAGTTTGCATGTCTAGGCCATACCAAAGTTTTTTTCTTTCATGTGCATGTGGATTCTATCAAACGATATGTTTCTTTCATGTTTTCTGTTCCTAATTAAAGATGACAAGTCCTACATATAGGCGGCCACAAAATCTAATGCATCTAAAACAATGTATATATCTAACAAAACGATAACGTGCACTAGATGTTTTTTCCTATGGATTTTACGGCAAATAAAATGTTTGTCATACAATTCCAGCAAAAAATTGACAACTTTTCTGCAAGATAAAAGCCCTCCTTTCAACGATAAATTACGACAGAGTAAAAAAACTCAAAAAAATGTTGCAATTTCTGATAAAATTTTAAATATTGATATTTTAGTTTATGTCGGATGGTTTTCGGAAATAGCAACAAATTTTCGACAAAAAATTTAATAGTTTTTATTATATTTTTTTTGTTCTTATTGTTTTGAGAAATTTAGTATCAATATTTATAACATTATTCAACTATTTTATTAATAAAAGAATGTACTAACTTTATTTTTCAAAAAATATATTAACTTTATGATTACTATAAACTTTAATAAAATACAAAATAAATAATAACAATAACGATAACAATAACAATAACAATAACAATAATAAGAAAAACTAGAAAATATTGCATTCATGTCGGAAAAAAAGTTATTTCGTATAAGATTGCTTATTATCTCTAAATGGTGACATTCGATATAATATCTTTGGGTTATGTTTCTAGTGTGGGGTTATAGTAAAAAGGCTTAGATTGATTAGAAGTGTGAGAAGGATTGTGAGCCATTAGATATATAATTTAATGGTTGAGATCAAAGTTGTATTAAAAAAGTTAGTGTAATGGTATTTTAGTCAAAGACACTTTTGTTGACTTTTTATCATGTTCCCCCCATTTTTTTTAAACGGTCATAACTTTTACATTCAATATTATTTTTTAAAAAAAGTTACACAAAAAAACGAGCATTTTTTTATCTTTAAAACGAGTATAGTATTGTTATATAAAAAAATAAAAAAAAAACGTTTTCCTCTACCTCTTATATATATAATGCGTCATTGTGTCTAATTGTCTATTATTGTGCCTTTTTATTTGTGAGTGTTTCTTTTTGTCGTCGTAGTGTCTAACTACTTTTTTTATAAATTCATGAGCTTTAAAAATAGTATTGGTGAAACAACAAAATCACGTACTTTTTATATGTAAATTATAATAATAAAACAAAACAAATTCATTTAATTCAACAATGTATATATTACACAATGACCTGAACGTAAAACACAATGACGCGTAGATTACACAATGATTTTAACATAAACAAAATAACGACTATTACACAATGACCTGAACGTAAAACACAATGATGCTATATTACACAATCATCTGAAGATAAAAAACAATGATGAATATATTACACAATGACCTGAACATAACACACAATGATAATTATATTACACAATGTTCTAACGATAAAACATAATGATGAATATATTACACAATGACATAAACATATATACAATGACGAAAATGTATTTTTCAAAAAATAAAAACAAATTTTGTTTTTTAAAACTATAAGTTTTATAAACATAATGGTAAAATAACACAACTATGTACTTTTAATACATAAAACATAAAAAATAAATAAGAACAATTTATTTAATGCATAAAAAAACAATAACAAAATGATAAAAATATTAAACACAATGACATGAAACATTAAATACAATAACTTGAAGCAATAAACACAATGACCAAAATACCCTTTTTACAAAATTAGAGTAATGCCACTTGTCAAATCCACAATCCTTCTCACCAATCTCACCCTTTTTACTTGAACCTAATCCTATGTTTCTATTCTTAAATACCACAAATTTGTTTTCGCTAGAGACATTGACGAAAAAAAAATCTTTAAAATCGCTTAAAGGCTGAAAAATGCTTAAATGGACATACATATATGTTTGTTTTAATGCACATTGATCGATCTGACATGTTGCTTTTACTTGTGATTTAACCCACTCAGTTTCTTTCATATATATTTTTTTGAACGACTAAGCTTAATCTCACCTAAATTACATCATAATTACACCTAAATTACATCATAATTACACCTTTGCATAAGATTGAACTCATGACCTCTTATTTTAAGAGGCAAGCATCTACCAAGTGGGCTAGTCTCACATTGGCATTTCTTTCATATATAATTTACGAAATTGAATAATATGTTGTTCATGCGGAACTGAAAATTTGTTGCTATAATATATTATTATAATATTTTATAAAATAAATAAATACCGACATATGTACATACGATTTATTTTTTTATGTATAGAAACTTCAAATCGGAAACAAAATATATTTTGAAATATCTCTAATACTTAACAAAAAGCTTTTATTAGAAAAAGGTTTAGCCTGACTTTAGATTGATTAGCGAGGCCGGCAGTCTAAAATTACATTCGTCTATTGCAACGTTTGTAAAATCCCACCAATTTCTACCGCTAGTGTAAACATTTAGTCTACCACTAATTAGAGACATGAATATGCGAGAACGGCGGCACATGTTCCGTTGATCTTAGGGAAATTTATATATATAAAGATTTAATTAACAACTTTGTTTCAAATAATGTTAAAAGGTGTTAACATTTGTTTAGATATGTAAAAGGCATACTTAATTTGTCACAATCAAATTGTTTTTACATCATTTCTTTACTTTTATAAACTTATCGTTAATTTATAAACTTATTTATATATACAAAATAATATTTGCAGAGGATACCGAATATATTATAAATGGCCCTAACTGCAATGATTGTAATATATTGAATATGCAGGAATTATATTTTACTTTTTGAATGTGAATGAGATTTGATAAACATTTGTATTTCCGTTCTTAAAAGCTAAAATATTTAAGTTCTTAAGGGTTATATATATGTAATTTGGGTGCCATATTCTAAAATCTTAAAGTTTGAGGATAAAAATTGCAACCGTATAGAAATTTAATTAAAGTGAATTGACTAGTCATGAATTTAGTTGTATTCCATGTGATTTTTCGTTCTTCAACTGGAAATTTTCTTTTTTCTATTTGTAACATGTAAACAATGATTGCTTCAGGAATTTTTGTTTTATGAAATTTAGCATTATTATATTTTTCTTATTAGGAGTCGCCGCTTATTACCCAAATTTTTTTGGTAAAGTTATTCGGTCTACTGCTCGAACTCTTTTATCATAGCTCATGTTTAAAAGAAATGCAACAAAAACAGCAGTAACAACAATAATAGTAACAGTAATAGTAAATTAGTAGTAGTAATAGTAATAATAATAATAATAATAATAATAATAATAAATAATAATAATAATAATAATAATAATAATAATAATAATAATAATAATAATAATAATAGAGGTTAAAAATAATAGTAAAAAATATTATAAATTCAATCAAAAGCTAACCGGGATTCATGAGAAAAGTAATGTTGTAATATTATTTATTCATTTTATTTGATAAAAAATTAAAAACACAAACATATAGTGATGATAATAACAGTAAATATCGTATACATTATATCACCTCCTATATTCAAAATGACTTGATATGAAAATTTTAATTTTATCAAAAGATGTTGTTTGAAAAGATATTTTTGTTAAAAAAATGCAAGGTAAGTATTAAAAATTATTAAAACTTTTAGCACATTAACATAAGAACAATAAAAAGGATACAAACCAACTAATAGTTACTTGGATGGATCTATAGTAAAAAAGTTTTAGTATCGCCAATATGTGTGCCGGTTAATTAATTTATAATCACACAGGACATTCAATTCTAAATTTACATACGGCCTTATTATTTCTTATAATCTATTTTGTCTCATGCTTTCATGAAAAATGAACGCAAACTTCATTATAGAATGTAATAATCCACACTCACGTACAAGTCACACTTATAAGTAGCAAGACACTTATGTATGTGAGGTTATACGAAATTAAATTATTGAAACATGTGATTATTTGACGACTGTATCTTAAATGTTACGTTAACTAATGTATTGTTTGCTAAAAAAAATAAATATAACTATATATAGCGGTTGCAACTTAAGTTAATTTTTTATTGAAGATAAGTTATATATATATATATATATATATGTATATATATATTATTAGGTTTGCAGTAAAAAGGGTGAGATCGGTGAAAAGGATGAGAAGGAATGTGGATTTGACAAGTGACATTACTCTAATTTAATTAAAAGGGTATTTTGGTCATTGCGTTTAATATTGTGTTTAATGTTTCATATCATTGTGTTTAATATTTTTATTATTTTGTTTTATTTTTTATATCATATTGTCTTATTTTCTTATTGTTTTTTATGCATTAAATAAATTGTTCTTATTTATTTTTTATGTTTTATGTATTAAAAGTACATAATTGTGTTATTTTACCTTTATGTTTATAAAACTTATAATTTTAAAAAACATAAATTGTTTTTATTTTTTGAAAAATACATTTCCGTCATTTAATATATGTTTATGTCATTGTGTAATATAATCATCATTGTGTGTTATGTTCAGGTCATTGTGTAATATATTTATCATTGTTTTTTGTCTTCAGATGATTGTGTAATATATCATCATTGTGTCTTATGTTCAGTTCATTGTACAATAACCAATATTTTTGTTTTACGTTAAGGTTATTGTGTAATCTACGCGTCGTTGTGTTTTACGTTCATGCAATTGTGTAATATACACATTGTGTGTTATGTTCAGATCATTGTGTAATATATTCATCATTGTTTTTTCTCTTCAGAAGATTGTGTAATATAACATCATTGTCTCTTACATTCAGGTCATTGTGTAATAGTTATTATTTTGTTTTATGTTATGGTCATTGTGTAATCTACGTGTTATTATGTTTTACGTTTAGGTTATTTGGTAATATAAACATTGTTGTATTAAATGAATTTGTTTTGTTTTATCATTATGATTTATATATAAAAAGTACGTAATTTTGTTGTTTCGTCAATACTACTTTTAAAGCTCATGAATTTATAAAAAAAATAGTTAGACAGTACGACGACAAAAATAAACACTCACAAACAAAAAAGACACAATAATAGACAATTAGACACAATGACGCATTACAAATATAATAGGTAGAGGGAAACGTTTTTTTTTAATTTTTTATATAACAATATTATACTCGTTTTAAAGATAAAAAATGCTCGTTTTTTTGGTGTAATTTTTTTAAAAAAATAATATTGTATATAAAAGTTATGCTCGTTTAAAAAAATGGGGGGAACATGATAAAAAGTCAACAAAAGTGTCTATGACTAAAATACCCTTCCACTAACTTTTTAATACAACTTTGATCTCAACCATTAAATTATATATCTAATGGCCCACAATCATTCTCACACTTTTCACCAATCTAAGCCTTTTTACTATAACCTCACCCTATATATATATATATATATATATATATATATATATATATATATATGTCACACCCCCACCCCTCGTCACCTCGTGTCTGGTCTGACGTCACCGAACCGGTTGCGGAAGCATAGTGGTGATGTCTCCGAGGTGAGGGGTGACTTACTTGAACCAATATCATAAGCACACAGATTAACTTAAAGTAATTACATTATCAGGGTGTCGCAATCACAATCACATTACAACTATATTTATTTAATTACAATACTAATTATTAAAGTGCAACTGTTCCAAAAGTGCATTCTCACCGGCTACTATGGTTTACCTGCAAAAAGGATTTAATTTGAAACGTCAGCACAAAGCTGGTGAGATCGACAGTTTAATTTAAAACAATATGATATGATAAGCACGTTCTCAAAAGTTCAGTTCTGGATAACCATGGGACCTGTATCTAGTTCCTTTCGGACGTCTAGTTCAGTTCTCAAGATATTACCCGTCGGTACATATCTTAGTGCCTCATTATCTTAATGTCTATCACACCATTAAGAAGTTCAGGAAACAGATAACAAACATTCACACAAGGGGAGATGCAATCCTCCCAGCGAATGGGGTGTCAACCAATAGTACTATCAATGTTTTCTGCTCGGCCACACATGTGACAACTAGTACCCGACCGCCCGGCAAGTCCGTACGGTATGTGTACTTGCATACAGTAACTATGTGTACATACGTATTTGTGAACAGTTTTTTTTTTGTATTAACAGGATTCTAAATACAAGAACAGTTGTACGTATTTTTGTGTAAACTTAAATACATTAAGTACAACATACATTTGAAACATTAGTTGTGTTTATTAAGTGAAAACTTAATTACAGTTAACACAACAAATCATGAGAAACAACGGTGATTCAAACGATATTCAGAAACAAATCGGTTGCGATCTGATGTCCATAGATGACAGGAATCAGATGGCCGACATTTCAATGTGAAAACAAAGTGAAAACAGGACGTATAGTTGAGTCCGACAGTGAGGAAACACAATTAAAACATAAACTGCAGTGTCGTTTCAGAATAACGAACTGACAGTGTGTTTGCGTGGGTGACGATTCACACAAACATATCTGTGAGTTTAACGTTCTGAAATGGTGACTGGAAAGTAGAAAACAAAAGTCGAAAAGCAAAACTATCGTCGTGTTCGTTCGAATGACGATTCGAACGAATACGCGCGATGGTGACGCGATTCGACGAAACGAAAACGAATTACGACACGAAACGAATTTTAATTTAATAAAATAAAATATTAAACATTTTTACAATTTTGAAACTCATCAAATTAATAAAATTAACATTTTTAATTATTTATTTTAAATTACGCGTAATTTTCCGGATACACGACGAAAATGCGAACCGAGCAACCAAAACGGACCCGAACACCACACGGAGTATAAAAACTCCAAATGTGGAGAAAACTCTCATTTTTCATAATCCCACTCTCTCTCTTCTCCAATTTCCGGCCAAAATCACCACCACCACAACACCACCTTCAATCAAGCATAACTTTCTCGTTTCTAACCCGATTCGAGTGATTTTCGAACCCACGCGAAGCCCTCGACGTTCTCTACATGGAAGTACAACCGATCTAAAGCCAAACTCACCGAAAAACAAGGTATGATGCTGAGAAGAATCTGAAAAAGAGGGTTTTTGGGTTCTAAGGGTTTGATACACACACATAGTCGGACCCTTTCATCTTTCTTGTTCGAAACCAAACCTCTCGAGGCTGTAACAGTGGATGGGGACAACATGTCGATGGCTGAAACAAGGGTTTGAGATGGGGGTCGATCGAGAACACATTGGTTCGTGGGTTACTATGGGATCGCATAGTGTCACGAACCACCATCAGTGCAGCCGAACCCTGGTTCTGACATGTCGACCACTGTACCTCCTCACCCACTCGACGAACCCTTCTCTGGCCACGAACCCTAGACATGCTAAACGAACCCTGGATGCTTTCTCAGCCGAACCAGATCCCCACCGAACCCTGTTGCTGCCGGGTATACTAGCCGAACCCTACTCCTCCACGAACCATCTTCATCAACCAACGAGCCTTGTTTGTACCGAACCTATACTCGACGAACCTTCCTGCATGGCCACCTCACGAACCCTGGTTTACTTCACTGCCGAACCCTTCTAGATGTAAGCTGTTATTAGCCGAACCTTGATTCAACTCATGGGTTCGCTGGGGACTAGAATAGTGTGCTTTTCTTTTCCTTTGGCCGGCCATGTGATCGTTGATTTAGCCCAACATAGACCAGCTGGCCCAGAAACCTTTCGGTCGGCCCACCCCCACCTTTTGTATGAATTCTTGTTCGGCCAACAGTGTTGTACCAGGCCCAGACATGCTCTCTTTGGCCCACATGTTGTTCAGCCCATCACATCAAATTCGCAGCCCATACCTTAGGCCCAAAGAATTAATTCAGGCCCAAAGTCCTTTAACAGGCCCAAGTAATGCCGGGCCGAAACCTTTGTAGCCCAAAGCCCACATTCTATTCGGCCCAATATCACTACTTGGTCCACAGCTTTTTCAACCGGCCCAACACCAACTTATAAGGGGCCCATGTGATTTAGTTGGCCATGAGGCCCAATTCGGCACACCATGGCTCCCCAAAGCCCAAAAGTCCTTACGACCCAAGACTCAAATGCATTCGGCCCAATGGATTTTGGATCATGATTTAACGAGACAATTTAACACATTAAGACAATAATTATGAGGTAACTATATAAATCATGTGTGGTCGAAATAACAAGACAAACTTTAAATGGTAAATCAAGTCATGAATGATTTGGATTTCGTTAACAAAATCTTCATTTAGAGAATTCAAGTGATAACATACAATTTCGATTACATAACAAACTTAAGTTATTGAAATCAGGTGTTAGGGAAACAATGAACAATAAACAAGGGCCGAATCATTACCGTGACTCACGAATGTTAGCCAAGTTAGGGCTAACACATACATGTGCACAAATCACAATGATTGACACTTATAGATTACAACAATATACGATCAATATAGGAACGTGAAAACTACTACAAGAGCAATCAAGAGCGCGTGCATTCTTTCTTTTAAGCTAAGTCAACCTTTCAACAACGAGGTGAGTTCATATGCCCCTTTTACTTTAATCTTTACTGATTTTAACTCTCGGGGCTGAGAAACATGCTTTACTTTTATTTACTTAAAAGTTTTGCTTACATATTGTTAATACTTTGATTGAATGATATTAAATTGCTTATTATCATATATCATTGTATGCATGCTTGTATAATTACATGATGACAGGAAAAGATAAGATGATGATGATGATATTATATTATCATAACTCATCAATACAATAGAATAACATAGTTGTAGGATTAACTCTTACAACACTTAGTTATTCTTACAAGAAATAACATAGAAACAATTACAAGGAACATGGTGACATGATGACAAGAACACAACATAAGAATGATATGAAGATAACACATCTTCATTACATCTTTCTATACAAGAGTTAAGTAAGTGTAATAAGACTAGTTCTTATAACACTTAACTTTACAACTCAACACATATTACAAGAAGAACAAGGAACATGGAATGATAATCATGATAACATAATTTCATGATAATAACATCATTCACTCAATTAATTAACATAACTTAATAAGACTAGTTCTTATTTAACTTTGTTAATATCACGGAGAACATATTACAATGAGAACAAGAGTACAAGTGAATACAATTACAATTAGTTACATTTGACCTGTTTGCATTATATCACTTCAATCATGTGCCAATTTGTTCAAGTGATCATGTAAGTCCCTTAAATTCGCTGACCAGTTAGTTTGACGTGACTAAACCGACGATAGCATAGTGGTACCATAGGTTTGACAAACCTCTAGCATGTAGGGCTAGTATGTTGATCGTAACAATTCATTGGCCGGTAACGTATGACCGGTGACAGGGCGACCTCAAGTCAGGTTCTGGTAAGCGACACATGGTGATATTAATCTACAGTGATAAGTAATTAATCCAGCGAAAACCCTATTGACTAGTAGGTTGAGAAGGTGATCTGCTCTCATGTTACACTACTAGTAATAGATTTCGTTGAGGACAATAGACATACAAAGTGATAGAGATAAATCGGATGCATTGAAGTCTGATTACGTGAGGATTTCAATGGATTCCTTTTAGGCTCTATGCACTATGGTTCAAGGACAAGTTGCAAGGGGTTAACTCACACTCTTAATATTTAATAGAGTATCATCAGTTAACCCACCTCAAGTATAGAATAATACAAGGATAAGATTATATTAATCTAAAATTCCTTAATACATCGAGGGTTATCAATACTTCGGTTTGATAATTAAACCCCATACCATATATTATTCTATCATCAATACAATAACTGAATACATCCCAAGTACGATGAATAAGCGGGGAAATGGAAATCTTTAGTTGTATCGCAAGTGGTGTGGAACTTGACTGAGTATGTGGTGGGATAGCGTCTGGGCTTGACCCTTTCAGGATTCCCTATATATAAGCATACTTGATCAAGTGATACACTACTTGTACATATAACTAAGGAGAGGCCATTGGGTGGTACAGATGAAACAAGTATTACAAG
Source organism: Mikania micrantha (assembly GCA_009363875.1). Taxonomy (NCBI): domain Eukaryota; kingdom Viridiplantae; phylum Streptophyta; class Magnoliopsida; order Asterales; family Asteraceae; genus Mikania; species Mikania micrantha. The sequence continues at coordinate 108,733,146 of CM018680.1, forward strand.
CAACAACTATGACATTGTGGATGTGTGCATGATCAATTCAATGGTTTTCACTATACTTACTTATGAACTCACCAACCTAGTGTTGACTTTGTTTAAATGCATGTTTTCTCAGGTGACGGACAGGTGTAGATACAAATGTGCAAATGTTAAGCTAGTGGACTTATAGGAGACCTAGCTTACTTTTGATTGCATACTTTTGGATGACAAACAGTGAATCACTTTTGTATATCTTGTACAGTTCAAGATATAAACTCATTGATTCTTTTTGATTAGATTACTTAGTTAAATTATGATGTACAATGTAATTTAACTTTGTAATTCTATTTCATGTCATGATTAGCATTTCTCATTTATATCTCATGTGCTATGTAAACAATCTGATCATTTGATTATCACTCAAAGATATCGCGCCCCGGGAACCTTCCGCCCGACGGGAAAACCCGATCCGTTCCCGCCGGTCCGGGGTGTGACAACACATGGGTTCACTAGATACAGTTCAAAAATGAGGACTTTCAGTTCCATGATAGGGTTCAGTCTACAGGCAAAATCCCATGAAATCCCACAAAAGTCTAATGAAATCACACAGATATCATTGAATCATATCATATATTCAGTCAACAGTTTGCAGTGTTACCCCGATGTTTATAAAAGATTAAGAATAAAAAGGGGTTGTACGAAACTCACCTGATGATATAATGATAGCAGAATATCTTCCAATAGATAATAAAGAGTAATTCTGCATTTAATTATTTTTAACGAGTTATTTATGTTCTAGTTTACTGATTAGATCCTTCTGAACGTTCAATGTCAAAGACATTGCTTAGTAAATCATCAACTCGATATTAACTATATAATTAATTAATTTAATGTCATATCATACAATGTATGATAATGTAGGAACCTACATTGCATTAGATTCCTAATACAAAGTTGATGACACTCTTGATTAATCAGAATAATCTTTGATTAACCAGATAGTTAATGTTGTTGATTATAATGCTAAAACAGTTTTTAGATAATTTAATGACTTAGGAAGGATCAATCCTTGTTATTGATTACCCAAATATCATGAGATATCACAATGTAGTATCATAATAGATGTAATAACCATGTTAAACATACTAATCTGATTGTTATCATAAACATCAGATAATCGTTCCAATAAGTATGTTAATGATTATGATTAGTTTGAAATACTTGGATTTAACCTTTGCATTTCAAAGATTAATCAAACTAATCACCTACATTGTTATAATCAAATGGTTTAAACCATTATAATCATGGGTATGATTTCATGCAAACCGGGCATTACAACGGATCAAAACAAGGATTTAACCGTTAGAACTTCGTGTTCTTTGTTTATAATCAATCCTAGCCATCATTTAGGCAATAATCAACAATCCTAACTATATCATTACGTTCAAAATCAAGATCTAATCAATCAAAATCAAACCAGAAAGTTTAAACGGATCATTACCTAATCTGACGGATTTCTAACTTCAAAATAACGATCAGAACTTGTTATGATGATCCCTGGTGCGATCCTTAGCTTCAAAAGGCTTGAAAGATGAATTTAGATGATGATTTAAGTGTGTTGGTCGTCTGGTTTGCGAAATAGAAGCAAGAAGAAGAAATAATTTCTTCTTGCATGAAATCTGATGAAGTAGATCAGATTTCTGCACCGCCACATTCGTCGCGTACCGCGACCAGAAGCCCAAAAAGGCTTCGCGTACCGCGAAGAAATCCGGAGATCTCAAATTTCTTCCGTTCATCACGTACCGCGGAGAGCTTCCAAGCCCACCTCCGCGTACCGCGACAAGTCCAGTCGACCAATACTTAGAAATTTTTCTTCGTTTTACAATTCCGGGAAATCCAGGACTCCGTTTTGAACACGGTTTTTGCCCATGTTCATCATTTCTCATCTACTATCAACCTGTAATAATTACAATTATTAAATCAACATGGATTTCTATAACGATCAAATGTGCTCACATCATTGATGACGTAAATTCTCGTATGCAACTGTCACAGTCTCCTCCTGTTAGAGAAATTTCGTCCCGAAATTTAGTGAAGACTTACATTATGACAATCGTTTATGAGAATAGATGTGGATATTTTAACTTCATTTGATCTTCACGTTCCCACGTATACTCAGGTCCACGTTGCGAGTTCCACCGCACTTTAACAATTGGTATGCGGCTACGTTTTAACACTTTCGTTTCTCGATCCATTACCTCTACTGGTTCTTCTCTGAACAAAAGTTTTTCATCAATATGAATCTCTTCGAGAGGTACGATCAATGATTCATCAGTTAAACATTTCTTCAGATTAGATACATGAAAGACATCGTGAATGTTACTGAGTTCAAGAGGTAATTCAAGTCTGTAGGCTACTGGTCCAATTCGTTCAAGAATTTTGAATGGTCCTACAAATCTTGGTGAAAGTTTACCTCTCTTTCCGAATCTGAAAATGCCTTTCCAAGGTGACACTTTCAACATTACTCGATCACCTACTTGGAATTCGAGTGGTCTACGGCGATTATCAGCATAACTCTTTTGACGATCGCGAGCAACTTTGATTCGTTCCTGAATGAGTGCGATCTTATCTGTTGTTTCCTGAATGAGTTCTGGGCCTATGATTTGACTTTCACCTACCTCTGACCAACAGATAGGTGATCTACACTTGCGTCCATAAAGTGCTTCGAACGGAGCGCATTGAATACTAGTATGGTAGCTGTTATTGTATGAGAATTCAACAAGTGGAAGATGAATATCCCAGCTACCTCCAAAATCAATCACACAACTTCTAAGCATATCTTCAAAAGTTTGATTTGTTCGTTCAGTCTGCCCGTCTGTTTGAGGATGATAAGCAGTGCTCATATTGATTTGAGTGCCCAAAGCATTCTGAAGAGTTTGCCAAAATCGTGACATAAATCGACTATCTCTGTCAGAAATGATAGAGATCGGTACTCCATGTCGAGATACAATCTCATTAACATAAAGTTTAGCGAGTCGATCCATAGAATAATCTTCTCGGATGGGTAAGAAATGCGCAGATTTAGTAAGGCGATCAACGATAACCCATATAGAGTCATGATTACGTGATGTTCTGGGTAATTTAGTAATGAAATCCATAGAGATCTGATCCCATTTCCACATGGGAATCTCAGGTTGTTGCAATAACCCAGAGGGTCGTTGATGTTCAGCCTTAACTTTGAGACATGTTAGACATCGGTCCACGTATTCAGCTATTTGTTTCTTCATTCCAGGCCACCAATAAAAGTCTTTAAGATCTTTATACATTTTATCAGCACCTGGATGAATAGAATACCTGGATTTGTGCGCCTCATCCAAGATAATTGTTCGAGATTTACCGAATAAAGGAATCCACATTCGGTCCTTGAAATATAACAGTCCATCAGCCTTAGTATTGAGTTTCTTGTCTAATCCTCTCAATCCCTCAGCAGAATAGTTCGTTGCTTGTAAAGCTTGTTGCTGAGCGTCTTTGATTTGAGGAATTAGACTGGTTTGAATAGTCATACCTAACGCTTTCACACGTAAAGGCTTGACTCGTTCCTTGCGACTTAAAGCATCAGCTACAACATTTGCTTTGCCTGGGTGATAACGAATCTCACAGTCGTAATCGTTCAACAGTTCAACCCATCGCCTCTGTCGCATGTTCAACATTTTCTGATCTAGAATGTGTTGGAGACTTTTGTGATCAGTGTATATAATACACCTAGTTCCGTACAAATAATGTCTCCAAATCTTGAGTGCAAACACCACCGCACCAAGTTCTAGATCATGAGTGGTATAGTTCTTCTCATGTACTTTCAGTTGTCGAGAAGCGTAAGCAATTACTTTGTCGTTCTGCATTAAAACACATCCAAGACCTTGACAAGAAGCATCACAATACACTGTGAAGTTATCAATACCTTCCGGTAGTGCCAAGATAGGTGCGTTGCAGAGTTTGTGTTTCAACAGTTGGAACGCCTCCTCCTGTTGAGAATTCCATACAAACGGTTGATTTTTCTGTGTCAATGTAGTCAGTGGCAAGGCTATCTTTGAAAAGTTCTTAATAAACCGGCGATAATAACCTGCCAACCCCAAGAATTGACGTATTTCAGTCGGGGTTCGTGGTGTCTCCCACTGTTTCACCGCCTGAATCTTACTGGGATCCACTTGAATACCGTTTTGATTTACTACATGACCAAGAAATTGAACTTCTCGTAACCAGAACTCACACTTGGAGAATTTGGCATATAATTTTTCACGTGCCAAAAGTTCTAGAATTAATTTCAAGTGTTGAGCATGTTCTTGTTGATTTCGAGAATAAATAAGAATATCATCAATAAACACAATCACAAATTTATCCAGATAAGGTCTACATACTCGATTCATCAGATCCATGAAAACTGCTGGTGCATTTGTTAAACCAAACGGCATTACTAGAAATTCGTAATGTCCGTATCGAGTTCTGAAAGCAGTTTTAGGAATGTCATCATCATGAATACGTAACTGATGATATCCAGATCTCAAATCGATTTTTGAAAAATAAGTAGCACCTTGTAGTTGATCAAACAGATCATCGATACGAGGTAGTGGATAACGGTTCTTGATTGTCAGTTTATTGAGTTCCCTGTAGTCAATACACATTCTGAATGAACCATCCTTCTTTTTCACAAAAAGAATAGGTGCTCCCCAGGGTGAGAAACTAGGTCTGATAAAACCTTTGTCTAACAGTTCTTGTAATTGACCTGAAAGTTCTTGCATTTCGGATGGTGCAAGCCGATACGGGGCTTTAGCAACAGGTGCTGCACCTGGAATCAAGTCGATTCGAAATTCAACTTGTCTCACTGGGGGTAATCCTGATATGTCCTCAGGAAAGACTTCAGGAAAATCCTTGACTACTGGGATATCTGTGATTTGTTTGGGTGAAGAATTGTGCTCAGTCACATGTGCTAGGAAAGCATAACAACCTTTCTTTAAGAACTTCTGAGCTCGCATACAAGATATGATACCAAGTTTTCTACCAGCTCGTTCTCCTTGAACTATCAGTGTATTACCGTTAGGTAATGGAATGCGGATCACCTTGTTTTGACAGACAACTTCCGCTTGGTTATTAGAAAGCCAGTCCATACCAACAACGACATCAAAGCTCCCAAGCTCAATAGGAAGTAAATCAATTTTGAAAAGATGATCATTCAAATTCAAGGAACATCCTTGAATAACACTGTTAGTTTTGATTAACTTGCCATTAGCAAGTTCAATGACATAAGGAGTTTCTAGATCTACCGTAGGCAATGAAATTAATGATGCAAATTCAGGAGAGATAAAGCTCTTATCCGCTCCTGTGTCAAACAAAACTGATGCGTATAGATTATTAAGAAGAAACGTACCAGTAACAATATTTGCATCATGTCTCGCCTCGGTCGCACCAATCTGAAAAGCTCTCCCCCTAGCTTCAGTTCCCGGATTGGTGTTATTGTTCGGACAGTTTCGTATGAGATGATCAGGGCTTCCACATTTGTAACATGACCGGTTGGTTTGAGTGGTTTGTCGTGGTGCTTGGTTTGGTGTCTGAGCAGGAAAGTTGCAATATTTAGCATAATGTCCAACTCGGTTACAGTTCAGACAAACAGGACATGGTCCCGTGTGATGTAGTGGACACTTATTGCATTTGGGCGCCTGCCCAGTATAAGTTTTCCTCTCAGGAACATTTGCACCATAGTTTTTCACAGTTGGCTTGCTCTGGGTGATCTCAGCCGGAGCCTTCGCCTTGGTTTTACCGAACCACTTTCGTTTGGTACCTTTTGACACATTCGAGGTACCGACATCACTACGACTATGAACCGTCTGAGGTTTCAAAGACAGAGTACCACTCCTTACCGCCTCATTGGTAAGCTTAGTGGTCAAAAGAATCGTATGTTTCAGGGTTGTAGGTTCAGCAGCAGTCACCATTCCTCGTATCTGAGGAATCAGACCCTTAATGTACTTCTCGATTAAAGCGGCTTCCGTAGGAAACATGTCGGGAAGCAAACAAGTAAGTTCATGAAAACGATCGGTGTAAGCAAGACAGTCAGCACCGATCATAGAGTGATTCCAGAATTCCTCCTGGAGTTTTTGAATTTCAGTGATTGGGCAGTACTCTGATCTAATCAGAGTTTTGAAGTCGTTCCAGCCCATCGAGTCAACTGTGGCTGAACCCAAAGTCTTGGCCTGGGTATTCCACCAGGTCAAAGCCGAGTCTTTCAAAGAACAGGCAGCATAAGACACCTTATGCTCCTCCAAACACTGACTGATTTTGAGCTTAATTTCCATCTCCTCAATCCACCTTATAAGACCAGCCGCTCCTTCTTTGCCAGTAAAAGTAGGAGGGTTACAGGAAGCAAAATACTTGTAAGTACATCCCTGTCGAGGTGGATCAGGAACAATAGTAGTTGTACCGGTAGTGGTATGAGTTTCAACGTGACCACCAGTAGCATTATGTTCAACATGATCATGATCCCTACCAGAACCTGCAGTGATATGTGGTTGGTGTTGTGTCAGAACACCACAAGCAGATAGTTGTTCACGCACAATGCGAGCTATCATAGCCTCATTTGTTTCAGATCCGCTTGTACCAGCAGGTGGAACAATGCCTGCTCCAGGGTTCACTGGTGGAGTAGTATGCGTTTCCAAGTTCCCAGGTGGAACTACGTTCGCTTCCGGATTAACATGCGGATCCGGATTTGAGTCAACAGTCAAAGGTGGAATTTGATTCGGTTCAGGGTTTGTAATGTTCTGAGTAGCTCTCTTAGCTGGTCGACCTCGTTTAGGAGCCATTATTCTGCTTACAAGCAGACAAAACTCAGGTCAGTTCAAGAACATTAAAGATATAACCCGTTCTATCACATAAATACAATCCCATTCAGTTACACTGAAAAGTTGTATTAAAGGTGATTATAAGAATACAGTATAACTACATAAATTCAGTCCAGACATGTTCACATTACACACAGATCACACAATTGTTCGTAGTTATACTTAGTCCTGTTATTTCAAAAACATGTTAGAGTCTTACCCAGCTCATTGCATTGCAACACATGTTTTTAAAGATATGTTCATACAGGACTAGGACATGTTCTCACACAAGTTCTCTAATATGTTCTCAGTTCATACATTAAGTTCTCATACAGACTATAGATATGTTCTCGTACAGTATGGCTCTCGTACTGTACTTTAGTTCCAGACACATTCACAATTAGATACGTTCACAATTCAGACATGTTCTCGTACAGTATGGCTCTCGTACTGTACTTTAGTTATAGACACATTCACAATTCAGGCACGTTCACAAGTTAGACATGTTCTCGTACAGTATGGCTCTCGTACTGTACTTAAGTTATAGACACATTCACAATTAGATACGTTCACAATTCAGACATGTTCTCGTACAGTATGGCTCTCGTACTGTACTTAAGTTATAGACACATTCACAATTAGATACGTTCACAATTCAGACATGTTCTCGTACAGTATGGCTCTCGTACTGTACTTAAGTTATAGATATATTTGCATACAGTATTGCTCCCGTACTGTATTTCAGCAAAATATATTTTTCAGTTCGATATATTCGCATACAGTATTGCTCCCGTACTGTATTTCAGCGAAATATATATATTAGTTCAATATATTCGCATACAGTATTGCTCCCGTACTGTATTTCAGCGAAATATATATATTAGTTCAATATATTCGCATACAGTATTGCTCCCGTACTGTATTTCAGCGAAATATATATATTAGTTTGACATGTTCTCATATTAATTCGTTCGCATACTGTTATGTTTTCACACAGAATTGTTTATAGTTCACACACAAAGTTCATTGTACAAACAGATATACAAAAACACCCATATATTACAGTACCATAGTTTTATACATACAGAGTTTTAATACAACCAAAAGTCATAATATACCAACCTAACAACATCATACACTACAACTCACAAACTCGGAATCTATTTATACCAAAATATCCCGCTCTCATAACTACTGATCACTCTATAACACACCATATGTACAACAAGATCATAACTGCTCAGTCCCCTGATCAGCCCTCACCGCAGAAAATACCATAACCCGTCCAACACCATGGCTATAATGACCAACCCTATAGCCACACATAATAACCTAGCCTCTAAGCTCATACCCCCTAGCACCCCCAACATCATTCCTCTCATCACTATCACTCGCTGCCAAAATGCAGCTATCATCCCCTGAATCACGGTTCTCCTCATCCTCTCCTCGATCGTAGCCCGCCAAGCTTGCGAGCCAGCATCCAGTGCATTCATCTGTTCCATCAACAACAGATGAGATGAGAGTATCTCGAACACAGTGGTACGTGTATCTTCCCCAATAGCACGAGACTCTTGTAACTCTAGTCGAGTCCCCTGAAGATCTAAGGTCACCTGGCGAAGCTGTGCCCTAAACTCCGCCTGCTGTGAGGACTCTCCTACCTCATGTACAGCGTGAAACTCATCCCTGAAAGCCAACTGCTTCCGGGGAGGTAATCCTGTGGTCTTGCGGGCCTGACCCCGCATCCTCCTGAGTCCATCCCAAGCAGGGACTCTCTGTGGTGAATGAATATGCTGTCTCTCAGCTACTACATTCTCAGCACGAAGCTGAGAATGTCCGGGTGATGCTACATGTGCTGGTGGTGGTGGTGTAACCAGTCTAGGCTCTAATGGTGAATGTGGTAATGCTGGTGGTGCCTGTGGCACTACAGATGGCGCCCGTGAGGCTGCAGTCGATGCCTCTGAAGGATCTGAATCCGGTGCTGAGCTAGAGCTCGGAGTATCATCCCTCATCACTTGTGGGACTCGCTGATGAACATGCTGTTCTCCTTGATCAGCCATTACTAGTACAATAAAAAAAAATTTCTAATCAGTATCATGACAGAAATATATTGAATGATAAAATTCAACATACACATGATATGAGACGTCCTCCTATCTTAACTTAACTATTCATCATTACTATTGTTAGTGTTTTGCTTGAATTAAATCAAACTAGAATGCACACGTGTTGCAAATTTCAGTTATGCTGGCCACTCATAACTGGAATTTGTACCACCTGATTATCCTGGCTTAATTCAAAACAAGTTTTGTTCAATATTAATGTTCGGTGCTCTCTGTGTAACTATACGAGCCTATGGTTATAGTCTAGGTTTCTAAGTCAACCTAATTCTCTATAACCTGTGGCTCTGATACCACCCTGTCACACCCCCACCCCTCGTCACCTCGTGTCTGGTCTGACGTCACCGAACCGGTTGCGGAAGCATAGTGGTGATGTCTCCGAGGTGAGGGGTGACTTACTTGAACCAATATCATAAGCACACAGATTAACTTAAAGTAATTACATTATCAGGGTGTCGCAATCACAATCACATTACAACTATATTTATTTAATTACAATACTAATTATTAAAGTGCAACTGTTCCAAAAGTGCATTCTCACCGGCTACTATGGTTTACCTGCAAAAAGGATTTAATTTGAAACGTCAGCACAAAGCTGGTGAGATCGACAGTTTAATTTAAAACAATATGATATGATAAGCACGTTCTCAAAAGTTCAGTTCTGGATAACCATGGGACCTGTATCTAGTTCCTTTCGGACGTCTAGTTCAGTTCTCAAGATATTACCCGTCGGTACATATCTTAGTGCCTCATTATCTTAATGTCTATCACACCATTAAGAAGTTCAGGAAACAGATAACAAACATTCACACAAGGGGAGATGCAATCCTCCCAGCGAATGGGGTGTCAACCAATAGTACTATCAATGTTTTCTGCTCGGCCACACATGGGTTCACTAGATACAGTTCAAAAATGAGGACTTTCAGTTCCATGATAGGGTTCAGTCTACAGGCAAAATCCCATGAAATCCCACAAAAGTCTAATGAAATCACACAGATATCATTGAATCATATCATATATTCAGTCAACAGTTTGCAGTGTTACCCCGATGTTTATAAAAGATTAAGAATAAAAAGGGTTGTACGAAACTCACCTGATGATATAATGATAGCAGAATATCTTCCAATAGATAATAAAGAGTAATTCTGCATTTAGTTATTTTTAACGAGTTATTTATGTTCTAGTTTACTGATTAGATCCTTCTGAACGTTCAATGTCAAAGACATTGCTTAGTAAATCATCAACTCGATATTAACTATATAATTAATTAATTTAATGTCATATCATACAATGTATGATAATGTAGGAACCTACATTGCATTATATTCCTAATACAAAGTTGATGACACTCTTGATTAATCAGAATAATCTTTGATTAACCAGATAGTTAATGTTGTTGATTATAATGCTAAAACAGTTTTTAGATAATTTAATGACTTAGGAAGGATCAATCCTTGTTATTGATTACCCAAATATCATGAGATATCACAATGTAGTATCATAATAGATGTAATAACCATGTTAAACATACTAATCTGATTGTTATCATAAACATCAGATAATCGTTCCAATAAGTATGTTAATGATTATGATTAGTTTGAAATACTTGGATTTAACCTTTGCATTTCAAAGATTAATCAAACTAATCACCTACATTGTTATAATCAAATGGTTTAAACCATTATAATCATGGGTATGATTTCATGCAAACCGGGCATTACAACGGATCAAAACAAGGATTTAACCGTTAGAACTTCGTGTTCTTTGTTTATAATCAATCCTAGCCATCATTTAGGCAATAATCAACAATCCTAACTATATCATTACGTTCAAAATCAAGATCTAATCAATCAAAATCAAACCAGAAAGTTTAAACGGATCATTACCTAATCTGACGGATTTCTAACTTCAAAATAACGATCAGAACTTGTTATGATGATCCCTGGTGCGATCCTTAGCTTCAAAAGGCTTGAAAGATGAATTTAGATGATGATTTAAGTGTGTTGGTCGTCTGGTTTGCGAAATAGAAGCAAGAAGAAGAAATAATTTCTTCTTGCATGAAATCTGATGAAGTAGATCAGATTTCTGCACCGCCACATTCGTCGCGTACCGCGACCAGAAGCCCAAAAAGGCTTCGCGTACCGCGAAGAAATCCGGAGATCTCAAATTTCTTCCGTTCATCACGTACCGCGGAGAGCTTCCAAGCCCACCTCCGCGTACCGCGACAAGTCCAGTCGACCAATACTTAGAAATTTTTCTTCGTTTTACAATTCCGGGAAATCCAGGACTCCGTTTTGAACACGGTTTTTGCCCATGTTCATCATTTCTCATCTACTATCAACCTGTAATAATTACAATTATTAAATCAACATGGATTTCTATAACGATCAAATGTGCTCACATCATTGATGACGTAAATTCTCGTATGCAACTGTCACAATATAGGGTATGGATAATTTTAAAACCACTTTTTAATGTGAAAACCCAGAAAACCTCATATAATTAAAACACAAGTAACAAAACTAAAAAAAATTGTAAAACATACGTGAAAACGTAAAAAAATTCTGTCAGATCTGACGCAGTGTTACGTATGTTTTACAACGTGAAAAAAATTTATAAAATATTCTTTTAAAAAATATTTCTTCGGCATTTTTTTGATTTGTTTATAAAAATGTGACCAATAATGTTACAAACCTGTAAAAAAAATTTCAAAAAAAAATACGTCTGTTTTAAATGAGTTTTCAAGGGTTTTTTTTTCTTTTACTAAAATAAGGCTTTTATTTTATTAATCCCCTATATATATATAGGGGATGGTTCTAATGTTAAACATTCCTTATTGCGATAACCAAATAATTACATCTTATTACTTTGGGACCCACATTAAAGTAATCTAAAGGTGTATGTTTTCTCTTATTTTTTATTAATGTAAGTGGCCGGGTCCTACATTAATTAAAAAAAGAAAAAACCACAACCTTTAGATATACTTTAGTGTGAGCATCAAAATAATAATATGTAATTATTCGGTTAACGCAATGAACATGGATTAACATTTGATCATCTCCCAATATATATATATATATATATATATATATATATATGTATGTAGGGGAGGGATCATGAGAAAACTCTTAAATGTCAAGAAAACCTAGAAAACTTTAATTAACCAATCACAACATTTCTTTCATATTTTTTTAATTTAATTAAAAAGGTTAGCTTAGTAATTTTACAAGTAATTATATTTGGAATTTATTTCCTATTAACTACATCAGCATTATTTACCCAAAATAATTAAATCATTTTTTTCCCTTCAATTATCATTAATTGTCAATAATTTCACTACATCTTCTTATTTCAAATTCAATTGTAGAAAAAATTATCCACGGGATGATTGAACTTCTTGAAATTCAATTGAAGACAAAATTAGATCTTCAAGCGTGTTGAATCTACGAATCTGTGTATGCGATCATCACATTGACATTTTTATTGAACCAGAAATTATCGTTCTTGGATGAATTTATTTCAATTGAAATATATTTCGATTCATTTGGTTCCTGTACCGTAAGAATTTTTGTGCATTTTCAAGATTTTTCGTCAATTTTGTGGAATTGTGTATTGATGGAATCAAACGTAAGTGAGAATCAAGAATCAAACGTAAGTGAGAATCAAGAATCGAACGTAAGTGAGAATCAATATTCAAGAAAATATTAAGTTTATACCCAACCTGGATCTAAATGTTGATGTATACGAAGGTTTGATTGTCAAGTCATTTTTTATAGCGCATGAATTGCAGTATGATTACTTATGATTATATATATGTAATCAATTTGTGTTATATGATGTTACTTAACAATGATTAATGCAGGATAGAAGATGATGAGCATTCTAGGTCGAAGTATACTAATCATGTGGTTATTATTGGTTTTGATAATCAGCTACAGTTATATTGCAAGCCTCATTTCAATTTTTAAAGTTCAGAAGTTTCCTCGCCTATTCATGGGACGAACAGTTTACAACAAACCTAGGATCCCATTGTCATAAACTACCTAATTGCTTAACTTGGTATTCCCAAAAGTAGGCTTGTTTTTATTAATTTGACAGAATACTACGAAAACGCGTTAAATTATGCCTGCTATAATGGCGATGTTGCTGCATATATTAAATCAACTTGTGATTATATAGTGGTAGTAAACCATACATTACTTATATGTAATCAACTCTGAGTTTTACATTTTTAGTTTGGTATTTGTTTCTTTGAATTTTGTAGTAATATGACCTTTTTACTTGGTGAATGTTGTTACGACATATTGTTTTATCACATGTTATTATGTTAAGGATTCACGTATTACTCTTTTTAGGATACATATCACAATGATTACATATATGAAATAATAAATATATTATAAACGTATAATCATAATCAATTTTGACATATAATTAAACTAATGTTTACCAATTACTTATAGACAACATTCATATGAAATCGATTGTGATTACATATATGTAATCAACATTTGATTACATAAATGTAATCAACTTTGATTTTTATTTTTTTTTTTGTCTGGTATTTGTTTGTTTGAGTGTTGTATAAATATGAATTATTTACTCAGTGAATATTGTTACAAACATTTTCGTTTTTATTATAGGTTGTTATGTAAATGATATTGTTTACAATGTTTTTAAATAATTCACACATTAGTTCTATACATGTTACTCTTTTAAGTAAACCGTCCATATTGCTTACACTTTTATAATCAACATATAATCATTATCACTTTGACTTATAAATAAATTCACGGTTACCAATTAGTTATCCACATCTATCATTGAAATCATTTTTGATTAAATATATGTAATCAACCCTGATTAGTTACATGTAATTATTTCATTTATGGAATGCAACATATAACTTCGTTACTTTAATTTGATTTTTATTCAAATAAATAATAATAACATACCATGAGATGCAATACTTACTTTTATTTGTATTTGGTAATAAAAGACATGGTTCATATAAGAAGACTTGATTATATCATTTTGACTGGGGTGATTCATTTATGAGCCAACAATACAAAACTCTGCATTTTGTGTTTGACTACATATACGTATACTATATCATCACATTAAAGATAGCATAAAAATTTGATAATTAGAATTTTAATATTTAAAACTACTAAGAAATTTGTTTAAAACAATTGTCATCAAAACAATAATCCATCAAAAACGAATATTGATTACTTTCCTTTTCCAAATCATTAACTTCCTGCAACACCCTATCTTTATGCTTGTTAATCTCTGGTGTTATAATCTTACATGCACACTTCATTCTTAACAAGCTGCATTTCGCGTTCTTAGCTTTCTCGTCTTTCGGAAAGCCACAATCCCATGACCTCATATGATTCCCTATAAACATCTACGTATGCCTCATCACAGAAACATCTCAACTTACAAAATTCTTGGTGGTAGCCCAGCTGATTTTTAGCTTCTCAATTTCACTTGATTCCATCTCATTGGCTTTTGGGGTGACCCATCAAATGTAGATACATCAAGAATATATGTTTTTGCATAAATGTAATAGCCACACATTACACTACAATTGAAGAATTAAAGAACAAAGAGTATTTATAACACAATATGTGATTAAATATTTGTAATAAAATCAATAAATATGAGTTAGTAAACATGTCTTGATTACATATACATAATCAAACTGATTACATATTCAACAATATTACAGAGTGATAATATTAACATTTATACTACCACATAAACTAATTTAACATAAATTCAAACTCAACATACAATACTACTAATCCATTTAAACATTTTAAAGAATTAATAGTTTAAAACACGATATAACTATATAGTGATTACATAAATGTAATCAAATACGTTTGGATATTTTGTGAAAACTAAACTGTTGTCAAAATGCATTTTGATTACATAAAAGTAATCAGTAAAATATAAACTTAAAATCCCCTAACTATACATTCTATTGTATAATAAACCCTAACTTTTACAAAACAGAAATCTAACTCTGATTACACAGTGTCGAGGGAAAAAGTACAACAAAACTCTTCAATAACACATGAAATTTTAGTTATAACAATACCCAATGAAGATATTAGTTGATAATTAATCACCTCAGATTACTAAGTGGATTTTCGAAAAAAAAATAACATTCTTTTCTAATCTGATGAAATCGTATTCAACCCTAATCCTTCTTCCGTTTCAATCCCTCTTCCTTCGTTGTCTTCTACTCATCTCTCTGGTCACCGAAATCAATTTGATGTTTTTGTTGGGAACTTTCCAAAATTATGGAAACAATCACGTTAATTACGGTTATTAAATCCACCGTTTCTAAAATGAGTATAAATCAATTACCCACAATACCCTTTTTATTTATTTACATTATCTTCAAACAAATAATATTTACAATAATGCCATTATTAAATCTGGCCATTGATTTCTCTAATTAACGGTTAGATGAAGGTTTTCTTGGTTTTCTCAAGTTTCATAGTTTTTTTAGAAGCCTCCCCCTATATATGTATATGTATATATATGTATGTATGTATGTATGTATGTATGTATGTATGATTGCAGCTCATAGATGATATAACATAGCATAAGTATGAACAATATGTCGAAATACACGGTTAACATAGAATTTGATTTCTTAAATATATAGGCTAAACCCTAAGATGTTTATTGTGATCACCAAAATTACAAATTAAGGTATTATATATAGAATCGTAACGTTAAAAGTAAAACAAGCATGCGAAGTATAATAATTAAGAAATGAAAATGCCACATGTGTACTTACAATAAGTTTAAAGATGAGATAGTTACACCCATTTAATTACAAATGGAATGGAGTTAATTGTAAGGAGTCGAATGGCTTATAAATCAATCACATTTTGTAGTTAATTAACAATCGCATTTTTTTTTTATCAAACTTAAAAAACAAACATCATCTACGATTCATTCAAATGAAACTAACAATTTATAAAAACAAAAAAGAACTTTTTATGTTCACAACTAACAATG
This sequence comes from Mikania micrantha, assembly GCA_009363875.1. Taxonomy (NCBI): domain Eukaryota; kingdom Viridiplantae; phylum Streptophyta; class Magnoliopsida; order Asterales; family Asteraceae; genus Mikania; species Mikania micrantha. The sequence continues at coordinate 108,749,149 of CM018680.1, forward strand.
ATTCGTAATTAGTTAGCAACCCTATACATACACAACATATACATATATATAGGTTATAGATAATTTTAAAACCCCTCTTTAGTGTGAAAACTATAATAACCATGTAAAAATAATGTAAAAAACGTTTTTCTTCTGAATTTTTTTACAGGTTTGTTACATTATTTAGCACATTTTTATAAAAAAATTAAAAAAACGTTGAGTAGTTATTTTTATAAAAAATATTTTGTAAAACCATGTAAAACATGCGTAACATCTGTGCACAGTATTACGTATGTTTTATGTGAGTTTATAAAATACTCTTTTTAAAATATTTACTTGACGTTTTTTTATTTTTTTTATAAAAATGTGCTTGATAATGTTATAAACTTGTAAAAAAATAAAAAAAAAACGTTTTTTACATGATTTTCATGGTTTTCACACTAAAGAAGGGTTTTATTTTATATTTTCCCTATATATATGTATATATATGAAGGGGGACGGGAGATCACATTGAAAACTTCAAAAATCAAAATATTAGAACTTACAAGAAACTAATCAAAATGGTGTTAGAACTATTTTCAAAGGAAAAAACAAATGTCTATATTGGGTAAAGTCTAGGAAAAATAAAAAAAAGTGAAATTTGAATTGGTTCAGAAAGATTTGGTTGGTGACAAAAGGAGTTGCATTTGTTAAATATTGATGAATAGTTTACTTTAAAACAGTGTTTTAAACCCAGACCAAACCGGCCAGTTGGATCGAGTTTCAGCCACTCAGGCGGTCTGATTATGTGCTCAGAATCGTTTTGGATGAACCGGCCGGTTTGAACTACTGTTCGACCGGAAAAGGACGGTCCCGGTGGAATTGATGCTTAGCTATATATTTGGATATTTTTTATAACTTTTATTATATATATATATATATATAATATGTATGATGTCATCCGATACTTAAATCATGTCCGACCACTGATCAGTAAAGAGACCGATCAATTCAACGTTCGGTCTGGTTTTAAAACATTGCTTTAAAAGGATATGACTGTTCAATTGCTAATTACCAATGAACCCTCATAGACCGTCGTAAAAGGGCGTATGCAAATATAAATTTTATAATATTTATCATGTCATCTATTTTTTAAATTTGACCCGACAAGTCCACAGGTAAAGTGACCAGTTTGATGTTTGGTTTAGTTTAAAAACATGGGTGCTAATAATTAATGAGTACAACCCATTAATTAGTTCTATCTTCGGAAAGTGATTCAATTCGCCACAAACTCAAAGAATGAAGTTCTACTAAAGGGTGAAAGCGAGATTGTTTTAGGGATAGTGATTGTTCATCTTGAAGTCAGGGTTGTCTCAAGCCTTTTCTTCGTTGTCCTAAACCGGTATAAAAATTGTGATTTTTTAACGTATTTAAAAACCATCATCTTTTATCTGAGTTTAAGACGCAACGGATTTGATTCCGAACCTTACTAGTATGTTCTTCATTCCCTTTCTCTTACTTCTTTCCCAGAGCTACTAGCTCACTTCACTCTCTATAAATAATAAAGACGGGAAGTCACTAGCTTCTTTTCCTCATAACCAACTCACTACATGGTCAAGTAAGTCTTTTCAGAGACTTTCTTAAAAATAAAAAAAAAAAGTATTATGTAAAGACCATGAAATAAGGGTTGATCCTATTCATGCAAATAAAAACTATATATTGTTATGAAAGAGAAAAATATAAAGCATAAATCATAAACAAAATATTAAAACTAACAATAAATTTTAGTTCTATCAAAATTCGGTTTAATCAATAAGTGGATTTGTCTAAAAAATTTGAGAGTTAAAGACCCCTTCATTTTAAAGGTCGATCTGTGAGCCGGCCTTGCTCAAAGCAATACGTTGAAGTTTTAATTATTAGTATATATATTAAAACACAAAACTTAGTTTGTGTGTTAAAATACTATTCCTCTTGGTACGAACATATATGCGTGTGGTACAAGCGTATGATGCGTAAATCCCCAAGCATCGGTTCCGATGAGAGAAAAAGGTTCGGCGCATCACGCAATCTAGGGTACCACCCCCTTCACAGTTCACGCAATCGTCGCGTCTCTTCGGAGTCACCATTGTTGGAACTTGGAATCGAAGCACCATGAAAGCACTCGGCTGCCGCTGCATCTCATCCGAACCATCCGAGACTGAGAGACAATCTTCACGACTTCATGAACCATCCGAGACATCCCGTCATCCGAAGTTCGAAACCATCGGTGATCGGCCATCTCTCCGTGTTACAGCTTACAGTTACACAGTTACACGAAGTCACGAAGTTCGATGTCGTACCCAGCCATCCGAAGTTCGAACCCACGAAGTCACGAACCCATTCGATTTCAGCCAGTCATCTGAAGAACTAAACCCACGATTCCACGAATACTCGATTGCTGAATGCTGATGAGTGATGACTTGATGAGGACATGAGGTTCTAAATTCTTTACTTGATTAATTCTGTCTTCTGTTCGTATTTTTCCTAATTGGATTTGGCTAATTCGTTTCCTGTCATCCTGTGTTTAAGTGTGTTTTGCTTGATGCCTTGATTCATTCAAATATTCAATCAGTTGTTTTCTGATTAACTATGTTAGGTTTTACTTTGTTTACTGATTTAGTGATTTGATGATTTAATGATTTGCTTCCGTTTGTTTACTGAATTACTATATTAGGTTTTATTTAGGTATTGTTTACTGAATTATTGATTGCCTCAATCTGTGTATACTATATTGTTTGACAGTTTGAGTGTTTTACTTGATTCAGTTGATTGATTAATTTAGCCATTTAAGTTTTCCTTAGGTATTGTTTTGTTGTTTTAACTCCACCATCTATAGACTTTTAGTTTATTGTTGTCGGTCCCAAGTCCGGATAAAGGAGGAGGGTTTTAAACATAACTATTAGGTTTGTTGATTACTTTGAAATCAAAATTAAAGGAAACATGTTTAATTTGTTGGTTCGTGTATTCTGCTATGTTGCCCAATTTGATTGTGTTTTCATTCTTGAAACAAATAAGTATCGGTAAGGTGTTTTTTAGTCTGATGAACTACTAGGGTGTGTTTTTGGTTCATTAATCGTATGACAGATTGATTATGGTGTGATTTGGTCGGAATGGTAATTAGAAAATTAGCTATAAAATAGGTTATAATGGAATGTGATTTTATGTTTTACCTTTCTGGAATCTAAAACATGTGCTTTGTTTGCTTAAATACAACAAAGAATGTGCAAAATAAAATAAGATATTATGAACAAAGTGGAGCTTCTTTCATATCGGAAGAGGTACAAAATGATGTCATTAGTTTTAATTTCATTTTTTAGCCTATATAGCATCTACATAATTTAATTGAATTGATCCACTATTTCACATGCAGATCATTCTGGAGTTGCACAACGATAGATGCCAAAAACATGCCTTCAAGTTTGTTGTTTGTAGCTATACTCTGGTACATATACAACATAAATTTATAGTGATTGACTTTAAACTATTCATTGTTTATTCTTTTGATTCATTAGATGCTTTTTACCTTGAAACAGATCCATCACTTTTTTCATGTGTATGAACACATGTGTGCTGGCATAGAGTTTAGTTCCAGAAGATATGCTAACGTTTAGTTTGAAATTATAGCTAAAAGATGATACAATTTATATATAACAATGGGTCAGTATTTTAGAACAATCTATTTCAACCCATATCAATTTTTGCCAAAACCCATTTTGTCCCGAGCCAAGGTGACCTTTATTGCCCACAAGCTCTTAATTTGCCCTTAGATTCTAATCTAAATTTGATGTATTGGTTTTGAAATTATATATTGGAGTAGATTGCAATTTTAGAGCTTGGAGATTACAATACCATGGCAACCGTGTTGATGAACCTGACTTGATCAGGTTCTTAATACACTCTTTGATTCAATATTAGATTTGATTTATTGATTTTGAATTTGTATATTGGTGTGGACTGCAATTTTAAAAGTTGGAGATGACAATACAATAACTGGATTGATCAATCCTGACTTTATTAGTTTCTTAATTTTCCTTTGATTCTATTTTAGATTACAATTTTAAAGCTCGGAGATTACTATACGATCGCAACCAAGTTGTTCAATGGTTTCCTAAGAAAGGGCCTGAAGGTGATTTATGGAGATTTGTTATTCCTTCTTCTCCAAGGTGCTACAACCATATAAACTTATCTATATAACAAAACCGCCGCAACGCGCGGGTCGTTGTTTCTAGTTGTTTTTATTTTACAAACAACCTATTTCGAATACCATAATCTTGTTTTATATAGAATGCTAGAATTATTATCAAAATATAACATTGTTATATATATGAATTAGTAGGTGTATTGTATATCAAAAATTTATGTGTGGAAGTTTGCCATTTATATATGTCTAAGCAATGTTTTAAAAACCGGTTCGAACTGGCCAGTTCGACCGGTTCAACAGCTTGCTGGTTACTAATCCGGTACGAAACCATCCGGTATTATGCAGTTTCCTTCGATCAATCGTGCCGGCGGTTTAATCCGGTTTTACCGGTATTTTCGGTTAAAAAAACACAAAATTTCGGTTTTTAAGTGATTTTCGGCTTTTAAACGATCGTGAACTTAATGCGTTTAACACGTCAATGTCATAATCCTATTATACACTTTTATTTTAAAAAAATTATTAGAATTTGAATACTTTTAAATTGTTTTGAATAAATTTAAGTACTTTTTAAATTGTTTTTAGATGAATTTGTATACTTTTTGGAAATTTATTTGAGTATAAGTTGTATATCTATATAATTATATGTTAGTTAATGTGTCCGGTTGAACCATCCGGTACAACCCGGTTCAACCGGTTAAACCATTTTTGAGTCAAATCCGGTGCACCTAAAATACCGGTTTTTAAAATATTGTGTTTAAGTTTCTACAATTTACACGTGTATATAAACCTGTTAGGCTGTTAGGATAAATTTAGAGAGGAATAGGAAAGAAAAATAAATTAATTTTCGAAACAACGTACGGATCATTTTATTTTATTTCATATATACACACACATATGTGTGCATCTATATATTTCACATCTCTTCTCTTCTCAACTCATATGAAAAACTAAAAAAATATGCATGCATACACACACATAACATATCACATATGTGCATTAATTTGCACAAAAGACCAAATTTCATAATTTTTTTAAAATAAACCATAAAAATATTAACAAAGCATACATTTTGATCCCTTTTTATAACAAACAGTACGTGAGTTCAAACGATATCGTGCAATTATTAATGTTTGTGTTTAAAAAAACGTGTGCGTCCCTATAGGGATCGAACTTATTTCATTAAAAACTATTAAATATGAAAAAACTAAAAGAACTAATTATAATTTATAAACCACATGTTTGCAGAGTTATAAAAATAATTTTCTTTTAAAATAAAGAAATTTACTTTTATTTCATTCAAAATTTATAACTAAAATTGTTTCTTTTAATTTTCAAGTAAAAATAGTTATCAATTAAACATCGTGTGTCCGTATTAACTCTATCTAGAATGTATGCATGTCTATTAATATTGAGAATCTTTTTTTTATCTACCCCACCCAATGTCATTTTGAAATGTTTCATAAAAGTGTTGGAATAATTTTGTCTACAGGGGAATCTCATTAATCTATCAATTATTGAATTAATATTTATTTTAAATTAATATATTTATTTTCCAAATTTATGACGTACAAGTTTATGTGGAGATTTTAATTAGAAGTGCGAACATTAATTTATCAATTTATCGAATTATTTCTCAATAATTAAATTATGTGGACGAAATTCTTATATAGAAATTAAGGTTACGTGGTTTTGTTTTTGATCTAGAGAATATGTTATGCACATATAACAATTATTCAACTTTCGGATCGAAAAAATAATTAAATAAATAATTTCAGAAATTTCTCATGTAATTTAGTGATTAGACCCTAGCTTATCACGTAAAACAACCAACTTTTTATTTTTATTTGAATAATATCACTATCATAATCCTACCTTATTAAACTAATATATGTTATTTACTCTTCTCTTTTTTTTTATTTTTATTTATTTGTACGAAACAGTACCTCTGCTAAACAGTTTTGTTATTAGTTTGGGTATCCACTGGTTTCATTTTTGGGTACCGTGATTCGTGATCAATATGTTGGTGTATGGTATTTTGATTTCATATATATAAATATTATATAGGGGTCAGTTAACGTATAAAGGAGATAAACCGTGCGAAGTGTAGGAAGGAATAGAACGTGTCATGTGTCAGCTAAGTAAGGTTTTATCATCATATAAAATAACGGATCATATTTTATAAATCATGGAACGTAATTTAATTAAACATGCAATATCATGCAATATCAAGTACCAACTGAATAATAACGTACCAATGAATATTACTCAATGTAAGTCATCCATAAAGATTTTTTTTAATCGATTAAGAAGAAATTGATTTTGGTGTACGTACGTACCTTTTCTTGCCTTCATTTTTATTCTACGAAATAATTTAGGATAAAAAATTATACGTGTGATAGATATTATGGGAAAGACAAACAATACTAACGATAAATATTATTTATTCTTGTTTTAGCGATGGAGCTAGCTAACACGAATCTGCTGATCATTTAGCTAAGCGTGCGTAGGTTTGATCCACAAGCTAGTAATTAACCAAAACCTGTTCACACTACAGAAAAAACACTTTTTAGAGATGACAAAAGTCGTCGCTACATGTCTACTTATATTGTTGTAGTGGCAGAGTAAACCTGAGCAGCCTAACCCATGACTAATTAATATATATGAAAGGTTCTGTTATTGTTAATAATTTACGGCAGGACCATAAAAGGTTTCCTCAATATTAATCTTTAGCAGACAAATATGGATATCACATAGACAAACATGGAACCCTTAGTGTTCATGTGTCTTATATATATATCAAGACCCTTTGACCCTTGTGTCTATATATATATATATATATATATATATATATATATATATATATATATATATATAGGTGAATGGTATGATTAATATGTGATGGGAGTTTTTATAAGAAAAATGTAGTGCTACCAATTAATTATAATGACTAAAAAAAAAAGAATAAAGACCGATTACCTCTTAGGTTAGTCACATCTAATAAGTAGCAACCTTAAAGAGCAAGATAGCACGAAAGAAATCAGAATACAAAACCTAAAAGTAAAATTTCAGCTGCATTAGCTTTTCGTTTTTTAATCTAAATATATTTTAATTAATTTGAAGGCATATGCTACAAATGGTTGACTTAAAAAACCATCTAATATAGAATATATATAAATCAATAAGATCGAAATCTTATAATGTCAACTATAAATTTAGGGGACTCGTGAGTTCCATTTGAAGACAAGTTAAACCTTTAAAATTCAAATTTTATCATATTAAATAAGTAATTTATCATATATACATACTGTCGATTTTTAGTGAAATCTATGTTTTTATTACTTTCTTTCATATTAAATGTTAATGACTATAAATAATTAAATATTTAATTAAATAAAATTTTCATATATTTATTAAAAATTAATCATAAAAATTTTAATTATGTCTTATCTTAAAATATAATTTTATAATTCTAAAATATTAACCTCTTTCATTTATAATAATTAAATTATAGTTTTTACATCACCAATGAATGGTAATATGCAACATATAAATTTTTATAAAAACTATTATCATACCAACATATTAGATTTATTCAATTTACGTAACATATGAATTTATAAGCTACTTTTTAATAAAGAGCAAGCTAGAAAACAAGCACAAATGCTCAATAAGAAAAAATATGTAATAATCCCAAAACCAAGTTATCTATTCTTCATATATAAGTTAGGCACTCGTAATTGTTCACACACCCATCTTTTTTAATTCAACACATTCACCGACCATATACATCTCATATAAGTCCACAATCATTGACACTCACACCAATGATTGGTCACGTATAGAGTTGTGTATAAATACCCAATTATATGAACTGACAAATTCTAACATCTAATGATTGTCTCATATACTCCTCGTATACGAGACATATAGGAGTTGTGAGGTTAGTGAAGTGGGTGTGTAAATAACCCTGCCCATAAGTTATAGACCGCAGAATTATGATAAAATTATATTATTTATAATAATTAAATAGCCCTACAATTATTATATTAACAAAGCGAAAGACAAATGGCGCATACAAGTTCCAAGACATTCTTGGAAAAAACCTATAAAAGTACTCCAAAAATTATATTAAAATAAAAAGTAATATTGGAGAACCAGTTGTTCACTTATTCTCGTCTCTAAATTACATTCTTTGTCAATTTAACTAAATAATAATAATAAATAAAATAATAACAATGATGTGAAAACCCTAAATATATCATAGATTTGTAATTAATTTGGTCTCGATATATAGTTATTCGGCAAATGCTATAATACTTTTGCTGTGATTGAGTGAATCAAAGTTCAAGTCTCTACTGGAAAGAAGGATAATTAACCCTAAAATCTCTATAAAAACCCCAAATAACATATATTATCAAACCCGGCCATATATGCGAAAGATTTTTTTTCTTAGCTAGGTCAGAAACTGCAAATATATCCTGGCTAGTGAGATTAACTAAAACAAAAAAATATTGAAAGTTATTACGTACCCAATTTAAATTCCACCAGAATGATGACTTTTGACAAACTCCATAGACCAATTTAAGCATCAATTTCAGATATGGCAACAGAAAAATGGGTACTCACTCAACAATTGCTTATAAGTATTCAAGATCCATATGCAAACAGTCACATCCGTACGTACAAAGAAGGTGCTTCATGATATATATCAGATCGATATATGTATTTGCAGGAGAGATTTAAGAGTAGACATCTGCCAGCAACTAAAACCATACCAAGCTAGTCGGATGCTCATTGATCGACCAATCCAGAATTGAAAGTATTAAGAGCCAAGCACCAACATAATAAAAGATCAAAAAAACAGTTCAAGGTGGTTTTTATGACATTGCTAATCAAAAAAGAACATACATTAAACAGATCTAAATTTTGGAAGAATCTAAGAGTCATTTTTGTTGATGTGAACTTGTGAATAGTTAAAGAATAAGATGGGCCGGACAGATTATTTTCTTATTAATAAAATCAATGAAGAAAAGGGGAAAAATTATAAATAAATATATATATATATATATATATATATATATATATATATATATAATTGCCTGGAGTTGAAAACAAAAAAGAGGGTGAAGGAGAATGATAATATATTAATAATAACAAGGAAAAGGAAAAGGAAAAAGAAAAAGAAAAAGAAGAAGAAATTAAGCTAGGTAGGTGTTATTTTTCTTTTTCATGCCAACAAACAAGCATGGCTACACAACGCCTTACTATGTAGAATTTAGCTCTTTGTTTCTTTGCTATATGACTGCACTTCTCTCCGAATGTTCGGTTGCACGTGTCTTGCACGTGCCTGTCACCGCCACCACCGCCATTGTTGTTTCTGCTGCTGCTTTCCTCCACCTCCATTTCTACAAATCTATCAAGTATGCCGGCCACCAGATGCTTGTTACCACCACTTGCTCCCTCTCTCTCTCTCTGTTTATATATATAAATATAAACACACGCACATATATATAAATTTAAGTATGTATATATATATACACACACACAGATATGAATGATGAATATGAGTGGTGATAGATACAGAGAGAGAGAGAGTAGGAAAAGGGTAGGTTTTTTTACGGCAATATATGGTGGTCATAGGTTTTATAGAGTTAAAAATAAGGAAGTTGTAACATGGTGGGGTGGGTGGAGGTGTTTGAATACGAGATTGTGTAAATGTGTACGGATTAGCCTTTTGTATTCAAACTTCAAAGAGAGAGTTGGTCGACAGGAGTCTGACCTGTGATAATAACATATTTACTTTCACTGCTATTCACACATTTGTTCATTATACAAGTTACCAACCCTTTTTGGGGCCGGTAAATATATATAGATATATATATCGAACACATCTCCCTTTAGCTACCTGTACGACACACACACACACACACACACACATATATATATATATAATTTATTTCCATAACTTACCGGTGATTCACATCCTACTTTTTTTAATTCAACACCCTTACCAACCTTATACACCTCATATAAGTCTATATGCAGCGTATAATTCCGCGTATACGTCTATACTCCTCGTATCGAAATCCAATCATTTGAACTGACAACCAATGGTTGGTTACGTATAGAGCCGTGTATAGGACCTATATGATGTGTATAGGTCTATACACCTTGTATAAGAGCCCAATAATTGGCACTGATAAATTCTGACTCCCAATAATTGCCGCATATATGTCTCGTATACGTATATGTCTATACGAGACGTATAATGGGTGTGGAGTAGGTGTGTGAAGAACAACCCTTTCTTAGTTATTAATTAGTATATGAAATTGCTTAAAAACCTCCTTAATACATTACAAGGATGAATCAATGAAAAATAAATAAATACTAATTATTAATCATTTACCTAGAATATATAATATTTATTTATAATTAAATTTATTTAAGCATTTAAAAATATTTTATTTTAAAATAATTATTATTTAATAAGAAAAAGATATAGAAAAACAAGAAGACGCCATGTAATAATTTATGTCATCTTTTTTAGTATGAGCGAGAAACGTGAAACAAAGCTAAGAAAGAAAGCATAAAAATATGTTATGTGTTTTCTGTATTTATTCTTTCTTTACTGTAGATTTAGATAAAAAAAATTCTATAAACTTATAAAGTATAGTTGAACTTTGGCATTTGTTGATTGCTAGATCTTTTGTTTTGATCCTTTGGAAAAGATACGTTTGAAGGGAGAACGTAAAAGGATGAAGCTCAGCGTTGAAGGACGAATGATGAATGGCAAAGCTAGTCAAAATTATAAAGAATGTGGTAATATTTACTCAAATTTAACTAGAAAAAGTCCTGCAAGTTCAGCTTACTGGTTGGGGCTTCACCTTGTGACCGAGAGGTCATGGGTTCGATCCCTGTCAGGGGCAATTTAAAGGATATCCAGGTGAGAGAATGAATCTTGAGCTTAATCTCGGCGTCTAGATCAATGGGGGACGAGGGTTTACCCATTCCAGGGGGTTCGCGCACATCTGGTGTGACCGCATCTTACCTCTGTCTGGTGAACACTCTTAAAACAACATACCTTGTATGTATGGTCGCCATAACAAAACTAGAAAAGCCTGTAGATCATTATAAAGCGATGACATATTTTAGGTTTACGGGCCAGGGGCCCAGGGCCATCCCACTTGGTTTGCTCATTAAACTCCAGCTTAGGGCCTTCAAAGGACAGGGGCAATTAAAAAAATGGTTATATATATTGTTAAATGTGAATTGTGATTGTATAGTAGAGAAAAAAAACACTTAAAACACTATCTATATCATCTATTTGAAATCGTAAAAATAAGCATGTGATTCTTTTAAGTATCACATGTAAACCCCTCAATCATTATATATTCATTATTGTGTAATAGTTATTTATTACTGTGTTTACATTTAGTTAATTATATAATATGTAATTCTCATTTTGTTTTAGTTCAAGTCATTATATAATATGAATTCTATCGTAATGTTTTACATTTTAACTTATTTTGTGCTTTTATCAATGCTTTTTATATATCAAATAAATGTATTATTATTTAATTTTTATGTTTTACAAATTAAAAGTATACAACTGTTTTACTTTATCATTTTGTTTTTTAAAAAATCTATCATTTTAAAAAACACATATTGCATGTTACTATACTATATGTATTTATCATTATGTTTCTGTTTATATCATTTGGTGTTCTTTTGTCATTTTTTTTATGTATTGAATATTTTTTTATCATTGTGTTTTGTCTAACACATGCAATATGTGAGTTTATATATATATATAGGGTATGGATAATTTGAAAACCACTTTTATTTGTTAAAACCCAGAAAACCTTATGTAAAACATACGTATCAAAACTAAAAAAAATTGTAAAACATACGTAAAAACGTAAAAAAATTCCGTCATATCTGACGCAGTGTTACGTATGTTTTACAACGTAAAAAAATTTTATAAAATATTTTTTTAAATATTTCTTCGGCGCTTTTTTGATTTTTTTTTTATAAAAATGTGCCCAATAGTGTTACAAACCTATAAAAAAATTTTAAAAAAATACATTTGTTTTACATGAGTTTTCAAGGTTTTCTCACTAAAATAAAGTTTTCATTTTATTAATCCCATAAAAATGTGTCCAATAGTGTTACAAACCTGTAAAAAGATTTCAAAAAAAAATACGTTTTTTTACATGATTTTTACATGGTTTTCAAGGTTTTCGCACTAAGAAGTGGTTTTATAAAATATTTTTTTTAAAAATATATAGTCGGCGCTTTTTTGATTTTTTTTTATAAAAATGTGTCCAATAGTGTTACAAACCTGTAAAAAAATTTCAAAAAAAAATACGTTTTTTTTACATGATTTTTACATGGTTCTCAAGGTTTTCGCACTAAGAAGTGGTTTTCAAATTATCTAATGTGCCCAATAGTGTTACAAACCTATAAAAAAATTAAAAAAAATACATTTGTTTTATATGAGTTTTCAAGGTTTTCTCACTAAAATAAAGTTTTCATTTTATTAATCCCCTATATATAGATATATATATATATATATGGAATGAATAATAACCCACCTTAATTGAGGTAACCCATTAACCCTGGCAAAAAACGCTCAAATCGCAAATTTTTTTTCATTGTTTTTTTATGCAAAAATAGGGGGGATCCTTTTTTAAGCGTTCGTTAATTCACAAGCGTTAAAAAGTTAAACGAAATGTAAGTTTGCGTTACACTGCGAACATTTATTTAAGTGTCGCAGTGTAACGCAAACTTACATTTCGTTTAACTTTTTAACGCTTGTGAATTAGCGAACGCTTAAAAAAGGAGCCCTCCTATTTTTACATAAAAAAACCATGAAAAAAAATTTGCGATTTGAGCGTTTTTTGCAAGGGTTAATGGGTTACCTCAATTAATGAGGGTTATTATATGATCCCTTCCCTATATAGATATATATATATATATATGTATAGGGAGAGGTTCAAATGTTAACCCTCCCTTATAGCGTTAACCGCTTAACCCTAGCGTTTTTTGCCCGAATCTTAGTTTTTTTTCATGGTTTTTATTATACATAAATAGGGGGGTTTCTTTTTTGTGTTTTTGCTAATTCATCACCGTTTGGAAGTTATAGTAAGTGTAAGTTACTTACACTTACAATCCTATCAAATGTAAGTAAATGTAAGTAAGTGTAAGTAACTTACACTTACTATAACTTCCAAACGGTGATGAATTAGCAAAAACACAAAAAAGAAACCACCCCTATTTATGTATAATAAAAACCATGAAAAAAAAACTAAGATTCGGACAAAAAACGCTAGGGTTAAGCGGTTAACGCTATAAGGAAGGGTTAACAATGGAAACTTCCCCTATGTATATATATATATATATATATATATGTATGTATGTATATGTATATTCATTTAAAAGTTGAAACTTAGAACTCTTGAAGTGTCATAGCTAGGGACTGCCCAAAGCTACTACGGGACCTCGATGGACATTTAATTTCTTAGGTTTTATTTTATTAATTTACTAGGTTAGTTCCCGTGTATTACACGGATAAAATAAAAAAATATAACGAATAATTATCAATGAAAATTTAGAAAATATAAGATAATTTTTAATATAAAATAGGATTACAATTTCGTATTATTTAATATTTTAAGTATTATAATAATATCATTATTTCTTTAAACAACTTTTTTTATAGTTCTTTTTTCCTTAAACATTATGTTCAAATAATTTTTTTAAAAAATTTTATAATTTATAATAATTTTTAAAATTTTTTTTATAATTTGTAATAATTTTTTTAAAAAAGTGTGTTTTTAATATTAATATATTTTAATGTATTAAAAAATCTTTTTTTTTTTAAAAAAGAATGCATAAAAAGTATATTTAATATTATTATTTAAAGTTAAATGTATTTAATAGGAGGAGTTAAATGTCAAAATGATCCATGTGTTTATATCGAAAATGCCATTTTAGTTACTAAATAAAATTTGTTGCCATTTTAGTCCTTGTGTTTTAATTTAGTTGCCAATATAGTCCTTATAGTTGTCATTTTAGGGACTATATTGGCAATTAAATTTCAAACACAAGGATTAAAATGACAACAAAAAATTAGACGAAGGATTATATCGGCAACTAAATTAAAAAACAAGGATTAATATGGCAACAAATTTTATTTAGGGACTAAAATGACATTTTTGATATAAACACAGGGACCATTTTGGCATTTAACTCTAATAGGAGAGAGAAGCGGGAAATGAATTTTGAGATGCTTTAAAATGATGCCATGTGGCATTAAAAACTTTTATTTATTAGTATAGGTAGATTATTATTATTATTATTATTATTATTATTATTATTATTATTATTATTATTATTATTATTATTATTATTATTATTATTATTATTAGATCATTTTAACATAATCTCTCTCTATCTATGGAGGAATATTAGAGAGGACAAAAGCTCGAAAAGCTGTAAAAATCAATGTTTTTAGAAATGGACCGGACGTCGAACAAGTCTTCTTACCGGTTCAGAGGTCCGGTCGGACCAGATTTAAAAACTGGATGTTTTTACAAACATTGTAAAACCGGTCAACCACCGGTTCGCCCAAAACAATCTAGAACCCCCGGACCGGTTCACCCACCGGTTGCCGGTTTGACCGGTCCGACCGGCCAGTTCGGTCATGTTTTTAAAACATTAAAAGAAGCACGTGACATATGATCCACCACTCCGGAAACAAATTCTATGTGTATCTATAAATATGTTTGTTTAAGCAGTGGGGTCTTAGAGCATGTGCGACTGCACAGGGCCCATTATTTTAGAGGCTCTAATTTTTAAAAATTTTTGTTATATATTGTATATTTATATATATTAATTTATTTTACAACAAACACATATAATTTACATTCCAATTTTTTAAATATATTTAACCCAGTTACGAATTTTATAAAAGATAAAAGAAAAACTTTTTCGTTAAACATTTGACTCAATAACTCATTACTATTTAAAATTTGGTCAAAAAACAAATTAACTTACTTCATATTTAGTTATAAATTAATTAGCACACACGGACACATAGGGGCTCATTTTTAGCATTCAGTCATTCACACAGGACACCAAATTTCTTAGAGACGACCCTGTGTATAAAAGCGTCATAAACAAAGATGAACCATTATGAACAAATGTAAATCGTCGTAATTAAATCTAAAACACCATGACGGCGATCTAAAAATGTCAAACATAAAGCATTAAGTTCATTTGTAAAACACCATGCTCGAGTGTAAAACATTATCTCTCAATTAAACGAGTACTGTGACCAGAATATAAAACGTCATGTGTAAATCATCATGCTCTTGCCCGTGTGTAAAACTTAATGCCTAGTTGTAAGGTTGTAAACGAACCAAATGAACACCTACTGATTAAATAGTGACTGGTCTCGTATAAACATCGTATATAATTTATACGCTACATATAGGCATATATATAGGAGGCGTATATGAGTTTAATCATTCACACTAAGAACCTCTGATAAACAATGATTGACTTCCTATATGCCTCGTATTGGCATGTACAAGGGTGTGAAGGCCGGGTATAGAAAGTGTGAGAATAACATGATCATTTTAATTCCCCTCACATGTACATATGTTTATGTAAACATGATTATGTTACATTAAATTTTATAATCATGAAAAAAATAACAATATAGAAATTAAAAAAAAAACTAAAAGTTTAAACACAAATGTGTGACATTGGTCAATTTTAACATTGAGAATGCTTAGAGATTTTTAAGATAGAATAATAAGTATTGTAATGTGTTTTTGTATTAATATCTTAACATTTAGAATTGTGTCAAAATTATGACGTAATATGCTATAATTTTAAGATAGATATATATTCCATGTCATATGATGATGTAGAGAAATATTTTTACTGAAATATCGATCCTTTTAACTAAAAATATATAATATGTTTGATATAAGTCATAAAAATATATATTTCGTCATGATATATTTAAACACGTCTGTGATTAAAGCTAGTGTTGACGTTTAAGTCGACAATATGTATATATTTAAAAACAGGATCACTACTATTATATATTATATATAAATTATAGAGGCAAATGCTAATACATAAGAGGAAACTTAACTACATAAATTTAATATTTCAAAAAACTAAATTAATTTATAACCTTCAAAGCTCAAAAGTTTAAACCAATTAAGTCTTTCGATCATATATGTTAAATATTGGTAACGTGAAACTAACTTATTTAATAAAAGTTGTGACTCTAAATATAAATATAACGGATTTAAAATTGAATAACAGGGTAATTTAGTTTAAGAGAAACAAAATATATGTTAGATTTTTTTTTGAACGGCGAAGGTCTCAATCGTGTGAACCCACTGTTTCCAGGTCATGTCACCAAGGTCTAGTTACATGAACCTCCCATGAGTCACCACAACCACCCCAGAGAACCCTACTGGGAAAACCCCCGACCCCTCTCAGACCCCTATTTCGCTGCCGAAGGGATAGTAATATAAAATCAAATCAGTCTTTCCATCTCATCATCAGATCATGAGTTCTCTGAACATAGTTATCAGAAAAGATGCAACAAACTCCCACTTGCTAAATATATCTCAAAATGTATAGAAATAAATTTGTAATTCTTTTTAATTGATGAGTTTATTTTATTTTCTATACCTCAATAAATACTAATTTAATGTCAATAATTTTGGTAATATATTTTAAAACTCTATGTCACACCATAACTTCAGTTTAATTAAAATGCATGATTTTCTTTATAAGACTATTAAATATATAGGTTATGATATATTAAGTACAATTGACCCTTTTAATAAAATTAAACCAAACACCAACTACCTAATTACATACCCCATACATACTTAAATTATATGAACCAAATAACTAACATGAGAAATTAAATAACAAATTAAAATTGAATTCAAGACAACAACAAATTATATGAACCAAATAACTAACATGAGAAATTAAAATCGGATTTATTGATAAACATGTGCTTTAGAACTTATAAAACAAATTGCGGTTTGTCATTTTGTTGTTTCTTATACTCGATCAGCAATGTCTTTATAAATTAAGTTCCTTAAAAGAAATCTATTTAATGGGCTTGAATGTATATTGTTCTCACTTCTTCGATCAATTGCAAAGGCTTCTTGAGCTTACTAGCAATGATGTGAGTATATATAAGCAGATTGGTCTTGTTAACCTTGAGAAGACATCACTAGCCAATTTTATCACAAAAGATCTTTGTTTTTTGTTGTTCGGTACATAAATAAGATTGACCTTGTCAATCTTAGCAAGTCTCAGTAAGCTTGGTTGGTCCCGAGTGAAGTAAAACTCATTTTCTCTCAATAAATAATGCCTCACCCTTACACTTTTTTACATTGTATTTGCAAGTGAAAACCACACTTACATCTCATCATTTCCTTTCTCTATCTACAAGAGTTAGGGCTCTTTGAGCCTTTTAATGATTATTAAGAGGGTACCTCTTAATTATTCATATACTTTTAATAATTAACAGTTAACATTAAGTCTGAATATTTAAGAGGTAACAGTAAGTGAGATTTCTTAACCATTCAAACTTAACGTTACTTTGCAGCTATTTGAAGGCTATGAAGCATTATGATGTAGTCTCTTAATAACCATTAAGAACATACTAAACAGTCCCTTATATCCCCTACTTTTCATGCTATGGTCCTTTATATGAACATGAATTATCAACCAAACTTTAGGCAAGGTCCCGATCCTTAGAACGATGAGGATAACACATCTACGCATTTCTCTTTGCTAGTTTTGGCAACTGCACTTCTCTCATATCTGATCTAATAATTACTTTTTCTCATAGTTACGTATTCTTCACTTTATTATCTTGTATATATTACTAAAATGAGTTCGAGGATATTCTTCATGGACCCCTCTAACATAGATTTTCTCTATTGTTGCAGCCGAAGTTCATTCTCGGGATATCTAGGTATGACTTAAATGGATATCAAACCCAATCCGGATTTGTATGCAGCAACAACTGGTATGCTTGTTTTCAAATATTTACTGTATTAGATCATGAGTATTCTTGAAATTTTTTGATATGCTAAAGTGTGGGTGATCGAGTCGTTAGAACTTAGAACGCACAAGAGGTGTAGAAGAAGCCACACTGGCTATTAATTGTTGAGATGTTAACAAAGCCTGTTGAATTATGCACCAAAATAATACCTATTAATTCATACGTGTCTTATATTCTTGTATGGCAACAACTGGATTTCATGGGCAGACCTACCTATAATATATAGATCGGGGTCACATAACCTATCAAATCTCAGTTCATTAATGTAGTGTAACTGACGAAAATTTTTGACATAAAACTTTTTTGAGTAACCTAATAAAAAAATGAGGGAAGCAAGAAACCATATTACATATTCGTTGGTTTATGGTTAATTAAAGTTGTTTCTTATTTTATTAGTGACAACTATAAGTGTGTGAGATATGTTTTTCTTCAATAAAGCATGTTAAAACATAATTACGTAATAAGATAGGTGATGATTGTATGATTCTTTCATTTTTTAAATTGAAAAGGAATTTACAAACGTTTCAGTCGAATAGATGATTGAACGTTTCCTAATTAAAGATGAAACTCTTAGAGAATAGCTTTAAAACATAAGATTTTTATTCTCAATTTCATTAACATTGTGTTTTTATTGTTTGTTTAAATAACAATATTTCGGTTATGGTTTTTTATGTTATTATTTTATCTGACCCGACACAACTTGTTGTCCTAACACAATCCAAAAATTGTTACAATGAGTTGATAGAAATAAGAGTATTGGAAATATATATACCCCCATAGAATATATATATATAAAAGTAGGTTCACATACAAATAGAGTTTTTTTTGTAAAAATGATAGGAACCAATAAAGTGTTGACATGCGGCATTTTAATTAATTAATATAAAAGGGTAATATAGGCAATTTGTATTTAAATGATTTTAAAATTTTGCATTAAAATAGGAAAGTGGGTAATTAGTTTAATTATTCAACCTATTCCAAAAATTAACTTTATATCACGTATTATCATAAAAAAAAAAGAATTTGTAATCTCAGATACGAATAAAAAAAATCACAGGCATTGAGTTTTTGAATTGCATTTGCAAAATTCGATGGATGCGTACGTACAAATGGACGAACCGACTGAAAATATTCTATCATGTGCTAATAACACATATTAACACATATCACAACAAACAAAAAAGATTGTTTCAGGCATATATTTATGTATATGTGCTGATATATGCTAACATGTACTAATAACACGTATTAGCACATAGAAAAACATAGAAAAAAGTTTATTAACATGTATACGATTATGTGTATGTGCTGATATATGCTTAAAATGTATTAGTAGCACATATCAGCACATAGCAAAATAAACAGCCACCATTTTCTGATATATGCTTAAATGTACTAGTAGCACATTTAAATGGAGAGTGATGTCAGCAAATTAAATTAAAAAATTCCTTTTATACCCTTATTTCCATTTTAAACATCATATTAATTACTATCATTCTATTGAATCTTTTATAACCATTGATGATAACACATTAATGGTCCAGATCGTTTCTCATTGTTTTTACAAAACTATCCATTTGTACAATAACCTTACTATATATATATACTATTATATAATACATATTATAAAGACAAAATAGTAATTAATTTAACTAAATCTTTTAAAATTAAGAGTTTTACAACTCTTAAAGCACACTGTACAATTTTTAAATCTAACCTAAATATTTTGTTTCTCTTTTCACTTTGTCCCACATTGATAGTTTTTAAAATTTTAAGTTAGATAAAGTAATTATAAAAGAAAAAAAACCCTGAAAACAATTGAATCAATTCTTGACATTTTTTGTCCATTTGACCTTTTATGTTTGGAGTTAAAGTCAATTTTAGTTAACTACTAAATAATTTTTTTTTGTTCTGGTTATGGCTCAAAACCGAACCAGACAAATCTTTAAAATACCCAACTTATGTGTTGCATGTCCCGCTGCATCGCACGGATACCATGCTAGTATATATATAGATCCCTACAGAAAAAAAATGAAACCAACCATGGAAATTTAGTCCTGCCAAGTTGGCTGTTCGAAGTTAACATTTGGTAGCATCTTAATCACATTCAGAGGCTACCTCTTAATGGTTCATATTATGTGAATTGTTAAAAAATATCCTTAAGCCTGAATGGTTAAGAGGTTGGTAATGGTTCATAACCTCTGAATGGTTAAGAAGTAACATTAAGTATGAATGGTTAATAGGTTATGAACCATTCATATTTAACCTTTTATTGTCATTCAGATGCAAACAAACAAACCCTTACTTAACAATGTTGTTCCTCATAAATAATTTCAACTAGAATTTGGAAATTGCGTGTGCGCCGAGTCCGGTATATTAACGCGAAGCATATTACTTCTTTTATATTGATCCAAGTAATTAACCATATATGTTAATCAAATGTTCGATCAACAAAATCGCATTGCGGCAAATACATTAAAACATATACAAATTTCATGTATTAAACTACAGAAAAGTTTAACATGTTTGAAAGTTTACTTAAGAAAACAAAATCTTTTATGTTCACATTATAACGAAGACTTTAATAATATTCGAAACCCTATATAAAAATGAAAAGCTTGTTACAGCGGTGTTGTTAAACTTAACAAAAATTAACACATATATATTTAAAGATTCTAAATAAACAGATCAAATATGGTTTAATGGTTTTCTGTATAAAATCAGGTTTTTATAATAAAGATACAAACCCTATACACACATGAAAATATTTGTTTTCTTTAAATATTTGCTAATAAGGTTTAACTCAAAAAATCTTTAATAATGTTTCGTGTACAAGTATAATAAAATTTTAAATAAACAACACTATAAAATTTTTTGAAGTTAAATAGAATTTTTAATTTTTAAATGTAATTGTTATTTCTTATACTCTAGCTAATATGCATACGCTACTGTGTATTGAGTCCTCAAAAGCATTTGAGTAGTTTGGGTATGCTCTATGTTTATATACACATACACATCTACTAACTCTAATAAACAAGTATTTTTAAGAAACATGTGTCGTGTTTTAGTTAAATCTAAAAATATTTTTCCTATTTCTCTCTCTTAATTAATACTGTTAATTTTAGTAATTAAATTATATAATTAAATATTAAAAAAATAATTTTCTTATTCAAATAATTTACTAATATATTAAAATTTAATAAACAATAAGAATAATTCAATTATATCTTATCCTAAATATAATTTTATATTTTTTAAATATTGCTTATTATTTAATTTTAATGAATTATATTTTCTATTAATAAATCCGTGTAATACACCGGGTTTTAAGCTAGTAAACTAATAAATGAGTATATTTATGGAACACTTGTCAATTTTTTAGCCTCCCAAAATTTTCATTTTCCCTTCTATTACTTAACCCAAGAAACCCCTTATTTTAGATTTTCAATAAATTAAACACAAATCCTAATTCTTGTATTAAGTGATTTTTACTTGTACGATTTTTTTTAAAAGATTATCTCATTTTTGATTATATATACATTTAAAAATTTTATGTTTTCTTATTACCCAACCCGTGTAATATACGGGATTCTAGGCTAGTACATAATATACGAGGCTAAAGCATGAAATAGTTGCACACCGTGCTTTAAAAAAAATTGTTTTTCTGAGTGAGTAAAACTTTTCAAATCTACCGCTTTTAATAAAGCAAAATTTCCACGTACATATTTCATTTTTATAAATTTTGCTTTTTTTCAACTCTCTTCTATAAATTACATTTAATATTAAATAATAATATAAATAGCAAATATATTTTTATACATTTTTAAATTAGATTTTTTTAAACGTTAATATTAAAAATTACTTAAAAAAACAACTTATTTTAGAATATAAACTTTCAAAAACGTAATTTAAAATGAATTGTTTAAACAAACAATTATAAAAAAAACTTGGTTCATATAAAAATTCTTTTCGAGAATATTTATTTATTATAAACTTTTTATTTTTTCTAAAAGTACAGATTTAAAATGTTTCATATTTTAAAAAATTGATTTTTAGAAAAATTTAATATTTTGTAAACTTTAATGTAAGTGTGTTTTTTAATAACTATATTTTACTTTTAATTTACTAGAAACTCTTTTGCAATATGAAAAAGAAGTATATAATATTATTAGTTATTAGATTTATAATTATTTAATAAAATAAAGAATAGTAAAATGAAATTAAGATTATTTTAAGTGACAACAAATATATATTATTTTGGAGTATATAAAATTTGAAAACAACCGTACCTATCTAAATTAATATTTTTTTTCTGAATGTATAAAAAATGAGAGCAATCGTACCTATCTAAATTAATATTTCATCACGCTAAAAAGCGCAAATAATTTCGAGTCATTTGTTGAAGTGCGGTCTACCGTTTCCCAACAGATCCCTTCCCCTCGTGCGGCTACCTTTTCCTGTTGCATTTTCCAGTTTTTCAACACTTGCCAATAATACTCTACTTTACAAGACAAGCATATATAACCACCCTCCATCTTTGCCTATTTAACATATTTAACCCCTTGGTTAGTTCTCTTCAAAAAGCATACATACTTTTACACATTTAATGTAAAAATCTCCTTAGCTAAAGCATATAGTTAAATTAAAGTGAATCAATTGTAAATTTATAAAAGTAAAAAAAGCTTTTTCCACTCATAAATCTTGTAAGAAGGGACGATTTCTTAGCTCTTTCTAATTTATACTCCAACTCCATCATAAATCTCATAAAGAACGATGTGTATGGATCTATTTTCATACTTTCTTGTGTTTCACATATATATTCGTTTTGGTCTTTTAGAATCATACTAAACTTATTATATATGTTTTTTAATATAATAATATATGTATTTAATTTAAAATCAGATCGATCTAGTCATGAATCATTTGATATATTAGCAAATGGTTCTATATCATAATCATCATCATCGTAATAAGTGTATTTTACTATCAACAAAGTTAAGGTGCGTAAGGTCTTAGGATGCTAAGAAGTAGACAGTCTTACTTCTATCATGTAGAAATAAAGATGTTGTTTCTAATAAGACCTTTGCCTCATGATAACTTATTAACGGCACAACCTAACGATTTTAACGTTATTTTCATAAAAAATAAATAAAATAATGTTAAAACTCATGTTATTTTACTTTTGCCTACGAGGCCGACACATATACATTATATGTGTGTATCGCAAAGTAAAAATGTTATATAAAGTAAAATAAAATATTATATTTATGTACATATATGTTTCTTTCTAACAGGTATTACCTATATATATAAAAATCAATGTCGGTTGGTTTGCGACGTCTCAGTTTCTGCTTGGTTCTTTACTTCACAATTCTTTGGTTTAATTGTAAAGAATTCACCACATATGTTAAAGTGTTGGTGTAGTTGAGTTGGCAATTTCATTGTAATCTGAATTTATGAGAAGGTGTTCGAATCCCACCCATTCTTTTTCATCTTTTTGTTTTAACATTAATATTTTTTCCCCTCGTCTTTTTAAAAAGTTTGTAAAATACAATTGATCCTCCTTAAGTTTATAATTTATCTCTTTGTTTCTTAAATCTTCACCCTATGATTTCGGGGTTAACATTTTCATCTTTTTGACTCATTTGAGTTTCTAAAGTTTCTAATTTACCCCTTTTTTAACTTAACTAAAAGTAACATTTTTTTACGTGCTTAGTTTACGTAATAGTCAATATAAACTCTTTTTGATACACGTTTCGGTATAAAATTCTCCCTGAAATAAGTTCGGTCACATACAATACCGTTTTGTTTTTATTTTGTATACGTTTTCTGTTGTTGTATGTTTCGGCATAATTTTTTTAAGAGACATATTGAGTCAATTATATTATGTTTTCCATTCACCCTGATAAGTTTGAAGTACTACACGTTTTGACGCCGTCGCAACGCACGACGGATAACTTTACTGGTATAAACACATTTTGCAATGTCTGTACTTCGAGCATGTTGACACTCACAATAGTTTTTATATTAAATGATTTACTCTTCTCTTCAAATAATTATGGTGCGGTGCCTTAGTGGTAAAAACTTAGATGATATGGTATTGAGGTCATCGGTTCGACCCATGTAAAAAAAACCTTTTTTTCTTTTTTTTTATTTTTTGGTTTTTTATTTCTTTTTTTTTCGTTTATTTCTTTTATTTTTGTTTCTTATGATGTCAAGAATTTTCTTATATTTCTATATAAAATTTGCATTTTAACCTTCTTATATCGAGACATGCTATGAATAGTATGACTTTATTCGGTATGATTTGTTGTTTTATATCGTAGCGTGCATTGAGATTTTTCTAATATTTTCTTTTTACAATTTGAATTTTCTTATATTTTAATGCTAAAAAAATTCTACTAGAATATTTATACCGTAACATACGAGGTATTTTATTAGTGTTTAAATATATTTTTTATATTATAAATTTCTATATCGTAACATACGACTTTTTTAATTAGTGTTTAAATATATTTACATTTTGTTTATTATAGTGCTTCATCCTCCAATAATTCCACCAAATTTTCCAACTTTTTTTGTCTTTTTTTCTCCTTTGAATTTTCTTATATTTTATATTAAATAACTTTTATTAGATTTTTTATTCCGTAACATCTAACGTATTTTATCATTTTTTACAAATTTTTACACTTAGGTTATCTACAATTATTTAACCCCGTTTTGTGTATCACATTGGGTATTATAATTTTTTTTGCTTTTTATTTCTTTATTATTATTTGTTTTGCTTGCTTTTTTTTAGGTTTTTTTCTTTTCGGTTTTTTAATATTATTTTATTTGTATTATCAATGTCAAGTCATGCTTATGTTGTTATATTTAAACATAACGTTAATGAGCCACATCAATTTTGCATGTTTCCTTTTTGCTCTTAATCACGTGTATGTCAATGCTTACAACGTTTAGATTTTTTACTAACATTTTTCTCAAATTTGCAGTTTCAGTGTTAGGCCATGTTTACATTGCAAATTATGAGGACAACGATACGTTTTGTATGCTTAGTCATTTATGTAGACGCTTCTTTCGTTTAGACTTTATAAAAATCAGTTCATTACCCGCGCGAAGCACGGGTCAACTTGCTAGTTTGCATTACATTTAGCAAGAATATTATTTTTTGGATATTTAAAAGATTTATTATATATTTAACATTAATTATTTTGAAAAAAGGAAAAAAGGAATTGTGATGAATTTTCAATGTGGTGGAAGAAAAGAAGAGATTGGAGAAGAAAAGGTCAAGCCAAATTTTGAGAGGGTAACACGTGCGTGTCTGACAATAATAAGTTGGCGTGCAAGTATTAAAGCAGTGAGTACTAGCATTATTTGTTTGTTCCACGTCGAGCAGCACATGTGTGGGGCACATGTGTTTGACGCTCACTCGACCTCTGCGTGTAAAGCACTTAATTTATGAATGCACTCAAAAAATATTCAGGTTCATGCTTCTTAATCAAAAAATGTTGCCACTTAAACGCATGAAGTGTATAACAGGTTGTTAGAATTTTATACAAAACAGAAATCCTGGTAAAAACAAGTTATAAACAAACAAAATTTTCTAAACGTTTGAAATAATTTTCATTCATAACTCGAATTAACGTCTTCCTCCGGTTGCTAACTTATGAATAAATCATAAGAGAATGTGAATGGTTCTGTTTGAGTCGGTTTTAGCCCAAAACTATAACGATAATTGAACATTCTATTAATTAAACACAAATTGATAACCGTAAACAAAAATTATGATTATTTGTGAACGCTTCAGTTAATTCATAGATTATCTGACAGTTGGTGGGCAACCTATAAGATTTCACGTAGTCAGTGACTCGGTGGAGAAAAGTGGTAGTCGAGCGAAGTGAGTATTGGTACACCGGTGTTTACTGCTTAAACGTTTGAGACAGTACTAGTGCACATGTTTATTGCTTGGTTATTGCCTTATTAGTATTGGTATTGGTACACCGATGTATCAATAACATTGCATTTTTGTATTTTCTGTAGGAGATGGGTTCACGTTTTTATTATAAAACAATAATAAAATATACATAATAACGATACACTCGTTATTCGTAAGAAATAATTTAGTACATTACCGGTTACAAGACTAAAATAAAAGAATATAAATTACTAATTTATATACGAAACATGTTTTGATGCATTTCTTCGTTGGGTACTCCAAATAGCGAGTCTTCAATCAAGCATCTTGACGAGCCGGTCACAAATACTTCAATACGCTTATGTCTTCCACCTAATATTTTTCATTGACATAGAATAAACATGTTGATGATTATGGTTGAGGCACGTATTCAATACGCTTCCCTTAAAACAGATTTCGCGCCTCCTCTCAAGACGAACACGTCTGTCTCCTAGGGTACAACAACCGAAACAGTATGTGTACTGTCGGGATTAACCTAGCACTCGAAAAAATATTTTAAACAAGAGCTTGAAGAGTTGAGAAAACTAGAAATTCTTCAAAGTATGTGGTAGATTGTATGTAGCATTCTTGAAAGCATCAAGTAGCAATCAAACAAGACACCAATTGTCTTGTATTTATACTACAAGATTGGGATTCCAAAAGTCTTGAATTAATACATATAATCAACACATAAAATATGAAAAGTCTTGAGTAATTTGAAAAGTCTTGATTTTAATTCAAATTAAATTTGATAATTAATCAAATAACTCAAATTTACAACATTTTCTAAGTTAAAAATATTTAAAAAAACATGCATAAGTAAAATTATGTGAATATAATATGATTGATCTGACACGATATATTAATGATGTCATGATTTATGAAAATTAAAACCCCTACTATTTTGGTACTGTCCATAATCGTACGTACCACATAATAATATTATGATTGTAATAACACTCGTACATCTTTACTACGACTTAGGTGTGAGTTAAGTGCATATATATATAGTACGTACATACTCTAGATTAAGTTCATTTTTAGGTATACATAACTGTACGTTTTGGGGTGATCGATCAAGGCATGCATAATCAATTAATACCTAAGCTACATATCATGAGTTCATCTTTCACTTGTCTTTTGGTAATTTGACTACGTAACCGAAAAATCTAGAATTGTGACAATTAAGAATGTTAAACGATATGCTTATCCTAATATAATTGTGACAATTAAAATGGTTAAACTGTCAAACCACAAGAAGCGTAATGACCATTTTTAAAAGTTTGAAGCAAAAATGTTAAAACTGTCAAATCATAGAAAGCAAAATAGAAGTTTTTCTTATATTTTATTTGTGTGTTGGATGTTTTAAATGATTATAAATTATCATTAGCTGTCATTTTATTTAGAAGCTACACTATGACTTTGCAATGTATGTCAAATTAGTTGATGATATCAACTTTCATGTTTTTTTGGCAAATGGTTTTTTTAGGAATACATGTATATATGTACATTGTATTGTACTTCAATTCTGAAGAGAGTTCAGTACTAAAAGTAATGATTGGTAGATCTAGAATACGAGGAACTGAACAAAATAAAATGAGTTAAATGTTGGAACTTTATTGACTTTCTAATGTTGTTGTAGTGTAGAAAAGAAACAAGGATACTGAGATTAATTGAAGGAAAGGAAGACCATAGGAATGAAGAATTAAGTCCTACAACATCATATAGGATCATGATTGGTATAATAGTCATTCTAAAATCAACATAAGGAAAAAGGAAAATGGCTCACTAGGAATATTAATACTCATCCGCAGGGTGATCATCTTTATTTAGTTAAAACAATTACACTTTCTTAAATTTCATATTACCAGAATTACCAAGCATATATGTTTATATCAACTTTGATCAGTCGTAAGTCGGTTGTTCTATGTAATTAAGGTATAAGGTATGTTATTCTTTTGTCACGCAGATGTGGAGAACTATGAAGGAGAAAATAATTGACATGAACAATAAATATCATTCTTTTGTGATCGAAGCTCTTTGCAAAGCATGGGCGGACCTATTTAGAAACCATAGGGGTCGGCCGAACTAATAAATTTTTATCACCGACACTTATCAAAATTTGATGACCAGAATGAAACCCAATTTTAAACCTAAACTAATACCAAAATAACTTAATATGTATTACCTGTGGTAAAATTGAATTACCAGTTAACAATTTAATTCAATAAGCAATCACTCATAGCCCAATATATGTTTATTTGTTAAATTTCTTTCTTTTTTAGCAACAATTTTCTATATTAATCTATCTTCGATAGGCTGGAATATTTGACTTAAAGAACAACACTTTAACTTCAACGGTTTTGTCATTTAGACCCAACCTAACCCAACCCATCACCTACACTTATTTGTTAGATAGTAAATTTTTTATGTGATTTTGTCATTTAGGTGTAATTTTAAAAGTTGAAGCTTGTTATCATGATGAGAAACTTAGTTGATTTAAATATAATTTGTATATTTAGGTAATATGGAACAATTTTTTTTAAAAAAACTTGGACTATCACCTTTTTTAAATCTTGAGTTTGTTGATTTGAATATTATTCCTACGAATCCTTTCGAAAGATAACAAATTTTATCATTTTATCTTAATCAACAAGATGAACGATTTAGCGTTGTGATTTGATTTACTTGTATTTTTTTTGGGTGATCACCCGACCCTATTTGAACCGGTAAAAATATAAACTATTTAACGATGGACATCGCGCACAAAATATGTCTGACCCTCATGAAAAATATTCTAAGTCCGCCATTATTGCAAAGGAGGAGTGCAAGCATTTTTATGTATATATAGCATGGCTATTTACAGGCGATTTCCTCACAAGTAATGTTTTTTTTAAGTAAATGAATTCTTTTTTTGTGTTATCATTACGATTTTGTTTGTAAAAAAAGTATCAATAGAAGTTCAAAATTAGGGACTTTTACTAAAGAAGCATAGTGTCGCTTCAAATACGATTTTAATGTTACATGCCACCGTAGCAGTTTTAGCGTTCACACTATACTTTTGCTTTAAAAGGAAACTATGTATTCTAATACGTGCGTATAGCATAGCTACTAATATAATTTTGTTGCAATATAGGTAATTATGAATAAGAAAACCGTGTTCGTTAATTAGGCCATAATATGTACCCAAAGAAACAATGGTAGAATTTGATGGAATAGATTAATCATAACAAAAACTCTGAAATATTATTTTATTTAATTGCTATTGAATTGTTTGCATTCAGAAGGATAATATACCAGAGAAGGGCGTTGAAGCTACAAGCTTTCCAACAACCCCAAAGGGTACGGTTTTTTTTAGCGATTATTTGGATCACTGACGGGTAAAAGACCCACCTGATCATATTCATATCCAATAGGAGGAAACCCACCACAGGTGAGAGAAAACCCCTAGTATAACATGAAACATCTATTTTATCTATGTTAGAACTTGAGCCTGTGACCTTCCTAATATTGAAGTTACAAGTTACCTCCCCACAACCAATTAAGCTCAAGATCATTGGTCCATAAAGGGTACGTAATTATGTTAATTGCCCATAATTTAGATTCACACGCTCGAAATGTGAGCAAGTCAAAATGGTAATTACACTATTTAATGTATTTTGGAAGCATAGTCGAAGGGCTTGAAAATTAGAATAAAAAATTGGAAATATTCATCTAGGCTTTCAAGTTTAAATCAGGGGGAAGATTAGTTAACTACACGTAAAAGAAGAGAATATGTTAATTATATATATCGGCTAAGATGTTCACAAGTTGAACCGAACTGATTGAGTATATGCTATTGCTCGGCTCGTTTATAAATCGAGCAGCTCGATCAGTTGTTCGGATTTGCAAAATCACGCCATATGTTGTGCTTATTGCTCTGCTCGTTTTGAAAACCGTTGGGCTTGGCTTGGTTTGGTTTGGCTCGGTTTCAAAATAATATTTAATGCAAATACAAAATATTTATATCAATTTTAAACTTAATAATTAAAAAACAATTAGTTAAAACCACATATAAATTCAAAACAAAAAAGAAGTTTATAAATTAAAAATTATCATAATACGAAAACATAAAAAATTTAAAATGTTTGAATAGTTTATCAACATTTTTATTCATTAATTAAAATAAACCATCATTATCATTCATCGTTGAAACTTGTAACATATTAGTGTTAATAAAAAATTAGCATTACTTTATACATCCATAAGCGAGGGAAACAAGCGGAGCAACTATCAAGACAAGCGACGAGGGAGCTTACCTTGGCTCACGCTCGGCTCGTTTCAAACGTAGTGAAATTCTAATTAACGAGCTTTTTTAAGCGAGCATCCAACGATGAGTATTTTGGACAACCCTAATACCGGCCAACTCATGAAGGCTAACTAGTTATACAGGCTTGAGTCTCTTGTTTCTAGTAAAAATTACAAATTGCAAATATTTTTGATCGAATTGAATAAATACAAAATTTTCGTCTTCATGGTGCAAATAATTCATTTATGCAGTGCATACAGTCAAAAGCTGCAGCATGGTTGCACACTTTATGGTCCAATTTCTGGTGTGCGGTACAAAGAAAGTTATTCCTAAAACGTAAATAGCAGTAATATTATATATTAAACAATAAATTTGACTCTTTGAATCACAAAGGTTTTAAAAAAAATAAAATAAAACCAAATATAATCCAAAATTTATAGATGGAATATGAAGCTATGGTTTGGCAATACATGGTGCGGGGGAGTACAATTGTACAAATTTGTTATCGGAGTTGACTGTGTTGATGGTGGCGGTGACTGCAACAGTAGATGGACGGAAGATTCCAAACTTTTTCCCCCTAATTTGAAAGGCATTCTATTTCTGATTGAATTTATTTACTTAAATGAACTCAAGTGAATTAATTATGATCGGATATATATATAGGGGTAAGATCTTGTTTTTTAAACTTATGGGTTTTGTTTTTCTAGAAAAATTGTTTTATATAATTTTTATTTTGAAATCTATTTTTTAATATATAGCTTTGATTTATAATTTATTAAAAAATTATTATAAATATAAAAATGTATAACTTAAATCATTGGTTATTTTATTTAATTTAATTATTTAATATGAAAGATAATATATAAACATTTAACATGAGAGAGAATTAGATAACATGGTTAGAATGTGACACATGTCAAAAGTGGTTTAAGAATTTGACAAGTGTCATTTGAGTTACTTGTTTATTATAGGTAGAAGATATGAATGTTCAATTAATAAACATTGTTACTTGAAAACTAAAATAACAAGTTATAGCGAAATAAAAGAGAAACACTCATTTTTGGTAAATATTTTTCAAATCACATAGTTTGGTAAATACATTTTGTAACAATGCTCTTTTGAAAAAAAAAAAAAAAAAAAAAAAACCGGTTCTTGTTCGTATATATCCTGCCCTTGTTACAAAAGAAATGTTATGTTTTTACTTTTATTTATTTATTGTCACGTAAAAGTAATTTAAATTCACCAAGTGACATTTATGTATATATATGTAGCTGGGCTTCGTATATAAGACGATATGTTTTATTTACCTAGTAGAGTGTGATTTAGAGTAGTTGGTTTGGTCCATTTACCAAAATACTGGAATATACTATGAAAAAATTGTTTATCCGATAGTTACATATTGAAGTCTTTTGTAGCACAATAAATAAAATTAAAGAGTTGCAATTTATTATTGCTGTTTCAAGAAATATGCATAGAAGGAATTGCAATTTCGAAATAAGTGGGCCGTGGAATGATAAAATGGGCTTTAATTTAATAAATTCAAAGCCTAGTCTGTATATATAAAAAAGTCGACTCTGGAGTTAGATTATATAAATTGATGAGGTTCTGCGAATTCAGTCTATTGGTTAGGGTTTCATCTTGTAACCGAAAGGTTATAGGTTCAAGCCCTGTCAGGACATCCAGGTGAAAGAAATAATCTTGAGCTTAATCTCGGGTTCTTGACCAATGGGGGCGAGAGTTTACCCATTCCAGGGGGTTTTCGCGCATCTGGTGTGGCTGCGTTTTATCTCTGTCCGGTGGGCCCTGTTAAGACAACATATGTGGTACGTAGGACCGTCGCCGTTCAAAAAAAAATTATGGGCTTTTAGTGATAAAATGAGCCGTGTAACTAACAAGAAACTGAGCAAACATTATTGACTGAGGTTGTTGACGGCAATTTAAAGAAGATTTGCACGACTCATGAATCAACTATTAAGTCTTTTAATTGATTAACTAAATTGACTTTGGAAGTGATTTTTGTCTTTAGAATCATGTTTTTGTGATGTTTGTTTTCCTTGTTTCTTAATTAGATTGCAATTTAGTTTAATTCTAATCAATCATCATTTTGAGTTTTGTTTTTATAATCAAATAAATCGTATAATACTAATTACATGTTTTGATTCATAATACGATAACCAACTTATCTTAGGCGATCTTATCATCGGTTACTTGAGGAGGTGAAATCATTAAGCTATATATGGGTTAAACATAGAGGAAAATGGAGGCTACTTACCTGGGAGGAGTGGTGTGCTTTTTCTTTTTAGCTGTTTTTGTTTATTTATGTTTTCTGTTTGTATTTGGTGTTGTGGAGTTTAGCATCTTGCTGGCTTCTTTGGTGTTTTCTTTTGATGGTTTAATGAAAGTTGCAGTTCAAAAAAAAAAAATCTAGGTTAATAAGGCTTTTCTATGACCAGACAAGAGTCATCAACATTAATAAATCTATCAAGTCTTGTTAAGTTAACATTGATTATTATAACCCTTTAACTTAAAATTAACAGTAAAAAAAATTCCAATGCCCTCCATGATTCACCTCTTCTTTCTTTGTAGACAGCACAATCCTATCCGTTTGACGTTAACTCTCTCAAGCAAAGTAGTGTCGGCATCGCTCACCTCCTTGGAGCTTTTCTTAGTAGTTACTTCCTAAATCGTAAGGAACAAGCGGAGATCCTAAAGTGGGCGATGAACGCAATGTGATGCTTTAATATACCCTTTAAGCTTTTAAAGTTGGTTTGACATGATGAGCAGGAAGTTGTTGCTTATGGTTGCTGGTTAAAGTTGACGAGCGACTAAGTTGACTCCTGTTGGTGTTGATGGGTAGGCTTTATTAGGTTAATTGATATGTTGTGAATTCATATTTCATTGAATAGCTTTGGGAACAATATATACAACCCTAAAGCCTAAGAAACAGGAGATATACAAGGAAGGTGAATAACAACCTTTGGCTACCTAGCTAAGACTAAATCAATACAAATAATCTTTAAATATGAAACAAATATGTGACAAAAATACATTGACTATGATAGTCAACGTATATCCTCAATACGCCCCCGCAAGATAGAGGCTCCATTGGAGACACCTATCTTGGACCGAATATGTAGAAACGGAATGCGTCCAAGAGGTTTTGTTAAGGCATCAGCAAGTTGATCTTTGGAGTTGATGTGAAACACTTTGAGGGCGCCTGCAGAAACTTGTTCCCGAACAAAGTGATAGTCAAGTGCAACATGCTTCATTCGAGAATGATAGACAGGATTGGCACATAGTTATGTAGCTCCGGTATTGTCACAAAATAGCTTGGGCGATTCTTGAACAAAAACCCCCAGTTCAGCCACAAGATTATGGACCCAATATAGTTCAGCAGTCACATTTGCAAGAGCTTTGTATTCAGCCTCGGTAGAAGATCGAGAAACTGATTTCTGACGAGCCGAGAGCCACGATATAATGTTGGAGCCTAAGTAGATGAGGTAGGCAGTCGTGGAGCGACCTCCGTCATTGATTCCTCCCCAATCAGAGTCGGAGAATGCAGTGAGATTCAGTGAGGATCCTCGGTGAAGGAAGAGACCATGATGAATGGTACCTTTGAGGTACCGAAGGACATGTTTAAGAGCTTGCCAACGAGATTGTTTGGGAGAGTGCATGAACTGAGAGAGTTTATTGATGGCAAAAGAAATATCAGGGCGAGTAAAAGCAAGGTATTGAAGAGAACCCACCAACTGCCGATACGGAGTAGGATCAATCGACGGGGAGGGGACATTTGGTATAAGCGGAGTAGAGGAGCTAAGTGGAGTGAGGACATCTTTAGCACCATCCATTTTGAATTGAGTGAGAACATCACCAATATGGCGGTGTTGAGATAGAAAAAGACCTTTGGAAGTGGGAATAACCTCTACCCCTAAGAAGTGATGCAAGGGGCCAAGATCCTTAATAGAGAATCGGTGACTGAGAGTGGTAACAAAGTGCTCTAAAAAGGCATTGTTGTTGCCGGTAAGCACAATATCATCAACATAAACCATGAAATAAGAGATAATATCATGATGTTGATAAACAAAGAGAGATGCATCTGCAAGGGACTTGCGAAAGCCAAAGGTGACAAGGAAATTAGTGAGTTTCGTGTACCAAGCTCGGGGGCTTGCTTTAGGCCATAAAGAGACTTACGGAGACGGCATAGGTGATTTGGGAATTGAGAATTAGTGTAGCCCGATGGTTGAAGCATGTAAACTTCCTCATGAAGAGTGCCGTGAAGAAAGGCATTGTTGACATCAAGTTGCCGTAACGACCAATTTTTGGAAAGAGCTATGGATAAGACGGCGCGAATGGTGACTGGTTTGGTGACCGGGTTGAATGTGTCAAAGTAGTCTTTGCCAAATTGTTGATGAAAACCTTTGGCAACGAGACGGGCTTTGTACTTGTCAATGGAGCCGTCAGGATTACGTTTGACACGAAACACCCATTTGCAACCAATGGGGGATTGAGAAGTACGGGGAACGAGATCCCAAGTATGGTTATGAAGAAGAGCATTATACTCAGAATCCATTGCACTGCGCCACTTGGGATCTTTAAGAGCTTGGGTTGCAGAAGATGGTTCCATAATCGTGGGGAGTGGATGGAGGGTAGTGGAATTGACAAAGTGATCATTGAAGTATTTGGGGTTGGGTTTACGGTTGCGAGATGGATTAGGTGGAGGAATAGAGGTGGCGGAGGTGGATTTAGTGGAGGAGGTGGAAGCTGAGTAGGAGTGGGAATTGGAATCGGAGATAGAATGGGAAGAAGAAGGAGAATAGGGGGTGGGAGTGGGTAAGGGAATATGTTCATGGGGCTGCATGGGAACTGGTGGTGTTGCATGGGAAGGGGAGGATGGTGTAGGTGTAGGTGTTGGGAACGTAGGTTGGTCAGAAGGGTTAGGGAATGATGTGGGTAAAGTGGTGATGGCGGTAGGGGTAAAGAAGGATACGACAGTGGGTAAATGTGAGGGTGTGGAGTTGGAATTTTTGTAAGGAAATTGATCTTCCACAAACTCAACATGCCGAGAGTGATACAACCGATGGGAGGAGATGTCGAGGCATTTATAAGCGGATTTGGAGGAGGAATAGCCAAGAAAGATACATCGAGAGGAACGAAGTTGAAGTTTAGAAGATGTGTAAGGGCACAGCCATGGAAAACAGAGGCATCCAAAAGGTTTAAGTTTGGAGTAGGATGGGGAAGAGCCATATAGGCGTTGGTATGGGGATTGCAAGTCAAGTATGGGAGTTGGAAGGCGGTTTATGAGATACACCGCGGTTTGGAACGCATGGGTCCAAAAGGAAAGAGGTAGGTTGGCAAAATGAAGTAAGGAAAGGCCGGTTTCAACAACATGACGATGTCGGCGTTCGGCGACGCCATTTTGCTCCGGTGTGTGTGGCGGGGTGGTAAAGTGAGAGATCCCGTTCGAGGTGAGATACAGTGTGAGGCCGACATATTCACCACCATTGTCTGTAAATAGTGAAACAAATGGAGTTTGAAAAAACTTTTCAACCAAGGATTTGAACTTGGGAAAAAGTGTTTGAATGTCAGATTTTCGTTTTAGAGGATATAGTCATGAATATTTGGAATAATAATCAACAAATATAACATAATAACGAAAATCATCAATGGACGTTTGAATGGGTCCCCATACATCAGAATATAACAATTGTAAAGGTTTAGAAACATGAAAGTTATTGGCACCAAATGGCAATTTATGACTTTTATTAATAGAACATGAATCACAATGAAATGAAAAATTTGACAAGGAATTAAAACTAAGTCCAACAGTCTTGAGAAGAGTCTTGAAAACTTTTGTTGAGGGATGACCAAATTTATGATGCCACGCATGAAGAGAACCTTTGGCAGTTGCATTGAGTTGTGGAGAGGGAGGCAGAGTTGCATAATAGATGTCACTGATGTTCACCCCGCGCATGAGTTGCGCCCCCGTGCGAAGGTCTTTGATAAGAAAATGATGTGGAAAGAATTCCACAGAAACATGGTTAGATCGACATAATTTTGCAACAGAAATGAGATTACGCTTAAGAGATGGAGCATAGAGAACATGATTGAGTGACAGAGACCGAGAGGAAGTAGGAAGAGTGGTGTTACCAATGTGAGAGATGGGGAGTGTCTTACCATCACCGAGAAGGATCTCATCTGGTCCACCATATTCCGACAGTGTATGAAGAGAGCGCTGATCGGAGGTAGCATGATGAGAGGCGCCGGTGTCAAGCATCCATTGAGGAACCGAGCCAGTTGAGTGGGCTGAGGATGTGTTCACCATGGGAGATGGAGGGGCTGAGTGAATGGTAATGTTGTTGTCTCTTAGAAAACGAACCAACTTGCAACAATCTTTGGTATCATGTCCTGGAATGGAACAAAATTGGCAGAAGAGGGATTGCTTAGAGACCCTGTTGTGATTTGAATTGTTGTTTGAAGCCCATGTAGACCGAGCGTTCCTGTTGTAGTTGGAAGGCGAGTTGCGATTGCTTCGGGTTTCTTGTGATGGACGGTTGGATGAACAAGATTGTTGCCGAGAGGTGTAGTTCACAGTAGCCATAATAGGAGTAGAGTTGGTATCATGAGATTCACGTTCAAAATCAATTAGTTTATCGAAAAGGTCGGGAAAAGAAATGGGGGTTTCTCGTACCTTAAGAGCAGCGACGAGTGGCTTGTAGGTATCATCCAATTGATTAAGAACATGAACCACGAGATCATCATCCTTGACTGGGTTGTTGGTAATAGCAAGTTCATCAGCAATACTTTTCATATCGTGTAAGAACTCGGTGACAGAACGAGACCCCTTAGGGTTTTTGGCAAATCGAGATTTGAGGGAGATAATGCGAGAGCGTGACGAACTTGCATAGCTCGCATTGAGACTGTCCCAGGCCTGTTTTGCAATGTCAGAAGAGGACACGATTGGTTGAACAGTTTCGAAACAGCTTCCGAGAAGTGCACTGATGATAATCTGATCTTGACGAAACCACGACATGTAGGCTGCGTTGGGCTTTGACGAAGCAGGATCAAGGAAATCAGCCGGTGGAGGAATGGAACCGGTAATGTGATGATCCATATCCAGACCAATCAAGGTAGAGAGGATTTGTTTTCTCCAAACAGCAAAATTCATGTTGGTAAGTTTGATAGGAAAGTGAGTAGCAGCCGTGAGATGAACCACAGTTTTGATTGGGGGTGGTGGGGTATCGCCGGTGACCATGGTGGCGATTGGGTGTAAAGAAAAGAAAAGAACGGTAGGGGGAAAGCAGGATCAAGAAACTCGGTGGAGTATTCTAGCTCTGTGATACCATATTAGGTTAATTGATATGTTGTGAATTCATATTTCATTGAATAGCTTTGAGAACAATATATACAACCCTAAAGCCTAAGAAACAGGAGATATACAAGGAAGGTGAATAACAACCTTTGGCTACCTAGCTAAGACTAAATCAATACAAATAATCTTTAAATATGAAACAAATATGTGACAAGAATACTTTGACTATGATAGTCAACGTATATCCTCAATAGGCTTGGTTCATTTTAGCGGAGTATGTGATTGCCACTAATGAGGCAATAGTTGTTACTAGTGCTCACGACTTGCCTCACACGCACACATGTGACATGTATGTCTTTAGGGGAATTGAAGGGGCCAGGAGCCAAGGTTCAAACTGCATTTTTACTTTATTTGATTAGCTTTTGCTATAACTTGACTAATGAACTGGTCCAGATTTCTTTCAGACGATCCGCCCGTGGCCAATGCATCTTCTAATGTTCTTTGTACTTTCTTGATTTCAATCCTCAATTCATTTGATTCTTCTTGCATCATCAATTCTTTCACTTTCTTTGTGACTTCTTCTCTGTCAACCAACTTCTTCCTTTCACATAAATTAATCCCTATTTTCCAATCATCAACTACTAATTTCCTATTAGTAAACTGATCAGTTAAAAGTGGAAAACAAATCAAAGGTATACCATACCATATGCTTTCTAGTATCGAGTTCCATCCACAATGTGTCATAAACCCTCCTACGGACGGATGTGAAAGAACCGTCTTTTGATTGCACCAACCCACAATAAGTCCTTTATCTTTCACTTGCTTTTCAAACCCAAATGGCAAAGCATTAGTGTCATTTGAACTCACTAGATCAGGGCGAAGGGCCCAAACAAAGTAGACATCACTTTGTAGGAGACCCCAAGCTATCTCTTTGAGATCATGTTTGCTAGTGTGAGCATAACTACCAAATGAGACATACAAAACTGAACCCCGAGGTTTGCTATCGAGCCAACGGGTGCAATCTATCTCGCACCATAAGCTTGTGGACACATGTTTTTGAGTGAATTGGTTAGGGAAAATAGGACCGATTGCATAGAATGGTTGCATTTTATTTAGTGTTGAAACGGTATGAGGTTCAAGCTCTTGTATTGTGTTGCATATGATGATATCAGCACTCTTTGCATCTTCAAACAACGCCTTACGTATGATTCTATGGGATATGGTGTTCGTGTTGGTGGCTTGAAGATATGACATCAAGTCTGTTGGTTTAATTGTTCCGA
Source organism: Mikania micrantha (assembly GCA_009363875.1). Classification (NCBI taxonomy): domain Eukaryota; kingdom Viridiplantae; phylum Streptophyta; class Magnoliopsida; order Asterales; family Asteraceae; genus Mikania; species Mikania micrantha. The sequence continues at coordinate 108,788,237 of CM018680.1, forward strand.
CCCCAGGTATGTAATCGATGGCATCATCATACTTGTCTGATAATCAAAAAAACAACGTTGTTATTAGAAACCTACGCTCCTATAAATAGCATGATGATGTGCATAGATCAACCAAGACTATCCTAAATAGCATAATAATGCTATAATTTCTCTTTTTATAATTTATGGCTAAAAACTACAATATAAGGTATAAATTAGTTTTAAAAGTATATTTCTTTCAATCTATAATTGTGTACGTCACATTTGCGGTGCACACATCTAATGTGTGTTTGTGTGTGTGAGAGCTCTCAAGTGACAAAAGTAAAATTGCACTAATTTTAACGTTATTTTACTTATTTTGTGAAAAATAACGTTAAAAATGATAGATTATTAACTTTAAACGATAAGTTTGAGAGAGGCTACTCTTCTTTCCCAATTAAGATATGGATAATGTTCAGGGGCGAAGCTTCTTTGGGCACCCCCCTCTTTTTCAGTCCGTAGTGTTAATTTTTCGGTCGAAATGCTATTTTTAGTTAAAAATAGGAGTTTCGCTCCCCTTCTTTAAAAAATTAACATGTAATCAGGGTTTAAAAAATTTCGGCCCCCTCAAGTCAACCAAGCTCCGCCACTGGTAAGGTTTGTCTCCATCATTTCTCCTCCCTAAGCCCTAATAAAAAGTGTGAATATAATGGGTAAATTTGTTTGTTTTGTCGCTATAATTTATAAATTAATTTAATCTTTTGTTTTTTTACATTTATTTTATTTGAAATAATATGACAAATTAATGACTTCTTTTAATATAGTTTTTAACAATGAACACAGTATATAAGTAGTGATGTTATCACAAAAAAATCTCTAGATAATACTCATCTACAAGATCACGATGAGCATCTGGGCTGTGGCGGTGGCCGAAAACAAAAACCCTGAAAATCTCTGTCACGTACGAGGCCACTAAAAACAAAAGCACATAAAAACAAAAGATTATTTTACCCAATCTATCTTTGGTCACAATTTAACCAAATTTCATAAAAACTATTTTCTCTCTCTTATATTTATAAGACCTAATCCAACCTGTTATATTTGTTATCAATCTAACCTAACCTGATTTTTATTTATAATTTATAATTATTTTTATAATATCAAAATATTTATTTTATTCCAAAATCAATTGATTTTTTTGAATAAAACTAAAAAAAAAACAGATAAATCCGCTATACCTATTCTTAAAATAACTTAGTTTTTTTTTTAAATTATACCGGAATGCTAAAAAAATAATGAAACAAATTTGTGTATTTAGATTTTTTTTAAAAATTAAAAAGTAAAAGTTATAAATGAAAAATATAATTTTTTGGGTTTTAATTCAAGTTGCAACCTATGTTTATTGCGAGAAAAGTTGTTAGAAAAAGCACATTGTATATTTTTTATTTATTTTTTATGTGACAACCTAAGCTGATTTTGAGTTGCCAATAGAAGTAATATCAAGAATTTAACAATAAGTACAAACCACCCACTCTCGTTAGATTGTTTGATTGAAAATCTACTCGTTTTATGTGGTTTTGTAAAAACATTAACAGCTAGAAGCTCGAATTAATATTAAACATTTAAACCCACTTTTCATATTAGATTAATTATATATATAACTAATGCATCAACTTTAATGTTTTTGTTACTGTATGTAATGTATTTACTTTTAATCATTCAACGTAAAAAGTTTATTGAGTTAACATTTAATGATGGCATGGTAAACAATTTTGTCAAAGTCATATTTTTACCAGCCGGCCGGTTACTTAGCCTTTCCAGATGTGCATATATATATATATATATATATATATATATATATATATATATATATATATATATATATATATATATAGTATAGGGTTAGGCTAAAAAGGGTTAAAACCTTAAAAAGTGTAGAAAGAAATCTTAGCCATTGATTTTTAAGATGAATGGTTGTAAGGGTGCCACCTCATTTGAGAGAATTAAGAGGGAATTTAAGTGGTTGGAGGGGTATAATGGGTATTGTAGCCATTGTTGACTTTTTAACAACTTCCCCCTACTTTTTTTAAACGTTTATAACTTTTTTGTACGTAATTATTTTTTAAAAAAAATTACACCATAAAATACAACGTTTTTTTATCTTTTCAACGAGTATAATATTGCTATATAAAAAAAACGACCTAAATTGGTGTATATGAATGTTGCGTTTTATGGTGTTTTTGGGATGGTCATATCACTGAACACAAAAAACATCATAAAATGTTTAGCTTCGATCTCATTAATATTCGATCAACATAAACACCACAAAATGTTAACGCCATAAACACTATAAAATAGCTCAAAAAAACACCATGAAAAGTAAACACTATAAAACTAAGTTAAAAAACACCATAAAATGTCATGTTTTATTTTCTTTAACACCTGGAAATCATTAACACCATAAAATGTTAACACAATAAAATAATTCAAAAAACACCATAAAATGTACATATACGTTACAAAAAAAAACACCATAAAGATGTTTATGGTGTTTTTGGTGTTCAAAAAAACTATAAGACGCCTTGTTTTAGTTCGTTAACTTCTGAACATCATAAACACCATAAATGTTGACACCATAAATGTTGACACCATAAATAAGTTGAAAAACACCATAAAACATTAACACCATAAAATATAGATATGCGTTACAAAAAAACGCAATAAAATTTTGTTTAAATAACATTTGAAAAACACCATAAAATGAACAGTTAGTAAGACTCGGTATAAGTCATTATTTTTTAAAAAAAATATATATATTAATATTATACTCTTTAGAAAGTCAAAAAAACGCTTGATTTTATGGTGTAATTTTTTTTAAAAAATATTAATGTACAAAAAAGTTACGAGCGTTTAAAGAAATGAGAGAAATTTGCATGTGACTTGCATGTGTAATTTACTTTTTGTTTTGACATTTTTATCCTTATGCTTCTAATCCACATGTCATTCTTTTGTGGCTTCTTAGACTTTTTAAGGTTTCAAGCCTTTTTAAAATATCATTACCCTATATATATATATTAAATTAAATAAATAAAGAAAAATATGATTAATGAAGAGGCATGCAGTGATGAAATTAAGGCATGAATGTACGTACCAAGTGGATCATAGTGTCCATTTTTCTTGAGCAAATCCATGTGATAATACAAATTCAAAACCAAAGCAGGTTCAGTCCAGAATGATATGTTCACCAACTTATACTTCTTTGAGATCATTAACGGCCACACATGGAAGCTATCGGCTATCAAACATCTGATCGACGGATCACGGTTCACCAAATTCCCCACAATTTCGTCCACGTGAGCCGAAAATACATGGAAAAGACATTCCATGTATTGGTCGTGGTTCAGGGATCTATCAAACCCTACCGGAAGACCATCGCTGACGGTGGTGTACCTTATATCCAGACCGGAGTTGCGAGCCTCGGCAAACAGATCGCTGCTGGTGGAGAATTCCGACGAGGAGCTGGTTATGCTTTGGTGGACTGATTCGGTGTTGATGAAGGTGATGGTAAATCCTTTAGATGCTAGCTTGATGGCAAGATGAACGGTAGGGTTGAGGTGACCTTGGAGAGGGAGCGGTATGACTATGGCATGGAGATTTTGTCTTCTCCGATCAGACATCCCGGTCACTGGTGACGTACGTCGGCGGGATCTTTTATAAGTTGATGGTTAATTTGCTGTTGTTTAGATAACCTCTTGTATATATACTACGTTATAAAATGGTGTATCACACGATATTTAATTAATGAAATATTAAAAAGTTACTGTAACTAAAAGTAAAGAAAATAATTGAAGTATTAATAAAAAATAATATGTTATTACATGAATTCTAAAAAAATACAAAATTTAATACTATTATTATTTAATATAAAAGATAAAAAATAAATTATTATTATTTTTTTTAACGGTAGGAAGTTTTCGAGTGCTAGCTACAGGGAACCAATGATGTAACTAAAATTGATTCATCGACCGCCGAGAGATCATACCCCTGATAAACCAGATACAGCTAGGGGTGTGTTTTTTACCCTAACCCGAAAAACCCGAACCCGAGAAACCCGAATCCGATAAAGCATATTACCCGAACCTGAAGACTTAGAATGGTTCGGTCTTTGGGTACCCATGGGACAGTTCGGGTAAACCCGAATAACCCGATCTAGGCATATATACAAGTTCGAACTCTTGCTATACGATTCTTGCTGTATGTTTTAGTTTATGCTCAAGTTCGAATTCTTGCTATACACTTTATGGCATACTGTCACACCCCACCTCTCGTCACCTGATCATGATGTCACTGAAATGGTTGCGGAAGCATAGCGGTGATGTCTCCGAGATGAGGGGTGACTTACTTGATCCGATATCAAAACACACAGATTAACTCAAAGTAAGTACATTACAGGGTTTCGTCATTACAACCAGTATTACATTACATAATCTAAGTTTATTACATTTATTTAATTACAAGTGCTTAAAGTGCCGCCTCACCGGGTGGTCACTGTCTTCTTGCAAAAAGATTTAAATTTGAAAACGTCAGCACAAAGCTGGTGAGATCATACAGTTCAAGTTCCACAATATGATATGTAATTATAAGTTCTCAAAATGTTCAGTTCCAGATAACCATGGGACCCGTATCTAGTTCCTTTCTGACGATATTGTTCTACAAGATACTACCCTTCGGTAACATCTTACTGCCTCATTATCTTAATGTCTATCACAACATTAAGAAGTTCTGGAAACAGGAAACAAACATTCACACAAGGGGAGTTGCAGCTCCCAGCAAATGGGTGGTCAGCCGATAGTACTATCAATGGTTCCCCGTTCGGCCCCACATGGGTTCACTAGATACAGTTCAAAAATAAGAACTTTTAAGTTCTGTGATAGTGTTCTGTTCTCAGGCAAAATCCCATGAAATCCACAAGTTCTCAACAATCACATGAAATCACTCAGATAACAGTGATACATATCATATAGTTCCAAAAAGTTCAACAGTGTTCCCCGATGTTTATAAAAGATTAAAAAGAAAAGGGGTTGTACGAAACTCACCTGATAATACAGATGTAGCAGAATACCTCACAACTGGTAATAAAGGGGTGATTCTGCATTTATTCACGATTAATGAGTTATTTCGATTTTAACTTACTGATTAGATCTTTTTGAACGTCCAATGTCAAAGACATTGCCTTGAAAGTCATCAAACCGATATTAAGTATTTAATTAGTTATTTTGTTATCATATCATACAATGTATGATAATGTAGGAACCTACATTGCATTAGATTCCCAATATAAGGTTGATGACGCTTTTGATTAATCAGAATACTCTCGGATTAACCAAATAGTTAGTGTTGTTGATTATGATACTATAACAGTTTCTAGATAATTTAATGGCTTAGGAATAATCAATCCTTGTTATTGATTACCCGAATATCATGAAATATCACAATGTAGCATCAGAATAGGTGTAATAACCGTGCTTAACATACTAATCTGATTGTTATCATAAACATCAGATAATCGTTCTAATGAGTATGTTAATGATTGTGATTAGTTTAAAACACTTGGATTTAACCTTGCATTTCAAGGATTAATCCAACTAATCACCTACATTGTTATAATCAAATGGTTTAAACCATTATAATCATGGGTATGGTTTCATGCAAACCGGGCATTACAACGGATCAAAACAAGGATTTTACCGTTAAAACTTCGTGTTCTTTGTTTATAATCAATCCTATCCTAACTATGCCATTACGTTCAAAATCAAGATTTAATCAATCATTATCAAATTAGAAGGTTTAAACGGATCATTACCTAATCTGACGGATATTTGCAGTTAAAACAACGATCAGAACTTGTAGAGATGATCCCGGGTGCGATCTATGGACTCTGGCAGCTTCAGATGTGAGTTTAGATGGTGGTTTGTGTGTGTTTTTCGTCTGGTGGTTGAAGATGTTCGAGAGGTGAATAAAATTTGAAATTCTGCATGAAAATCTGATAAAGAAGATCAGATTATTGCACCGCCACACCCGTCGCGTACCGCGGCGGGAAGCCAATAGGGGCTTCGCGTACCGCGAAGATTTCCAGAGGAATCTAAGATATTTTACATACATCGCGTACCGCGATGAGTCCAGTCGTCCAACACTTAAAAATTTTTCTTCGTTTTTCGATTCCGGGCAATCCAGGACTCCGTTTTGTGCACGGTTTTCGCCCACGTTCATCATTTCTCGCATACTATCGATCTGTAACAATTACAATCATTAAATCAACGTGGATTTCTAGAACGATCAAATGTGCTCACATCATTAATGACATAATTCTCGTATACAACTGTCACAGTCTCCTCCTGTTAGAGAAATTTCGTCCCGAAATTTAGTGAAGACTTACATTATGACAATCGTTTATGAGAATAGATGTGGATATTTTTCTTTCATTTGATCTTCACGTTCCCACGTATACTCGGGTCCACGTTGCGAGTTCCATCGAACTTTAACGATTGGTATGCGACTACGTTTCAGCACTTTCATCTCTCGATCCATTACCTCTACTGGTTCTTCACTGAATTGAAGTTTTTCATCAATATGAATTTCTTCTAGAGGTACGATCAATGATTCATCATTCAGGCACTTCTTCAGATTGGATACATGAAAAACATCATGAATGTTACTGAGTTCAAGAGGTAATTCAAGCTTGTAGGCTACTGATCCAATTCGTTTAAGAATTTTGAATGGCCCAACAAATCTTGGTGAAAGCTTACCTTTTTTACCAAATCTGAAAATGCCTTTCCAGGATGATACTTTCAACATAACCCGATCACCTATTTGGAATTCTAACGGTCTACGACGATTATCAGCATAACTCTTTTGACGATCGCGAGCAGCTTTAATTCGTTCTTGAATGAGTGACATCTTATCAGTGGTTTTCTGAATGAATTCTGGGCCTATGATTTGACTCTCACCGACCTCTGACCAACAGATAGGTGATCTACACTTGCGTCCATAAAGAGCTTCAAATGGAGCGCATTGAATACTAGTATGATAGCTGTTATTGTACGAAAATTCAACAAGTGGAAGATGAACATCCCAGCTACCTCCAAAATCAATCACACAGCTTCTGAGCATGTTTTCAAGAGTTTGATTCGTTCGTTCAGTCTGCCCGTCTGTTTGTGGATGATAAGCTGTGCTCATATTGATTTGTGTGCCCAGAGCATTCTGAAGAGTTAGCCAAAATCGTGACATAAATCGACTATCTCTGTCAGAAATGATAGAGATTGGTACTCCATGTCGAGATACAATCTCATTTACATAGAGTTTAGCGAGTCGATCTATAGAGAAATCTTCTCGAATAGGTAAGAAATGCGCAGATTTCGTAAGGCGATCAACGATAACCCATATAGAGTCATGATTACGTGAGGTTCTGGGTAATTTAGTGATGAAATCCATAGAGATCTGATCCCATTTTCACATGGGAATCTCATGTTGTTGCAATAACCCAGAAGGTCGTTGATGTTCGGCCTTAACTTTGAGACATGTTAAACATCGATCCACGTATTCAGCTATATGTTTCTTCATTCCAGGCCACCAGTAAAAATCTTTAAGATCTTTATACATTTTATCAGCACCTGGATGAATATATTAAAAAAATATTAATATATTTAAAACAATTAAATATAAAAGAAAAAAGAAAAGCCAAAAAAAAATAAAATAATATGAATTAATAAAATTAGTAAACTAAGTAAACTTCCTTTAACTTTATAAATAGTTTCATATTTCATCGTTTATTATTAGGGGCAAAATAGTCATTTAAAAAAAATAACTAGAAAAGTTAACTTTGGTTAGAGGAAAATGACTTAATTGTTACAAAACATAAAGATAAAGGATGACAGTTGTAATTATTAAAGTTTAAGAATGAAATCTGAAAGTTGATACATACATAAAGGATGATTTTTGTAATTCACTCTATATTGATTCACGAAGCGGTGAAATCCGGTAATCAAACCAGTTGGAATTCAGACCGTCCGCCATCAGCCACCATCTTTTCGAGTTCTTCCATTGTGGATTTTCGGTCCCCAATCCCAATTCCACATCGCCAGCGGGGAGGGTTCTTACTTCTTAAACCGTTTGACCGTTTGTCAGTTGGAACTCGAAAGTCCAAAGTCGGTAGGGACTGTTGGACGTCGGCACTCGGCAAGGACAGCCGGACGTCGGCTGGCCACTGTGTCAACCAGTCAGGTTCTCATTATGTCATTCAATACTAAACTGCTCAGTGCTAAAGGTATTCATTCAAAATTTCTTATACTTCTTTTTTAGTTGACGACATGAGTATTTGCTAATTAAAGGTTCTAAATTCTATTTAGTATTTGCTAAACTGCTAATTGTTAGTATTTTCTCAACGTTCTTAATTCCGTTTGCTAAATTGTTAATTGCTATTTACTAAAGGTTCAGAAAACCCTATTTGCTAATTGATTCATTTAGGTTTTAGTGTTTTACTTGATTGACCGTTGACGGCTTTAGTTACTTAAACTTTGAGTTTGTTGTTGCCTACCGAATAAAGAATGAGGGTTTTAAACATAACTATTATGTGAAAGAGAAGGCTCCGGATTCAAATTTCGCCTAAGTCCCTGTAAAAGCTTGAGACGACCTGTTAGAAGCATGTCGGTGCCAAATTATTATGTAATATAGTTATCTAATATGAAAGAAATTAAAAATAAAAATAAGAAGTGTCGAGTGTTATTTTCATATTTTATTATAATAATAATATAAAGGTAGAGTTTGTGTGAGAGATTTTAACTATTTTTTATTATTTAGTTTTAAACTAATTTGGGTTGTTACTATTGGTTAAGGGTTGCTAACACATCTCTTAACCGTAACTAACACAAGTGTAATTAACTAGTATTTACAAGTTTGTCCACAGGTTAGCAGGCGCCGACACCTGTTTATAAGCGGGCGGCCACCTGTTTAAAACCCAATGAAAAAATGTCATCTGGCGTATACGGACTTGGGCGCCCATTAACTCTGACGTATGCCCGCAATTTCAAAAATCTTGTCACGGGCGTTGGGACCACTCTGACACACTTGTCACGGGCGGCCGCCCGTTAAGGAAAAAATTTAAACGGTCGTCATTGGAGGGAAAATTTTCGGAATAGGCGGGTGCCTGTTTGATACAGACGGCTTTTCGAGGGTTTTTTAAATAGGCAGACGTCTGTTTGCTTTTCGAGGGTTTTTTTAACATGTGGCTATAAGAATGAAGACCGTTTAATTTTTTTTTCTTAACGGGCGGCCGCCCGTGACAAGTGTGTCAGAGTTGACCCGACGCCCGTGACAAGATTTTTTAAATTACGGGTGTGAGTCAGAGTTAACGGGCGCCCACACGCGCATAAGCCAGGTGTCACTTTTTCATTGGATCTTAAATAGGCGTCTGCCCGCTTATAAACAGGCGTTGACGCCTACTAAGGTGTGGACATTTTTAAAAGAAGAAAGTCAAATGAACATTTTGTTACAATTTTGGGTCAAAATGGTCATTTTGAGAATTGTTGTTTTTTTTTTCTCTCTCTTTCTTGGTCAACAAATGTGGGTTTAGATTTTGATATTTCTCTCTCTTTATGTTATGACAGAAAGATTTATTTTGTTTTAACCATTAGAAGGCTCCATAACTCGTATGATCGGATTATATAATCATGCGAAAACTTCATATGTTATTTCATGTGATTTTTTTTCATACGTATGTTTGATAACATTTATTTTAGACCCGACTTTTATTGCTGGATGATTGTATGTAGTGTTTTCTTAAGTTTTATTTCTACTAACATTGTTTTTATTGTTTTTGTAATGTTCACATGCCCATATGCCTAGCAAAATGGGCGGGTTGGATAACGAGTTAGAACGGGTTCGGGACAGGATAGGTGTGGATCAGGACGGGTTTTAAGCAAAAATAGATCGGGTCTAAATGGATTGTTTGTAAAAAACATCAATTTGGTTTAACTTAAGATATGTTATAAATAAACAAATAGTTCATTTGGATAATTTTTAGTAATTTTCTTATCAAATATGTTATTAATCATTCTTAAATATTTGAATCCATTGCATTTACATAGTTTTTTGGTTATCCATCTTGACCCCATTATGTTTAAGTGTTACCAATCTTAATCCATTCAGTAGTATAATGCTACTCATTTTAACCCATTATACTACTATCGTTTACCCAAACCAACCCATTTTATTTGATATGGGTAAAAATTGCCACCTTTACATGCCCATGTTAGTTGTTAGAGTAATAGTAATAAAATTTAAATATTATAAAACAATATTTTGATATAAATTGATTAAATACGTATTAATAAGTATTTTAAGTGATAAAACAGTAATTAAAATTTTTAATAACTAATGAAATGATACTTGACTTCTTTTTTTAAATTTGTAGCAGTAATGATTTTAAACTAACTGATGCTAAAAAGTTCACTTACTTTTTTATCTAAAACTAATTGTTACAAATCAAGAAAATAATGTACAACTTATATAATTATTAAAGTTAATTGATGAATATTGAAAATATCATTAAACAGATTTAACTAAAAATGTAATTTTTCTATCATTTTTATAACTTTTGATTTTAAAATAATTACTTTTTAAATATTTCGCTAAAAGAAGCATCATTTGTTTATAAAAAACCCGTTATTTAAAAACTATGATTTATAGTATATTTTATTATTTTTTTAAATTGTTTTTTAGTTGATCTTTTTTTATATAATATTATTACTAATTAATAGTATAATTATTTATTAGAAAATATAATGTATAATTAATAAGAGAGATGATTGAGTAGAATGATACAAAAGTGACAACTTATAATATGAACATGAAAATTTGACAATGACAAAAGATTTTTGTTTATTATAATAGAAAGGTTGGTTCGCTCGCGATCAAACGCAAAAGAAGCCCAATAAACATGAAAAAGGATATATATCTGTGATCTCTAGTTGATATATCTTAGTCTTTACATACGATTGGATATATTATTTAATTAAAAATTCAAAAAAAATGAAAATAAATATTGTTGCGGCTGCTGCTCAGACTTCAGAGCCCATCTGTTTCTTATTTGTACTTATATATATTAATACTAGCTTAGAAAACCCGTGTATTACACGGGTTGAAAACTAATAAATATCAAATAATTATAAAATGATTAGAGTAACATATAATTCAGTTATTTTTTATTAACTTCTAATTATTTACTGAAATAACAAAATTATATTTTTTATATTTAATTATGTAATCTAATCACAAAAAGTTAATAATATTTGTTAGGAGAGAGAAGCGGGAAAAACTATTTTCAGATTTAATCAGAACGTGACACGTGTTACCTAAAAATACTCCTTTATTAGAAAAGGAAGATATTATTACTCATTCGCTGTTAAAAAAATATATATATATATTATTGCTCATTTGATGCTCATCTTCGTATTGTCCATGATATTTATCTCTATATAGATAGCGTAGAGGGGTACTCCGATGATTGTCCCAGTGGTATGTTTCCCACTTGTTGACCTAAGGGTCACAAGTTCGAATCTCCATTGGTGGTTTTCAAATGATATCAGGGCAATGAAGGTATCTGAGCCCGAACCGGTTTTACCCATGAACCAAGGCTGTGAGCCGCAAACCCAGTAGTGGATCGGTCCTGTGGGGTTTTCCCCGGTCGAACGCCAAGCCAAACTCTGATGCCTAGTAGGCCCGGTTAAGACAACACATTGGCCAGAGTAGGGTGTGGGCCTCTCCGTTGAGAGGGGTGTGATACCTTCCAAACATTTAGAAAATCGCCGTTCGAAAAAAAGATAGTGTAGAGGGAAGGTTTTGTATTGGTTTGCTTAATTGGTTAGGTCGGATCCAGGTCCGGCCTATATGTTTATTCGGGCCAAGCTAGGGTTGGGCCACCTATGTTGCCCAATTAAAAAATTGTGTGTGTGGGCTTTAGATGATGCTATGGACTCATGGCCAATAGCCCAATACAGGAATACTGAGAAAGCAGGAGACTTTGGAGATTTGGAGTCTGGAGAGGCGGAGAAGTCCAATAGAGAGGAAATGCGGGATATCTCCAATCACCAGTGACCAGACGCTAAAGAAGTTCAATCGCCAGAGCGGAAGATCGGGAGTCGGAATCTGGATCGTTACGGCGTCACCTAGGGCAAAGAACCAACGAATTCAACAGCCCACAAATGGACGTCCAGATCGTCTGAATTCTCATCGTCCCTGTAGCCTGCAACACTCGATTTGTCGGTTATTGTTAAAAGTCTATCGAAGAACTCTGGTCATATATTTATCTCGTCAATGGTTGTCCCTCTGTGACTCGTGCTCACTACTCAGGTACTTCAAATCTTCAATTGGTGTTGAGAATAATGCAAGTATAAAGTCTTGGTTCTTACAAGTTTTGATGATTGTTAATCTGGTTTGGATTAAAAGTAATCTAATCTATAATTTAGCAAGTGTTGGTGATTTTAAATTGGATTTGGTGACAAACAATAGGCTAGAGGTGGCCATCCAACCCGGTTCTAGGACCCGACCTGGACCCGAACCGGTTCCTACCCGGTAATCTCAAGAACCGGTTGGTACCCGGTAGTACCCGAAAGTTAGGACCCGGTTCTTAGTTTTTCCCAGCCTATCGGTTAGTACCCGGACCCGAACTGGAACCGGTTCCAAACCGGTTATAGCTGTTGGGATGGATCTGAACGTTGGAGACCGATTTCTAGCCGTTTTTAACACCCTAAACTAGTATAAATAGGCTACGTTTTACTCGTAAATAGGCTACGTTTTTAACACCCGGTTGAATAGGCTACGTTTTACCAGTGTTGTAAAAATCGCGATTAGGCGGCCGATTAATCGGGATTAATCGGTAATCGGCCCCTAACCGATTAATTTTAGGCTAGTCGTTCAATTAATCGCTAATCGGTCGTAGCCGGTCAAAATCGGACGTAGTCGGCCTAGTTGGCTCTAGTCGGTTGATCGAATTAATCAGTTTTAATGTGAAAAATTGGCCAAAGCACAACAAAATTGAGGTTTTCAGCGATCCAGACTCCAAAATCACGCCAACTAACAACGATTGACGACAAAATTGACCAAGAAAACGCACCTGCACGCAGACTCCATCGTCGAGTCGCCCTGCTGCTCACAATCGCTGCACACAATAGTCGCGATCAAGCCTGCTCTGACGATCGAGCCAGCTGCTCACGATCGAGAACCATCGTCATTCTCATGGATGTGTGCCGATTGTCGATTGGTTGTGTTTGCCCTAACCGAGAACGGAGTATGGGATGAAGAAGTGAACGGACAAAGATCGATGGGCTATGTTGCCTTTAATTATTTATGGGCTTTTATTTTTTTTGGGTTTTTAGAAGGATTTATGGGCTTTTTTATTCTATTTTGTTTTTTAAAAGGAAAAAAAAATGAAGTAGGTATTTATTACCCTATAAATCATGAATTACTTGGTTAAAATATGTAGGTATTTAAAAATTTATATATAAAAAAAATGTATATATGTATATAATTTTGAAAATTACATATAAAATTCCAATCCGATTAATTCCGATTAATCCCGATTAATCCCTAGTCCCTATCTCGCCGACCGACTAGCGATTAGCGATTTTTACAACACTGCGTTTTACTCGTAAATAGGGGCGATCACCTGTTGTGCTTCAGCAAGCCACAAAATGATTTGGGTCTTTGAGCATTGCAACAATGTTAGATAAATGCATTTAGGTAAATTAGATATTTAAATTGAATAATGAATTATCTTTTGTGCTTTCACTTATTAGTATTATGCATCACATCTTTGATACTTTTTCATCAATTAAAGAAACCTTGCTACCATTCATATAACAAGATTACATGAAACCATCAGAAGACCTTCTTTTTTATAAGGAAGAGATCAAATAACTAAGCAACCCTAATACACAAAGGTACTCTAATATAGTAATATATACTTATCAACATGATTATATTATCAGTAAAGTATATTGTGTTTCTGCTCTTTCTATGGGATATGTGCATGCTGGATGCAATTCAACTATAGGAGAAGTAGAATAAAGATAAGGAAATAAGAAATCAGGTTGTTCAACAGGCCAAACAACCTAAGCAAAAGCCAAAGACATCCAAAATTACAGAGGCCCTAATTTTTTTTGTAAATATTTTACTTGCCTTGGTTTTTTTTTCCGAGAGACATTTACATATTTCTCCTTCATAATATCATTTATTACATTTATTGCATTGGTCAATTGCATATTAATCCTTTTTTTCAACAGATATTTTCTTTCCAAATAAGCTAGTCAGTTGCATATTTTTTCTTCTAAAGAGAAAATATGTAATTAATTTTAAAAATTGGGTAAATATGTAATATGATGCTCATTGGAGTATATATGTAAATGATGTTTTTTTTAAATGGGTTGTAGGCAGTGGGCTGTGGGCTTTCTTCAAAATCTGGGTTACACCCAACGATTCTATAAGAATCACAAACAAGGAGTCAAAACTCAAAAAGACGGTGTAGGGTGAAGACGAGAATTGAAGAAATTGAGGTGACCGATTTCTGGAAGTGGCCGATTTCTGGAAGTCTCCCCTTGGATTTCCATCTTCCGTTTCGAGTTTCCATTCTCTTATCAGATGTTGAAGAGGGCAGCGACAAAGGTACTCGGATAATCCCGTTCCATTTTCTTTCAGTAACTTCCGATTCTGATTTCCGCACTTTCAGTTGTCGTTTAGTCGGAATTTAAATCCAGCCTCCATTTGTTTGTCTTCGATTGATTCTGGTTCGATTTTTTTATATTTGTTCGTCTGCAATCAATTTTTGTTTTGGGTTATGTTCTTCCAAACGAAAATTTTGATGTCTGTTGTTCACCATCAATTATGGTTCACTAACAGTGGATTTCTATCACTGATTTTAGTTTCGGTTTACTGTGATGATTAGAGGCACATAGAATGTAATGAATTTGAGTCCCCATATTTTATCTGCTCGCATATATCATAATTCGTTGTTTCTCAACATGCAGCTAGAATCCGTTACTGTTATAATTTGTTGCAGGTTAGTTTGGTTTCTTCAATTCTCTGACTTCTTTGATAACTTTTTTAGTCGTTTTTAGTGTTCCATTTTTTTAATAAATTTCATCAGGGATTGAATCTTCTTTTAGTCGAATGAATATGCTGCATTGTAAGGCATGCAACTTGCTTGTTTAAAAAAATATCATGTTCAGGTTTTGGTAACTTTACACATTGTTACTAACAGCTGTGAACTACATATGATTTTGGTTAACAGAAATGATATTTGAAGTTGATAAATAAAAAACAGTGATTATTCCTGAGCAGTGATGGACCTTAGCTTGAGGTGTACACTACGAAGTGAAAAAACAGCGCCACCCCCCCCCCCCCCCCCCCCCCGCGCCAAACTATCCTTCATTCCTGTACTTGAGGCATTTTAATTGATGAGTCTGTAAGGGAAAAAAATGATGGTGTTGCAAATTCGTGGAAGTGAGGATGGTTAGTTGCAATTACATAGCTTTTTTACAGGACAAAATTATTGTCGACGCTGAAGTGTTCTTTCTCACTAGATGCATGCCAGTTTTTGTAGATCATGGTTTTGTAGTTGGTATAATTTTGTGCATTGTATCATCTTAGGAACAAAGATTATGAGAACCTTGAAAACGTGTGTTGAAAACATTTGTTCAATGTTTTATTTTGTGAAGCATCAGTTACCAACAGCTCTCAGTCCTAATTAATGCGGATTTCAGGAAGGAAAAGCAGTTAACTGAAAAGAGATGAATTTGCAATGTGTCCAATGTGGACATCATATACAAAGCCTATATGTGCAATATTCACCAGGAAATATCCGTCTCATGAAATGTGTAAGCAAGTTATCTTTTTAGGCATACAGTGAGTCCTAGCTGTTGTCTTGCTCATGTAAAAACTTGTGTGGTCAAAAGACTTATTAAAATTATGATAACAGCAACATTGCGGAGCAGTTGCAGATGAGTACATTGAATGTGAAGTCATGGTAAAAGAAGCTTACTTTATATTTTCATGTATGTATTGTCTTTGTATTACTTGGTTTGGACTTTTGTCTGACTTTCATGTTTTACTTTATTTAGATTCTTCTAATTGATTTGATCCTTCACAAGGCGAAAGCATATAGACATCTGTTCTACAACATGTTTGATCCAGAAACTATGAACTTTGAGGTGTGTAGGTTTTTATTTCATAACACATATCATGAAGATACAATTACTTCTTTGAAATCCTTTATTATATGAATTAAAGCTTATACTTTTTATTGCAGGGGATAATGTGGAAGTTCTCATTTGTGTTTCTCTTCTTAGATACTTGTATCCATTTTACAAACATGATAATCAGCTAGTAATTTATTGATCGCATATGCAGTCTTGTTAATCATTTACCCTTAGCTCCCTAAGACCGAATCTCCATTTTACGTGCAATTAACGAGGATTTAGGTTCAAATCCGACGTTAGCTTTATTGGCCTGGGAATGTGGAAAGGTTTGTATGTATATATTAGTTTTCATGATTAAATCTCTATAACATTAAATTTTTGAACTCTAATTCTGCTTGTGATTATACAGATATTGCTGGACGCCTTTGTTGGAAATCTTTTGTTTATTAGCATATTACTTTTCGGAGCAAGATCTGCATTAAATATGTCCTCCAAAGTCTCCAGGTAAGCAGATATTTTGTTTTCTCTTTGTTCTTTAACAGATTTATTACTAGTCTCATTCAAATTTTAAAATTAAATTGAGGTGTTTTTTTCTCAAGTTTGACTAAATTATATTGGATAGATTAAACATTTCTTGATCTTCCGATCGCCTAAGAAAATAAAGATCGTGTTTCTTCAACAATTCTTGAGTCAATATTATTTGTCTTTATTGGCTCGAAGCTCTTAATTTTTTTTTTCGGTGAGCAGACCCATGTTACATTCTTTATGTATAGTTAGAAATCTTTGAGTGGCCATATATTGATATATTTTCAGGTACAAAAACATATGGCTTGCGATTCTTGCTTCAAGCTACTTAAAACTGTTTCTTTTTGCCATGATGGTACTAACCCTTGTTTATAATTTTCTTGTATCTAATACGAATCATATTAGTTTAATATTATGTTTGATATTGATTAGGTGTGGGAGTTTCCTTCTGCCGTGATTTTCATAATCGATATATTTGTCTTGTCATCCAACACACTGGCTTTAAATGGTAAGAATTACTTTCAAAATCTTTTTTTTTAAGAGGATTAATTAGGTGTATTTTTACAGTGATGAGCGAGTCAACAATGGGTAAATGCTTTGGTGTTTGCTTGTGTGCGCACGCTGTCAAGTTCTTTGTCAGTTTTGCACTAAACTTGAAACTTGAAAACATAATCACTCTTTGAACTAGAACAGGGGATGTAATTTGTTTACACTTGATATTCTGTGGTTTAAATTTTCAAAAAAATTATATAGGAAATGCAGGGTATTTATATAATTGTATGTATGTTTATTATATATAAATTACTGGCCCTTAGCCAAAGATATTTATATAATTGTATGTATGTTTATTATATATAAATTACTGGCCCTTAGCCAAAGAAAAACTAATTAAAAATGTATCGTTTCTTAAAAGATGTAAATGAGTCGAAAATTAAGTGTTCTAAATTTCTTTATTTAGTTGAGTTGCAATTGACACTAGGCCTGTAAACGAACCGAACAGTTCATGAACTGTTCGTGAACTGTTCGGTAAGAAGTTCGTTTATGTTCGTATATTTAATAAATGAACGAACACGAACATAAATTTTGTGTTCGTTTATTTATGTTTATGAACAGTTCGGTTATGTTCGTTTATTCACGTTCGTTTATTTGTATTCGTTAGTGTTCGTTAACTATATAATGTTAGTTTTTGTTCTGTTAACTAACTAATTTACAAATGATATGTATTTACATTTAAAAGACTAGTCGTTTGTGCTCGTTTATACTTGTTAAATTGCGTCCGTTTATGTTTGTTCAATAGTGTTCATGTTCGTTTATGATTGTTCAGTGGTGTTTAAAAAATGTCCATTTAAGTTTGTTTGTTTATTTTAGTTTGTTTGTGTTCATTTATGTTCATGAACAGTTCGTTTAATTTATTAATGAACGAACACTAACATATTCATTTTCTTAATAAACGAACACGAACACAAAATTCATGTTCGTTAATGTGTTCGTGTTCATGTTCGGTTAATTTTAAATGAACGAACACGAACATGCATGTGTTCGTGTTCGTTCGGTTCATTTACTGGCCTAATTGACACTGTTAATTTTTAAATGTTGTTTGTGTATTTGTGTGCTAAGTATACAACTAGTAAACTACGTGCCGCGCGTTGCGGCGGTATCAAAACGTAGAAGACTTGGAATGTATTTCGACAAATGAAAACGTAATATATTTGACCCAATCCATCTCCTAAAGAATTTATGTTGAATCGTAAACCAACATAAAACATATATAAAAATCGGTACAAAAGCGTACTATATTTGACCAGACTTGTTTTCGAAAATTTTTATATCAAAACATGTATCAACACAAATTTATACGAAATCTTACATAAAAATAAGCACGTAAGAAATTATTATTTTTAGCCAAGGAACAAAAAAGATAAATTAGAATTTTAGAAACATGAGGTAGTTAAAGTGAAAATGAAAGTGATAACTCCGAAAACATAAGATAAAGATAAGTTATGATGATGGTGACTTGTTTGTGGGTAGGGGTGTTCATGGTCCAGTTCCAAACCGCGAAACCGCCCAAACCGTTATCGGTTCGATTTCACGGTTGTTTTTTTTCAAACATTTGGTCTGTCAGTTTCAAAAGTTTAAAACCGTAATAAACGGTTTAGTCTATGGTTTTCATAAAAAACTGGTCGTATGTGTGTGCACGCGTATATATAAGTATAGATGTACGCATAAATATATCGATATATACATTACATATATATGTGTGTATATATATATGCATACATAGATGTTTATATTTGTATGTATGCACATATTGAGTTTTTGATTTTTTTCGAGATTTAAAAAAATAAATATGGACTTGGTGTAAATACTTCGTATTGAACTATAAATGTTTGGTTTGATTCGATTTTATTTTTAACAGGATCAAAATCTCAAACCGTAAACCAAACCGGAACCAAACCGTATGGTTCGGTTTATATTTTCAACGGTTCGGTTGCGGTTCCACTTAAAAACCGTAAAAACGGACCGCGAACACTTCTATTTGTGGGTGAGCTATTTGTTGACGGCAGTATGTAAAAAAAGAAAGAAATAAAAAAAGAAAGAAAAAAAGAAAGAAAAAATGAAAGTTGATGAAAAAAAAAAAAAAAAAGAACTAAGGGTTGGAAGAGGAAGATAAAAATTAAAACTGAGAGAAAATGACATAAAATTGTGGAGTAGAGATTTGAACCCACGCCTTATATATCCAAATGAATCTCCTTACGAACTCTACTAAACCAATAATTAGGCCACTAGGAGTCGTCTCATCCTTCCCCACTTTTCCCTGTTGCCACGTCAGCGTCACATCAGCTTTTCTTACTTTTCCTCACTTTTTCCCACTTTTCCCCATTTTCAAATCTTATTTTTAATTAATTATTTTAACAATAAATAATAAATAATAATAACAATAATAATATTAATAAAATTTAAAATTAAAAAAAATACAACAAAAAAAATAAGAAGAATACAACCTAAAAAATTAAGTTAAAAACCTAGAAAGGACAATGACATCCCCAACGAGAATCAGTTAAAAACCTAGAAAGAGCAATTTGTGGATGATACCCGGGTGTGTTGAACGGGTTCATTTGAGGCGCTTGAACATTTTTTTGTCGTGGTTTTTTAAATTTTTTGGTTGACGACCCACCACGTGATGAACCTCCTTCCATTTTAGTTGAAAATTTTATAAATTTAGTGTATAGATTGTAGAAGATGAGAGAAAAGTGTGAGATTTGTGATTGTTTTGGAGTTGTTTAAATAGAAAACAATTGGATTTTTTTTTTAAATACCCAACGGTCGAATGGTTCAACGGTCGAAATCCTTCCTTTCCCCACTCGGCTTGAATCGGTGAGGAGTCCCCGAATTACCCCACCCCATTTCCGGGGGGACGGTGTTCCCATTCTTCCCCGAACCGGTGAAAGGCTCCCCGGTGGAATCCCGGCTTCCACTCCGAGCGCTCTTATAAACTAGTTTTGAAAATAGTTTTATTTAACCAAGAAATTAAATACTACTCGTATGACTCTTCAAAGCCCACCGATGTAAATTGTTATATATAAATACATATTTTATCACGCAAGTGTTAATTGTTCTAGCGTGATAAAATCTTGCAAACGTGGAGCTATCACATGTAGATGAAATTATCTAACAAACACTTTATATGTGATAACTCTCTGTCTACGTATTTGAACCGGATTCCTTATATTTATACAAGAGTTGTATCATATGAAAACATAATTTTAGAGAGCTTTTCAACCATATTTGGGCCGTTGATTTGGAATCTTGAAAATAAATGTGGTTCATATTAAAATTGATTTGTTTATTTAAAGTCTAATTTTTTATTCAGTTTAATGTAAATTATATATTTATTTTCAAAATTCCAAACACTACAAGGATGGAGACGTATAGCGACGACAAAAGTCGTCGCAATAGAGTGCTGATATCGTCGCTATAGCCTATAGCGACGACATGTCGTCGCTGCTTCGTCGTCCCTATTGTTTCGTCGCTGTTGTAGTCGTCGCAATAGGATCATTTATAACGACTATATGTCATCGCTATAGACCCTATTTAATTATTTTAAACTTAAATTCAAAGTTTTAATTTTGAAAAAATTAATAATAATTTTGATTAAAATATTATTTTTTTTAATGATTTTCCGTATACCCTATAGGGACGACATGTCGTCGCTATAGGTGTATAACAAAAAAAATTTTCTTTTTTTCCCAGATTTAAACTTGCTTTATAAATATAAAAATGAGCCTGTTTTTAAACCTGCTGTAGAATTTAAAACAATCCTAAATGTTCAAATTACTAAAAACACAATTGTCCATAATGTGCACATGCGCAAACCATGTTTAACACTACACATTCGAATCCAAATTCAACCACAAACACAAGATAATTCAATCCAAACAGAAAAACAATGTAGTTTTAAACCAAGTGAAATCCTATTCACTCTCATCATCATCACCATCTTCTTATTCTTCAAAGGTTGGTTTGTAAGTGTTTTCGAAGGGATTGTCAAAAGCTTTTTGGCGTGACATCAGCTCGTTTATCTGTTGTTGCATCTGTATGTTAATTTCTTGCTGTTCTTGCCAACGAGCATTTGCTTGTCGTAATTCGTCATGCAAATCTTGATTGTGTGGCGTATACGACATACTTGGAGCAACATCCGGGGTTACACTTTTCACCGTTCGGCCAACACCTCGCCTCTGTCCCAACGACCTTTCAAGTATTTCAAACTCATTAATTGGCGTATCATCGCCACCCGAGCTTGACATGGACTTGTTCTTCTCGTCCAGGATTTTACCCTACATGTAATCATTTAAGCGGGTCAAAGATATATTACACAAAACCAAAGTTTCTAACAGGTCAAAATTTACCAAACATACTCATATACACTTAAAACATGCAATTACAACTACAAACGGGTCAAAATTAACTAAACATACTTCTATACACTTACAACATACAATTACAACTTCAAACGGGTCAAAATTTACCAAACATACTCATATACGCTTAAAACATGCAATTGTAACTACAAACGGGTCAAAATTAACTAAACATACTTATATACACTTACAACATACAATTACAACTTCAAACGGGTCAAAATTTACCATACATACTCATATACACTTAAAACATGCAATTGTAACTAACGGGTCAAAATTAACTAAACATACTTATATACACTTACAACATACAATTACAACTTCAAACGGGTAAAAATTTACCAAACATACTCGTATATGCTTAAAACATGCAATTGCAACTACAAACAGGTCAAAATTAACTAAACATACTTATATACACTTACAACATACAATTACAACTTTAAACGGGTCAAAATTTAACCAAACATACTTATATACACTTACACAAAACCAAAGTTCCTAACGGGTCAAAATTAACCAAACATATTCATATGGGTCATTATAACCTAAACTTACATACAAAGACATTACACAAGACATGCACTTAACCAATGAGTTTCCGCTAGCTCATTGTACTAACCTGAGCTTCCCTTGTAGTGCATCTCCCTCCAACCTTCAACATGTTATGCAACCCCAGTTTTTTGGATCTTACAAACAATTAAAATATTATATTAATGAAATTTTAAATATATATTTACACATATAATGAAAATGTTAAGATTTTACTTCAGTGTATCGTCTTTGTGCATAAGATTGCGTCCCATGATAACTTCCATAAAGTTGTTTTGAACGATTTGCTGAGTTTGCTTGAGATTGTTTCTGGTATGTTGGAGTTGTAAATAGCTCCTCAATAACTCAAACCCAAGCATCTGGTTTCATGCCCTCTGGTGGCTTTGTCTTTGCTCTTTCAGTGTTATCATAACCTCCAACTTTGTCAAAATGTTTTTTAAACTTTGTCTTTTGATCCTTATAACGGTTTGCAGAATCCGATTGGATCCCTTGCTTAATGCCTTCCTAGTACTCGGTGTTGTGATATCGTTGAAGATCAAGGTAGTGCTACAAAAAAAAAAAGATGTAATTACAATGCAACAAAAACTTAGAAAATTTAATATAAAATTTAGTATGTATACTTACATGTAGTGTGGTAAGGATGGACATTTTGATCTCACCAGGGACCTCTTGCCAACTTCGGTAGTGAAACGGGACATGCCTATCAACCTCGTTTGAAACCAACCTCACAAACAGTTGGTAGTTCTCTCCAACAGCCCTAAATTGGTTGAAGGAGTAGTCAAATTCTAACGGAAGTGGCCTACTTCCATTTTTTTGAAACTTGTCATACAAGTTTAGGTTTTTTCCGTGAGAACGCTTTTTTGCAGGTTTTGCTACATCCATTTAATCAAAAAGTTAGCAACCTTTACATGGACAATACGTTTTACCTTCACTGTTGACATGGTTCTTGGCCATTTCCATGAAGTTATTAAGACTGTTTAAGAAATCCGAAGATCTCCGATTTCGCAAGTTAATCCAACTTTTATCAATTGTCATAACTATATTTAAATAAAACAATTAAATAATAACACATATACATCCAACATGAAAATACAAATACATCAAATATAATAACCCTTATCTATGCTGTAACCGGTTCTTTAAGGTGGTGGATCTTAACCCACTTTTTAAATATTCTATCTCATATATATACACTTTAATGGGTTGACTATGAAGAAAAACCGGCAGCATTCCGCCTTAACTCCCTATATTTTAGGGAGTTAAGGCGTAATGCTGCCGGTTTTTCTTCATAGTTGTAACGACCCGATTTAACTTAATATTAAAATAATCGATATGTGATTTAAATTTTAAGTTAAACGGTGTTGTTATGTGTTGTTTAGTAGGTTAAACATTTATTTCATGTTAAAACATTAGAAAATGTTAAGTAGGAAGTGGAGGGACTGAAATTGTCAATAGTTGAAAGACAAATTAAAAGGGTGTTATATGGGAAAAGCTTGGTTAAAGAAGTCAAAATCAGATTTTGGCTTAGGAGAAGGGGAGGTCGACGACCAAGAAGGAGAAAAAGAAGGATTTCGGGTTTTTGACCAAATTCGTCATCAAATCTTGCTCAAGTCGTTAATGCAAGCTAGGATTCTTGTTCTCCTTGTAATTTCACAACTATAGGTATGTAAATTTCATATAAGTTGTTGAATTTTCGTGGGTTTCCATGTGGGTGTGGTTAGATGATGGTGAAACTCAAAATTTGGGTTGTGTGTGTAATCTAAAACATGAGATGATGTTATTAATGTTAGAAAACAACTAAATAATCATCTTGTATGTAAAGTAGATTGGAAAAACCTAGAGTTGGGTTTTGGGGATTTCATGGGTTTTATGAATTCCATGAAGTTATGAAGTAAATGATGAATTTGGGGAATATGTGTTGTGTCTATTATATATGTGCAGAAATTTTGATCAAAGATACATAAAATGAGGAGTTTGAAACTTTGTATGTTTGAAATGAAATGAATGGAAATGTTGTCTTTTTATAATGTTGATGTTGGGATGTCATAAAACTCTGCACATAAGGTGTTTGAGGAAATGCCTCAAACAACTCAAATGCATGAATGAATTGTGATTATTGGTGAACTTGGGGGAAATGGTTCATAAACTCAAATAGATGATTTGTTAGTGGTGTATAACTTAATTTTAAATGTTGAATGCAATTAGAAGGTGAATTGGTGAAATAAGAAGGTTTGACTATCATAAAGTCAAATATGGTGATAACGGGTCAAAGGGTTGTATGCTTGCTTCTTGTGTATTATTCCTAGATTGAATGTGTGCGTATACTTATATGATCTAGGAAGTGGAAATACAAATCAACGACCCGGTAAGGAGAAGGTTGAACCAAGTGGAACAAAGGATCAAGGTGAGTAAACCTATCCATGAATAAGCAACCATAAGACTTATCCATGTTTGTCAATGTTTGAATTGTTGGATTTCATAATGTGGTGTTTGTAGTAGTTGTTGCTTATTATGTGATGGGTGCATGAATTAAATTGATGTCAATGTATGATAGGGAATAATTGACATGTTTCATGTTTGGTTATCCACATTCGTGTGGAATATGATGTAAGACCACACTTTGGTGGCATTCGGGTGATGATCCACATTCGTGTGGAAGAGGGTATAAGTCCATACTTGTATGGCAAGGGTGATGATTCACATACGTGTGAAAGTTGGGGTATAATGACTAATGAGGGTCATGGGGATGATTCGCATTCGTGCGAAGGAAAAAGAATTAAAGTTAAAGTGGTTTGGGAAAAACAAACCATTAGGTGATTATGTAAAATTATAAGTTGAGGGTCACCAAGATAGGTTTGGGGACTTAAAAATATGATTAAATAGTGTCATGGAGTTGATTTTTGTGTAAAAGAATGTCCGGGAATGATCCGGATCGAATCTGGAAGTGAAAACGCGAAAATTGTAGCTGCAGACCTGCAGTGGGCGTACCATACGCCCAGATTGGGCGTATCATACGGCGGGCACTTTACACTACGCCCAGAAGTTTCTGCCAACGCTGAAATTTGGGCGTTTGGTACGGTGGGCGTACCATACGCCGGGTTGGGCGTACCATACGCCCAGAATGGAATTTTTTTGATTTTGCTTCCGTTTAATTCGGTTAAGCACGGGGAGGTTAAGGGGTTAACTCACTTAGTCCTTTTGGACTAACACTTGATTGTTTGTGGTTGTTTCAGGTCAAAGGTAGGCTCGGCTACGACTCAGAACGATCAGACGGTTAAAAGGATCAAACCACACTTTTGTAAAGATTAAGTAAATGGATTGTAAAGTTTAAAACTACACTTTTAACGTATTTAACATGTTTTGTAAATGATGAACAAGTCTAGTTAGTCATGTTAAAGTGTTAAATGATTTTAGTTGAATTGTAAGGGTTTTAAAACCCGTGAATCTGGGACCTAAATTTTGTAAATTCCGCAATTATGTTAAACGTTTTGTTATGAGAATTGGGGTGTCACAAGTTGGTACCAGAGCCTTAGGTTTGAGTGAATCAAGTGTGTGATGACTCATTTGATCTCAAACTTTTGTGCTCTTGATATAGGGAGAAAGGTTCGATCCAAGGTCTGATCACGTAGCCGAAGACCTGAGGTTAGTAAGTGTGATTACATTTGATAAGTAAATTTAATTGATATATATGTGTGATTGAAATTGCAATTGAAATAGAAAGGTTCGATCCAAGGTCTGATCACGTAGCCGAAGACCTGAGGTTAGTAAGTGTGATTACATTTGATAAGTAAATTTAATTGATATATATGTGTGATTGAAATTGCAATTGAAATGTAATTATAATTGATGTAATAAAGATTTGATACATTCGATATGTGAATGCATGTGATAAATATGTGATATGTGAACCGAAACTCTTAACCAAAGTTTTAGGCGATGAAGTTAAATTAATGAACATGTGATGAGGATATTATTATACCTGGCCAGTATAATCATATTCAAGTGACATGGGCATGACTTTAACGAATTCATTTGGAATTTTGGAAAAGACTAGTAGGTAAGGTGGTAGGAGTGTTGTTTGTAAAGTGATCTCTAGGATCACCAATTGTGGTTTACCTATGTACTATGATTCAAGTAGTGATACTAATGAACTACTTAAACTATTTCAGTCATAGATGGCTGATGAACATGATACCGGGGAGGGTAGTCATGCAGTTGAACTCGCTCAAATACGAGAAATTGTGAAAGAGGAAGTGGCTAAAGCACTTCAAGCTACCATCCTTACTCACATGGATGGGATGCAAGCTTCGTTACTAGACTCTATTCGACAAGAGTTTGCTACACTTAAAGCAAGTGGTGATATTGAACGACCTTCTAGAAAGGTGACCTACAAGGATTTTGTGGCGTGTAAACCTGCAGAATTCAAAGGTGAAGTTGATCCACTACTAAGTCAAAGGTGGATAGCGGATATGGAAGGCACTTTCGAAACGTGTCATTGTGATGCGACAGATGAAGTCGTGTTTGCTGGGAATCAACTTAGGGAGAGAGCTAAAGACTGGTGGGAACTCCTACGTATGGAGAAAGGGAGAGAGGGTGTCAAAAGTCTAACTTGGGCTGAATTTAAGGAGTTATTCCTTAAACGGTTTTGCCCTCAAGCGGCTATTGATCGCATAACGGAGGAGTTCTTACATATGCGACACAAAGATGAGAGCATAGACACCATCACTGCGGTGTTCTTTGATAAGGCAAGGTTTTGCCCTGATCTTTTGCAAACAGAGAGGATGTGGATAAACAGATACCATAGCATGTTGAATGCTAAGTATAGGGAATTTCTCACACCGTCAAAATGTGAGACCCTATCAGAACTTATTGATTGTGCAAGGGAAAGAGAACTAGAGTTAAACCGACAAGAAGAAAGGGGGGAGAAGAAAAGCTGAAAAGGAGGGGGGTCTTCCAAGAAACCAAAGTTTTCGAACTCACCAAAGAAGTTTGCGGGTAGTCGTGAAGTTCGTCATTGCACTACTTGTGGAAGAAATCATTTGGGCGAGTGTTATGCTAAGTCAATGAATTGCTATAAATGTGGGAAGCAAGGGCATCTTGCTACTCAATGCACAAGTCCACTAAATTTGTGTTACAACTGTTACAAGCCTGGTCACAAGAAAAGCGAATGTCCAGAACTGAAAGGAAATGCATCTAGTGGTGGTGGTTCTTTCAAGGGAAGCGGGAGTGGGAAGAAATTTGAAGTACCTAAACCTAAAGGTCGAGCTTTTCAAATTACTGCTGATGAGGCCAAGGATGCGGGGGATGTTGTAACAGGTACTTTTCTAGTAAATTATGTACCTGCTTATGTTTTGTTTGACTCGGGAGCTAGCAAATCTTTTGTATCCACAAAATTTACTCATCATGCATCATTTGTATTAGAGAAACTAATTGCACCCTTAGAAATAGAAGTGGCAGATTCTAAGAGTTTCTTGGTGTTTGATGTATACCGGAATTGTAATATCACCATAGAAGATGAGGAGTATACGATTGATCTAATACCTATGTTGTTAGGAGAATTTGACGTGGTAGTGGGAATGGATTGGTTGTCTTCAAACCAAGCCAATATAGTTTGTAATCGAAAAATAATTCAATTGTTGTCACCAAGTGGGAAAGAAGTAATCATACATGGAGAAAAGAAAGATGGGGTTGTGATATGATCAATGATCAAAGCCTTAAAGTACATCAAACGTGGAGGTAAGTCTTATCTAGCTTACGTGGTGGATATGGGGAAAGAGATGAAGAAATTAGAAGATATTCCTATTGTTAGAGACTTTTCGGATGTCTTTCCGGATGACTTGCCTGGGGTTCCTCCGAAAAGAGAGGTTGAGTTCAGGATAGATTTGGTTCCTGGATCTAAGCCAATAGCTAAAACTCCTTATCGATTGGCACCAACAGAAATGCAGGAGTTAATGACTCAAATACAAGAACTTCTTGACAAAGGTTTCATCCGTCCTAGCATCTCACCTTGGGGTGCTCCGGTGCTCTTTGTTAAGAAGAAAGATGGGAGTATGAGAATGTGTATCAATTACCGGGAGTTGAACAAGTTAACTGTGAAGAACCGATATCCTCTACCTCGAATTGATGATCTTTTTGATCAGTTGCAAGGTGCCAAGTGGTTTTCTAAAATCGATCTTCGGTCGGGATACCATCAACTCAAGGTTAGGAATGAAGATGTGGAGAAGACAGCGTTTCGCACTCGATATGGGCATTACGAATTTCTCGTCATGTCTTTTGGTTTGACGAATGCACCTGCGGCATTCATGGATCTAATGAATCGGGTGTGTAGACCAATGTTGGATAGATCAGTCATTGTGTTCATTGATGACATTTTGGTCTATTCCAAAAATGAAGGTGATCACGCATGTCATTTGCGTGAGGTGCTTGAAACACTCCGTAGGGAGAAATTATATGCAAAATTTTCCAAGTGTGCTTTCTGGTTACAAGAAGTACAATTTTTGGGGCATGTGGTGAACGCGGATGGAATTCATGTCGATCCATCTAAAATACAAGCTGTAGCAAAGTGGAGTCCGCCTAAGACTCCAACGGAGGTGAGAAGTTTTCTTGGTTTAGCAGGTTATTACAGGCGTTTTATACAGGATTTCTCCAAGATTGCTTCATCCTTGACTAAGTTAACAAGGAAAGGAGTGAAGTATGAATGGGGAGATGATCAAGAACGAGCTTTTCAGGAATTGAAGGTGAAATTGACCCAAGCTCCTGTTTTGGCACTACCTGATGGACCCGATGATTTTGTAGTTTATTCAGATGCATCATATTCAGGTTTGGGTTGTGTGTTAATGCAACGGGGAAGGGTGATTGCGTATGCTTCAAGACAATTGAAGGTGCACGAGGTGAATTACCCAACTCATGATCTTGAGCTTGCGGCTGTAGTTTTTGCATTGAAGATATGGAGGCACTATCTATACGGTGTGAAATGTACCATTTACACCGATCATAAGAGCCTTAAATATTTCTTTACTCAGAAAGAGTTGAACATGAGGCAGAGACGGTGGTTAGAATTAATCAAAGATTATGATTGTGAAATCCTCTACCATCCGGGAAAGGCAAACGTGGTTGCCGATGCTCTGAGTAGAAAGGAATATTCACCTATAAAGGTGAAGGTGATGAAAATTGTGGTTTCATCTGAAATCATAACTCAAATCAAAGAAGCACAAGTGGAGGCACTCAAGGAAGAAAATTGGAAGAGAGACCGAATAAAGGGGCAAATTCACAACTTGGATGAAGATGAGCGAGGCTTGAAGACAAGGTGGGGTCGGGTGTGGATACCTCCCACTTGTCCCTTCAAGTTGATTTTGTTGGAGGAAGCTCATAAGTCTAAGTACTCTATTCATCCGGGTGCCACCAAGATGTATCGTGATCTCCGAAGAAATTATTGGTGGCCGGGAATGAAAAGAGATATTGTGAAGTATGTAGAGAAATGTTTGACTTGCATGCAGGTAAAAGCTGAGCACCAGAAACCGTATGGCAAGTTACAACCGTTGGAGATTCCTTTATGGAAGTGGGAGCATGTCACAATGGATCTAATCACTAAACTCCCTAAGACCAAAAAGGGACATGATACGATTTGGGTCATTGTTGACAGGTTGACGAAAAGTGCTCATTTTATTCCGATACGTGAGACTTATTTGTCGGAGAAAATGGCAGAGGTATATATAAAGGAAGTGGTGTCACGACATGGGGTACCGGTATCTATTGTATCGGATAGAGACACTCGGTTTACCTCACACTTTTGGAGGAAATTTCAGGAGGAGTTAGGCACCAAACTCTTGCTGAGCACGGCGTATCATCCTCAAACGGATGGTTAGAGTGAAAGGACCATTCAAACTTTGGAGGATATGCTACGTGCGTGTATTATTGATTTTGGGGGAAGTTGGGATGACTATTTGCCGTTGGCAGAATTTTCATACAATAATAGTTATCATTCTAGTCTTGGAATGCCACCATATGAGATGCTTTATGGGAGGAAATGTCGTACTCCCGTTTGCTGGGATGAAGTCGGTCAACGAGAGATTGCAGAAAAAGAAGTGATTAAGGTGACTAATGCAAAGATTGATCAAATACGAGCTCATTTGAAAGCGGCTCAAGACCGACAGAAATCGTATGCGGATAAAAGGAGAAGACCAATTGAGTTCCAGGTGGGGGACTATGTGTTGTTGAAAGTTTCTCCGTGGAAAGGAGTAATTCGATTTCGTAAGCGCGGGAAGTTAAGTCCACGCTTCATTGGTCCTTTTAAGATCATTGCTCGGGTTGGAGAAGTTGCTTATCGTCTGGAATTACCGGATGAGTTAAGTGGCATTCATAACACTTTTCATGTGTCTCATTTGAGAAAGTGTTTGGCGGATGAATCGGCCTATGTGCCATTGGAAGATGTGGAAGTAGTAGACAAATTGAATTATGTGGAGAAACCGGTGACAATATTAGACCGAAAGGTAAAACAACTTAGAAACAAGTCGTTGAATCAAGTCAAGGTGCAGTGGAAGAATAGAAGGGGATCCGATACAACATGGGAGTCGGAAGATGAAATGAAGAAATTTTATCCTTTCTTGTTTGATATGTAAACTAGTTTCGGGGACGAAACCCCGTTAAGGGGGGGAGAATTTGTAACGACCCGATTTAACTTAATATTAAAATAATCGATATGTGATTTAAATTTTAAGTTAAACGGTGTTGTTTAGTAGGTTAAACATTTATTTCATGTTAAAACATTAGAAAATGTTAAGTAGGAAGTGGAGGGACTGAAATTGTCAATAGTTGAAAGATAAATTAAAAGGGTGTTATATGGGAAAAGCTTGGTCAAAGAAGTCAAAATCAGATTTTGGCTTAGGAGAAGGGGAGGTCGACGACCAAGAAGGAGAAAAAGAAGGGTTTCGGGTTTTTGACCAAATTCGTCATCAAATCTTGCTCAAGTCGTTAATGCAAGCTAGGATTCTTGTTCTCCTTGTAATTTCACAACTATAGGTATGTAAATTTCATATAAGTTGTTGAATTTTCGTGGGTTTCCATGTGGGTGTGGTTAGATGATGGTGAAACTCAAAATTTGGGTTGTGTGTGTAATCTAAAACATGAGATGATGTTATTAATGTTAGAAAACAACTAAATAATCATCTTGTATGTAAAGTAGATTGGAAAAACCTAGAGTTGGGTTTTGGGGATTTCATGGGTTTTATGAATTCCATGAAGTTATGAAGTAAATGATGAATTTGGGGAATATGTGTTGTGTCTATTATATATGTGCAGAAATTTTGATCAAAGATACATAAAATGAGGAGTTTGAAACTTTGTATGTTTGAAATGAAATGAATGGAAATGTTGTCTTTTTATAATGTTGATGTTGGGATGTCATAAAACTCTGCACATAAGGTGTTTGAGGAAATGCCTCAAACAACTCAAATGCATGAATGAATTGTGATTATTGGTGAACTTGGGGGAAATGGTTCATAAACTCAAATAGATGATTTGTTAGTGGTGTATAACTTAATTTTAAATGTTGAATGCAATTAGAAGGTGAATTGGTGAAATAAGAAGGTTTGACTATCATAAAGTCAAATATGGTGATAACGGGTCAAAGGGTTGTATGCTTGCTTCTTGTGTATTATTCCTAGATTGAATGTGTGCGTATACTTATATGATCTAGGAAGTGGAAATACAAATCAACGACCCGGTAAGGAGAAGGTTGAACCAAGTGGAACAAAGGATCAAGGTGAGTAAACCTATCCATGAATAAGCAACCATAAGACTTATCCATGTTTGTCAATGTTTGAATTGTTGGATTTCATAATGTGGTGTTTGTAGTAGTTGTTGCTTATTATGTGATGGGTGCATGAATTAAATTGATGTCAATGTATGATAGGGAATAATTGACATGTTTCATGTTTGGTGATCCACATTCGTGTGGAATATGATGTAAGACCACACTTTGGTGGCATTCGGGTGATGATCCACATTCGTGTGGAAGAGGGTATAAGTCCATACTTGTATGGCAAGGGTGATGATTCACATACGTGTGAAAGTTGGGGTATAATGACTAATGAGGGTCATGGGGATGATTCACATTCTTGCGAAGGAAAAAGAATTAAAGTTAAAGTGGTTTGGGAAAAACAAACCATTAGGTGATTATGTAAAATTATAAGTTGAGGGTCACCAAGATAGGTTTGGGGACTTAAAAATATGATTAAATAGTGTCATGGAGTTGATTTTTGTGTAAAAGAATGTCCGGGAATGATCCGGATCGAATCTGGAAGTGAAAACGCGAAAATTGTAGCTGCAGACCTGCAGTGGGCGTACCATACGCCCAGATTGGGCGTATCATACGGCGGGCACTTTACACTACGCCCAGAAGTTTCTGCCAACGCTGAAATTTGGGCGTTTGGTACGGTGGGCGTACCATACGCCGGGTTGGGCGTACCATACGCCCAGAATGGAATTTTTTTGATTTTGCTTCCGTTTAATTCGGTTAAGCACGGGGAGGTTAAGGGGTTAACTCACTTAGTCCTTTTGGACTAACACTTGATTGTTTGTGGTTGTTTCAGGTCAAAGGTAGGCTCGGCTACGACTCAGAACGATCAGACGGTTAAAAGGATCAAACCACACTTTTGTAAAGATTAAGTAAATGGATTGTAAAGTTTAAAACTACACTTTTAACGTATTTAACATGTTTTGTAAATGATGAACAAGTCTAGTTAGTCATGTTAAAGTGTTAAATGATTTTAGTTGAATTGTAAGGGTTTTAAAACCCGTGAATCTGGGACCTAAATTTTGTAAATTCCGCAATTATGTTAAATGTTTTGTTATGAGAATTGGGGTGTCACAATAGTCAACCCATTAAAGTGTATGCATATATCCTAAATGAGATAGAATATTTAAAAAGCAGTCTCAAAACAGGGACAATCCAACATTTATCTCTATTAGATAAATGTTGGATGGGTATTTCTATTGGGTTATTGATAACTAAGCATGAATGTTTAGAACAACAAACTCTAACATAAATGAAAGAAGCTATTTACATGCAATAGAGAATACATAAACATAGCAATATAGCATGCATAGACATATATATAATCAAGATCTAAAAGCTAAAGCATATATATACTTTTCATACATAATCATACCATGCAATTACATAAACATAAACATAACATGCAATTACAACTTCAAATTTCATATAAATCATATACATGTTGCATACATCGATACACATGAAGCTATTATATTAAATACACATAAATAAAAGTTATAAAGTCATGTTACTTACCTTTTCCCTTTGTGTATGTGAAATGTTTCTTCAACAGCAACAATGACCTAATTTACAATAAAGTCAAATAAATATATAAGTAAACATAAGTGTGAATTATCCTCAACATTACAAAAGTAGATAAATTTTACACATACACACTTTTATACACTATCCAAATCCAAATACATACATACCCAATCACTATCCAAATACAAATACATACATATAAAATACAAACATACACATACACATACAAACACATACACATACATACATACATACATACATACATACATACATACCAAATCAATATACAATACGTACACCCCCATTCACTATCCAAATCCAAATACATACATACCCAATACAAACATACACATACAAAATTACATATACATACAAAATGTCATACATACAAATATACACATATACATACGAGCATATACACAAGAAATACAAACCAATCTTCACACATACAAATCAACATCTACATATGAACTAGTCTTAAAAAAATATCAAAAAAACCCAAAAAATTGCAAAAAAAAAAAGCATATAGATGTTAAATACACATCACAAATGATTCAAATACGAATAAATACATTGGAATCGGCCAAATAGCATAAAAATCGCCCAAATAGCTTTAAAGAACCGTTCCTGCGCAAAAATGGAGTTTCTGCGATGAAAACCTTATAGGTAACCCTATAGCGACGAGAGGTCACCCAAAACGACACCGTTTGTTTTTTAAAGGTTTTCTGCGATTAAAAAAAATTGATTAAGTCTATAGCGACGACTCGCAAAATTTTTTTTAATTATTTTTTAATATTATTATTAATTGCTACACAATATTAATGTTTAAAGAAAAAAAACAAAAAAATAAATAAAAACCCTATAGCGACGACTTGTAATTGCTATAAATTTTCCCTCAACCGGGAAAAAATTGAGCTTTCCCGCCTATACCTATTGCGACAGCATGTAGTCGCTATACCTGAAATATTAAAAAAAAATCCGGAGACCCTTGTAGTGACGACTTGTCGTCACTATAGGTCTACATTTAGGAACGACGTATCTCGTCGCTATAGGGCTCGTTTCTATAGGATAAGATTGTTGTAATGAAAACCTGATTTTAGAGAGAACTTTTCAACCCTTTTGAGTATGCCCGACACTTAATAGTTAATCATCCATTAAATACCCAATGAGTATATATCTGTGATTACTACGGGTGTGTACGGTCTTATGTGAAACCATAAAACAAACCGTTAATAACGGTTTTTAAATAATAAAAATCAAAATTGAACCGTTAAATATGGAAATCAAACTGAACCGTTAAATATGGAAATCAAACTGAACCATTGTCAACATTTGATTCCAGTTTGGTTTTACAGTTTGAGTTTCCTGGGTTTCGGCTCTCTAAGTTTGGGCTCTTTGAGCTCGTTAAAAATAGAAACCAAATCAAACCTAGGCGTTTTACTGTTTGTGATGTGCTAATCACACTGCAAGCCCAAAATGTAATTTTTTTTAATGAATATTAGCTTACTCATCAACCTTACACACACATAAATAGTTAAACACACACGGTCCGATCCGGTTTGCTTTTTTATGACCGGGGTTTAGTGAAAACCGTTAACCAAACTATTCAATTCGGCTTCAGACTTTTAACACCGGTCGACCAAATGTTAAAAGAAAAAACCACCGTAAAATAAAACCGATGAAACAGTTTGAACGAATTAATAGTTCGAAACAAAGTAAACACTAATACCAAATTCATTGTTATCTCATTAGCACATAGTCAGAGCTGAGTCAGATAACCTGAAGGTCAAATCTATACCCTACCATCATCTACCTCTTAATCATTCGGTCACGTGTCTGCAATCAACCGGACAAGGTATTTTTTTATAGGCAGGTAGGTTATAATATATAACTAGGGTGTTATCCGCACGTTGCCGCGGGTATTCCGTCACGATTCCGTGTATTATAACGTAAATACGTGGTGTTACTACGACATAAAGCATTAATGGGTAACCATTGTAAATGTGTCGGCTATGCTAATATAAGTATTCTATTATAATAGCGTTAACAATAGACGATTTCTCTTAAGATTAAAAAAATATATCGAATTGAGTATGATTTTCTTCTCCCTTAAAATTAAACAATTCTATCGAATTGAGTATGATTAGTAAAACGAAACCATAAAAAAATGTACGTTTTCTAATTATTATTTTAATACTATTATTTAACTTTTAATGAATATTTAATTATTATTAGGTAAATATTACTATTAAATCTAAATCGTTTGTGAACTAATTACGATAAAAATAATATATAAACGATACAAATATTCGATAATGTACGGACACTTTATTTGCTTTTGAATAACGTGCAAAATTTTTGTTACCGTTTGGGTTCAAAATCTATATAAATGTTCGTGAGACCATTGCGATCAAATTAATATAATCATGATTGTTATCCGATAACTTAGTGACGTGTTAAAATCATGTGAACGTTTAAAATATGTGAGTAAAGTGAGAGGATGCTTTAAAAATAAGAGTTCAAAGTTCAGGGTTAAAAACGAAAAATGAGTTACCGAAGCTTTTGACGTGGTTTGCTTCTTTTCTGCCACGGTTTTTTCTCATAAACATCAAAAAGTTTTTAATAGAAAATTAGCATTATTGTTCACTCGAAATGATTGCATATTACAAATGTATATATAGTAATAATAAAATAAGATGTCGTTTCCTAAATGCATATATATATATATATATATATAAATGTATACGCGTTGCTACGGGATTCCTGTCATAATTTTGAATATTAGAACGCGGACATGATTCGTATATTGAAACGTAGATATAAAACATGTCACAAAGGTTGTCATTTCGATGTAAAACCTAAAGTGTAGCCGTCATGAACATGTTCGTCTCACCATAACAAAAAAAATAGTGTGCTTAGTCGTAAAATCTAACATAAATAAGCACACAAATAAGATGAACAAATAAAACGGTATTCAAATAATATTACTATTCATATGAAATAATTCAGTAGTACTAAAAAAATAAAAACGACCTAAAACTCGCCTCATACAATATCACCCAATTTAGTTGCACATGTCAATATGGGTATTCAATAACGACAACGGTGAAACATCACGGACATAAAAAATATAACCAAAAACCTACCGTAGTGACTGTCAATTTGTTCGTCGGATTTTTTATTAATATTAGTAACATATTATTATTTTTATGATTAAATTATTATTATTATTATTATTATTATTATTATTATTAAAATTTATGTATTGTCTACTACATTTTTTGACTAAAAACTAAAGGTTGAGTCATATCTTTCTGCAGTGATGACATCATCACGAATAATAAAGCGTAGACCAAAACCGATCTCAACAAATATAATAAATTGAACTGTCTGAATAAGTTTGAAATATTAGTTAATTATTTATTAATTAATTAATATTATTATATAATAATTTATTATTTAACTATAAGATAATATTTAGTATTAATATTATATAGGAAATATTAATAATAATGATACTAATTATTATTTATATTATATTATAATAATAATAATTAGAATTATTTCCGCCGCTTTGTTTGACCCAAAATCAAATACTGATAAATTATTAATATTTAATTAATATTAACAATATATAATAATCGTTATTTAATTATTATTATTGTTCACTCGCAATGATGTCGTTTCCTAAATGTATATATACAATATTTGACCCAAAATCAAATACTGATTAATTATTAATATTTAATTAATATTAATAATATATAATAATCGTTATTTAATTATTATTACTATTCACTCACAATGACGTCGTTTTCTAAATGTATATATAGTAATTATTAGTAATGAAATAAGAACTACCAATGCGTCTTTATACATAAGGATGACATAAGATCACTATGTGAAGTTTTTCAATAATGGGTTGTTTTCAAAACTTGTGATAATAATTCGACTTTTCTGAACTTAATTTGCGAGTTAGTAAGACTAATAAAATAATTTATTTTATATATAAATCGGTTTTTAGTTAAACGTATATCAAAATATAACAGATAAACAATAAAACCAAACTATATGTTTTAATTTTTATATAATATTATATTTAAAATAATATTAAAAAAACCTAATTTACTGGTATTGGGAACGGATATGACCCATGTGCTTTGAATGTATGTTTTTAAATCGATATGTGAAGATTTTCTTGTTTCCATTCCCATAAATAAGTCAATAATAAGAAGATGTCAACACATATCTTAAACAAACAGAATATCATTAGCATTGATATACGTCCCAGAATTAGGTATATAAATGTAACCAAGTATATGATTACATATATTTAATCACATATATATGAAACTTGGAATATAATTACATATACAGAATGATATTCCTTATAGTATGGCACCAGAAAAAAATGGTAGTTATCTTGAATTTTAGTGACCTAAACAAATTATTAGGTAGGTTTTTTTACATTACGTACTAGTTAGGACTTAGAATTACTATGTAATCCAGAATATTTTGTTGGTTTGTGCTAGATTGTATCACAACATTGAAGATCCTAACAAAATCGATGTTTATTTTTGCATTTATGTTAATTGTTAAGCTAATTTAGCACTCTCTGCAGCTAAGGCAAAGTTGTTATTGTATATTATGTTAATTTTATATAAAATTGTTATATTTGATTATTTAGTGGAGGCTTTGTCTTTCAATCCAAAGATAATGAGTCAAACTGATTATTATATATCTGTAGTGTGTGTGCGTGTGTGTGTATGACAATGTTCAAATAGGTCATATTTTTATTAAAAAGTGGCCGGAATTCATAAATTAAGTTTAACATGTGATATGATAAATGCAAAAAAAGAAAAAAATTAATTAATTAATTAGTAATGAAATTTTTTTAATTAATGAATAAAATGAATCTAAGTGAAGATCAAGATTCTTTTAAATGAAATTAGTAAAGATAAGTTAGAAGAGTAATTCTAAAGATTTAATTGATTCTTAGTAGACAATATTAATTTGTTTTTGAATGTTATATCCTTATAATAAAATGGTGATCAATTCTTTTCATTACAATTTATTTATGATATGTTTTTTAAGGTCTCAATCATTAAATTATACAAATCAAGGGTGAATATATGTTTTTCTTGATCTTTTTTTTTTTTGTAAAATCGATGTTGTGAGTAACCCACTCTCACACAAGTGACGCAACTATTAATTATGTCCTTTAAATATATAACTAGATGGTCTGGTGCGCGCGTTGCTGCGCGTGATCATTTTAGTGCTGAGTGATTCCTATATCAATCAAATGATATTAGCAATGCCAACATATAACAAAAAACACGAATAATATCGACATGCTTCTGATGCTCCCTAATCCTTTTCTCTACAACTTTCTTCATCAAGCCTATATTGCAGGCTTGAATATAGGCTTGCAGCAATTGACTGATTGATGAAGCTGTATAAACCAAGAGTATAACATTTATGTTAAACATAGTAGTATGTTATGCATAATTTACAGAACCATCCTCTCAAGAACATATTTATTATTTGCAGTATATGTCAAAGTATGATCACATCACATGATTTTGCTGGTTAACCAAAACAAAACATATAGAATTCCCCTTCACCATGACTAATTACCAAAAAAAAAAAAAAAAAAAGAATGAATCGAACCCTTATATAATTTTTGTTGAACGTCATCAGACACCATTCCAAATGCTAGTAAGAGGGCTAACCATCTTGAAATAGTTCATCCATCAATCAATATGTTTATCTAATCAAGATTACAAACAAACTTACCCTACTATATTCTCATTTTTCAATAGGGTGTGGGGAAGTGAGAGAGAAGGATGAAGACAAACATTACCCCTATCCCAGTTGGGATAGAGAGACTGCTACAAAGGAGTCCCCGTTATCTAATCAAGATAAATCAAATCAATTTACTCTCAACCATGAAATAAAAAAATTTAGGCTACACTTCAAACAAAAAAATATCTTTGAAAGTCTAAAGAAACATTCAATGTGTAAATGGATAAAGCATACCAATGTTTCTTATTCACATTCCTTGATTGTTTACCATCACTTGGATAGGTTGCTAGGTCCTGTTAATTAACAATTGAGCATGTAATCGTTGGAAAACAAAAATCATAATCCACACAAACAAATAAAAAAATGAACACAACATCATTAACACCAACAGTCCAACACAACCCCCTTATTTTCTTTAACTGCATATACATACACATATCAAGTGTCAAGCCTTAGTCCTACACTCCTACCTATTGAGATTCTTCTAAATCATGTGGCAGCTGTACTACTCCCTAATTGAGCATACGTCAGTGCCTACATTCATCTCCTTACACGCCAACCTACAACATTTCCAAATGTCGTTTTCGAAGTCTAAAGAATTAACGGGTTAACATATTTAATCTCAGATTAAAGGAAATTAGCAATCAAACCTTGATTACAGCTCCGATTGTTCCTAACTTGGCACCTTTTATGTTGCTATGAGACCTTTTAATTGTCAAATCAAAACATTACAATAACACAACAGGGCATGATAAAATCAAAGCATAAAACTCAGAGAAATGTGTTGTAATATCAATACATGCCATAACATCAGTATACCATTCAGGAAAAAATCATGTTCTCATTACAATAGTTTTAACACACACATAATGGCATTCCATATTAAAAAACCACACCTAGCCAACGGTGCATAACAATCCAACAATAAAGAATTATGAAGCACTTACAAAAATGAAAAGTGGTCCATCTAGGCTCACCAAGAAACCAATAACCATAGACTTCAAGATACAACACAACACAATACGTCAAACCAAAAAAACAACATAAATTAACCTGAGGACACCAACTGGGCCAGAGCTCCGAGAATCCACCTGCAAAATGGCGAATAATAAACAATTGGAGGAACACATGATCCGTCTTTGTAGAAGAAAACATATATGAATAGGAATCAACGTTATCATTTAGCACAATCAAACCCTAACTGGAGTTGCAATCGTACCTGAAATCACCGATAGAACCCCTCTTCATAACCCTAATTCTCCATCATTGCTTGAACTGGGCAGAAAAAGATGAGAAAGACGTCGCTGCATATTTCAATAATGAATAAGGCGCAATCGATAAACCCTATGTGGTGGGCTCGTTCAGTATCAATAACCCTCAAAGGGTAACTACAACTAAGACTTCTTTAGATAGAGAGAGAGAGCTGCAGAACCCAAAACCTAATTCATCAACTCTGTCATCTTTATTGGAAAACAGAGGCCTCGTCGAAGAACTGTGTCATCGTCATCGATCATGTCCCTCTTTCCTGTTCGTCTCCTCACCACCTACCCAGTAAAACCTTATATTACCCGTGGGTAGTAAATGGATCGGATCGGGCAAGAAATGGGCCAAATACAACCATTACTATTTATCCGAAGGTTTTTAATAGAGAGGGTAATTATAAATAATTAATTTTTTTCGACAATTTAATGGTTTTATTTAATGCATATACACATATGCACACACATAAATAAATAAATAAACAATTAAATAAATAAAAATGCTATGTTAGTTAAAACATAATACTAGAAAAAAATAATAATTCCGACACCTATTTCCGATGCGCATATGATTAAATATATTTTTTTTAATTTTTATGCCTTTTATTCTCGTCAATTACAATGATATGTCATGAGTATAAGGTTTCTTACGCCAACAACTTTTTTAGTGCTTTTTATTCTTGTTACTGAACGAACTTTTTACCATGTCATTGAGACATGCCAAAAAAATCTATATTGACCCAATAAGTCATTGGAACAACTCTTTCAAAATTTGTCCACACAAGCGGATAATGATATAACATCTTGTTTTTTTAATTAAAATTTTATTTTTTGTACTATTTTTTTTACGGTATATATTTTTGTACTAAATTCTTTTTTTACTGTACTTTTGTTTTTAAACTACATTTTTATTTTTTACTAGATTTTTATTTTCTAGTACTAGAGTTTTTTTATTTTTGTACTAAATCTTGTTTTTTGTACTGAATTTTGTGTTTTTGTACTATATTTTATTTTTTGTACAATATTTTTGTTTTTTTTTGTACTATATTTTTGTTTTTATTATTTTTAGCATGATACATGTCATGCTTTAATTGAAAACTTTTTTTAGACAAAAATCTATTTTTAGTGGATCCAGTAATATATAACATTTTTAATTTATAAGCCAACGACTAGCATGCATGCTACTTGCGCTCTAAACGCCAATAATCATTAAAAAACTAGATTACAAAAGGATAATCTAAGCCCTTGCTTGGTGCGTAACGTTACATTCAATATTTTCCTCCTAATAGCATTTATTTGCTCGAATAAGTTTAAACAATTTACGGCTGTTTTCAAGAACATGCAAGAGATCGATTATACCAATAAACACGTACATATATAAATTTGGCTTCAAATCTTTGGTTGCATCACCCTCCCGGCCTCAACTGCCCACTCTCTGAAATTACAACGTACATCCGATCATCGAAACAAATAATTATCAAAGATTTGGCTTAATTTGCATCCACACATTAATTCATCTCTTAACAAATTTAAATAAAAAACTGGAAACATATATGGAGAACAACATTAAAGCCTATCCAATGAAGGGAGGAGATGGTGATTCTAGCTACACCAACAACTCCTCATATCAGGTATATATGTATTCATCTCTCACTCTCATTCGATCTCAAATGCATACCATGCATGCATGCATGCATGCATCAATCTTTATTTTATCATCATGTTTTAATCTGATCTGTCTTATATATATACGTATAGAAGTCACTTGCAGAAGTCGTTACATCGCTCATAGGCGAAGTCGTAGCCGACAAGCTTGACATCCAGAGCTTAGCCGGTGAACACCCTTTTCGCATTGCAGATTTGGGTTGCTCTGTAGGCCCTAACACTTTCTTAGCCGTCCAAAACATAATACATTCCGTGAAACTCAAATATCAAACCCTAAGACTAATCAGCTCAACACCAGAATTCCAGGTCTTTTTCAACGATCACGCTTCAAACGACTTCAACACCCTTTTCAAAACCCTTCCTTCAGACAAACCTTACTATGCAGCTGGCGTCCCAGGCTCGTTTTACACGCGTTTGTTCCCTCGGTCGTCTCTTCATCTCGTCTACTCTTCGTTTGCGCTCCATTGGCTTTCTAAATTGCCTGATGAGTTGATGGCAGTGGACTCTCTGGCTTGGAACAAAGGGAGAGTTCATTAC
Source organism: Mikania micrantha (assembly GCA_009363875.1). Classification (NCBI taxonomy): domain Eukaryota; kingdom Viridiplantae; phylum Streptophyta; class Magnoliopsida; order Asterales; family Asteraceae; genus Mikania; species Mikania micrantha. Next base: position 108,831,027 of record CM018680.1, read on the forward strand.
GGTGGTGCTGAAAAGGAGGTGGTGATGGCTTATAGACGGCAATACCAGAGGGATATGCATGTGTTCTTAAATGCCCGAGCGGAAGAGGTGGTTTGTGGTGGTTTGGTGGTGGTTCTTGTGCCTGGCCGGCCGAACGATGTTCCACATTCTGAGTGTATTGGTAATGTGTTGTTTGAGGTGTTGGGTTGTTGCTTGTCGGACATGGCTAATGAGGTACGTAACCGTATGACTTTAAAATTAATATACCGTTTCTTTACAACAAAACCAACTTTTTGGATTTTCATACATTATCTTGAAGCAACCTTAAATCGAATCTTATGGGTGGAAAAAATGACCGTTTAAAAAATAATAATAAATAAATAACTTAACAGCCGTTTGACTGTTTTTAAATAAAAAAAAATTCCCAAAATGGACATTTTGACCAAATTTTGCCCCAATCTAGCCATTTAACTTTTCTATTACAGAAATGTCCATTGGCATAGCAGGCGCTGGCGCCTATTAATAAACGAGCAGGCGCCTATATAGTGTCCAGTTAAAACTTGTCATTTGGCTTATATGGGCGTGGGCGCCCGTGTACTCTGACGCACGCCCGTAAATTTCATGAATTTTCAAAAAAATTTGAATTTTTTTAGCGGGCGGACGCCTGTTAATTTTTTTTTAAAGTTATGTTAATTACGGGCGGACGCCTGTTAATTTTTTTTTTAAGTCATGTTAATTACGGGCGGACGTCTGTTAAATTTTTTTTTTAAGTCATGTTAATTACGGGCGGACGCCTACTAATTACGGGCAGGCGCCTGCTGATTACGAGCGGACGCCTGTTAATTTTTTTTATTTAAGTCGTGTAAATTACAGGCGGACGCCCGTGACAAGTGTGCCAGTGTGGGCCCGACGTCCGTGACAAAAATTTTGAAATTACAGGCGTTTGTCAGAGTACACGGACACCCATTGCCCATATAAGCCAAATGACAACTTTTAATTGGACCCTATATAGGCACACGCCCGTTAATTAACAGGTGTCGGCACCCGTTAAAGTGTGAACAAAACTGGAATTGAGAAGTCAAATGGGCATAATGGGGTAAAAGTTGGTCAAAAATAAAAATAGGCATTTTGGGAATGATCCCTTTAAATAATCATTTTGATTTTTTCAAGATTAAAAAAATTTTGTATAGTTGAAAAGTCAAAAGTTGAAATAGTTATAATAAGCTACAGTTGAAAAGTCAAAAGTTGAAATAGTTATAATAAGCTACAGTTGAAAAGTCAAAAGATGTTCGGTTTTTAGACTTTCTTAAGAGGTGTAGAATTAGTAACACACCTCTAAGACTATATACAACGAGCACGCCCCCCCGGTGCACGTCCAACGTGGCGTCACCGCATCTCCTACGGACGCTGTTGAGGAGAAAAAACAGCCATGCACTTCACAAACACGCACGTTTCCACGTGCATTCAAATGCAGAGAGAGGGTGGGGTATGGAGAGGTGGAAGATAAAGGATGAAATGGTGATGTGGAAAAGAGAGGAAGCATGTGAGAATGATGGGTTTGAGTTAAAAAGATAAGAGATAATGCATGCAGGAAGGATGTGTAAAAAACTGACGTGACAGTGGTGACTATGATGCATGTAGTAAATGCATCATTTGCATTGCGGGTAGTCTAATTAATTATCTATGACAATGGTTTTAAACATGGAGGTTAACTTTTACGTACCACATATTGGGTTAACCAAGTTGTTCACGGGTCATGGGTAAACGGGTCAGCGGTTAGTGGGTCAAGAAAAGAATTTATCCAAGGTTCAAATAGTCATTTTGATTGCAATTGAACATGAGGAATTGGTCGACCGACTGAGATGGGATAGTGGGTTAGATCATGGAGTGTTTGTTCATGTTCATGCACTTTCTTAGGATTAGGTTTATTTATGTTTTTGCAATCTGCCCTTGAACCAACACCACATTAATTCATTAATTAATTAACTATATATAGGGGAAGATCGATGAACAAAAGTTAGACCATCTCAACATACCGATATATTATGCATCGCCTGGAGAATTAGAGGAGATAGCTAATGAAAACGGTTTCTTTACAATAGATAGAATCGAGGGCTTGCCTCGTATTGCGGAACCTGAGACAATGCATGCCGCTAGACGTCTTGCGTTGGGCATAAGGGTTGGTGTGGAGGCCGTCTTCAAGGGCCATTTAAAAGATGAAACCATAGATGAGCTTTTTGAGTCGTATAGCAAAAAACTAGAACAAGTACCATCTATATATTCGTCTGGTGGAGCATCCATAATGTTTGCGGTGTTTAGAAGAAACCATAAATATTGATAACAAATTTATAGCAAGAAGCCACGAACTGTTTTTTAGTATTGTTTACCAAAATTTCAATGTCATGATTGAATTTGAAGTGTTTATTATATCTTAACACTAGCTTAAATCTCGTGTGTTACACGGGTTGAAAATTGAAATGTTATGTATTTTATAAGAAAACTTTTTGTGAAAAAATTGTTTTTTTAAAAAACTTTTATTTTTCCTAAAACTACAAATATAAAACAATTTTTGTAAATAAAAATTGCTTTTCAGAGATCTTTCATATTTTGTAAACTTTTTAAGTGTGTTTTTTGATAAAAAAAATACTTCATTTTTAATCTATTAATATTATTTTGTAATATATGAAAGGCTTATATATCATTATCATTATATTTTTAATTATTTGATAAATTATAAAAGATAATTATAATTATCATTTAATATAATAGAGAATGAATGAGAGGATTAAAAAAAACATGTGGCAATAATAGTTTAAAAAAATGGCATATGGCATTAATGGTCTAATAACTTGAAATGTAACAAAAATGATGTTTGTTTATTATAATAGTAACATTTGTTATAAAGTGTTATAGCACTTTAGGTTTATGAGCGGCCCAACAAGCTTATTAAGTAAAGGTAGCGCTTGAGTCACTAAAAATCTTAGGGCTCCAATTTCTGGTAAATTTTTAATATACTTTGGATTTTTGTTGAATTTGTCTAAAATAAAAAATCACAGTTGAAAAGTTGAATCATATATTCATCAACTAGGTTATTGAATATTTGTCACGTTATTATCAAAAGAATAATATGTTATGTGTTGTCAACATTTATAAAAATTAAAAATAAATTTTATTATCTATTTTTTGAGTCCAAAATGTTTGAACTTGACCCTATTCATGTTATTGGCATTTGTCATTATAACATGTTGTTGAAACACTTCGGATCAAAATAGATTTTGTCACCAAAAACTAGGACACAACGCTTTCTCAATTGCTTTAATCAAACTCGACAAAATAACAAAATACGTGGCCCTAGCAATTTAATTAAAACTTGTTCACCGCGTCTCCAAATTAATTTGACTCAATTAATAATAAACTAGTAACTTGACTCCCATAATTTTGTTCATATATTATTCAATTCGTACCAGGTCCATCGTCCCATGCATGCCTCAGTTGTTGTAGCCATGATCTCATCCTTATTGCATATCATATCCTCATGATTACCTCCCCTTTGATCATTCAAACATACAAATAAAAGTTCACCCCCTTTATTTTCTTCTTTCTCATTCATTACCATTTCATCTTATAAAATTACCCCGGCAAGGCTATTGAATTTTGTTGCAAATGTTTCAATAAGTTTGTCCAAAGATTTATCATTCACCTTCTTTCATCTTTAACATCTCGAATTTGGTTAAAGAATTGAAGTTTATAGTATATATTCACTTTGGAAATCTTTAAACTCCTTAATCATGATTTACAGCACATAATTTGGTACTAGCAGAACCTATTTCCGGCGATTAACAAGCCTAATTTCGTGATTAAGGTGGATCCGCTGGTGGGAGTAGCAGATTTAATTAAATTGTGAGCAATCCGCTTATGGAACTAGCGGACTCCCCTTAAAAATTTTGAATCTACTGGTGTGACTCACGGACCACCCGTATTCCAAATGCAAGCATTGACCAACCCACTTTCCAAACAATATGCAAAAACTCCACCATTTTATTTCGGTGTAAATAAAATTTAAGAATTTGTGGACATTGAAATCTGTCAAACCTTTATGTGTGGAGTTATAGTCCATCTGTTGAGAGCATGTGCACAACGTTTGGACGACTTGATTTCTCTACCTATAGTTCTTCGAGTAAAATCGAGCTAAAATAATACACATGGTCACGTCAACTATTCTTATATATATATATAGGATTATGTTTAACTAAATAATCTTCTTATCCTAAAAAGACTAAGAATGATTATTCACCATTAGATCATGAGATCAAATTTAAGATAAAAAATTTAAAATTTTAGAGAGAAAAGTCGTTAGAGGGTAATTTAGTCATAACCACTTTTCCCTCATTTTTTTAAACATTCATAACTTTTACATACGATATTATTTTTTTAAAAAAATATATCATAAAAGCAAGCATTTTTTTTATCTATAAAAGAAGTATAATTTTGTTATAAAAAAATGAAATTTTTTTCAGCTCATTGTGTCTAAGTATCGTCATTGTGTCTTTCTTAAACGTTTGTGTATAGTTATCTTTTTGTGCATTTCTTACATGTAATTGTGTCTTTTTAAATATAATTGTGTTATTCATATCGTTATTCTGTTATCTTTGCTTAACATTATATATTACAACATCATTATGTCTAAAATTGTTTATGAGAACACAACATTGAGCAAACATAAAAGACACAATGGCCTGTATAAAAGACACAATTATCAATGCCATGGGTTAACAAAGGAACCACACCATATATATATATGTCACACCCCCAAATTCTCATGTGCGGTGTCAGACCGCATGGGTGTGACGTGGCCAGAATCACATCGGAATAAAATAGTTTGTAATGCAGCGGAAAAGTAAGACTGTTAGACACCACGATGTTTGACATAACATAATGTAAATAAAATTGTTTGATCCAAACGACACGATATGAATCATGAATGTATGCTATTCATGTGTTCGTGTCCTTAAGTGCATCCATGTTCCGTGCCAGCCGGCTAATTACCTGAGAATACGTTTTAAGAAGAAGTGTCAACACATAGGTTGGTGAGTTCACAGGTTTTGATATATATATATACATACATATACAAAAGAATGTTTATCACGTGTCATGATGTTTATTAAATTTTAGTTCCAAGCCCTAGGCTCCAAATATTAGTCGCGTAAAAACAATGGCGCGATGGGTCGAGATTACACGCGCCTCGACCTCCAGTCAGTATTGGCGCCGCGTGGGGTTCGTCACACCCAATAGCACTATCTAAACTCACCTCATTGTTTGAACATTAACGGTAAGACTGTGCGAAGAGTTATTAGGATACAACACTTAATGTTTGTCTAATAAACCAGCATACACAAATGTTTGTACAAGTAATAATGTTTGACTCGATCAACATGTATTCTCCCCCTATTTTGAAAGTTTGTAAAAGAGTTTAAAACGGGGCCGTAAACTCATCTTAGTGATCGTTAGGTAAAGCGTAAGCTCCTGATTCTTCGGCGCGTCGGTCGCCGGTTACCTATATCGTATGGCTTACGTAAGTTCGTGTTTGTGATCGTGTTTTGTGTTTGTGCTCAACAACCCTCTGTTGTTATGTTCGTCCATGTCGGAACATGTTTGTCCGTGTTTGACCGTGTCAAGTCAACGACTCGTTGGTGAACCGTGCGTTAGTTATAGTTTGTGTAGCATTCGTTATCGTGCACATAGTGCGTAAAACACATAAATCACATTTATGGACAACGTACTATTGATAGTAAGTTTCCATTTTTGGAAAGTTCACAACACGTTTCATTTAAATGGTTCTAACATGCTCATTAATCCTATGTGACCATGTTAACACGTAGCACGTTGTTACATACGATCAAATAAACATATAAGTCGTTTTTAGTCATTAAGGTTTCCTAATATGGAATGTTTCTATATTTAGCATGATTAACATCAAGAATCACATAACTTCTTCACACAACAATCATATTGCATCATTCTAAGTCTTCTATCATGTATACATCAAGTCTTGCATTATTATTTCATAAATTCATCAAATAAAGTTTTTATAAATAGCAAGTTTTACTTTTAAGCATTATTTTAACCAAGTTAATCCATAACACTTGCTAATCACTTTATTGATAACGATATCTCATCATTTTAACTACCTATTTCACCAAAAATCATCATTTATCAAGCTTTTACAAAAATAAAGTTACTAAAAATAGTAACTATGCCCAAATATCCAACAAGTGACCATTCTATCATTCCTAATCCATTACTTATGCAATTATAACCATAATATGTCACAAATCATCATCTAATGTTACTTGCATGATCATATTACACCAAATCATCATTTTGTAACATAAAAGTTTCTAATAATAGCAAGAACTTCAAATAACCCAATTTTGATCATTAACGTCATAATGAATCTTGCAAATATACCCCATCATCATCAATAATCACTTATCATTATCTAAAATCATCTAAAATGCATTAGATCATACATGCATGCAATCAAAAAGCGTTGTTTCTAACAAAAATCACAAATAACATCATGATGGCTTCAATATATCCATTAGATCATAAAATCAGAAACAATAACATAAAATCCAAATCATACCATATCCAAATTTCGTGCATGTAAGGTTTGAATGTGTGCATGTGGGTTTCAAGACTTGCATGTGGGTTTTTTAAGTGTGGAATGTGTGTATAAGCTTGTAAAAACTACCTCACAAGTCTTGAATCACCAAAATGGTGTTGTAGCAGCTTCAAGAACTCCTGGATAGCTCGTTTTTAGCAGAAACAAGGAGGTGATGATGGTGAAACAACTCCACAAGCCTTATGTGACATCCGTCAATTTTCAAATTTGACTTATTAACACCGTTAGTGTATTTAACGTTGACTATGACGGAATTTTCAAAAATGTAATAATTAAATGTTTGTTCTTGTTTAAAGTTTAGCAACATTTAAAATGTATAGTTTTGCAAATAGTAATTCTCGTAATTACGTTACCACATTTCGCCGAACTATCCGAAGCGAACTTTGTGGGCAAATCGGTACATTAATTTGAAAATTCAAAAGTAGAGAATTTGAATTAGCGAAAAAAATCGTAAAGTCGTAATTTGACGCGGTAAAATCTTAGACAACGAAAGATATGTGTGTTTAGCCGGATAAGACAGTCATGATACACGACACATCATTTAATAATCTTATTAGTTACTAAAATTTAATTATTTTAGTAAGTTTTATTATTTTACTAATTATCGAAAAAATAATCGCGTATAAATAATACCAAAATTTATACCCGATACAAGATTTAACCACCATACTACCCAATATTTATACATCTTTCACCTACACTTGGGTATAATATATAAAATCATGACTACATACATCTTATCTTATCTTACTCTACTAATAAATAAAGGTTTTCTAGGGACACGTGGCGCATCCCTAGAGCACCTTAGCTCTTTTTTCCCGCCTAAAACATTTAATACAAAATATACGTTATTGGTGTATCCTCTAAAAAACTTTACACTATAATTTATCATTTCAATCATAAAATAATAATTTATACGTGAAACATTGTCTTTCAAAAAAAAATACATTAATTATTTTCAACTGCAATGCTCGACTACAACTTCGATCCAAACTTCCATATCAAAGTAAGCTTAGTATTATTTGTTTAGGAACATTATTTCTTTATAATTGGTTATTTAATCTTTTATTAAATTATATTAGAAATATATAGAATTCTTATATAATTTGGATGTTTATTACCATATTAAACTTGTCACTATTTTTTTGGTTACTTTTATATCACATTTTTCATAATAATTGGAATTTTATTATTCAACTATATGTATTCGGTTTATTTTAATTGAATTGTGAGAAACAAATTCTTTCTAGCTAACAAAATATAATTTCTACCCCTCTTTTTAATATGAAAGTGATAAAAAAGTTTAATGTTTTAATCTATTGTTTTAATTTAAACATACTAAAACAATTTCATTTTAAATTTCAATCAATACTCTAAACTGATATGTTTATCTTTATTCTACTAAAAGGATAGCAAGAGTGGACACATGTCATCTTCTCATAACCTATAGAATTTTTTCCCTCCTATCTCTCCTATTAAACACTAATTGACTTTCATATTTAATTAAATATTAATGTTTTTAAAAAGTTAAATTATACAATTAAATATCAAATATATCTTCGTATAAGAAAATTTCAATTATATAATATCTTAAAATATAATTTTATAATTCTTAAATTTTTCATTATTTGTAAATTATTATTTTTTTATTATTCGTCATTTATTATTTTATCAACAATTATTTTTATCAAACATACAAATCTTTATTAAAACTTATTAATAACATATTAGATTTTTTCAACACATGTAATACATGGGTTCTAACCATGTACTCTTATACACACAAACATACAATATTCATTCCAAGCACATAATGACAAACTTCCTTATCAATCCTCTTACACACTCAATCTCACATCCAGTCCATACACTCCCTCTACCCAAGACACCCCCTCCCCTCTCTCCCCCCACACATTCAAGATTTCAAGATTTCAAGTTTTCCAAGTTTCCTCTCTATTCCTCTCATTGTTCCAGCCAACTCCAGCCCCTAATCCCTCCATTCTTGGTCATTTCAAGCTTCCAAGAAGACAGTGAGCAAAGCTAGAAACAAGCCATACAAACTCAAGGAACCGAGTTATAAGTCTTCATATAAACGACAATCAAGAAGTCAATCATCAATCATATTATGTAAGTATTCGTAGCCCTTTTCATTTCAAAGTATTGGGTGCAACATGTATACGCTATTCAATTTCAAATTCAATTTCACAAAACTTGCGGATTCAAACTCTATGTCTATGTGTATGATACTATGTCATATGTGTTAAACTATGATTCTATGTGTGTGCTATTCGAAGTATAATTATATATGATCACTAACTCTATCATGAGCCAATATATGGTAACACCATTGTAAGTTGAAAGTAAAAAAAAAAAAGTAAGAAATTAAATAAATATGTTACAACACTGCAAATTTAATCAAAACTTTATATTTTTATAAAGAATATAGTAGTAAGATTATGGATAGTACCATTGTTGGTTTTGCTCTTCTTATTTGAACTTGATTCATCCTTATAACCTTTTTATACTATATTATTTTTTTAAAAAATTGCACCATTATATTATAAAATTAAAATAATGTGTTACGTTTATGTACGTTATATCGATGTAAAGCAGGATATTTGGGAAAAGAACTAAAAAATTAGTTTAGATTAAAACGAAATTAAATATAAAAATTACCAAATGGGGCACTAGCGTCCCTTTACTAACAAAATTACATAAAAGAGGTAAATTATTTACCAAATGGGTCACTGTAACAGAATTAAATGAGTTACATAACTTTAGATTACATCACGTTAAATTGAATAAAATATGTGTTACATCACTGTAAACTACCATTTTGTGCTTGATAAAAGTAATATATTCTATTTTTTTATTCTTAAGTGATATTAACCATTGGATTCAAATTTAGATTGAATAAGATTGAGTTAATGAGTTATCTCATATTTTATGAGTTATCAAAAATTCCATGCCCTATATATATATAGGGGAAGGTTCGAATGTTAACCCTTCATTATTCCGATAACCGAATAACTGCATCTTATTACTTTAGGGCCTACATTAAAGGAAATCTAAAGGTGTAGGTTTTTTCTTATTTTTTATTAATGTAAGTGGGCCCTACATTAATTAAAAATAAGAAAAAACATATACCTTTATATTTAATTTAGTGTGGGTCCCAAAGGTAATAAGATGTAGTTATTCGGTTAACGCAATAAACATGAATTAACATTTGATCATCTCCATATATATATATATATATATATAGGATTTGGTTCAAATAAGAACACTGCCTAGTTACGGTAACCCAGTAAACTTTGACAAAAAAATGCCCGAATCTTTGGTTTTTTTCATGGTCTTTATTTTACATATTTAGGAGGGTTTATTTTTGTGTTTTGGCTAATTCGCAAGGCAAATTGAATCGGTGTAAAATTTTTGCACCTTTCTAAATGTTGCGAAATGCAACTCGAATTTACACCGAGGCAAATTCGATTTGCATTGCGAATTAGCCAAAACACAAAAAAGAACCCCTCTAAATATGTATAATAAAGACCATGAAAAAAAAACCCAAAGATTCGGGCATTTTTGTCAAAGTTCACTGGGTTACCACAATTACAGTGGGTTAACAACGAAACCTTCCCATATATATATATATATATATATATATATAAAATCTGTGCATTACATATATAATTATTATATTTAAAACAACTTTTGACACAACTAGAGGTCATTAATTATAAATGTGTGTGTTTAATTAATAATTAACTCTTTTTTCTTGTAAAACAAGAAAACAACATTTAGATTAAACTAAATAACGCCAAATCTTCTTACGAGGCAAGTGGTTTAAAATGAAAGTTAAAATTTAATTTGATATTAGTTTAATACAACTATTGATTATTCAATAATATATAAATTGGTTTATACTAATAATACAAATAATGTTAGATGTGTGTTACTCTCAAGTGTCTTCACATCGATCTTTTATTAAATAGTGATATTAAACAATAAGGGAAAATGTTATACAAATTTAACCAATTTTCAGATTTGTTCCACTTAGGTCACTCAAATTTTTTTTTTGTTCTGATTAAGTAACTCATATTTTTTTTTTGTTCCGATTAAGTCACTTATACTTTTTTTTGTTACGATTAGGTCACTTTAATTTAAAATAGTGTTATAATCACAAACATTTTACTTACAATATGAGTGACTTAATTGAAACAAAATTAAAAGTAAAGTGACTTAATCGGAACAAAAAAAATACTAGTGACTTAATCGGAACAAAAAAAAATATGAGTGACTTAATCAGAACAAAAAAAAATATGAGTAACCTAATTGAAACAAAGCTGAAAGTTGCTTACATTTATATAAAGTTACCCTTAAACAATAATTACTTACTATATATTAAACTAATATACTTTTAGAAATTTATACAAATTTAACTATGCATAATTATTATATCATTAATTAGTAGAGGGACGCTAGCTAGTGGCCCATTTGGTAAATAGTTGATCTCTTTTATGGTAGCTAATGTGTTTAAACTTAGATTTTTTTTTGAACTGCAAATTTTTTCCATCTTTATCCACTATGGGACTAGAACCCTCAACCTATTTTAGAGAGGACACCTTTAACACACCTTGATACCATTGCGACAAATACCCTTTGGTGTTTAAACTTAGATAAATGAGTTATTTAATTTAAAGTAGTCAGAGTAAGTGTTAATAGATTGACAGATTTATTGTTTAAAGAAAAATAAATTTATATGAGATTAAGTATGAATGTGTATAACTTATAACTTTTGTTATTAATTATGAAAAATAAATTTATTTATTTATAGTTTTACATATTAGTCAAACTATATTATTTTAGACAAAATCAAACCATATAGTTTTAGACAATTAGATTAATTATTTGTTTCATGTACATGTTGGGAACACATAATTTTGTTTATAATTAATTAAATAGTACGCTTTACAAAAAAAAAAAATTGTTCAATCATATTTATTTAAATTCTACGAACTAAAACCAATTTTATAGCCAGATTTCAATTAATTAAAACTCATCATACATTTATATATTTAAAATCTCATATTTTTTAATTTGTTAAATCCCCATGTATTTTTTTAATATCATTAGAGTCGAAAATATACAAATCATATGTTTCTTATTATTCTTATATTAATTTATTTATTGAATTAACGTTAAATTAACTTTTATTTGTTGTTTTTTTCTTTTTGGAACTTCTCTTTTGTGTCACTTGAGGTTTTCCTTTAAGTAATTTTCTATCATTATTTATTTAAGTTCTTTACACATCCTTTATATATGTTTTTTAATTTTGATTTATGTTCAGCAAGTCAAACCACTAAAAATGAAATACCAGTTGAAAATCATCAACAGTTTAAATTTCATGTAAATAAATTCATTTAGATTCTTATTATAATAAGAGGGTTAAGTTAAACTAAATAAGGCTTTTAACCTAAAATGCTTAAGAATGATCTTGAGTAATTAGATAATTAATCAATGGATATGATTAAATCAAGTTGTTAGAGAGTATTTTAGTAATGACTACTTTTGTTGAGTTTTTATCAAGTTTCCTCACTTTCTTTAAACGCTCATAATTTTTACATACGAAATTATTTTTTGAAAACAAATATACTATAAAAACGATCATTTTTTATCTTCAAAATTAGTAGGGTTTTGCTATAGAAAAAAATTGTTTTTTTAATCCGTTGTGTCTTTTGTGTAGGTCATTGTGTCTTTTGTACATGTCATTGTGTCTTTTGTACAAATTATTGTGTCTTTTTACAGGTTATTGTGTCTTTTTATTTTTGCTCAATGTTGCGTTTTCCTAAACATTTTAAGAAACGATGGTGTCGCATAATACATGATGTCAAGTAAGAATGACACAATGAAGAGTGTGAATAACACAATAATCTTTAAAAAGACATAATTATATACGTATAATAAAGACACAAAGACGAGTATTAACAATTTTGTACATGTCATTGTGTCTTTTGTTTAGGTCATTGTACCTTTTGTAAATGTTCATTGTGTCTTTTGTGTTTCTTTTCAATGTTGTGTTTTCTGAACAACTTAAGACATAATGATGTTTCATAATAAATAATATAAAACAAGGATGACACAATGACGAGTATAAATAACACAATAATTTTTAAATAAAGACACAATTACTTGTAAAAAAGACACAACGATGAGTATAATAATTTTGTGCATGTCATTGTGTCTTTTGTACTAGTCATTGTATATTTTGTGTTTCTGCTTAATGTTGTGTTTTCATAAACAATTTAAGACACAATGATGTTACAGAATACATAATGTTAACCAAGAATGACATAATGACGAGTATGAATAACACAATGATCTTTAAAAAGACACAATTACCTGTAAAAATACACAATTACCTGTAAGAAAAACACAAAAAGATAATTATAGACAAACGTTTAAAAAAAGACACAATGGCGATAAATAAACAAAATGAGCTGAAAAAATTTCATTTTTATAACAAAATTATACTCATTTTAAAGAGAAAAAAATGATCGTTTTTATGGTATTTTTTTAAAAAAATAATATAATATGTAAAAGTTATGAACATTTAAAAAATGTGGGGGAGAAATGGTTATGACTAAGTTACCCTTTAACAACTTTTCTGTTTAAAATTTAAATTTTTCCATCTTAAATTTGATCTCATAATATAACAGTCAATAATCCTTCTTAGCCTTTTATAGATAAAAAGACTATTTAGTTGAGCCTAATCTTATAATAAGAGTAATATAATTTTGAATTATGATTGATAATAAGATATACCTTAAATTGTTTTAAGATAAAAAGACTATTTAGTTGACTCAATCCTATAACAAAAATAATATAATTTTGAATTATGATTGATAATAATATATACCTTAAATTGTTTTAAGAGAAAAAGACTATTTAGTTGACACAATCCTATAATAAGAATAATATAATTTTGAATTATGATTGATAAGATATACCTTAAATTATTCCGGCACATGTCACAATTCTGTAAGTCCATATTTTTTTTTGACATCAAATTTTTTCTCGTTTAATCCAAGTTCAAGTTATATATACCTAATAAATAAGCAATCTATTGAAACTTTCTCTCCTTATTTTTTTTCTCATTTTTTTATTATTTTCTATATTAATATATACCTTATGAATATTTCATGTTTTCGTATTTCTTTAAAAAGAGTGAACTTGTCATTAAGTTAAAAATTATTAGAGGATGATATATTTAATATTAAAAGTTTGATTTGGATATATATAATATTTTGCAAGTTTGTAGGGATATATATAAAATTATCGCATTATATCAATTAACCATTATTACCATTTTCATAAAACTAATGCAAAGTTGGTAGAAGAATCTAAACAGAGCCGGCTCGGATAATCAAAAAATATTCTGGGGGCCTGTGACGAAAAAAAAATTGGTCCTTTCAGAGGCGGCCCTAAGAATTAAGGTGATCAAGACGAAACGGAAAAAAAGACCTTTTAGTAAATTCAAATATTAAATTAGGGTGTTCGAGAAAGCTGAAAACCGAACTGTATTTGAAACTGAAAAAGACCGAACTGCATTCGTAAATGAAAAAACTGAACCATGTTCGTAACTGAAAAACCGAACCGGATTTTAAATGCGGTTTTCGTTTTGGTTCCTCACTCCGAATTTTGGTTTTTTGTTCGGTTATCGTTCCAAATTTTTTTGAATTCGATTTGTTTGGTTAACCGATTAAACTGAATTCAGATTTAAATTTATTATCTTATTAATAATATATGAGCTTTAATTCGATTTATTCAGATTGGTTTTTAACCGGTTTATTTGGTTTTTAATTGGTTTATTCGATTGAATTCGGTTTATTTGGATCTGTTTATTTGATTTTAGCCGGTTTATTTTATTTTTAATCGGTTTATTTGGTTTTAACCGAAACCGAACCTCAAATTCGGTTCGGTTTTCGGATATGGAAAAAATTGAAAACCAATTAAACCGAACCGAATAAACTATTAACCGATTCTCTATATATACATATATATCAAAATTTTGTGCCTCCTAAAAAAATTGGGCCCGGGATAGAGGTCGGGTTTGCCTTTTCCCCGACCGCTCATGCACCCTTTTAAACATTGATGTTATATATTTCTTATATAAATTTTTTGTATATAAAATATATAATTTTTTAAAAAATTTCGGGCCCCCTAAATTGTCGGGCCCGGGGCGGTCGCCCACCCGCCCCTCCCCATGGTCGGCCTTGTATCTAGATTAGCCAAGAGAGGATATCCTGAAGCCGGCCGATTATTTTACGTATTTCTAATTGTACCGAATAACCCTTAACCGGCATAGATGATTTTACGGTCTTTTTTTTTTTGAACGGCTAACTAATCAACTGTCGGGTACTTCGTACGCGACCCCCAATGGCTAAAGGATGCCCAAGCTGACCACTATTTCAGACGGACGGAGCCCCTAGCCCACCAGCCACCAACTCCTGGGGAAAACCCGACCCAAGCACCCGCCCAAAGGCACGACGGTGAAAGGCCGGTAAAACCGGCTGGGATCAAGAATTGAACCCAGTACCTGGATTATCTTAAAAGTAAGAATTCAATTTGCTAAATTTGAAGTCGTTTGATAATGTATATATTTTACACTAGGTTATAGACCTGTGTATTACACGGGTTTAAAAATAAAAATTATGCAACTTTATGATGTTTTATTAAATTAAAGTACATAATTAAAAGAATTTTATTACATAAAACAATATAAAATAAAAGTATAATTATGATTTAAACCTTTAACATTTTTTTACGTCACATTTGTGTTTTATTTGAAATTAAAATTTTTTATTGTGTTTATGCTTATATTATGAATTTCAAAAATTAAAAAAGTTGCTATCAATTAATAATTTTTGTAATAAATTGTTAATAGAATTAATATTAGAAAAATAACAAACTTTGTTTCAATCTACCTATACTAATAAATAAAGGTTTTTAATGCCCCATGACACGTTTCATGTTTTTAAAACTTTTCAACCTTTATTTCTCTCCTCTCTATCCTATTAAATATCTAACATTCAACATACTTTTAATCCATTTTTAAAATAATTTTTTAATACATTAAAATATATTAATATTAAAGACACACTTTTTTTAAAAAAAATATTATAGATTATAAAATTTTCAAAAACAATGATTTAAAACACAATGTTTAAAGAAAAACAAATTACAAAAAAAAAGTTAGTGTTTAAAAAATATTATTATTATTTTAATACTTAAAATATTAAATCATATGAAATTGTAATCGTATTTTATATTAAAAATCATCGTATTTTTTTTATAAATTTTCATTGATAATTATGCGTTATATTTTAATGTGTAATCCGTGTAATACATGGGGTACTAACCTAGTTTAAAATAAAACAAAATACAGGGTTTTGTTCTATAAAAAGATAGTATTAATAGGATTTAACACAATACTAAATTAATTAGAAAAATATTTTAATTAAACATTTCTTAAATATAATTTTATAAGAAAGAATGTTTTTATTTAATTATCATTTAATAAATCAAATAAGAAAGTGGATTTAGAAATGCCATGTAACATTTATTTGGATTCATTTATTAGTAATAGGATGAATATTGTCATTAATCTAGCAACTTTCCTGAAATATAATTCTCAATCAATTATGAACGAAGTTGATTTTTATAATTTCAAATCTACTATTGTAATTACAAGTGTGTAAACTAATCAAGTTGGTTCGTGCGATATTTAAGATCAGATCGGTAAAAAATTCGAACATGGCGAGCGCTTAAAACAACTTGAGCCCGAGCTAGTCCTGAAATATGGCTAGTTTAGTTATCAGGTTTAAGCTTCGCATGTCGAGCTTGACCCAACTTGTGAGCCTAAATAAAATTTTTATTTATATAATTTGTATTTAATTAAATAAATGTATATTTACGTAAAGAGTTGCTTTATCTAAAAAGTTGTGATAAATATAATAAAGTCATATATAATATGTTACATATATAGGTATAAGTAGATAGGAGATGGTTTGAATGTTAATCATTCCTTATTGCGATAACCGAATAACTACATCTTATTACTTTGGTGCCCACATTAAAAAATCTAAAAATGTAGGTTTTTCTTATTTTTTTATTAATATAAGTGGGCCCTACATTAATTAAAAAAAAACATATATTTTTAGATTTACTTTAGTGTGGGCCCCAAAGTAATAAGATGTGGTTATTCGGTTAACGCAATAAACAGAGGTTAACATTTGATCCTCTCCCTAAGTGTGTGTGTGTGTATATATATATAAAATAATAATAATCAACAAATCGAAGTCACCTCGAAGTTGAAATTTTTTTATGAGTCAAACTTTAGTTTTTTTTAGCCACACGAGCCGAGCTCAAGCTTTAGGAAACTCGGGTTTAGATCAACTCCATCTTTAGTAATTACTATTTAATTTTTCTTTATTAAACAAGTGTAATACACAAGTTTTCTAATATGGTATAATATATAGTGTAATATTAATAATTTTTTGCCTTCATAAAGAGTTATATTTAAATTAGAAAAATATTTTAATATAAAAACATATGAATAGTAATTTATTAATTTTTAAAGATAGTTACGTTGTAAATTATATAACATGATAGATTATTTAACACTACCACATTAGACTCCCTATACAATTGGTATATGCGACACGAGAGACATAGAGTTATACAGGATTAAAAGAAATAAATATATTACTCGTATAAATTTATATAAAAAACTCTATACATGTCAAATATATACTGCATGGTCATATATAGTCATGGGTGTAAAAAACCTAAGACGACATCTATATAACTAATTCCATTATAAAAGTTCCATTAAAGGTTTAGTACTAAATTTAATAGGATAAATAATTGTACAAATAAACGTACTTTTTCTAAAGAGTTATTTTTGAGGCCCCACGTCAATTTTTTCAAATAGTAATAATAAAATCAAACACACATGCTTTAGGCTGTCAGCATTGCACAACAAATTACATTTGTTCGACACTTTTAAAGTATAGATCCAATTGAATATAGGTAATTCTATAGCAGAAAATTATTTCTTCAAAGATAGAATTTGATGCTATATTTTAATTTTTGTATAGTTTTTAAAATTAAAATTAATTTATTTATCTATTTTAGTAAATAAAGATATTTAATAATATATTGTATGTTTCTAAATCACTCCAACTTTTATATTTCGCCGCTCTCTCATATTTATTATATCACATGTTTTATAAAGTATATTAAATATATTTTTTACATATTTTTAAAAGAAAAAATATTTTAGTGCCTTAAAAATATATTAATATAAAAACATACTTTTTAGAAAAACCTAATTATTATTTTATAATTTAGAAAAGAAATAATATTATTTGATAATTTAAAGTATTAAATTATACAAAATTTTCAGTATTTTATATTAAAAATTGTTTTATATTGTCTAAATTTTCATTGATAATATTTATTATATTTTTATTTAACTCGTGTAATACATTGGATACTAACTACATATTTATAAAGCATCCATTTTTTTCAATCACCCTTTAAACATGTCGCTTCGTAAATAAACTTTTTAAAGGACTTCATAAACAAAATAATTACTTTAACATATTATAGGTTTAGTTATGTGTATATTTATTCATACATTTGATATTGAAATTGACATACTCCAAAGAAGAGGGGCAATTGCCATATATATGCAAAAACATAATTTAATAAACGAAAACTTACTAATTAACATATTCAAAAAATTATTAGGCGTGTGGCATCGTTACAACCATATAATATAATAATGGGTCTTTTCTCATTTATTATATTAAGAAAATGTTACATTATTTATCACAAAATTGGATATTCAACATTTTTTTATACTTGCAAAGTCAAATAATTAAACAAAGCTAAATCAAACAAACCACTATTTATCCGTTCTTAAAACTGTCGGTTTGATTGATTCTAGAACCTACCTAATTATAAATAATCTATCTCATTTTTTTATCATTTGGTCGTCATAATTTTTTAATTCATATTGAATTTATTTACATAACTAAACAAGCATTAGGACCCCGTAATCTTGATGGTAATAACTTGGATTGTACATTTGCATCATGTACGTGTGAGGACTTTCTCCATGATACTCAAATTTGTTAACCGACTCAATGTCTTTCTTGTTGTCTTCGCCACCACCCCCATCCTTAATCTTGTCATCTTTTATGTCACCATCTTTGTCTTCCTCTTTTGGAGGGACGATATCAACCTTTCTCTTAAATTTTTCTTTCAAATGTGGGATGAGTTCTTTTACATTAAATGTTCCTTTCACCGTGACCAAATCCTTTCTAGAATCGACTGTCACTGATTCTACACCTGCTACGACAAGACAACGTGTAAAATATAAAATTGATGTCCCTTTTATTAAACAAATCTTGTACACACACAACTCTTTCTACTTTCCTCTAATAAAATGATATTTTTAGAAGACATGTGTTACATTCGGATTAAATCAGAAATTGTTTTTCCCGCCTCTCTTTCTTAATAAAAACTATAGCTTTTAGTAATTAAATTATATAATTAAATATTAAAAAAATATAATTTTTCTTATTACAATAATTTACTAATTTATTAAAATTTAATAAACAATAAGAATAATTCAACTACATATTATCCTAAATATAATTTTATAATTATTAAATATTTATTATTATTTAATGTTAATGAATTATACATTCTAGTATTCAATACGTGTAATACATGGGTATTTAGTCTTATATATATTTATATGTGTATGTATATGGATTGTATCATATAAAAACACGATCTTAGAGACAAAACCATTAAACCCTATTTGACCGTTTATTTGGAATCTTTGAAATAAATATGTGGTCCACATCAAATCATATTTTTTTATTAAAATCCTCATTTTTTATTTAATTTAATTAATGTGTATCACATATTTATTTTATAAATTCCAAATTGAGGATTAAGATATAGCTTAATGGGTTTTTTTTCTAACATCGGATTTTCACGTGATACAACCATGTAATATATATACACTTTTAAGTTAAATACATCATCATAACCTTCCTTTTCTTTTCTTTTTATATGTTTAAATTTGGAATCTTGTTCAATCATAATATTTGATTAATTAAATCCGTCTGATTGGTTTTGACCGCATGGCATGGATCATGCAACACCAGTTAGTTTCAAGTTTTTAAGTTATTCAAAGTCAAAAGAATAAGCTTACCATCGATCTTTGAAATGGCTCGTTTAATTTTGTTTATGCATCCGTCACAGTGCAGAGGAATCTTCAGAACCACCGTTGCCGATTGAGGCTACATCAGGAAAACAATTAACTGATCAACTTGTTACGATCTTTAACTTAACTGATAAATTTAACAGAAAATTACTAAACTAATCATTGTTGATATTTTTTTACCAAAATAATCAATCAAATTCTGGCGTCTAAGACACCCCTTTAGACGCCTCTTTAGACTCTTTTTTTCTTTACTTTTTGTAAACATACGGGCTCACAAGTCGGCGGCTTTGTCGGGTGTCTAAGACCCCTTTTCTACCGGCGTCTTAGACGCCACTTTATACGCCTTTTTTCTGTACTTTTTGTAAACATACGGGCCCACATGGGCGTCTAAAGTGGCGTCTAAGACGCCGGTAGAAAAGGGGTCTTAGACACCCATTTAGACCCCGACAAAGCCGCCGACATGTGGGCCCGTATGTTTACAAAAAGTACAAAAAAGGGCGTCTAAGGCGGCGTCTAAGACGAAGGTAGAAAAGGGGTCTTAGACGCCCCGACAAAGCCGCCGACATGTGGGCCAGTATGTTTAAAATAAGTACACAAAAAGGGAGTCTAAAGGGGCTTCTTAAACGTCGGAATTTGATTGATTATTTTGGTAAAAAGATGGTCAACAATGATGTTTTTGGTTATTTTTCCTAAATTTAATGCAATTAAACCCAACATTTAAATTGATTAATTGCAGTACATCTTTGGGCTTTTTGTCATCGGATTTTTTCTCCGGCGGACTCTCTTTTTGCTCTTCGCCGGTTCCAACGTCCTTTTTAGGCTGAGGAGAGAGTATCTCTGCCTGCTTTTTGGTCTTGTACTCAACTCGCTCTTTGATCCGTGTAGGATCCACTTTTCCGGTCACCGTCAGTTTGTTGCCGGCGGTGTCCACCTTCACGGTTTCCACACCTGCAACATTCGCCCTTTTAGTGAGTTTCAGCTTTTAACGCTATTTTTTTTTGTAAAAAATATTAATATAATTAGTTAATTATCATCTATTGGCAGCTCCTTCATGTTCATCGCTTGACGGAACAAACAAGCCAATTTTCTTCGAAATTCAACCCAATTTCATGCAGCTTTTTGCATAAAAATGTGGTTAGATCCATCATTCGATCCGTCGTGTGTTTTTATTTTGTTATCCTACCTTCGAACTGGCTGATAGATTTCTTGATCTTTTTTGCACATCCATCACAATGGAAGTCAAGTTTTAGTACGACGGTGATGGCACCACCATCGGCATCGGCTGGCTTCTTCGTATCATCTTTCTGTAAAACGTTACATGAAACAAACAAAATCAAATTAAACTCAGCTTAATGATGATTACCAGATCAAGTGAAAATTTTTAATTTTATATAGTTATATATTTTTTTAGGTTAAAGGTTTTGAACACTAACCTCACCCATTGGAATTGCTATATTTTTGAACAAGGGGTTGAATTGAAAATTTGTAAATTGGTTTGAAGATTGGAATTGGAGGTAGAGATGTGGATTTATAGACAGCACGAATCTGTTTTTTTGAATGATACCAACTGATGTATGTATGTATGCATGCATGTGACCATGGATGGATAGATTGTTAGTAATATTTTAAACAAAAGTTGTCCAGTTCGACAGAAATGTCAAATGTGCGTTCAATCAGGTGATTTGACCCGTTTTGTGATTCTTGACCCGATTGAGGAGATTTACACATGCATAAACGTTTTGCCATGAGTCTACTGCGCCGCAGATTTGGATGCCCCGTAACTAGAGCTGGGCAAAAAACCAGAACCGGGACCGACAGCCCGGACTAATGACTACAGGGGGTTTCAGATTATCAGAGAAACCATAACCAAAAAAAGCGGAATCGGTTGCATCTTCACCCGGCAAAAACCGAACCGAAACCGGTCAAAAGCTACTTGTAACCAGTCAAAAACCTAAACCGAAACCGGTCCAAAATAAAAACCCGGTTTGCTCACATCTACTGGTAACCCCGTTGGGATTTGGGAATGTGGGATAGATTAAAGTATTAAACGTGTGGGCACATTAAAAAAAATTAACTCAGAAGCAACCACAAGTAATATATGAAACTAAATTACTCTACGTTGCTATAAATTTATGACGTTGCTATTAAAATTAAATGAGAATGACAAAAATATCTTTCTATCGGATTTTTGTGCAATGTAATCTTAACTATCAGTTACGTATCTAACTACGGGTTTACCCGCGCGTTGCGGTGGTAATCCCATATTAAGCATAAAAATATGATATATATCAAATTAAAATTCTAGCAAAATGAATATTGAGTCTTATCGCTCTACTAATATGAGTATCTAATTATGAAATTGATGACAACATCGTAACGACTGTTAATCCGTTTTAAAATAAAAAATTAAGCTATCACAAATAGCAAATATCAATTGTAAGGAATTCAAAACTAATATAAGATGACAATGTTAAAAATCATATAACTTAAAACAAAATGAAAAGACGTTTGCGATCGTAAAATTTACCATCAAGAAATACGAACACAAAGTAAATAAATGTATAATTATTATTATCTTCGTAGTGGGTATCATTAGTTAATTATAATATTATTAGCTAAATATTATTATTAAATCTAAATAGTTTATGAACTAATTACGATCAAAAGTATATAATCGATACAAATATTTGATAATATACGTGCACGTTATAGGTTTGAGAATAACACGTAAAATTTCTGTTACCGTTTGAGTGTAAAATTTATATAAATGTTCGCGAGTTAATTGCGATCAAACTAATATAATTTTAACTGTTATCAGATAATGTAAAAGTGATTTAAAATCATGTAAACATTAAAAGTATGTGACTAAAATGAAAGACGTTTTAAAAATAAGAGTTAAAAGTTTATGGTTAAAAATGAAATATTTAAATTAATTGAACTTTGGTTGTTGCCCCCTTATGTATTTTTTGCAGCGGTCGTAGGGAACAATTTTTCTGAAGCGGTTTTGGTCCAAATTCTAGGATTGCTCTATGTATTTTTTGCAGTGGTTGAGGAACACTTTTTTGAAGCGATCATTTTTTTTTGAAGCGGTTACCCTATAAAAGAGCAAAATTTTCATTTTTTGTAGCGGTTCACATCTTTTGCATCCTTTTATTGCAGCGGTTCATACAAACAAATTTTAGTTTTTGCAGCGGTTCAGTTATTTTATGAAGCGGTTTGTCTTCTTTTAAGTTGTTCATACCACTCATTTCTCAGTTTTTTGCAGCGGTGTGAATATTTAATTATTTGTACTGATTACATTTCTATATATAGTTATGTTCTTAAATTTTTCTTACTTTTTACTTTAAATAAATTTTAGATTAAGCCAACTCAACTGAAAACATTGCTATGAAAGTACGAAGTTGGGAAAGCAAAATTATTTTCACATTGAACTGCAACATAAAAAATAATATTTGATTTTGAAAGAACCATGATTTTGTTGGCTAACCTATTAGCATTGATGATTTCATCTTATAAAAAATATGTTTGAAGCATTTGCAAATAGAGGAATACGTGGTGATATTAGAGTAAAAAATTACTTTTCAAAAATATGTACATTAGTGGATATATATGTTCAAGAACAAAACAGGTAACCTTGTTAATCCTTTATGAGACCGGGTGTAATACCCACACAGTGTCCCCCAGTGGCGGACCTAGAAATTTTTTTTATGGGGGTCGGAAAATTTTTTTGAATAATTATTTGGGTGTTAATTATTTTATTTTTTTGACAAATTCAAATGAAATCGGGTCGGACCACAAAAAAATGATTAAACTAAATTAAATCACAAATACATAACAAAAGGACGCTAAATTATCATCTCATTGATTACGATGATATGAAAAAATTGATTTTTTCGACATGATTTAAAAGAATACTAGTTAAATTTATAAATTAAATATTAAAAGAAGGTGAATGTTTAAATTTTCTTTAAAACATTGTTTCATATTACCGAAATAAACAAATGATACACAAATCAACTATTTTGCTCATTATGTTAATAAGTTTCAACTTACACAATAATCACTCAATCTAAATTGTAGTTATTGTGATGTGGAGAAAACAATGTATATTAGTAAGTTATTATTCTATTATATTTTTAGGAGAGAACCGAACATGAATTCTGAACAATTATTCAATCACTTAATATATAAATTGGGTCTTATTACTTTTTTAAGTGGAGTATGACAGATTAAATTTTCAATTAAATTATTAATCGTTAATTGAGTTTCAACATAGGTAATGCATATTGAGTTATTTGAGTATTATTTTTTTACTTTTGGCTTTAAAATAGTTTTATATTGAGCTTTACCTAGTTCGTCAAATTTTCATGGGGTCGGAGACAAAATTTATTGGGGGTCGGTGGAGATCGGATCATATATATAACATTGAAAATTAAAAGTTCATGGGGGTCGGTCGAACCCCATGCTTCCGTAATAGGTACGCCTCTGGTGTCCCCAGCCATGGACGGAGGTTATAAGGGGCTTGGGGTGCCCGGCTCCCCTTGTTTTTAGCTCGGAATGGTCTATATAATAGTATTTCGTCGGAAATTATTTGGTTTCCTTTTTTTTCTTTCTAAAAATCCTTCGGCCCCCTTCGTTTTCTTCTTAAAAATCTTTCGGCCAATTCTGAGCTTTTTTTCAAGCTACGTTACTGTCCTTAACGGCATCCTTTGTGACATCTCGGAATTTCCAGGTCAGCAATTTCTTTATTTTAACTAATAATATGAATTACTGTTGCATACGTGGCACTAGAATCATTACTAGTTAGTGTGACACGTGGCACAACAGACCAAACGCACCGATAATTCAAGGAATTATCGCAAAACACAACGCACGTGTCTTGAATAACGATCGTTGGTGAAACCACAGTACACTTTCACTGCACTTAGGTTCTAGGGAACCTAAAATATTGGGAACAATGATTAAATGTCGAGAAATGATGATCGTAATCGAAAAATACGCGAAAATCGGTTCAAAACAACAAAATTAGGCTTATTGGGCTTCTCTGGGACCCGTCGCGGTACGCGAGGGACCAACAGGAGGATTTATAGCAGTACGCGACAGGCATCGCGGGGGTTTGACTCCCGAAATCCGTCGCGGTACGCGAAGCTTCTTTTAACCATCCACCGCGGTACGCGACGGAGTCCTGACGACAAATCTTTATAAAATCAAGACCACCATGTCTATTAACACCACCCTCATCATTTCTCCGGTTCTACACACCAACTCTCGACTATTCCTCTATGAAACACTTTGATTTGACCCTTGGAAAGCCATTGAAGACCTCCATTGAAGCTCCAAGCTTGAAGGTTTGAAAATTAAGAGCTTGAAGACCCATTGGAGCTTAAAACCACCATCACAACCATCTCATTCTTGAAAGAACCTGCTGTTCAGAAGCTTTTGAGGCCAAGAGATCACTATCTCAGGAGTTCTTGAAGCATTAGAAGGTAGTTCTATACCCAAAACACACTTCCTTCACCTTTACACTCACATGCATGACTTTAAACACACATGCAAGCACCCTTGATGCACATACACGAATTTTAGTTCTGGGTTTGATGATGTTTACATGATATTTGATGATCCATGATGATTAGATGATGTATCTTTACATTCCATGATGATGTTGTTATGATAGAATGGTCATAGTAGCTAAAATGATGGTTTTAGCAACATGCATGAATGATCTAGGTGGTTTTATACGTTTGTGGATATAGAAATGTTGTTATGAGTGTTAATGATGATGATATGCAAGGTTTGAATGATTGATTTTGTTGATAAATGGTCATTTAGGGATTATTGCTAAATATAGTAACTTTAATGTTATGAAGTTGTGATTTATGATGAAATGGCTTAATGCATGTGATTAGGTTCATAATTTATGTTCAAGATGATGTTTAGAAACTAAAATGATGGTTGTTGATGTAATAGAATGATTAGAAACATCAAATGTATGATTTTCTGAATATTACTAAAAATAGAAACTTTTTATTATAAGTTTGCTAGAAATGATGAATTTGGAAGATGTTGTACTTTTAGTATGCTTAGTTAAACTTGCTATGATGTTAGTAAATGATTTTATGCATGACTTGCCTAATGTGGAAACTTTCCTAAAATAGGAACTTACTATAAATAGTAAGTTTCCTCATAGGAATGACTTTTGGTATCCGTACACTACACACAACACTAAACCGCACGTTACTCGAGCACTTGATCCAAAAACCGTCACCAACGGGTCGTTAGGTCAAACACGGTCAACGTGACCCACTTAACAACTTGGTGCTGTTAAATACGAACACGGTCCTGTGAGGCCCACATGTATGTAAACACGAACTTACAACACCTATGTGATATAGGTAAACATTAGCCGGCGAGCTACACGATTCCTGTACGGTATCTCTACTCAAACTCAGGTGAGTTTACGGCCCCACTTTTACTTTTAACTGTTTTTACTTAACTTTTGGGTGAGAATACTATGCAACTATTTTAGATGTATGACTGGTATGTTGTGAAAACCATTTTCGAGTGTAACTATTATCGCTTAAAGTCCTCACTTATCCTTACCGTTAGTTGTGTATCAAACGAGTCGTAATTACGTAGTACTACTGGGTTTGACTAACCCCACTCGGCACCAATGTTGACTGGATGTCATAACGAGTGTAATTTCGATGGGAATGCGGGTTCAGCGATGACCTGCGGAGGCAAATGGGAACATTCTAGTTTCGGTAAGATGAACTGACACACTCCACGGATCGTAGTATCCAACAACAAAACTTAACATACCCAGTATATGTCTGTTTATTTTTCAGTCTATCTAAACCTGTGAACTCACCAACTTTTTAGTTGACACTTTTCGCATGTATTCTCAGGTAACTAATGGAGTATACGCTAGGATGCGCACTTGGAAGCACTAAAGAGTCTGACTGGCATATAGACTCGTGTCCTAGGCTGTTGTGTGCATTTGTTTTGTTTTAAAACACTTTGAACTATGTAGCGTCTGATACAATTGCGTTCCGCTGCAAATTTTGTTTATTTATGATATGAAAACATTTCCGCTGCTTTATTTTGAAAACATGTTTGTTTTACAAATCTGTGCGATTGTGTAACTCATATAGAGTCATTCTATATGACCATGAGCTGTGATCATGGCCACGTCACACCCACGTGGACTGACACCACGAGTGGGAATTTGGGGGTGTGACATCCTTGCCTTCGGCAGGCACACTGTCCGCTACCTCGGCGGCCTTCCTTTCGAGCCCCGAGTGGCCCCCGCTCCCCATGCATTCCCTCTCTTTCTCCTGTCGATCGTGATTGGCCACTGTGGGTGTTTTAAGGTTTAGTGGGGTGATGATGTGGTACAGTAGGGAATGTTTTTCAGTGGGGTAACCACTATGAGGTTTTTAGGTATTCAGTGGGGAAAAATTTCAGTAAAGTAACTACTACACATAGTTTTAGGTCTGCATTGCATTGTTTATAATTAATTAAAATATCTACCTAAAAAAAAGAAAAAAACTAAAACATGATTGAACTTTAATGCTATAAAGAGTAATACAGATTTATCGAGTGATTCTCAATGTGACCAGTTTTCATTTCGTCAAAGCGTTGAATAATGTACCTTTATCTATTCACATTAAATAGGCATAGAAATTTTTGAGGAGCTATAATCTAGACTAAGGACCAATCCAAATATCTTGGGGTCACAAAAAAACTGGTCCTTACAAAATGTCTTTCATTTATTTGTGATAAAGGTCACTTCGAAAATAAGTGATATGGGCGGTTAAACATCTTTATTGTGCTTTAATATCACCTATTTATTGTAAGTTGTCCATACTATATAGCGAAAAATAAAACACTTAAGTTGCTGATTTTGGATCGTAGAAAACTAAAGTTAACTCATGACTTATCAAGAAAATCTTTTAATTTAATTTTAAAATTTAATTAAAAATGACAATTAGGTTAAAATCTACAATTTAAAAAGCTAAATATGACAAAAGTGTCAACAAGTGATTTATTTTATCTGAGAGAAGTTTTTTTTTTGTTATATTATTCTATCTTAGTTTGCTTCTTAAAAATACAAATGTGAGACAAACTAAAAAATAAAAAAAAATGTAAATTATGTTTTCAAACCTTTGTAAGTTGTATTTTATGTTATAAGAGTTGTAAAGTCTTAATTTAAAAGATTTGGTCAAATGATTATTATATCCTTTTAACATTTATTATAATATAGTGCACACACACATGCATCTATACCATTTATACAATATTATATATACATACATTTACAAGTTGCGGCTACAGTGGTAATTCGAACCAATTCGAAGCAAACCGCAAAAAATGAAGCAGATAAAACTAATTAGATTACCAATATAACTAACTTAGTTCTGCTAGATCAGCTGGCAAACCTTCGGTGGTTTAGGTAGCATCCTCCCCCCCGTTGGCCTGTGTTCGAGTCTCGCCCAAGCCAACTTTTTTTTTTTTTTTTGGTTTTGTTTCATAATTTTTCAACTATAAGAAAAAAAATAGTAACCATTATTAAGTTAAATAATTAAACATTCTAGGGTTCAAACCTTAGAAGGAGAGAGAGTTTATCGATTTATCCGGTTTCATCTGACCTTGAGGATATGGTCTCGCGGCGGCGGTCGAGGAATCGACCTTGGATACATCGACCGATTTGCTGTGGTTGGCACGCGAAGATCCCCTGACATTAAAATTCTAATTTAATGATACAAATTAAAATATAATAATTTGTTTGATATTCATGTTGAATAATAGTAAAGTAAAAAATGACACCTAAGCAACGATAATAAATTAATAATAATTAATTAATAATGATTATTGTTTTTTTTTCAAGTTGGTTAATATTTCCTTACACGTGCGTGTTTTATGTTACCCACTTATTATTTTAAAATGAGTTTCATCTTAGATCAATTTTTTATTTTCCCTTTTACTATTTTATTAGATACTTAATGTTTGATTTCTTTATTGTTTTTGAAGTTTTTTTGTTTTTCATTTTTCTAATATTTCTTTTACTAATATAACATTCTAAAACTTAGTTAATGTAATAATGTTTTTTATTAACATTTTGTTTTTTCCTGAATGACCTTTTTGGCTTTATGTCTATGTTTCGATTTAAGTTCATATTTATTAAATATTGACTTGTCCAGTTTATTGCGGTCTTTCACGTTTAATATTATATTTATACGATTTATATATATTTGTTTTCATGTTTCCAATGCTCGTTTTTACAACGATAAACATTTATGTCCGAACTTTATTATCACTGGCCCATTACCGTCACAAAGCGCGGGTATAACCCTAGACACAAAATCGTGAAACGTGAATTGTGAAAGGCAATGTTTTGTTGGGCCAATACTAATTTGGAGTTTTGGACCTTCAAAAGCATGGGCTGGTTTTATTCTAGTACAACGATTTACAAGCCCATTCACCAAGTCCATGGCAACGGCCTACTAGATGCAGACACTTGTTGTAACTTGTAGTTGTAGGTTAGAACTTAGAAGATAATTTTGCTGTTTTATCCAACTCATATTGCTAGCGACTCATTATCCCCTTGTTATAATTTAAAGTACGTGGCTAACTAACTCGTTAACTAATAACTTGTAACATACTAGAACTAGTGACTTGTCAGGCCCATAAACTAATGACTTTTCATATGCAAAAACTATTTCAAAACTTAAAATTTTATTAATTTATCTTACTCTTAATAACACCGACCCAATATACTAATTTCTTAATTCAAAAAAAAAAAAAATGCCATGTTTAACTAACCAGTGAACTAAATGTTTTATGAACTAATGATCCAATAACTATTTCAAAATGTGTTTCCTTGTTTTGCACGGCCTAGATAGATGTGGCACACATCAACATATAAGTATTTGCGTCATTGTATATTTATGGGGCGTTATCAACGGTGGGATGGTGCAACCTTAAGTGGCAAGCGTGATATTCTAGTCCATTTATCACCAAAAAATTTTAGGCTTCAACTTCATTATATCTAACTTCTTTTATTTTTCTCTTCATTTGTTTTCTTTCATTTAAAAAACTTACAAAATATAGCTTTATGAGTTAAGTGTTGGTCTGAAAAATATCTAAATAATAAAGACTTTATTTAAAACTTAATAATTTAAATACTCACCGACTCAAATGCATTTCTTAAATGAAACTATTTAATCAATTTAAATGTAGCCAGTAAAATAAAAATATCAAACAAAGGAAAAGGTTAGAAAAAAAATTGCGAAGAAACATAATGAAATAAAAACCGAGACCCCGAAATGGCTGTGCAGCAGCGGCACAATGGCTGCAGCCCCATCGCTCCTTATCCTCCACCCCCGTCTCACCCACATCGCCACCACTCTCTGTCCGTTCTCCGTTCATCGGAGCCGCCTCCCCTTTCTTTTCGATCATAGCCGATACCACTCATGTTCAACCTCCCCGTTCGCCACTTCCGATGTCACCGAAACCCCTCGTGCCGGCCGATCTAATTCAGTCTCTTCACCTCCCGTAGATTACGCCCAAAAAATAGACGTCAATCCTCCCAAAGGGACACGAGATTTTCCTCCTGAAGAAATGCGCCTCCGCAATTGGCTCTTCCACAACTTCAGACAGGTTTACTTGAACGAAATTGGCATTATTTACCAGTCTCAAATGTTATACACACGTATGTTAACTGGATATTGAATATTAGGTTTCAGAATTGTTTGGATTTGAAGAGGTTGATTATCCAGTTCTAGAATCAGAGGCTCTCTATATAAGAAAAGCAGGAGAGGAAATAAAAGACCAGGTTTAGTAATATTTTCGTTCTTGTTGCTGTTATCTTGTCTGTCGTTTCACAAATTTTGAATTTTGAAAGAGATGAATTGCGGATGGAACTCTTTAAATGCATATTTTATTTAAGGGCTATAAATCACAACATGAATGCATTGATGTAAATTAGAAATGACAAAAGGATTTAGGACATAGTCCAATGTGGTATATTTCAAGCCTAAAAAGATATATGTTCATGGATTGATTTTGACTTTTATTTTATTTTATTACAGCTCTACTGTTTTGAGGATAAAGGAAATCGAAGGGTCGCTTTGAGGCCTGAGCTTACTCCTTCTTTAGCAAGACTTGTCATACAGAAAGGGTATTCACCAATTTGAGTGGTTTGTTGGTTTGAAGATAGGGGCCATGTGTTATACTTATTTATTTGGTATTTGTGATTTTGTGTATCCAGGTACAGATGCTAGAATTTGATGTCCCTTATTGTTTTATGTCCAGAAAATCTGTACCCCTCCCGATAAAATGGTTTGCTATTGGACAATGCTGGCGTTATGAGAGAATGACCAGGGGAAGGCGTCGTGAACATTACCAGTGGAACATGGATATAATTGGTGTTCCTGATGCAACTGTATGCTGCTGCTACTTTATTTTTTATGGTCTTGCTTCTTATTGCTTCATATATCTTGTTTCTTTCCTTATTGACATATGATGTTTCTGCAAGACTGCAAATCTTAGATTTATTTTGGGAAGAGGGAGGTGAATATTGCTCATGTTTTCTTGACATCGGTTCAAAGAATAGATGTTATCAGTCCAAAGAGGTCTGCATAATGGGTTGTTTAAATTTCTGAAAACAAGTTGCATGAATGTGATGATACTAACACCCTAGGTGCTTAATTATAGTATACTGCTGTCATTAACAATCTTTTTACACAATTAGTTCGCCTTTTGGTTCTTTTTGATAAGGATTGTTAGAAAGAGAGGAAGAATTAAAAGTAAAGAGAAGAATATATTAAACTGTAAGGATAGATGTACACGATGGCAGTTTACTTTTTAATTAAAGAAAAAAAAGTAAAACTGAAACAGAACCGGCTATTTATAGAATAGCAACTGACTAGCTAGAGAAAACATGAGGGGTTGTTATTGCTTTTGTTCTGCTCACTTTTCTTATTCTTAAGGGTCTTAATATTCATACACTATCCCCATTATCTATACACCATACCTTGGTTAAATCAGTAACATCATACACATGTTACTTTTACTCATACATATTTTTTAAATATATCTTAACATTAAAAAAATACAAAAAGGACCTAACCTATTCTTCATTTTACTTATGTTTCATGTTGCTTTTTACATTTTTACATGATGAATCTTATACATAGGTGAACTAGAGCAGTTTTTGTTTTTTTGGTTTTTATTTTTCAAACCGGGAAAATGCTTAGTTTATTATTTGATCCATAACATAAAACTACCTTTCTGTGTAAAAGAAATAGTGCTAAGAGAATTGAACAGATTTTATTTTATTGTAGATCTTAGTTGTTAAATGATCACATAAAGCAATGCAAATATTGAATTTGTTTTTAAGATTTGCAATTCATTGTAATCATAGCATAGTTTTTAGTATAGGTATCCATGTTCGTAGAATCCTAACAAAAGAATGCAATTTACAATATGCGCATGAAGTGGTTGCAAATGTTGTTTCCCTATATGCCCATGAGGCAACTTACGGTGAAATTTTTAAAAGATTATCTTGGAGGACCTAGAAGGTACTAGAGAGGCACTAATGGAATTTATGTGAAGCTTTTGTGGTAGGATATGTTATTGGCAGTAATTTTTTTCTCTCTTTTAATGACATGGTTCGATGCTCTTATCTATCATTTGCTCTGTATGTCAAACATGCTCAATTTTTTGTTGTTTTTTTTGATAGGGTGAAGCTGAGCTCATCTCATCTATTGTTACATTCTTCAAGAAAATTGGGATAACTGCTAAAGATGTTGGGTTTAAGATATCTAGCAGAAAGGTGTGAAACAATTGGCATTATTTTTTCATAATAATTGAGTTCTTTCACTTCATTGGATGTTCAATAACATCCTGTTGAACTGTGCGATGTTTTATTGTAAGTTGTAACTTGCAGTTATTTATGTTTCTAGCAAATTGCAATATTGTATCCATTTTACACTTGTTCTTGTTCAGCTCTTAAGGTTACATAGTTGGTAATTATTTGTTTCACTATTTTTGTGGTGAATGATATTAAACCTGACTGTCTGTCTCAAAACAGGCTGTATTTTTGACAAGTTTATAATAAAGTGTTCCCTTTCTCTTACCACAGGTTCTACAGGAAGTGCTGAATTTGTATTCTGTACCAGAAAATTCATTTGCCAAAGCTTGCATCATCATAGATAAGGTTAGTGATGCCTATATGTCGATAAGTAATTGCAACATGAGATTCACTTTTTCATTCATGAATTTTTGTTTCTTTTTCGCATTTGGTTCTATGCCTACGAACAGTAATGACGATGCTTTTCTAGTAAGGAATAATAAATGGTGTTAATGCAATCATTGTTGTGCGATCATACTGTCATATGGTGCACAGATTGAATCTAATGAAAGTTCAACATGTTTGCTTTATTTGATTGTTCATACGTTTGCATGTTTTGTTAGTTAATATGTTCGTATGTTTTGCTTTCAAATGAGTTATTATAAACTTTATTGGAATCAGATGGGGAAAATACCCATGGAGGAGATCAAGAAAGAGCTGAGGTCGGTTGAGTTATCAAATGATGCTATTGAGGATCTGCTGCAAGTTCTTTCCATTAAGTCTTTGACTGAGTTGGAAGGTATTGTTTGTTACTAATCAGCAAGAAAGAAGTTACATCTTTGCGGGTTAATCCTGCCAACATGTAATGTAACTAGGGGTGGCTCTGTGTGGGGTTTGGGATGGTGTCATTGAACCCAACACACAAGCTTCTAGTTAATTTTGTTGAAAACCCAACCCTAACTCAAGCATGCTTAACCATGTAACCTGTATACGACCTGTAACGTGATTATGTAGTTTTTTGACTGTCAAATAAGAATTAGAAGATATGAAAATTATTAATAAATCACGATTGCAATAAAGTTATCATATTGTCATGTTGTGTTTGTTTTCCCGTTGTTCACAGAGAAACTTGGAGGCTCAGGGGAAGCAGTCAGAGATTTGAAACAACTATTCTCACTCGCTGAAAAGTTTGGTTATTCCGAATGGATTCAGTTTGATGCTTCTGTTGTTCGGGGCCTAGCTTATTATACTGGAATTGTATTTGAGGTCAGATTTCTGTGTATTTTTAAAAATAAGTGTCTATTTTTCTTACGTTTAAAATTGGCAATATTGTTATTTGTTTAGGGATTTGATAGAGAAGGTAAGCTGCGAGCCATTTGTGGTGGTGGACGTTATGATTATTTGCTTTCGACTTTTGGTGGTGATGATATTCCTGCATGTGGTTTTGGGTTTGGTGATGCTGTCATTATTGAAGTCAGTTAAACATATTTTTATTTCTATAATCGTATTAATATTTTTTAATCTAATATTTCTTTAAAACTGTGAAAATAGCTGCTCAAGGAAAGACAACTTTTACCAGAAGTTCCACTTGAAGTGGAGAACATTGTTTGTTCACTGGATCCTGATCTTCAAGGTGTGGCTGCAACTGTTGCTACCCGTCTCAGAGGAAAGGGTCAGCGTGTTGATTTAGTTTTGGAAAACAAACCACTTAAATGGTAAGTGGCATGATCTTGCATATATAGTTTGTTAGTGACGCGTTGTATATATATGTATATATTTATCCTTTTTCTGTCTAATTTGTCTCAGGGTTTTCAAGCGTGCAGCGCGAATAAATGCACAAAGGTTGATACTTGTAGGAAGGTCTGAATGGGAAAAAGGTATGGTTAATGTTAAGATCCTCTCAACTGGGGAACAACATCAAGTTAATCTTGATGATCTACAGTAGTCAGTCACATGGAGAAATAATCTTATAAATGATCCGACTTTGATAGTTAATCGTTTTTGTTTGATTACAGTCCCCTTAAAATCTAATGTATAAATCATTCTTTCTAATTTAAACTTTAAAACTTGTTTGACGCATAATAAAGCAGTTGTTATGCTTTCTTTTTTAGACATTCATCATACCAATAAATTTCTTATACTTTTAAAATAGAGTTAAATGCCAAAATGATCCATGTGTTTATATCAAAAATGTCATTTTAGTCCCTAAATAAAATTTGTTGCCATTTTAGTCCTTGTTTTTTAATTTAGTTGCCAATATAGTCCTTCGTCTAAATTTTTGTTGCCATTTTAATCCTTGTGTTTGAAATTTAATTGCCAATATAGTCCCTAAAATGGCAACTAGAAGGACTAAAATGACAACTAAATTAAAACACAAGGATTAAAATGGCAACACATTTTATTTACATTTTATTTAGGACTAAAATGACATTTTTGATATAAACACATGGACCATTTTGACATTTAACTCTTTAAAATAAAATATTATGGGCAATAATTTAAAGAATGACACAACACAAAATTCAAGTAAAATTAAGTAAGTATGTTTAATTCTAGATTGAACTAACTAAAGCTGAAATAATAATATTAAATACATCATTTAGGTTAAGTTGAATTGACACTTGTTAATTTGATGTTTTGATACAAGTATTCAATTAGTTATGTAGACAACATATATTTCATTGACTAATTTTGCAACCAAACCAATAGCTTGATTAGAGTTGGGCAAAAAACTTGGAACCGGTCATACCCGAACCAGTGAGGTACACGAGGTTCCAAGTTCTCAGAGAAATCGTAACGGGAACCTGACAAACGAAATTGGTTCCACCATTGCCCGGAAAAACCCTAACCATAATTAGCCAGATTAGTTAAAAACCGGAACTGGAACCGGTTTTTGACTTTTTTGACTGGAAGCGAAACCGGTTAAAAAAAAAGCTTCCCAACAATAAGCTTGATAATACCTCCTTGACAGCCAATATCCTAAGAAATTAGTTTCTTCGATTTCGAATGTCCAGCAGCCAAGTTGGATTCTCTTTTGTCTTTAGCACCACAAGAAATAATCACACTCATTTTCTCTTCTTGATCTCTTAATTTGACTTTGACACAAGTTTAGACAACACATTTTCCTTTTTTTTTTCCTTCTGCACAGCAAATGCACACAGCTTTTAAGCGTGTATCACAAAAAATTTCATACAGGCCTCGGTTAATTGGGTCATTTGTATGCAATCTACCAATGAGACATTGCCTCAATGGTACTTCAGGATTCTTCTAAATGTGAGGTCTTGGGTTCAAAACCCTTTTGCAGCGAAATAGGGGTCGGGGGGGGGGGGGGGGGGGGGTTTTCCCTGTGGGGTTTTCTCTTGGGGTGGTTGTGGTGGTTCATGGGAGGTCCATGCAACTAGATCTTTGTGACATGGCTTGAAAACAATGGCTCACACGATTGAGACCTTCGCCGTTCAAAAAAAAAATTTGTCTGCAATCTGCATTACACAACCCTTCATTACTTGTCAACATCAATTTAAATATCTATATTTTTTCAAATATCATTATTATAAATATATAACACTTTAGTGTTTTTTTATTTTTATTATTTTTTTTATTTTATCTATGTGTGTAAATATCATTAATTCATTATAAGAATTTTACACATGTATACTTTTTACTTTCTGTACACATGTTACTATGTTAGTTATAAAAGGTACCAAATACACGTGCGTTAATTCTTAAAATTATATGATCCACACGCACACATATATGTAAGAAAAAGATATTTTACATAATCTGAATTAATATTTTCACGTTAACACATTAAGACAAAATTACTAAATGATACACCCCTTGCATAATTGTTAATGTTAAAACTTTTCTTTCATGAATGTTTACACGTTTTTAAGGGATAATTCTACACAAATGTAACCAACTTTTTATATTGTCCCAATTAAGTCACTAGAACTTTATTTTGTCCTAATTAGATCATTCAACTTAGTATGAGTGTTCTAATTCTATATAAATAACTTGAATAGCAGGTTATTGCAAATTTTTACATATTTAACTTATTTAATATGTTAAGTGGTGATATAATCATTTTATAAAGTAAATAATAAATGAAAAATTATTTAAAATTATCCACATTTACGCATGATATTTGAAAAAAAAAAATAAGTTTCAAACGTTAAATATTGACACACATTGTTTGAAAAACTTAAATATATATATATATTAAAACTCATGCTAACAAATAGAAAATTCTAAAGATTTTCTACTTTGCCACAATTTTGCTAATTTTGTGATGATCCTAGCACGTGTGTTCTTTGTTTTAACTTTTTGTCTCCTGATTTTTACAGTTACCTATTTTTCACGTGTTAGGACTCTGAAGGTCGTCCAGTCGTCCTTTTTTTAGTCGGTCCAATATGCATATCGTTTCTTTGGATACAGGCGTTGTTACGTTTTTATTTATTTATTATTATTATTTTTTTGACAATAAAAGAATTGGTTGACATGCGTCAAAAAAAAAACTCATACGCAAATCATATAATCTATATGAGTATATCTTACCAATTTGAAGGAGAAAACATCACTGTGTAAAATTTTCAAAACCAAGATTACAACCTAAAATAAGATCTTAAAAAACCTCAAATTATATCCCTTATATGCCTTGACCTAATGAGATTATTGTGGGACACCATCACACCAAATTAATTAACCTTACGAAAATGACAACATTATAAAAGTTCCGTTCACTTTTTTCTATTTTATTTTATTTTATAATTCGAGTTATGTTATATCTGGCTATAGATCGATTTTGCCACATCAAGAAACACGTGTTCAAGTACATGTTGATCGTAAGTTGTAGAAAATCAATGTAATTTTGGCATAGTTAACGGTTAAAATGATAATTTTTTCAACTTATGTATTCGAGATGTTTCTTATTTCACCATTAATTGATTATTTAGTTTAAACACATTGAAATTTGATATAGTATATGTAGAGTACGTTGACATATGAATTATGAATATATTTTATAAAAACTTAAATACATGTATATAACACTACAAGAAAAGGCACACTTATGTGTAGATGTGTAAACGATATGAACAAAGTTATTATGGCTCGGGCTCGACTCATTTTAACTTTCAACATTACCTAATTTTCCTACAATATATTATGTTACACCACATACATAATTTATATTTTGGGTGTCAATGCTTGTGTACGTGAAGTGAATATAAGAAAAAAAGTGAATCGGTATATTTTTGAAAGCTATCAACTTTTTTATACAAATGAAACGAAGCTTATGACAATAATAATTTTACCTAAAGAACCGAACACCGGTTAAAAATTTGAACCGCTTTTAGAAAGGTGGGAACCTTCTCAGATTTTATTATAGTTAAGCATGTAAGCACATGTAAATACAAGAAAGATTTAGAGTTTAGAGTTTAACTTTTACAAGATCCAATCAAAAAGGATAACAGCATCTCTACTACATAATAAGAATTACATTTGCGACGGGTCTTGTTGGTCGCTTAAAAAGGCAAATGACTTTTGCGACTGACCGACATACTTCTTGAACTGAACTCGTTGTTGTAATGCAAAATAGGGAAATATACGAAGATTTTGGCTTAAGAGAGAGAACTATATATTATTTACTAAGATACGATATAGGTTGTATGTTGCTAATTATTAAGTAAGTCGAACAACCGACTGCTATGAAAAAGTGCCACAAGTCAAGTCGATCGATTACCCTCGAATGAAGAGGACATTGGCTATTCAAGGGAGCCGACAAGCCCACATTCATATCGTACAAACATATTCTATAAGTGGTAAGGGAAGAATACAAAAACTAAAAGCAAAAGGGTCAAAAGTGCAAAATACAAACAACCTCTACAAGGGTTAGTGGGGGTGAGGAGGAGTTAGTGGAGGGGACACGCAATACGCATTGAGCCATTGACCTCCTCATCGTGACATAATATCTTCACCAATGGCCCTTACAAATATGAATGATTGCCAATTTGAGCACAAACTTCTCCTATATCGCCCACTTTCCTCGACTCTCATACTCAAGTAGGCTATTTTTTCTCCGGTCAATATTAGAAACCTATGCAAATTGATCGTATATTTTACGTAATTAACTAATGTTAAATTTATTGTTTTTGTTAAGTTGTCAAGACATATCCCAGTCAGATGTGTAACGGTGAAAGCCGGTTCAGTGATCGACTCGGGGCGTGGACCGGTGCGGATTGGTATGGCGGCCAAAGCCCATTCATAATATATAAAGATTCTTAGGAGTATACTTGGTAAGTATTGAGAAAATGACAGATATTACTTAAAAGTTTTATATTTTTATTTTAACAAATCATGATTTGGTTTTCTAGCTCAACTTATTAAAACTTCTATATCTTTAATAAAAGGCGTCAATCTGATCATGTCGGTAGTTCACTCACTCACCACTCACTTAGGGTTTTTTTTACTTGGTAAGTTTGAGTGGCTGGCCTCAAACCCTCAAGCATGACCACCCCTACGATCTATGACCACAAAGGGACCACATCCGTTGCTTGTTCGCTTGTGCCTACTGGCAAGAGCCACGATGATCAGCTCATGATACCTCCCGCTATATTATCTATAGACTATAGTATATGTTTTATACTCTATAATCTTTTTACTAGTTTATATTTTCTTAGAAACTATATTTCATTCTTTTTTTTCCTTTTTCCAACTCTAGTTTATATAATATTTCATTTACACATTTGTACGAGAGTAGACGTTTGACTCCTCTTGCCATACGACACATTCTTTTTATTTAGACATTTGTAATATGTTTTCCTCATCAAAAAACATTTTTGAAGCCAATGTGGGACTAACTCACTTGATATAGGCATTGTTTCTTAGAAAAATAGGTTTTGAGTTCAAATACAATCAATAAGAATATTTGAGAGTAGTTTAAGAGTACGATAGTATTGTTGTTAAAAATAACATTTTTGAAATTGTTGCTTTGTTTTATATGTTTTTTTAATTATGCTTGATTTTAATAATATGGATATGTGGTAACGC
The DNA here is from genome assembly GCA_009363875.1 of Mikania micrantha. Classification (NCBI taxonomy): domain Eukaryota; kingdom Viridiplantae; phylum Streptophyta; class Magnoliopsida; order Asterales; family Asteraceae; genus Mikania; species Mikania micrantha. The sequence goes on from CM018680.1 coordinate 108,870,897, forward strand.
GATGATAACTTTCTCATGTGCTAAAAGGTAAAATAGGCTATTTTCCATTAACAAAATTCGAAGCTAATGATGATTAAAAGCATTATTTCCACGTGGAAAGTTGGTAAGTCTCGGTTGGCAACCTTAGGATTTGAACTGGTGGGAGGGACCGATGGGGTTATTCCCACGTGAACATCATATGCAATCACGTGAACATGAGCTAGATGGTGAGTGGCACAATAAGTCACGTGAATGTCTTAGGCGGTCCCATTGAGAAAAATATATAAATGCTTTACGTACTAAGTTGTAATAATATTCTAAAATATCATACGATCATACATTAGATCTTACTTTAGTGAGGTATATATTATGCCAATACACCGATACCCAGGATAATAAGATTAACTAGTAATGTAACCGCGCGATGCGGCGGGCTAGTATGACTAAAACATGAGCGGTACAAAGTGATGATAATTTTAAAAAAACATATGAGATTGTGACGATTCGATTATGGAGACAAAAATGAAAATAAAACACGTTATTATGTCGATGTATGCTCTTGTATATCAATTTTAAAAAGACAATTTAAAAGGAGATGTATAGAAAATGCCAAAAGAAAATAGGAAACATAAAAAAGAAGAAAGATTATAGGTTAACAGAAAATATTAAAAGGAAAAAAGAAAAATGAATAAAGAAACATTAAAGATAAAACAAAATGCCAAAAGAACGAAGAAGAAGAAGAAGAAAAAACTTGCGAAGGAAGAATTGAACTTGCACAATGTCACAACTAACAATTTTGAAAGTCTACAAATGTCATCTCAACCAAATAACTTTTGTGACTTTCTTTCAATTAGCATAATGTCATCCGCTGTTTTTAAATGATGATCAAGCCTCTCTCTTGAAAAGTATATATAGAGCTCATAAATTTTCAAATTAACGATATAGTCAAGTCTTTAGCCAATAGATTGGAAGCTTAATAAAGTATTAATAAATTGTTATCAGCAGTGGGTAATGTATTGTTTAAGCGGAAACATGGCTAAGCACAAAAAGAGATGTGCAAATTGTGGCTGCTCGGTTCTTTATGTTACACACGTTGCAACGTTAATACGACTTAACATTAAAACTACAAACTTGTGGGAAAAACTAATAATAAATTTAATAAAGTATTAATAAATTGTTTATTTAATGAATTTGCGGCGGTAACAGATTGTCTAAACGGAAGCAATGTTTATATAAACATGACTAGGCACAAAAGGAGACGTGCAAATTGTGGCAGCTCGGTTCTATATGTTACACATGTTACAACGTAAACACGACTTAACATTAAAACTACAAACCTGTGGGAAAAAAAAGTTATAAATTTAAATGGAGTAAACGTTGACATAGACATGGTTAGGAACAAAAAGAAATGTATAACATTGTCACCGCTCAGTTATGTTATGTCATACGCCTCGTTATAAACATAACCTCACAAAATGTATTCTAGCATTTAACCACATAATATTTTTTTTGGAGGACGGAGCATGCAAATACCCAAAGTGTTAACATATTTAGAAAATAATAAAGTACGTCATATGTTCCAACATATTTAAAAAATAACAAAATATGACGTGTGTTCTGACATAAAAATTCTAATAAAACTATTTAGCATAAAATGTAAGAAAAAAATGAAAAAAAAAAAGTTAAAAAGTATTCGACTCAAAATCATGTGGAAACATTGAAGGATAGAGCGCGATAATAATCAAGTGTAAATATATGTAAAACACAAATAAAATACATCGTATGTTACGAAAAAAAATTTAATAAAATTTATTCCATATAACAATATAAAAAAAATCTAAAAGAAAACATCTCACCGTACGCAGGGTACTCTTTCTACCACTATGTTAATATAGAGATGGTTTCAAAATAAATATTTTATCAATATAGAACACTCATATCGATAAAATGATTTGAACTACTTATTGGAGGTTTTCTCCCCCTTTTTAGCCAATGCTGAATCGATGACCTATGTATTGTGTATAAAGTAAGAAAAACTTCTTGGATTAAAAAAAGTAAATTGTAGTTTTACCAATATTTGCAGGTTCCTTAATTTTCTTTCTTCCCCATAAAGGAAGTTAGAAGATGTGAAAAAAAGTAATTTAATAAAAAATAAGAAAAATTAAATGCAAAAAAATAAAAAATAAAAAATAAAAAATCTAGAAGAAAGAAATTAAGAAAAAGGAAAAAAAGAAATAAATGTATAGCATAGGGTCGAACCCAGACCCTTACTTGAAAATTCTAAGATCTAACCACCTGGGCAATTCTCCAATGATGATCTAATGTGCAAACAATTGTATTTAATATAACTAAAAAGATGACTTTTTTAAAAAAAAAAAAAAAACGTGATTGGCGACCGACGTTGTAAATTAAGGTATATATAATATTACGTAAAGCTCGAAGTTATATGATAAGTAACGTATGGATTAACTCCCGGATAAATATATAGTATTTAACATAAGAATAGATATTTACCAATATAAATTATCTCTCGTAATTAAAATAATTAATATATCACCGTTCGAACCCATGACCTGGCCGAGTCTTCTATCACTTCACTCATACCTTCATCTTACCACTAGGACAAGATATCATTGTATTTTAGGTAAGCTAAGTTAATACATGCATATGTGTTGTATTGATGGATTCAATAATAACTTTAAAATATCAAGAGGATTTTGTCCGTGTTAATTTGGTCTTAACTACTAATTGTTTATTGCTAACTATTAATTTGATCTTAGCTAATAACTAAGCATAATGGTCGTTCTAAAATATCATCTCTCATAAAACATATGAATGTTTAATACAATATATATACTAACACATTCAAACTCGCGCTAGTAAAACATATAACCACGAACTTGTTAATATATTTTATTGAAAGTTAAAAAATAATAATGTTATACTCAAATTAAATATAATATTTTTTAATAATAATTTTTTTAATAAAATTAATAATATATATAAAAATTATTTTCGTTTGAAATTGTAGTAGGTGTTATTTTTTTTGTTATTAAATGCAAAAATTTAATGAGTATTCTTGATTTAAATTAATTAAACTTCTTTTAAGAATTCCATCATATGTCTTTAGAATTACTTAAACTTTTCATAGTTGTATAAAATTATTTTTTTATTATATTCGTGCGCACGCACACACATGCTCATAAGCCCTATATCAATTTTTTTTTCCGAATGGCAAAGGTTCATGTAATGTTACCTTTAATTATTTTGCTAGTTGGTAACTAAGATAACTTCCTCAATCGTCGACCGTGATACTGTACCTCCTGATGCGCGGGACCCCGTGGAATAGGTAAACTCTCTTCCCCATTGATTAAGAACTCGAGATTAAACTCAAGATTCTTCTCCTCACATAGTATTTAATAAAGTGTCACCAGTGAGATTTGAACACTGTTCTCTAAGGAGAACATGTCAAGCCTTAAACATTAGGCTAACTTTTATGGATAGGCCTAGATCATCTGGTTTGAAAGCACGAAATCCTATTATTTTTCAATATGAAGGTTATGCATTCGAGTTTCACTTGGAACAATATGTTTCAGGTGGACTAGAGGTTTTGGGTCTTCGGACGGTGTGTTTTCTTTGGAACAGTGATTAAAATGTATTCATTGGTCGTTCAAAATATATATGTATATAGGTGTGTGTGTGTGTGTATAATATATAAAATATAGGGAAGGAGAAAATGATAAATTTAAATAGCATGCGCTAAAAACCATTTAATTATTCGTAAGTTTGAAAATGATATAAATAACATTTTATTATTACTTATAATTAGAGCTGGTAAAACATGTACCTGATAAAACACGATAAGATATGTTTAACAAAACGTACACTATATAATTTATTAATTTTATAAATAATAAAATTTATGAGGCTAGAATTAATCATTTATCTTTTTTGTTATATAAAATATTGAACTGTCAAAATTAAATAATCAAATTAAATGTTAAACAATTCAATTTATAAGTTTTATATTTGTATTAATCTATCGTCTCTAACCTATTAAACACAATAAGACTCGTTTTGAAAGTCATACCTATTATTATTATATATATTAAAAGACAACTAAAATGAATAGTAACTATATATATATATATATATTATATGAAATATATTGAATTATTATTATATATATTAAAAGGCAACTAAAATGAATAGTAACTATATATATTATATAAAATATATTGAAATACCAATTTTATATATATATATATATATATATATATAATAGTAAATATTATATATATATATTGTGAAAAAACGTGGTCCTTTCTAGAATTTTAGCGTTCTCGAGAAGGTAATGGCAATTTATTTGTTCTCATAAAAAATAAATTTTTGCTTACGAATTTGGTTTTTTCTTAATTTATCAAATGGTTGATGGTGTGCAGGATTTTGTATGTAATTTTTTTCTATTATTTTCGTAACATATTTGTAAGGATTTTTTATGATTTTATGTTTTTATGAGAAATTTACATAGAGTTCTTAATAAGAGATTTGATATATAATAATGTTAGATATTAAATGACTTATATATGTAATTTATTATTCCAATTTCCCTATCCTTTGTAAATAATTCTGAACAAGTTTTTCAAACTTTAGTAAATTTTTGAAACTTACACGTGAATATATTTATAATATACAAATAGGAGGTTTCATGAAAACTCTCATTTTAAAGAAAACTATGAAAACTTTTAATCCATCATTGATTAATATAATCAATGGTTAAAATCAATAGTGACAGGATTGTAAATATAGAGCAATTAATGGATTTAATTATAAATTTATAAGGGTATATTAGCCAAAACAATTTTTTTATTATCAGAGTCTAGAAATATTTGCTCGTATTCCCTAGATATTATATATAAGCTAGCTAGTATGCGTTTAATTTATGGAGTATGTGTTTGCGTTTGTTTCTCTCACAAGATGTGGTTCAGTTTTTATCTGCATTTGCACCTGCACCTTACTTGCTTCTGCCTACACCGCTCACCCTCGATCTCGTGTTTGTTTCTGGCTAGGGTTTGAGACGCTTAGCCACTGAGGTGTAGGTGTATTTGCAGACAAAACGCCATCTTCATGAAATCTGTCACTCTCTCTCATCACACGTATATATCTACACATACGCATGTTCCTCATGTCAGTGTGTATATATTTAATTTGTGAGAATAAGAGGATCGAAGAAACAATGGGGTTCATACATCATGCAAAGGTAAGATTCGAATGCTTCGTGTATGATATCTAGATTTATGTTTTTATTGTTAGCCTCTAATTCAAACATGATAAGTACTTAATATGTTATGTATAAACCATAAATTATGTTATGGGTTAGTAAATATGTATACTGGTCAAAGTCAACAGGTTGGTTAAGTTAATTAAAGTTAGTTGTTAACAGTTAATAAACTGTCTAATAATAGTTAAGAAATAACCACCAACTTGGGTATATATATATATGTTAATTGAGTCTGTAAAGTTAACCCAACAATTCGTAAGTGTAGAATCAATTGCGTATTTGTGTTTTATATTTCTTTTACTTACAAATCATGAAGAAACCACGCATAACACTTTGAATGATGTAATAGTTTGGCTGGAAAAATGTTACATATACCGGAGCATAGTCGTCCGATGTTAATGGATTAATTAGGTTTGTTCTGCATTTATTTTCAACTCCATTTATACTTCAAAATTTCAGATCTAAAATCAGGGTAATAGCAATCTATATTCGTTCAAGTTCATTCCAAATTGGAAGAAGATAACAAAAAAAATTGAAAACTTAGATGGTCTTCAACAACCAAACGAATCAGAATATGATTGAATCGTAAATAGCCTTCAATCAACAATCAAACGAATTTGGAACCTTCGTGCTGATAAGGTAATGAAAAAATTACTCAAGATCTCAAAAACCCATTTCCATATCTTTCTTATCATTCAGTCGATTACACATATACAAACATATATAAAAGTAACTGTCCCAAATAACTGTAAATAATAGTCGATATATATTTGATTTTATAACAGTTTTTGTTTTTTAAACGGCTAATTTTTGAATCATTTGTATATTACTATAGTTTTATTATGTAACCAGCAGTATCACCCAATTGTATCTACCATTAAGTCAACGGTTATGTAAGATACTCAATACTTTGAGAAAAACTCCTTTGTAAAGATGATTTTTCAAATTCAGATAGTTAATATAATTATTATAAACTCAGAGCATAAATAAGAATACGAGATTTGGTTTCAAAACCACAAAGGAACTTGACACATTAATGTTGTAGCCTTGTAGAGTTGTAGGTGTTACCGTGTTAACCACGTACCGTAGTGTAATTTTATGCATTTTTCGTCCGGAAACTTAATACGTTTTGAGTTCAACACCCCTAGATTTATGAGTTCGACCCTTGTATTTCGAGCCAAGTTCCGTCGCTGCTAACTACTATCATTTCCTTCGTACAAGTTTGTAAATTGATGTTGAGGAAATAATTCTTGAAGTTGATCTTGAAATGATAAGCAAGTATTGAACACGAGATAAGTCTAGGGGTGTTTATCAAATCGAATGATTTCAAATTTTGAATTTTTAAGAGCATTCGAATTCGATTCGTATTCGTATTCGAAATTCGAATTGGTTTGATTCAAATTTAATTAAAAAAAATTGTTTATACTTGCTACGTATGTTTATGCATTCAAAATATCAAATACACTATAAACATCGAAATATCTAATAACTAACATTTAAGTTGTAATACTAGTGATAGCATTCAAACTAATAAAATTATATGTATTATATAATTGGGTTAACATTTGTGTAATAAGCCTTCAGTTTTTATAAACTAAACAACTTAACTAAAAAACATAATTTTTAACTAAAGTAACTACTTGTATGTATATAATAAAAATATATATAAATAATTTTATTCGAATACGAATATTCGAATTTTCGACTTGGTGATTTTCGAATAAATATCAAATCGAATTTCAATTTTTTCGAATCCGATTCGAAAACTGAACACCCCTAGATAAAACTCATTGTTTCATGAATAATCAATACAAACTCTTACTCACACGTACTAATAACAAGGCCATTTACATGATGGAAAGATCACACAAAAATGAAAACAAGGTCTTCACAAGATAACCTTAAACAAATATTTTTTTATTTTTTTTGTGTGTGTGTGTGTGGGGGGGGGGGGTTAATGCCTCACAAAATACACACAAGAATAAAAAAAATAATTATCGTAATTGGATTGAGTGTCTACCTTAAGCAAAATAAAATACTATAATTGCCAAAAGTTTGCCATGAACCAAACCAAAGAAGAATGAAATCAAATTTCAAGCAAGAAGATAAGGAGCCAACCCCCACTACAAGGATCATCAAGAGTTTCTTAAATGAGGAGGTAAATGAAACGAACAACTACTGGTTTTCAGTGTCAAGATACTTCATTCATGAAGAACAAGAATGAACAGGATTAATAACTAAGATTAGAACTAGAAAACTAACATAAAGAGCTAGTGAATCAGAGTCTTGAAAGTTAGAAATGCTTCATAATTTGAAATAAAGTAACAACTCAAGACTAAATTAAAAAAAAAAGTAAAAAAAATACATCTTAAAGGTAGATGCATAAGAGAAAATTTATTTGCATATAAAATAAAGAGAGATGACAACTATAAAATATTGAAAGATATTGTAGATAGAGAGTTTGAAAAATTAAAATCAAAAAGAGCACAATTTAGTAAACCTTGTTTTTATTCAGAAGCATTTTTCAAAAAGAAAATAAATATTTGAGATATAGAGAGTCGTTATCAAACGATGTATTATCACTAGAAAACAAGATTGTCAAAGATGTTGAATCATGTTACGAGATTGTTTCTGCATTCTGATATTCGAAATCATGACAGATTCTCGTTGCAACGCGCTGGACAACCCATTAGTTAAGATTAATGGATAAGGTGTAGTTGTTCAATATAAATACAAAGACTGGTAATTAGCTAAAACCCAAAGTCTATGTTAGCCGAGTTATATATCTATAGGGTTGTTTTTTTCCTCGAAAGAAACCAGATTTACCTAAAAAAACACGGGTTTGGCCAGTTGGATCTACCTTCAAATTTCAAATTAAGCAATAATGAAGAATAGTAAACTCAGCTAATTAAAATAAATGTGAGAATGGCTTACTTAATAAAGATCTATCCTTTGAAAGCCCTAAGAACAAACTCAAAAAAATATATTTTAAAAGTAGTTTATGCTTATGATAAAGATAGATTTGTCATTAAATGAGGGGAAGGGGGGGAGTAAACTCGGCTAAATAAGGAAAGTAAAAAACGTGTTTAGAATGCTCAATAATTTTTTTAAATGACTTAAAAAGACGACACTCCAGATGTAATTTCAACCGTCCACTCAAATTTCAACCGAGCCTACACCAGATGAATTCACAACTGCTTAAACCCTTTAACCTTACATTTGCAAATAAACCTTAGCCAAGATTCAGACACAAGACCTTCTAATCTTCTATTTGTATACTTCAGCAGTTTAGCTTGGTTAATTGATGTGTAACTGTGCACTGTGCAGGAAGGCAAGAGTCCAAAGGCCGCACGTTGTTGTTGCTCCATTAGTCCATTAGGCTTCACGGCCCAATCATTGGATCTTACTCTTCAGGACTGGGCTAATTTTGCTTTTAGAACTCGGGCTCCCTGGTTTCAAACTGAGTCTCTCTTTGATAGACGTGGGCAAAAAACGGACCCAGAACCGGAACCGGCAGCCCGAACCGGAACCGGTCATACCCTAACCGATAGGTACAAACGGGTCCGGTTTTTTAGACAAATTAAAACCGAAACCGGAACCGGGAACACCGGAACTGGTTCCACCTGTACCCGGCCAAAACCCGAACCGAAACTGGTCAAAAACAGGTTGGAACCGGCCAAAACCCGGAACTGGAACCGGAGCCGGAACAGTATATTGACTTTGTTGACCAAAACTGGAACCGATTGAAACCGGAACCGGTTCCGGTCAAGAAAAAGCCGATTTGCACCTCTACTCTTTGATATTGTGGCAAATTGGCATTGTGCCTTTTGCAATTGGTCAATCAGTCAATGACTCAAAGGATTTTCTCTCTTCAATTTTTCTCTAATTATTTTTTAAAACGAACAACTTACAAATTCTTTAAATCTACTTTTAAATCTATATATTTTATGTATCATAACTTCACAAGGCTTGATTTTTCAACCACTTAGTAGTAACATCTTCCTTACACACACCCTTTTATATCATTAGAATACATGTCTCTTTTTAATTCATTGTTACTTTAAGCTTGAAGCTAATTGCGAGTGATTCCCAAATCTAGCATTGTCAACCGCATGGATGACCGCACAGTGGCGAAGGTTAGTGAGGACTCCTGTTTTTTCGTTCAGTGGTGTACATTTCCCGATTCGTAGTGCAAAATTTTTTAAAAATTTTTATTTCGCCCCCCTCTCTGGGAAAAAAATATACCCTATGTTCGCCCCCCCTGAAGTTTCGCCCCTCCTATGCTTGAGGTCAAGCTCCGCCACTGTAACCGCACATACTGGTGATGGCATTTTATAATTGAATCCAGATAGTGTATAAAATTGAAAAAAAAAAACGAAATACAAATTACAAATTAATCTATTTATCAGAATGATATATGTATTTGTTAAGATGATCCCGATGACTAAGGTGGTGTTTGTTTTTTCATAGGTAAAATATCTGCAGTCTGTGAACCACGTCTGCAGACCTTTTTTGCAGAAGAGGTGAACAAAACCTCTTTTGTCTGTTAAAAAAAAATTGTTTGATTTTTAAGCTCTCCAACCCTAATCCATTTTATTATCACGCTTCTTCCTTCATTGAAATCCTCAATTCTTCCACTTTCGAGCGTCAAAATCTACAAACGATCCCATATATACAGCTTTTGTGATTTCAATCACAAATATCCATTTCTCAGTTGCAGGGACTGCTTAGAGTTCATGTCCACATAGGTGTCAATCTTGCAATTCGAGAATGGTGAGTGTATTGTATGATCATCAGAATGGGAAAACAGGTGGCGACGGCGATATGGTGGATCGGCGACGACGACGGCAATAGCCTCAAGTGTGTCTGATTGAGAAGAGAGCACACACAAGTGTGTGTTGTGTCTGTGAAGGGAAAAGAAGAAGAGGTGGGAAGAGTTAAGAAGTGATTGATCCATGTTTGCGCCAAGAAGAGGACGGGAAGACATTTTTTTAATGAAATGTCTTCTAAAAAACAAACAATCTGTAGTGCTCAAACATCTCCCCGTGTCTGCCGGCGCAGACATAAGAGGCCAGGAAGAGCTTTTTGAACACCCCTAAATGTTTGTTTGTTAAAAAACGAAATAATAAGAAATTCTCATCATCACTAAACCGTCACTTTCCCATTGATGTCATTATTATAACGGTCTAATCATGTCACCTTCCTGGGACGTATCTTTCAACGGCTGTAGGGTGCATAATTGGTTTGCTCACGCTCACCATCTAGCCACTTAGTCTAGTTGCTATCACCCCTCACCACCACATGATCACAAACCTAGATATCTTTTAATACTCCAACAAACTTAGTCTAGTGGTTTTTTTTTGAACGTTAATTTGGATCACTGACGGGTCTTAGACCCACCCGATCATATCCACACCCAATAGGAGGAAACCCACCATAGGTGAGAGAAGACCCCCTAGCCCAGCATGGAACCCCTATTTTGTCCATGCCAGGACTTGAACCCGTGACCTCCCTAATATTGAAGTCACAGAGTACCTCCCTTCAACCACTTGGGCTAAAGGAGCATTGGTCTTAGTCTAGTGGTTAATGCTTAATTCTTTATCCTTTGATACCAAAGTTCAAGTCTCACAAGTAGTAATTTAATGGAAACTAGGTGAAAGGAGAAATATTGATCTTAATCTCGGGTTATATTTTAATCTTGGGTTCTAAACCAATGAGGGTAGAGGTGGGCAAAATACCCAGAACCGGAACCGAAAACCGAACAGGAACCGGTTGTACCCGAACCGGTGGGTACAGGCGGTTCCAGATTCTCAGAGAAATCGGAAACGAATAGATCGGAACTGGTTCCACCTTTACCCGGCCAAACCCGAACCGGAACCGGCCAAAAACCGGTTGGAACTGATAAAAACCGAAACCGAAACCGGTTGTTGACTTTTTTGACCGGAACCAGTTTCAACAAAAAAACCGGTTTGCCCACCTCTAAATGGGGGGCGAGGGTTTACTTATTCAACGGGGTTCCTGCGCATTAAGGGGTACAGTCTCACGGTTGACGATCGAGGAATCGATCTTAGCTACAACCGCCAGAATAACCGAATATAGCACGACGGGACCACCTTCTGTTCAAAAAAAAAGATATCTTTTAATAGTTATATATCTTTCTATTATTATTTTTTTTGTAAGTGGATATACAAACACACACATGTTAATTGCTAAAATCCGATTGGTCTGTTTATTTTTACATTACATGGAAATGCTCTGAATAAAGGATAATTGATTATATTTTGTATAATAACTACTGTTTATATAAAAAATTAACAAACATGGATTTTTTTATTCAAACGGCTGAGAATCTATTTTTTGGGTTAAAGTATATTCCGTGAAATCAAAGTATTTCTAGTCTAATATTACTATTATTATATTATTATATTATATATATTAATTAAACTTCATGAAAAAGGAATAGTAAATATATAGATATTTTATTGAATAGTAAATATATATATACACACACATAATATATTAATACGAGAATGTTTTTTGACTTTAGAAAGTTGTAAATAGAGATGAAAAATACGAAATTTGAGAGATTTGCTTCGAGATTTAGGTTTTAATTAAATTTGAGAGATTTGTGTTTTTGTTTTAATTCAAACAATTTGTTGTTGGTGATAAGAATTTTGTATGTAAGTTATTCTATTATTTTTGTAACATATTTGTGAAGATTTTGTATATATATATATATATAGTAATAGTGATGTATAGTAAAATGAATAGTAATGCGTAGGTGTTTATCCATGCTGTGACGTTTTGATAACTTAGACGTGGATCTCAAGAAGGTTCTTTTACTTTGAAAAGTTGTAAATAGAGATGAAAGTATGAAATTTCATAGATTTGCTTCGAGATTTGGGTTTTAATTAAATTTGAGAGATTTGTGTTTTTGTTTTAATTCAAACAATTGGTTGTCGGTGATAAGAATTTTGTAAGTAAATTTTTCTATTATTTTTGTAACATATTTGTGAAGATTTTGTATAATTTATGTTTTTATAAACAATTTGTATATAGTTCGCGATAAGAGATTTGATTTTGTTTTATAACTTGTGTTTTTTCAAATGATGATATATAATACCCGTTCTCAGTAGTAAACTGTGATAACCCGCCGCAACGCGCGGAGAAAATAAACCTAGTATATAATTAAAAGTGATGAAAATGAATAGTATATATAATATTATTTTATAGTTACTGGCCCATTGATTATTTTATATATGTATATATATAGGATTGAGTTCAACTAAATAGTTCTCTTATTCTAAAAAGGCTAAGAAAGATTATTGGCCATTAGATCTTAGGATTAAATTTAAGATTAAAATTTTAAAATTTTAGTGGGAAAAGTTGTTTGAGGGTAATTTAGTCATGATAAAAAAATTCTCGTTTTTATGATATATTTTTTTTTTAAAAATAATTTCGTATGTAAAAGTTATGAACGTTTAAAAAATTTTGGGGGAAAGTGGTTTAAAAAATGAATTTTTTTTCAGCTCATTGTGTCTAATTATCGTCATTGCGTCTTTTTTAAATATTTGTGTATAATTATCTTTTTGTGTTCTTCTTACAGGTAATTGTGTTTTTTTTAAAGATCATTGTGTTATTCAAACTCGTCATTATGTCATTCTTGCTTAATATTATGTATTCTGCAACATTATTGTGTCTTAGATTGTTCATTAAAACACAACATTAAGCGTAAACACAAAAGACACAATGACATGTACAAAAGACACAATGACCTATACAAAAGACACAATGACTCGTACAAAGTTGTTATACGCATCATTGTGATTTTTTTACAGGTAATTGTGTCTTTTTTAAATATCATTGTTTTATTCATACTCGTCATTGTGTTATTTTTGCTTAACATTATATATTCTGCAACATCATTGTGTTTTAAATTGTTCAGGAAAATACCATATTGAAAAGAAACATAAAAGACATAATGACCTAACCAAAAGACACAATGAAATGTACAAAATTGTTCATACTTGTCTTTGTATCTTTATTATAAGTAATTGTGTCTTTTAAAGATAATTGTGTTATTCATATTCGTCATTGTTTCATCATTACTTGACATAATGTATTATGTGCATCATTGTGTCTTAATATGTTCATGAAAACACAACATTGAGCAAAAACAAAAAAGACACAATGACATGTACAAAAGACACAATGATCTTTACAAAAGACACAATGACCTGCACAAAAGACACAATGAACTAAAAAAACAAAATTTTTTTCTATAGCAATACACTACTAATTTTGAAGATAAAAAAATGCTCGTTTTTATGGTATATTTTTTTTCAAAAAATAATTTCGTATGTAAAAGTTATGAACGTTTAAAGAAAATGGGAGAACTTGATAAAAAGTCAACAAAAGTATTCATTACTAAAATACCCTCCAACAACTTGATTTAATCATAGTCATTGATTAATGATCTAATGGCTCAAGATCATTCTCAAGCTTTTTAGGTTAAGAGACTTATTTAGGTTAACCACACCCTATATATATATATAGTAAAGTGTTTAAGGCAAGATAAGGTCGTATTACTAGAAACGATGATTGGGATTGGTATCACGAGGGATTGATACTGTAAGAAAGACAGTAGTCGATAATCTTGACCTTAAGGATGACTGGGATATAGTCTCCGTTGATGTCAGTAATAATGATACTGTCTATAGCATCTCAGAAGGAGAAGGAGGTGCAACAAAACTCAATATAGGATCCATGATAGAAGAATCACCAGTGGATGAAAATGCTTTCGCTATCCAAGAAGAATATTGCTTCATGTTCAAACCAGAAGATATTGAAGACATAAAACGAAGAGTTAGAGAAGCGGGATCATGGAAACCTAACATAAGCCAGCCAGAGGCAAGTCAAAAATGTGATCACGAGTGGCAAGAAAATGAAGTCACAAGCTATGCTTTCTGCCACTATTGCGGAATCGCAACCACCGAAATGTCCAGGCTTCATTGTCCTAAATGTAAGCTAACCGCCTGTGCATTATGTGCACTGCACCACCTCAAGAAAAAGGTTAATGTGAAAAGAAAGGATCCTGAGCTTAACATTACTCCCACACATACCCTAATAGAATTGATAACCCAGAAAAACAAAGAATGGGAACAATCTATTAGAGATCAAGCCAAGGAGTATGTTGAAAGAAAAATCAAAGAAGAAAAATACGAAAGGGAGATAAGCGAACTTAAAGAAAGGATAAAAACTATTGAACAAGAAAATAAGTCTCTCATAAACGACGTTACAGTTGTCCTTAAAGCTAATGAAGAAATGAAGAAACAATGGAATGAAGAAAGGGATGAACTTATAAAAACAGTAAGCGAACTCAGACTGAGTCTTGAAGAAGATCGTGGATTGTATATTCCTGATTCAGAGGTTGAAGGGAGAGCCATACTTCCTTTGATTTGATTGCAGAGATCCCTAAGTTCTTTTACTTTGGGATATTCTAGGTCGTTATCAAGGTTAGTATACATGGCTTTCTCCTCCTTTTCTTCTTCATTCTTCTGTTTTCCAAACCTTCTTTCTTTAATCTCCTTTATTTTAGCTTCCCCTATTTCCCTTTTTTCAATTTCTTTAGGCTTATTATATTTAAGCCTCATCTGAACTTCATGCATTATTTGGGCTTTTCTTAATAAGGGTGATTCCCTTTGAGATAAATTCCTTCGTTTTGACTCTGGTGATTCTGATGATACCAATTCCAAACTTTTGCACGACGCATCTTTCAGCTCGTTACTAAAAGTTTGTTCATAGGTCTCACCACGCTTTTCTGCATAGGATGTTACATACTGTAACATCTTTATTCTTTCTTGGAATTCATCTTCACTTTCGGATTCTGATTCTTTAATTTTGTCTTGGTTCTTTCGCTGCTGTTCATCGTTTTCCAGGTTATCTTCCCATCCTGTGGCAATTATTTCTTCCAGGGGTGTAGTATCCATAGTGGGGGTGTATTTTACGTAGTAATCCCATTTTCCCGAATATTCGCCAAGAGTTCCCCAATTTTGATGTTTCTTTCCTTTGGGTTTATTGCCTCTTTTCTTAGGATTTAGTGGTTCTTCACTAACCTTTTGGGCTTCTTTATTGCAGTCTTCACAGAAACATACATCAAATGGGTTATGTTCTGTTTCTTGCCTTATTTCTTGAATACACATTCCAGCAAATTGCTCTTCATCCCCATCTTCTTCTTCAAGGATTTCTCTGTCATTTATGTCAACTGAGAACCTTGATGGTTGAGGGTTGTTTCTATATGTTCGAAACCTTAAGCTTGTTGATCTGTCTAGCCTTTGTGATACCTCAACCCTAGCTGGGATCCTTACGGATGTTATGCTTGCTGGTCTTAAGTTCCAGCTTCGACCTTCAAGGTTTTCTATCGTTCTCCTTTATAATTTAAATGTTTGATCCATGTATTGTCTTTTTAAAAATTTGGACTTCAACTATGGGAAGTTTTTTTAACTTTGAAAACTGAAAAGTAATAAACAGAGATAAGGTTATTAAATTTTAGAAATTTGCTTAGAGATTTTGGTTTTTATTAAATTTGAAAGATTTGGGTTTTTCTTTTAGTTCAAACGAATGGCTACCGGTGAAACGAATTTTGTGAGTAATTTTTCTATGTTGAAATATTTGCTTAGAGATTTGACTTTTTTTTTTAATTAAAACCATTGGTTGCTGGTAAGACGGATTTTAAGTCATTTTTATTTTTTTTATAACTTATTTGTTAGGATTTTGTATGATTTTATGTTTTTATGAAAATTTTGTAAAGAATTCGTGATGAGATATTTTATTTTGCTATCCAACTTATGTTTCTACAAATGATATATAATACACGTTTCTGAGAGTGTACTGTGATAACCCGCCGTAACGCGCGGGGGAATAAACCTAGTTATTACAATTAAGGGAAGAAGTTGACCTCAAAGAGGTCAGGGGGAACCTAAGCAGGGAAGATGCTTTACGGTTTTATACGGTTCCTACTTATCTGGTGGATATGATCTCACGACAGTCAGTATAACTAGACCTTGATGGCGTAGCCTGATAACCGATTGTTCACACCTTAAATCCTTTGTCGTTCAAATGGAAGTATATCAACTAAGATTCTAAAATCGTTGATAACTGAAAAAGAGTACAGAAAATTTGATGTTTATGTGTATGTTTAGGTATACATATTAAGTTGTCATCGTACCTTAGTATCTAGAGTGTCGATGAGACTTACAAAACCATAAATTATTTTTTCGTGCTTGTATTTTGGCTTTTTTGGTTTGTGCATATTTTTTTATAATAGCTTTATCCTCTTCTCAACCAATCACTTAATAAATGAACAAACAATTTTTAAAATATTTTTTATTTATATCCTTTTTTGCTTTTTTTATTTTATGTTTTCTTTTTCTTTCTTTCTTCTTTTTTTATTTATTTATCTACTTCTTTTGATATACTAATATATTTGATATATTAATTACTAAGTTAATAACCCGTGTATTACACAGATTAAAAAAGAAACTATAACTAATAATTATTTACGACAATTTAGAAAATATAAGATGATTATTATTATAAAATATGATTACATTTTCATATATTTAACATTTTAAGTATTAAAATAATATAATATTGATTCTTTAATACTAACATTTTTTGTAGTTTGTTTTTCTTAAAACATTGTGTTTCAAATAATTGTTTTTGAAAATTTTATAATTTATAATAATTTAAAAAAAAGTGTATTTTTAATATTAATATATTTTAATGTATTAAATATCTTTTTTATTTTAAAAATGTATAGAAAGTGAATTTAATATTTAATATTATTATTTAATATTAAATGTATTTAATAGGAGAGAGAGGCGGGAAATAAAAGATGAGATGCTCTAAAAACTTGCCATGTGACAGTAAAAACTTTTATTTATAAGTAGATATGTTAAAATATTATGAGTGTTGTGAAATTATTAATATAATAAATAAGCTTAAATAATAAACATATTGAAAGAATATCCAAGAAACTTTAATTAAAAGAAAATTTACAAACCATTTTATTTTTATCAAAACGAAAAAAGTTTATGGAAAGAAGAATAATGACGATATGTGAATTTTTAAACTTCGCCATCAATTGATGGCTGTTGTTTGTTTCAGATAGAATGACAATCAACATCAAGTTTCAGGAGGAAAAAAAAGGACTTTAAAAATATAGAAATATCAATATTATCCATGATACATTCATCCAATGAGACCACTGTCTCCAATCTTAAACAAAATGGTGAACACCACTTTTAGAAGAAAAAAAAAATTCCAAATAGAGATGTATATGTTGATATTACTCTCATTTTGTTTAGTTGGCATCTGATTGTTGTAATCTCCTTACAACAAAAAAATCTCCTTAAACTATATGTGCTCATCACTCCTTTACACTTCACGTAGACGTCACGTAAGCGACACATAGTTTATTTGCTTAAAGTGTTATGCAAGTCAGTATAGCTTTCTTGTTTTATCGTTATCTACTTCAAATAGAGATACGGTATGGTAAGATAAATATTCAATAAATAAATACAATATGATGGAAATTTATGCATTTTATTTCTATAGAAGTGAATATTTTTTTTGTCATTGTTACGGAGGTTAATTTGTCATTAAAAAAACTACTTTCATGTTTTTTTTTGGGAAAATTCCCATATTAACCACGCCCACAAAGGAATTTCCCAAAATGTCCACCACCATGGGCGCCGACGCCCATGGTTCTCCGGGCGCCGCCCACCATTTTCGACCAATTCGGGTTCGCCACGTGGCCTCTATAGGCGCCCACGCCCATAAAAATGCTCCGACGCCCGTAAAAAAAAAACCCGGTCACGGGCGTCGGGCCCACTCTGACACGCGTGTTATGGACGTCTCGCCCATAGTCATTTTTTTTTTGTAGGCGTCGTCGACTAACAGAACCGAACCACCATTGTGGGCGCCCGAACCTAGCTATTGGCGTCCCGAACCTAAATACGGGCGTCCCGCCCTTTTTTTTTGAAATTATAAGCGGGAACCCACTACGGGCGTCCCGCCCATTTTGAATTTTCGACTACGGGCGTCCCGCCCATAGACTCGATTTTAAAAAAAATTTTAATTTTTCCCTTTACCTCATTACGGGTGTCCCGCCCATTATGAATTTTCGACTACGGGCGTCCCGCCCATGAACTCGATTTTTAAAAAAAAAAAAATTTTTGCCTATAAAAATCCATTTTTTTTAAAGTTTTTCACATTCATCCAACAAACACAACTTAAAAATTTTTTAAAATGGATAAACAATATTCTTCTCAACCCGTTGAGAAACCCTCGAAATGGATTCTTTCAAAATGGAGACGTCCCAATTTTCAAAACGAGACTTCACCAGATAAGTGTAATGAAATGCAAGGCGAAGGAAGTCGATCTAACGAGACGAAGCAGCCACAACAGATTAAAAAACGTAAATGGGCTATTCCAGATGACGAGTCAGAGAAATGGTCAAAAGATGCTGTCGAATTTTTTAACAACGGAGATTCTCCATTTTGTTATTCAGCTGTTTTTTTTAATTCTGAAAAGCTTGATAAACGTTTTTGGGGAACGTTGTTAGGCTATTGTAGTAATGGATATTTAACACCAAATGTAAGGATACATATTTTAAATTTATTTAATTTATTTAATAATTTATATATTAATTTATTTGTATAGCATATTGAAGGTTGGGCTGGAAGATTAATCAATTGGAGAAGCAGAGAAGTTCAACAGAGTCGAACGTTAAATTTGCGTTGGACAATTTTACCACCATCCTTTTCGACAGTCTTTTAGACTCATGCAACAAAAACGCAATTAAATTTGCTAATGGAAAAGTTTCTCCTTTTCCTTCTTTTTTTGACATTCATTACGTTTATTTTAAACATATAACGACACGTTCATTAGTTATGCCATTTATCATTACATTAATCAATTTCAACAATTCGAATACCACCCCATGTGGTTTCACATTCATATACTTCCACACAATGTGGATTACCATCAATTTATAGTGTCAACTATAAATTATCATTTAATAACACCTTTCAACTTATGCAATTAGCACATAACATTCATCCAATACTACAAGACATCTATCAAGTAGTTAATTACCACCATCATGTGGTTTCATATCCTCAACATTTCATAACACATATGGTCAATTTACCATTCTTTTTATCATCATTACTACAAGTCAATTACAAGTAGTAACAACAACATAATCACATAACACATAAACACTAATATGTCTTATGGTTGCATATTAGAGAGTATGTAACTCACTTATTCACATTAATCATAACTTTGACTTTTAAAAGTCCATGTTGTTCAACGCATACTCACGTATTGACCAATCCACACGCATGTGGATTCTTTCCAATGCCTCACTAAGGAGGACTTGCATGATAACCCAATGCCACTCAACAGTGGACTTACATGATAAACCCAATGCCACTCACCAGTGGACTTACATGATAAACCCAATGCCACTCACCAGTGGACTTACATGATAAACTCAATGCCACTCACCAGTGGACTTACATGACAATATTAATCATCATTTCCTTGAGACTTCCTTTTTCACCAAGGATTCTCAAGATAGGTAATCACACCACCTGTGATTTACCTAAACTCCATATTTTTCTCCATGGGAAGATCACACCACTTGTGATTCAACCCATTTTGCATTCACACACTTTGTGAATTGCTTGACTATTTTAGTCAAATTTCAAATAAGAAGTTCACACCACTTGTGAATCATTCTTATTCCTCCATATCATTTATAAACCTAACAAATGACAATAACTAAGTAATTTAAATACTTATTACATGTTATTGTCAATACCAAGTAATAATAAAAAAATTGTTAATGGGTTATCTCCACCCAACAATTTTCATCACCACACACACATTGTGTTTAATTCACACACTTAATATGCAACACATATTATTCAAGACATTACTGTCATACCCATGTGACTTACACGCCCATCGTGAATAGATGCCCATATATTTAGTGGGTCAATCCCATAGTAAACACAATTACTATTCAACATTTGTCACTCAAGACATTTACATCACACTTACTGTGATTTACACACTCAATGTGTATTATTGCCCATATTCCCAATGGGTCAATTACGTAGTACACTCAATTACTAACCATCACTCAGAATCAATTTACCTTAATCTCAATATCTAAGTATAAAATGATTTTCATAAAGAACTTGTTCATATCATGTTTGCACTAGTAAGTTGGCCAGACATACTAGTTCACTCATTATATGCCCAATTCCTTACTTCATTTATTTTATACTCAAGACATTGATTTCAGTTTCAAATAATCACATAATTACATTTCATATGTATTGATTCACAATACATTTATCAATTATAACACAGGAAATAGATATGCTAACCTCATACATTCGGCATCATGATCGGGTCTTCGAATCAAACGTTATATTTTCATATCAAGAGCACACGAGTTTGAGATCAAGACGCACTTGATTCACTCAAACCATTGCTCTGATACCAACTCTGTAACACCCAAACCTTACACACGATTACACGTGTCTAATCTTGGTCCCAGTTTAAACTTTATCAAAAATTTATGTTCGGAAGCGTGAAATTTCATTTTTATAAGTTAAACACACTCAATTTCAATCATTTACATTTATGATTAATAAAAACTGGTGTGTTTAAATTTAATCTCACCAAAGATTTACATAACGTTCGGTTCTGCTTCATAACATGCCCGATCAGATCGCCCGATGCATATCTATCTTTGACCTGTAACATCACATATAAGTCACCATTAGTTCATACGAACTAAGTAAGTAACCCCTCCCCGAGTTCCCACAACTCATTTAACACATCCACATACATATCATATGGATGTTTATCATATCTAGATAATAATATATTATCCAATACAACATTATCACTAGCACCTCTGGCTAATTTAAAACACAATAATCACCACATATATATATCATTGGCTCAACCAATTTCCCACACACCTGTGGTTTCAACAATTCAATTTCCGGTGTAACCGATTATCCACACATTGGTGGTATCATACACATATTAAATCTTAAGATGTTCACCCACCGGTCCTTCCATCTAAGACAACTCATAGCACCTCTAACTAGTGTATCCCGTAACACATTACAGATACACTACCGATGTACCAAACATAATTTGGTAACAATATTCAATCACCTACAAAACTATCCACTAGTGGATCGTTTCCACCCAAAACCCCATGAATCACCCATTCATGTACAATTATTATAATTTAACACCACACATACATGTGCATATTTCCAATTTACCATTTGTTCACACGCCTTGTGAACCAATTACATTGGAATTGCAAGTTTTTATGTTCACACACCTTGTGAATCCAAACATGCACATTACCAATTCAACATTTGTTCACACACCTTGTGAATCAATTACATTGGAATTGCAAGTTTTATGTTCACACACCTTGTGAATCCAAACATACACATTACCAATTCAACATCTACGCATTCGTAGATCACCACATGTTCACACACACTGTGAATCATGCAACAATAATAACCACAATCATTTATATAAACACCAAAATCATATTGATTAATCCCCGGTTCATCCGGTTATTCCAATGCAAATATATTGCATACACGTTTCTCATAGAAACACCACAACACAAACTAAAGGATTTCTCATCCATTAGTTTCAATCACATATCAGGCACACAAGTAGACTCATTCTACTTCTTATATGTAATGTTACAGTAAATTGGGTAACTTACCTGGTTCAAGCGGTTGTTCACTTCCTACAACCTCTTTTCCACCTCTGTGGCTTATTCCTTGACTTTTACCACCAACACCTAGTTGCATATTCACACATATACAACTATATTCAATACATATAATACATACCATCAAGTTCAACACACTTGACTGATTTGACTTCCTCAAAGTCAATTTATCACATAACTGACTCTATCTTACTACGTTTAGCAAGTTTTAGTCAATTAATCATATCCCATGCCTTCCTTAGGCATTTCATCAAATAATTGATGTTTATTATTTTAGTTATGATCCCAATCACTTCTCTTAATCAAAATTCATTTATAATCATAACTGTTAATAATTTTTAACACCAATTCATCAAAATCATCATTTAACCCATGGATCACAATCCATATTTCATTTAAAATCATATCCTACCCATCCTACTAGTTATCACTCCATGATATGGGTTTCATAACAACCGGACATTATCCCGGCTTCAAAACGAAGATTTAACCGTCAAAATATCAAATTCTTCGTTTCTAACAACCCCTAGTCATCAACTAGGCAATAATCAATACCCATAATCATAGTATTACATTCAAAACTAAATTTAATCCACAGAACATCAAACTAGTATGATAGATCGAATCATTACCCTTTTGAACGAAGTTCTCGGATGAAAACGACGATCAGGATTTGTAGAATCGAACCCTAGCTCAATCCGGACATCTGGATGGCTTCAAAACACTGATCTAGCAACAAAAGTTGCTATATTCGTCCCTGCGTGTGTTTGAGGTCGAGATGTTAAAAATAAATAAACTCTGGTGCAAAGCTGATAAGAATAGGAATCTGTCAAACCGCCCTACCCGTCGCGTACCGCGAAGAGGGGCAAAAGAATGCTTCGCGTACCGCGAAGAAATCCGGAGTTTTCAGATATTTTGGGCTCTTCGCGTACCGCGAAGGACCCTCAAAACCACCTTCGCGTACCGCGAAGAGTCGTTTTCTTCGTTTCGCGATTCCGGACAATCCGTAACTCTGTTTCGCGCACGGTTTTCTCCCACGTTCATGATTTCTCACATACTTTCAAATTTCAACAATCACAATCGTTATTTTAACGATTATTTAAAATTCGTTCAATTATTAAAACCGGTTGTTACACTTAAAACATCAATTAAATAAAAAAAATACATAATAATTTTCTCTAATCCGAATAACTATCGTTTTCATCTTCCCATGGGTTATGACAAGAATATGAAATCTCATACTCGTCCTGCCATGGATCACGAGGCACGTATTCGTCCTCGGGTCGGTTTTCATATTGCAAATAAAGATAATCTTGTGCTGGAAGGACACAGTCTTCATCTGGATCGTAGATATCTTCCGAACCTTCGTTTTCGTCAGCAACATTTGTTGGCAAAAACGTATCAAACGCCCAGTTCCAGAAGCGTTCTTCTTCATCTACACGGTTCTCTTCTTGTTGGTCGTTGTTTGGGTTTTTTAATTTGTTTTCATCTTCCGGTTGTTCAACCAAGTTTGTGGTATCTTCAGCTTCTTTGTTTGTTGTGTTATCAAGCTTTAATGAGTCAGACATTTTTTGTGAGTTAAAACGAAAAATAAACTTGCAAGTTGAATATTATTTATATGCCATTTTTTAATGATACCCATAGTGGGCGCCAACCCATATCCAAATTTTTTAGTGGGCGCGACGCCCATATAAAGTTTTTTTAAATTTTTTTTGTTTTTTTATTTAATTGAATGACAACACCCATATTGGGCGCCCGGCCCGGATCCACATTTTTTAGTGGGCGCGACGCCCGTATAAAGATTTTTTAATTTTTTTTTATTTAATTGAATATTACACCCATAGTGGGCGCCCGGCCCGGTTCCACATCAAAGTGGATCAGTAGGCGACTGTAGAGTTTGGGTTTGCATATTTTTACAGAGACTGACTTCTAATGAAGAATTGTACATTTCTAACGAAGACACCGCTAAAACGGCAAGAGAATTTCGTTGGAATTTTTGTAAACTGATGTACGAGAAAAAATTTATGGTGCATTCAACATAGAGTGTTTTAACAAGAAATGTGTAAACGTTGTAATTATTAATATTTTATCATTTTTGTTTCGTTCTTTTTTATTTTTTTTAATATTTAACCATTTTTAATTATCTATTTAATTATGCCAAAAAATTAAAAAAAAATAGTTTTCTTTTAAAACCAATATAGGCGCCGCCCACATCCCATTTTTTTAAATATATTTTTTTTTTACTTGAAGGATACCCATAGTGGGCGCCCGGCCCACATCCAAGATCCATTGTGGGCGCGCCGCCCACGTCCCTTTTTTTTGTAAATTTTTTTTTTACTTGAAGGATACCCATAGTGGGCGCCGGCCCACATCCAATATCCATTGTGGGCGCGCCGCCCACATCCCTTTTTTTAATTTTTTTTTTACTTGAAGGATACCCATAGTGAGCGCCCGGCCCACATCCAATATCCATTGTGGGCGTCCCTTTTTTCTAATTTTTTTCTTTTTTTTTTACTTAAAGGATACCCATAGTGGGAGCAGGCCCATATCCGCGCCGCCCATAATGGTTTTTTAGGGAATTTTTTTTTCATTTCTTGCCTATAAATAGTATGAAAGAAAAATTACGAAATTTGCGTTCTAACACATTTGGTTAAAAATGTTTGACTTACTAAAGTTTTTGGGGCCTAGCAACTATTATATAAAATGTTTTATAAAACTTGAAAATTGCAATTCTTATTGAGTTAAAACCACTTAGTTTTAATTCTTATTGAATTAAAACCACTTATATATATAAATATGTTTTTAATTATTTTTTATATAAAACTTTTTTGCTCGTAATGGACGCTGGGTTTTAAAAAATTCCAACATTTGTTTGTGTGTAATATGATTTACACAATACTTAACGAGACATAAATTGCCTAATTTAATGTAAATTTGGTGGTACTGAACTTTAAACCTCGCACTCCTATAGCTAATTTGAAAGTAAATCGCGTGACTCAGGAAAAATTTGGTGGTGCCGCTCAAGTTTGTATAACTAGTTTGTACGAATTATTATTATGATGTAATTTTTACATTTTTTCTGTAACTTTTTGATTATTGTAGTATGATCGTTTGTACAAATTTATTGATAGTTATTATGTTTAATTGTTTATGGGCGTTCCGACTATAACCAAATTTTTTTAATAATTTTTAATTAAAGAGAAATAATAAGTGCTAATAATATCTTAACTACTACAATTAAAATTCATTCAAATCGTAACAGTAATTATTTTGGCCACTTGTCCCTACTAAGAAATCTCGAAAATTATCTGCGTCAACGTACTTTGTTGTTTCCTTATTTTTTCCATAAACTTTTGATGATGACGGAACTTGTGATGCCAATGGAGTTTTGCATTGATGACGCATATGTCCATTATGATATCTTAAACATATTGTTGGGCCTGTTTCTTCACCTCGAGATGGAATTCGTTTATTTTCTCGTGGACGACCAGCTTGCCTTCGATCCATTTGAGGGGTTTCTAAAAATTCAATAGCTTCTTCTACTTCACATTCATATTCATTTGGAACTGTATTTACAGACTCAGCGTATGTGGCAACGTGAACCTCGTTTTTGAACCAGTCCATCGCCCAATGGGTACAATCGGATTGTTTCAAAAAAACAGATACAACAATCACATGACCACATGGCAAACCAGATAACTGCCATTTGCGACAACCACATTTTTTGTTGAAAACATCAACGATATATCGGTGACATCCGTCGTCAAAGTTAGAATGATACTCATCAACACCCCTTACTGTCCAAGTTTTGGATTTTTGTATTCTTTTGGATATTTTGTTTTCAGCCCACCTGGTTAGGTGGTGGGCATTTTTTGCTGTTGGATAAAAAATATTAAATTATTAACAAATTATAAAAAAGCATAAAAAATTAAATAAATTATAATCAACCAGTTTTAATATAATACTTACCACCAAGTTGTCGTCGTTCAAAATACCATTTCTGTAGCAAGGAAACAAAAAAATCAATTAGTTTTGTGATCGGTAATTTTCTCGCGTTTCGAGACAATGCGTTAATAGACTCGGCACTGTTCGAAGTCATTATATTGAATCGTTGAACAGGGCAGTGCGACCGTGCCCATTTATGAAACCCAACTCTTGTTCGTGTCTCTCTGATTTCTGGCCGCATAGCACATAACGCATTATAGTTAGTTTCAAAGTCACTGATTGTGTACGCTTTACAGGTTGCCCACCATAAGCTTTCTTGCGCTTTACCCTTTAAACGTAAATTAACCATTAAATGTCGGCAACAAAGACCATGATATGCGAGCGGGTACACTGTTCTGATTGCCAAATCAATAGAAGACGCTCTGTCAGAAATAATAGCAAGTTCCGGATGATCCGCTATGCCATCTTTTAGTTTAGACAAAAACCAAGTCCAGGCATCACCGCTTTCAGTTGTCCCGACACCGAATGCAATTGGTAAAATTTGGTTATTTCCGTCCATACCAACTGCAAGAAACATGGTGCCTTTAAAAGTACCTTTCAGATGTGCCCCGTCTATTATTATTATAGGCCGCATACAATTAACAAAACTTCGGACCTGCAATTAATATAAAAATAATATCTAACTTTTCCGTTAGTGGATCGATTATATCTTTAAAATAAATAACTTACAGCTGCACCAATAGCAATAAAAACCATTTCAAAACGGTGAAACTCGTCCCTCAGAATGTGAGTAATTGTTCCAGGGTTAGCTAACTCAAGATTGTGACAGTATGCAGGGAGTTTGACAAAAGCCTCCTCGGCTGATCCGGACAAAAACTGTTCCGCATAATGTTTTCCTCGCCATGCCTGTTTGTAAGATATATTTACCTTAAACCTTTGATTGATGTCCTTCACGATTTCTTTTCCCCGATAAACACGTCCACAGTCGGTAAGTTGATCTTTTATGATATGGCCGATAACTTTTTTATTTGCATTTCTAATATTAGGATACGTCTGCGTTCTTGAACATGTGTGCTCGTTTTTAAAAGAAGTGACATGAAAAGCATTAGTATCCTTATAAGTAGAAGCTCTTAATACCCACTCACAGTTATCACCACAACATTTCACAACAAACCTTTCTTTTGATGACTTTTGCACTTTGAATTCAAAACAATCATTTAAAGCCATCATTGATACTTTTAACTTTAATTCTTCTTTATCTTTAAAAACTTTGTTAACAATTGGATGTGTAGATGATGATAATAAAACATTGGAAATGTTTGTTTCGTAATTTTGAAAGGTTTCGTTGTTATCAATATATTGGTTGTTTGTGTCAAAATTATTAGGCTCATTACTAAAATCATTCATGTTGTTAAATGGAATGTTTAAATCCGGAACAAAAACTTTTTTTTTAGAATTAGACCCATGTGATGAGTCTTTTTTCCCAAGAGGTAGACTAACCGTAAAAGAGTCAACAACATAAAGATAACATATGTCTGTATGATTTTTCTCTATAATTTTTAAAAACACAGACATATCGTTGTCATCGTATATGTCAACGGGATACACATATGTTGAAAACTTATAAGATAAACGTCTTATATGTTGAATACCAAAACGAACTGAAATCAAATCAGTCAGCTCACCATAACTGATTTTAGAAGAAAAATATAGACCACGACGAATACAATCATCTGGAACATAATCGTATAGACCATCTTTATGTTCCCAGTTACCACCCATACAAACTACAACGGTGAACTCCATATTTTAAAATGGTAAAAAACGAAATTTTTACGAAATTTTTAAGTTGTGTCTGTTTGATAACTGTGAAAAACTTTAACAAAAATGGTTTTTTATAGGCAAAAAATTAATTTTTTTTTAAAAAATCGAGTTCATGGGCCGGACGCCCGTAGTCTAACCCACATAATGGGCGGGACGCCCATAATGAGGTAAAGGGAAAAATTAATTTTTTTTTTTTAAAAAATCAAGTTCATGGGCGGGACGCCCGTAGTCGAAAATTCAAAATGGGCGGGACGCCCGTAGTGGGTTCCCGCTTAAAATTTCAAAAAAAAAGGGCGGGACGCCCGTATTTAGGTTCGGGACGCCCATAGCTAGGTTCGGGCGCCCATAATGGTGGTTCGGTTCTATTAGTCGACGACGCCTACAAAAAAAAAAATTTGACTATGGGCGGGACGCCCACAACACGCGTGTCAGAGTGGGTCCGACGCCCGTGACCGGGTGTTTTTTTACGGGCGTCGGAGCATTTATATGGGCGTGGGCGCCTATAGAGGCCACGTGGCGAACCCGAATTGGTCGAGAATGGTGGGCGGCGCCCGGAGAACCATGGGCGTCGGCGCCCATGGTAGGGGACATTTTGGGAAAATTCTTTGTGGGCGTGGTTAATTTGGGAATTTTCCCCTTTTTTTTTCCACTTTTAATCAAGAAATAACAAATGCGTGTGTTTGTAACTTTAAGCTGTTTCTTTTGGTCTTTCGGGTCAACTCCATGTACTGGAGAACTTACAGAAGGCGTGATAAATTATTTGTAGTAGAAAACAAGAAACTAGAAAGTAGTTTGCACGCTTCTGATAATTAACTTTCTGGGGTCTACTCATTTTGTTTTTTGTTTTTTTCTTTTTAAATTTTATACTTTGTCAATTTCAAGATGGTGAATTTTATATTTTTTATTCATGAATTAAGTTTAATCTTGGTAAAATAGGAACATCGATCTCACCCTTTCTAACCAAAACATATACCGTATTGAAATTTATCAAATATTACACATGATGATACTATTAATTAACATTAAATAAATACTATACCAAATGATATAAGCCCAGCCAAAATCAAGTTTTCGTATGATTAGATTTTTTTTTTAAGTCACTAACTAACCATCTATCTGGCGTTTAGAAGTGGAACCCGAACCCGAACCCCCCGTAGCCATAGTCGCAGCCTGGCCGTGAGAAAATCTTTGCAACTGTATCATTTTGGCGTAACACCCGTCAGGGTAATTCTTCAACAGATGCGAGTGAGACCCCTGCTCGGCCACTTTCCCGTCGTCGATCACTGCAATTACATGAGCGTTTCTTATGGTTGATAGCCTATGTGCTACGACAACGGTTGTTTTTCCTGAGCAAACGCGTTCAAGAGCCTCTTGTATGCATTTCTCAGACTCTGCATCAAGCGCGCTTGTAGCTTCGTCTAGCAGCATCACTTCAGCTTTTCTTAAAAACGCCCTTGCAATTGCCACTCTCTGCTTTTGACCACCAGAAAGCTGCACTCCTCTTTCCCCGACAAATGTTTTGTAGCCGTCTGGTAATGCAGAGATGAATTTGTGAGCGTTTGCAAGGGTGGCTGCTTCGATGATGTCAGACTCGGTTGCTGACTCATGTCCGTATGCAATGTTGTCGTGGATCGTGGTGGCAAAGAGACAGGGCTCTTGAGGGACAATGGCAATGTGGCGCCTTAGTGACTTTAAGTTGTATTTCCTGATATCTTTCCCGTCTATTATCACGCGTCCAGAAGATGGTTCGTAGAATCTCTGTATCAGTGCCACCACCGAGCTCTTCCCACAACCACTCGGCCCCACCAGGGCGAGGGTTTTTCCGGCCCGAGCACGTAGGCAAAGGTCACGAAACACGGGGATGTCTGGGCGAGTCGGGTAAGAAAAGTCGACATGTTTGAGTTCGACTTCACCTCGAAGACGGTCAGGGACAGGGATGGAATCTACTTCATCAGGGTCGATCTCAGTTTTCCGGTCCAGAAGATCAAAGACGGACTTCATCGCTCGACCACCCTTGATAAAATCAGGAGCGAGGGTTAAGGTTTCGGCTGCACCGTTTGCCGAGACCATGAGAACCATGAACACACGTATCGTCTTCGAGAAATCAGAAATACCATGCTTAACTAGCCAAGACGCGTACCAAAGGCCAAGGGCATAAGAAGCATACAGCAAAAACTGAG
The DNA here is from genome assembly GCA_009363875.1 of Mikania micrantha. Taxonomy (NCBI): domain Eukaryota; kingdom Viridiplantae; phylum Streptophyta; class Magnoliopsida; order Asterales; family Asteraceae; genus Mikania; species Mikania micrantha. The sequence goes on from CM018680.1 coordinate 108,900,967, forward strand.
CTATCCCAAACCCACTTCCGGCTATCTGTCCCTTCCAGAAGCATCTGCGTAGCGGCTTCTCAAGACTTGATGTAAAAAGGTTGACAATTTTTGCTTCTGAATTGAATGCCGCCACGGTTCTCATATTGGCTACCGCCTCCCCGGCTAACTGTGTTGCTTTCGCATGTGCACCTTCCAAGTCGCCCGAAAATCCTTGCATGAACATTTTCTGTCAAAAACAAAAGGTAAGCAACAAAAACTCAAGTTGCCAAACAAGTAGCTGAAATAACACGCGTACCTGCAAAACAGTAGCTGCAACCACCAGAGGAAAAACAGCAACAAGAACAAGTGCTAACCGCCACTGAAGAACAAAACCAGCTGTACAGGCCACCAACATGAGGGCTGAGTTCTGCATAATCACAGAAATCCGGTCCCCAATTGCTGACCTGACATTATTAGCATCAAGAGACAACCTAGCTGCAATTCTCGAGCTCTCGTTTTCCTCCTGATCGAACCATGCCATTTCATTTCTCAAAACTGCAGCCAGCATCTTCTCTCGGACCCGTTTGGTCAAGTTTTCTCCTACCACATCCCAGAAATAATGCTGCAACGTGTTGAAGATGAGTGCAGCCGATGAGACCCCGATCAAAAGGTAACAGTATTTTCTAATTTCTTTGATCATGTAGGCATGGTTTTGGTTGTAGTACACGCTGAGGACAGCACTTAAGACGTAAGCAAAAAAGGCACTCAGAGACCCACAAATCACTGATCCCACTGAACCCATCAAAGCATAGGCCCATTCAGGGGAGTTCATTTTTGCAAGCCTCCAAAAGGAATTTGCTTGCATCTTAAACGGAAGCTTCTCGTGGCGGTAGCCAGTGTATCCACCTTCAATTGAAAGACTAAAGTCTGATGTCGAAAAATCTGATAACCGTCGAGAGTATGGTGATCTCCCATAAGACGAGTTTCTGGTTATTATAGGCGAACTCACTGAGTTCCTTGCACTAGAAGGCCTAAAAGAAAAAAATATATATTATAAGTGAGCAAATTTAGATTACATTGATTTCTTTCTTTTTTTTTTTGTTTTGAAAAGTCAAACAGCAGTGAGCATTTGATATGAGATCAAGAACTACCTTGCACTACTTTTTCTAGCATTATTCATAGCAGTTTCATGTGCTATTTCTTGCATCTTTATAAGCTTAGCATACACACCATTTTCACCCTTTCCAAAAAGCTCATCATGAGTTCCCATTTCCAAAACACCACCCTCCTGTATAACCACCACAAGATCCGCCTTCCGTATGGTGGAGAGACGGTGGGCGATAACAAGAGTTGTCCTCCCGATCATAAACCGATCCAGTGCCTCTTGAACCAACTTTTCAGATTCAGAATCCAAAGCACTCGTTGCTTCATCTAAAAGCAAGATTGCTGGATTCTTTAACATTGCCCTTGCTATTGCTATTCTCTGCTTTTGACCACCTGATAGTTGCAACCCCCTCTCCCCAACCTGCAAAAATATTTTACTTTTTTTTTTATAAAAAAATTAATCTTTACAATAATTTCATAAATTAATATTTTCCACAAAACCTAACAGTTAACCATTTTTTCAATTGTTAATAACAAATAAACAAACTTACCTAGTACATTCTCACTTTTGAGTATGGTCTGTGGAGAAAAGATAAAGATAAACCTTATCCATATCACAGTTAGGATAGAGACGCTGCTCCGAAAGAGTCCCCGACTCAAAGTTATTGTTTGAAGTTACTCATCCTAATTCTTTTAACGTTATTTTCACAAAATAATTAAAATAACATTGAAATTAGTGCAATTTTACTTTTGTACCTTGAGAGCCCACACAAAATAAGTAAAATAACGCTATTTTTTTAAGTGTTAATGTAACCATTAATCTTGCATTATTTGCTTCATCTTTGATGCTCCCTTAACATGCTCCTGGTCAAACTAAATCTCTGATTTTGTTCTTATTTATGGTTTAATCTTAGTGTTTGACTTTTGTGTCAGCCACTCTCATGCTTAGTTTAGAACCATGGGTTAGCACATGCACTGTTGACTTGTATAATAAATTATAAACACATCATTCATCTTCATTAATGAATGTCCTTAGTTAAAGAAAGTTTCACCTCCCCCACAGTTTTGAGTCTTTTTAAACCAAAAGCTAAGGTTTTTCTGTTGACCCAATGGCCCCATTCACCGAATTTGTAAAAGGTAATAATGTAGCAACCAAAAAGCAATCAAATTATCATGTTTTTCATCTTTCTAGGCAAAGTGATTGTAATTTACCCCCAGCATACTCCATCCAAGTAGGCCACACACTAAAACAATATCATGAACAAGAAACAAACGATGGGTCCCGGTTTCAAATGACAAAAATACCCTTATGGGCAAAAATGGACTAACCTGAGTGTCATAGGCATCGGGTAATTTAATAATGAATGAGTGAGCATTGGAAACACGAGCTGCTTCCTCAATCTCAACCATGGATGCATCGGGTCGACCCAAAAGTATGTTTTCTTGAATGGTTGTAGCAAAAAGTGCTGGCTCTTGGCTAACCAACCCAATTTGTTGCCTTAACCATTTCAATTTAAGTCCTTTAATGTCATGCCCATCAAGCATTACTTGTCCTGTAAAAAAGTCATACAAGACTTTTAATCTTCTGTGCAAAAGAAAACACTGCTATAGTGCCCCAAACAACTGGCAAACACAGACACATGGTGTTGTACATTATGAAAAGATAGTTGTACAGAGGTATGTTGGTTGGAGTGAGGTAATGAAGAGTCATTGTCAATTACCTGAAGTAGGATCATAAAACCTTTCAATGAGGGAAACCACTGTGCTTTTTCCAGAGCCACTGCTTCCAACCAAGGCAATGGTCTTCCCAGAAGGAACACTTAAACTAAAATTATTGAGAATTCTCACATCTGGTCTTGAAGGGTATGAAAAGTTGACATTTTTTAGTTCAACAAGTCCCGAAACAGACTCCAATTCCAATCCCGATTCGCCGTTTTTGTCGACACTTGGTTTGTGATCAATTATTTGAAAGATTTTTGCTGCAGCTACTCGAGCTTTCGCGAATGCAGACATACTCGGGGCGGATTGGCCTAAAGCACTGTATAAAATTTTGATTTAAATGGAGGTAAAGTGAACAGAAAAATGCTAAAACTTTTATTTTTAGGAAAAAGAGTTGAATAATTGTGAAATTTGAGAGCTTACAGTCCACCAATCATGACAGAGAACATGGTGGCAATGGCAAGGCCGCCATTGGTGTGATTGTTTCTAACGAGATAGCCTCCATACCAGAGGAGAAGTGCATAGCAACAAAAGACAGTAAAATATGTTGCCCCTAATCCAAATCCTCTAGAGAATCCACTTTTGTATCCAAGTCTTTGTGAGATCTTTAATGCTGAGGAATAAGCTTGTAATGCCCTTGATTCACCCACGTATGCCAAAACGGTCCGAATTTGTACAATCGTCTGCAAAATTGGATAAATTAAGAAAAATCCTAAATGGTATACACTATTTTTATTTTCTTTTATAAACATTAATATCATGAATTCAGCTTCAGTTTAACAACCTCCGGATGGAAAATAGTTGAAAAGAATCATTTTAATTTGAAGTTAGCTTAAAATCAAGAATACCCAGCTAAAAATGAAGGGAAAATAGCAGATTTCTTGATATAACTGAAGTTCTTTATAACCCAGGTAAAAAACAGATCAAAGCTTTACTTTTTTATTTTAGGAAAACTTATTTTCTTGATTAGGAAAACCCGTTTTTATTTTTCATGACATGGCTCATGTGATCACACCTAAACAGGAAAGAACAGAGAGATGGTTGATACCCTGAATTTCATCAAAATTTTACTCATGTGTGAAATTTTGCTACTGGTTATAAAAAAATAGTTAAAAAGGGAAAAAGAAATGGTTTTTAAAAGGTAAAACAATGAAAAACATTCGATGGTGACTCACCTGCTCAGCAATGTTTCCAGCTTGTGAAAGAGCAGCTTGACTCTTAGAAGAAAGTTTAGCTAATGTGGTGGTGTGAATACCTCCGATTACTGCAATAAGAGGCACCACAGCAAGTGTTACCAGTGCCAACTGCCAAACTGCTGTGAATCCCACCACAAATCCAGAAACAAATGTTGCCATGTAGTGTATAAAATTTCCCAGCTTGCCAATACACACACAACACCATAACACACAGTCATTTAGTCATTATAAATTCCAAAAAAAAAGTATAAGAAAGAAAAAAGAAAAATGTTGATTTTTACCTTCTCACTAATGGCATCTTGAACCATAACAGCGTCAGTATTGATCGCAAACACAACATCTGAAGTTCTAACTTCAGTGTCAAAGAACTGAATGTCTTGACTCAGTGCTGCTTCTAAGTATTTGATCCTCATTTTTGTTGACTGTCTCTCTCCTGTATACATCCAACATGATATCTCTGGAAAAAAAAAAAAAACGAACATATCAAATTTTCATTCCATCTTTAAGAATAAAACCCTTAGATTGATAAAAGGTTTAACACCTGCCCATGAAGATGCCCATATTGCAGCTCCAACCACCAGAAAATAGAATGCATACTGCAAAAACCCATCGAGAAAGAAAAGAACTTGAACAAAAGGAATCAAATCTTTGAGAAAAAAAGAAGAAAGTTGCTACCTTTAAGACTTCTTGGGTCATTTTGTCAATGTTATTTGCATTGGACCCAAATGAATTAACAAGATCAGCAAAGAATCTGAGAAAAATAGGCAAAGAACAGCCATGAACAAAAGCACCAACTGTCCCAATTCCCATCAATACATAATCTAATCCATCTGCAAATCTAAACAACTCTCCAAATCCAACTGTTGGTGCACTGCTGCTTTTCTCCTTCTTTTCTTCATCATTATTACTGTTTTGCCCCTCACCTTCCATTGTCAATCTTTTCTGTTGGGCGTTTTGAGCTTCTTTATGTTCTTCGCTGAGTGGATCTAAGTTTTGATTTTGATTTGAAATTGAAATTGGGTGTTCAGATACAAGTTCAAGACCTTGCATTTCAGACCATCTCCACTGCTCTACGCCTTTCTTTATCCCCTCTTGGGATTCTTCTTGTGATGGCATTTCTTTTAATTTTGCAATTCTCTCTCTCTCTCCTCACTTTCTCTCTCCTTTGTCCCGTTTACTTCTCTCACTTCCTGATTATTGGTAGAATTAAAGACTTTGTGAAGATCACCTTTCTTTACTTTTACTTTCCTGTTAATTTCTTTTTAACTTGCAAATTATACTCAAAGAGGCTTTCAACAATCTAAAACCCAAAGTACAAGAAAAAACATAAGAAAGTCACCGACCTAGTTGTTTATGGTCACGTTTTATATGTTTTTCTTGATTAGTCTGATATTAAGGGATTTGAGGGTTTAAGAAACTATTAAAAAGGTTAAGGAAAAGCCTTGTTCTTCTTCCCCTGTAGGCATGTTCAACGGTCACCAATAACTCATTACCTTCATGGTACCCAAGGATTCTTCCAAATGAAAGGTCTTGGGTTCAAATCCCTCTCGCAGCGAAAAAGGGGTCTGAGGGAGGTCAGGGGGTTTTCCCAGTGAGGTTTCCTCCTAGGGTGGTTGTGGTGGCTCATGAGAGGTCCAAGTAACTAGACCTTGGTGACATGGTCTGGAAACAGTGGGTTCATACGATTGAGTAATTCGCCGTAAAAAAAAAAGTATGTTCTACGGTCATTAAAAAAAACACTTTGTAAGGATATAACTTGAATAGCTTTACCTCTAAATTTGTTTGTGAGTGTGGATTTGTGCTGCTCCAATAAATTTAGGATAAAACAAAATCATAAATGGGGTATTTTGCACCAATAGCTACACATCTTCAAAAAACATACATCCACCCAACTTGGAAATACAGACCGGTCTAACATCAACCTCTTTCAAAAGGGACAAGAAACACCAATCCAAGTTGGTCTTGATGTCTTTCCTTCCTAAGTTTCCATAAGAAAACTCGTGCTTGGTTAGAGAAAGGTTCGTTACATGTTGGTCAAACGCACCAAACATGAGTAACGAAATAACTTTCATAACTTTACTTCTAAATTTGCTTGTGTGACTGGATTTTTGTAGCTCTAATAAATTTCAGATACAAGAAAACATAGATGGGGTTGCACCAATAGCTATACATCTTCAAAAAATTATGAAATTCAATTACAAAAATCGTTCTTCGAGTATATCATAGATAATAGATTTATCTTTAAAATTTAATAAGCACATCAGATGTCCTTTATGTTCATGCTTTGTAACAGTCGGGTCATTTTCACATAACATATTTAATTATTCTGTTAATTTTTTTTTTAAAAAATGACAATTTTACCTTATTATGAAATAATAAAACATGAAACTATTTGTCTAGTTAAAAGACGTTATATAATTTACACTTTCTATTATTTTATTCCATTGATTTTGGCACTTTGTATTGCTATATTTTATTATATTCATTATATAAATTGCAATCTTGGCAAACTTTTAAAGTAAAATTAAAAAAAAAAAAAACAGAAGTTCATTTTCTTTAAATACTAATGGACAACAAATCAAACTTTCATTTCCTAATCAAGAATTTTTAAATTCAAAATTTTTAAATCTTGTACAATCTATACTATAAAAAAATAAAGAATATAACATATATTGTATTTCTAGTATATTCACATGTCATTTGTCGTCTTTCTAATACATTAACATGATATATATGTCAAATTTAACGATTAATTTAATGTTTAAAGTTTAACACGTGTAATAAATAAGATTTTAACCTAGTAACCTAATATATATATATATACTCTCTAATAAAAGAGTAAATATTTTGTCACATTTCAATTTATTAGGCTATCATTGCCACATGTCATTTTTTAAAAAAATTATTGCCACATGTCGTTTTTGTAATATTTACAATCATTCTCTCTTATATTAAATAATAATTATAATTATATTCTTAACTTTATTAAAGAATTTTAAATATAATGATTAGTGACTTTATATACATTTTTTTCATATTAAAAAATAGTTCTAACAAATAAAAAATGAAATATTTTTTTTATTAAAAAGCACACTTAAACAAAGTTTACAAAATATGAAAATTTTCTAAAAATGAATTCTTTTAAAAAAATAAGAATTATTTTAAATTTGTAGTTTAAGGAAAAAAAGTCTGTAAAAATAATCTTTTTTAAAAAAACAAGTTTTCTTACAAAGTATACAACATTTCAGTTTTCAACCCGTGTAATATACGGGATTTTACCTAATATATATATATATATATATATATATATATATATATATATATATATATATATATATAAGTGTTCAAATAATAACCCACTTTTAAAGCATTAACCCGAAATAGCCCGTCAAGATGAAGCTAAATCTTGAAATTTTTTTTAACATCATTGTAACACATTTAGAACACTATGTTCTTTTATGAGTTTGTGTAAATTCATCACCGTTTAAGAGATATCATCGTTGTAAGTTTTTGATTTACAACACAGTAACTGTTTTAGGCCCAATAATTACAACGATGTAAACTCTCAAACGATGATGAATTTTCGCAAACTCATAAAAGAACATATTGTTTTAAATATGTTACAATGATATTATAAAAATCCAAGATGTGGCTTCATCTTGACAAAGTTATCTGGATTATTACAATAAAGGTTTGCTATTATTTGTTCAAAATTATGTATATATATTCAAAATAAGAGTGAATGGATAGTCAATAAAATATTAACTACATCCTTACCAACACACATAAAATATGTCAACCCTTCTAATATGTTATATTAACTCGTATTTTATTTTTGTTTACAATTATAATTATTATATTGGTAATTTAATATTCTTACTAACTACCGAAATAAAATATTATTGCTAAATATAAATTATTTCTCTTACTAACCATTAACCAAACACCTCAAGAAAAGGTTCGAATTCTTACTTTCAATTTTTTTTTATCCTTATGTATCGGCAATAATTCTTATAGAAAGAAATCGAGTGAATGTGACTGTACAGCTCTTATACGATGAACTTCTTTCCTTCTTAAAAAAAATTGAAAGGAAAAATTACAATTATAGTCTTTTATCTTTTTTAACTTTAACAATTACATAAATAAGAACTACCTTTTTTTTATTTGTATGAACTAGCACATTTCCCCTAAATGTCACTAAAAATTTTGTTAAGTAATATGTAAAATACTAAAATGACTATTGTCTTGCACTATATCGCCTACAGCCACAATATTGTGTGTCTGTGTTCCTTCCTTTTTAACGAAAATAATGGTGGTTGTGGCGAGATTGAGTTCAAGGGCTACAAAGTTTGGGTCCATGGCTACGGTTCAGCCGCAACATTCCAATGACTCAGTTCGAGGTCGTGTTTTCAAAGAAAGATATGCCTGTGCTGAGGTTTTCCGGCGAGTTCAAAGCAACTGTTTTGAACTTCCGATGACGGCCTAGAAATAACTATGCCTAGCAAAATGGGCGGGTTGGGTCGGGGTTGGGTAACGGGTCATAACAAGTTCGGGGTCAGGATGGGTGCGGGTTAGAATGAGTTTTAAGCAAAATACATTCGGGTCTAAATGGATTATTTTTTAAAAAACATCAATTTAGTTTAATTTAATATTGAATCCATTGTATTTATATAGTTTTTTGGTTACATCTCGACCCGTATTGTGTTTAAGTGTTACCAATCTCAACTCATTTCAATATTATAATGTTACTCATTTCAACCCATTATACTACAATTGTTACCCAAACCAACTCATTTCTTTTAATTTGGATAAAAATTGTCACATCTAGAAATAACAAATAAATACCCAATTTATCATCTCTTTTTCGTTGGTGATTCCTTTTCTATACTACAAACCTCTGATTAGATGAATATCTCAATGGTTTGTTATTCCAAGATAAACCTTTAATATAGTACATGTGAATGAGATAATAAGGGAAGACCTAACAACCTAATAAATACAATATAATTACCAATAATACAAATATTACATCCAATAATATCTTTGTGATATTATCGGTTAACACTCCCCCGCAGTGTGAGCCGTAGTAGACTGAAGGCACAAACTGGATCGAAACCGTAAAAATAATTGCTTTGGGAGTCCCTTTGTGAAGATTTCTGCATACTGGTAGTCGGCAGGGATATGTAATACTCGAACATCTCCGATTCGAACCTTGTCTCTGACAAAATGTATGTCAAGCTCAACATGTTTTGTTCGCTGGTGTTGGACTGGGTTTTCTGTGAGGTAGACAGCCGAAATGTTATCGCAGTAGACAATAGTAGCATGACGAACTGGAGTATGTAGTTCAAGTAGTAGATTTCGAATCCAACTTGTTTCAGCTACGGTATTGGCGACACCTCTATACTCTTCCTCGGCGCTAGACCGAGAAATGGTGGGTAATCGCTTAGAGGACCATGAAATGAGGTTGTTCCCCAGAAAGACACAATAGCCTGAAGTTGATCGACGTGAATCGGGACAGCCACCCCAATCTGCATCGGAAAAAGCCGTAAGAGCAATGGATTTGGACGGCGAGATTTGAAGACCAAGGTCCAAGTTACCTTTAACATAACGAAGGATTCGTTTAAGAAATTGCAGATGCGGTTCCCGGGGATCGTGCATGAAGAGGCAAACTTGTTGAACCGCATATGAGATATCGGGTCGGGTGAATGTGAGATATTGTAGAGCGCCGGCTAGACTGCGGTATAGGGACCCGTCGGCGACCGGAGGGCCGATATTTGCACCAAGTTTGGAGCCAATTTCTACTGGTGTACTCATGGGCTTGCAATTTGTCATGTTGGCCCTTGCAAGAATGTCCATGGCATATGCAGATTGTGACAAAGACCATTATTTTTCCTTTCAACTGTAAGGCCTAAGAAGTGGTGTAAAGAACAAGGTCTGTCATTTTAAACTCAGTTGAGAGAGACTTGATGATCCGTTGAAGGAGGGTGTTATTTGAAGCGGTTAGAATTATGTCGTCCACATAAAGTAAAAGATATGCCATATGATTACCGTGTTTGTATATAAAGAGTGAGGTATCACATATGCTGCTCTTGAATCCACACTTAGTGAGATATCCGGCAAATCGTTGGTACCAAGCTCTTGGGGCTTGTTTTAGGCCATAAAGAGATTTGTTCAACTTGCAAACATATTTTGGTGCAGAATTGTTTACAAAACCTGGAGGTTGGAACATGTAAACCGTTTCTTTTAAATTTTCGTGAAGAAACGCGTTTTTAACATCTAATTGATGAATTGGCCATGAACGCGAGACGGACAAACTGAGAACCGTGCGTATAGTAGTGGGTTTGACAACCGGACTGAATGTGTCATCACAATCGATTCCCACAGTTTGACTTTTACCATTAACAACGAGACGCGCTTTATATCGTTCCAAGGTGCCGTCTGACTTGTATTTATGCTTAAATAGCCACATGCACCAGATAACGGCGACATTGTTTGGTCTTGGAACTAATTCCCAAGTATTGTTTTCCAATAGCGCTTCATATTCGTTAGTCATGGCATTTTTCCAATAGCGCTTCATATCCGAACGGATGATCCGTCGCCTTAATGAAATAATGTTCACCCTGTTAACTCATGCTTCTCTCCCCTCTACGTTTTGGGTTGAAGCTCTCCATACTGCTTCCTACTTACACAACATATTACATGGTATCAACCCTACCGGCCAAAGTTTGAAAACCTCAACCTTTCTGCCGCCATCCTATTCCTTCACTGCCGATCATGGCTAACAAATCCGATCCCAAACCTCAACCCTTACATCCCGTTTACACCGTGACCAACATCCAAAACAAAGTCTGCATTCTTGATGGAGTGAAAGTTTCTTACTCTTCGTGGGTTAAACTGTTTCAACTCCATGCCAGAGGGTACGATGTCCTCAACCACATCGACGGTTCGCCAGCCCCTGACAAAACACATGCTGACTACTCATCCTGGATGAAGATTGACGCGGTGGTCCTTCAATGGATCTATGGCACACTTTCTGATGACCTTCTTGTCTGAGTTCTTGACACCGACTCCACTGCCTTTCAAGCCTGGAACCGTGTCAAAGGAATCTTCCTCAACAACAAGGGATCACGCGCGGCTGCCTTAGAACACGAGTTCACGAACCTGTCTCTGAAAGCCATGCCCTCGCTTGAAGCTTATTGCCAGCGCCTAAAGGAACTGGCAGATCAACTTGCTGATGTTGATTCCCCGGTTAATGAACAACGCCGGGTGCTACAACTTGTTCGCGGTCTTCCCCCGGAATATGATACGATTGCTTCCTTTCTCAATCAAACACTCCCGTCATGGGAGAATGCTTGCAGCATGTTGCAGTTGGAGATGCAGCGCCAGAATGCTCGTGAAACACATACTCCGACCCCCCTCGTCGCTGCCATGGATACCCCCCCAACTGCACCTCTGGCTCCTCGAGAAAACTACAACCGTGACCGGGGTTCTAACCCCAACCAGCACCCACGTCGGCCAATCAACAATCACACCCGACGTGATCAGTCTCGTAATGGGCGATCCAGCCATTCACGTGGATCTGGCCCAACGGCTCGGTCTCCGGCGCATCCTCCAGCCCCCCGGCTCCTTATCCCTACTGGCCTGCTCCTCCTTATTGGGCTCCGCCACACTGTCCATTCCCAACAGCTCTGATACCATGTAATTAGATGAATATCTCGATGGTTTGTTATTCCAAGATAAACCCTTAATATAGTACATGTGAATGAGATAAATAGGAAAGACCTAACAACCTAATAAATACAATATAATTACCAATAATACAAATATTACATCCAATAATATCTTTGTGATATTACTCAGTTTGGCGATTAACAAAAACAAAGGTCATAATTTTTTAATTCGTCTTATTTTATTCATTTTTATTACGAAAGTAATTTGAAGTAAAGACAATTAATGACTTAGAGATGGAGATGATGATTTTGTTTATTTTTTTATTATGTTTGTTGTTTTATTACTTTAAATATCATGGAAAGGTGGTTTAGTTATTTTCGAAAAAGTTAACCGTATTTTTAGTGAGACCATGAGGTATGCCCCTTGTCCCAACCACTCCACGTAGACACTCACCACAACCACCCACTTCACTACGTGTCTCTTTATCTGCCTCTTCAAATAGTCGAAATCCCTGTTGCTGTGGCCACTCCCGCCACGCCCTTTTCTTTGCCATCAACGCCCAACCACATGGCATACCAGATGGTCTGACAATTAGTGAAAAAGTCTCAATTATTACAACTTACAAATAAAAAGCATTATATACTATTTTTGTAACTTTTTCAAGTAAAAATTCAAATGTAAAATTACCTGCAAAGTGTGGAATTACCATAAAACACAGAGATTAATAGTGTATTTTTCAGTTTAGAAAATACGAGGTAAAATAAATACAATATTTTATGGAAAATGTGTTGAATTGGTCATATACTCATATCAGGCAAAGTGTTCAGCAGATACATTGGTTAGGCAGAGAAAGCGACGTATAATGATAGTCACAGAAACACTATTAAAAATGAGTCCTGGTGTTCCTTTGACTAATTAGTTATCTTTGACTTTTTGTCACTAGAATCATTTAATTTTTTATATTCGTACATCACTTCCCATATTTATACCACAAATTAATTATATTATACTTAGGTAACTTTTACTAGTATATTTTATTAAAATATTTTTTAACAATAAAAAATACAGAAAATAAATATATTTGTATAATGTTGTACCAATATTAATATCTTTTTTATGGTGTAATGTTACATGTATATTTTTTTTTACTTTTTAAAGTACATATTCATCTAACTATAGAGATGATGCATGTTAGTAGCGGTTTCAAAACACCTTCATATGTAAAATTGAATATAAGTTATGCTTTTAAAAACATTTAATTTGTGAAAGTATATAATTTCACATATTTTTGAATGAAATACATGTAATTCTTATTAAATAAAATTACAATATATGAATAAAATTAAAATTACATAACCCAACCCAACCCAACCTATATATATTAAAGTTTGGCCTATTTCGGATCATAGATCGCCAAGAACTTTTATCTCATGTGATATTTTCTCATTACTTAGATTTATCCCATTAAACACTTGGTTGTTTTTCGCTCTCCATAATCACCATAGTATTGTCGGTAGAATTACGTGTACCACTTTGATTTATTTTTTTCTTTACAAAATGAGATGAAAGCACATCCTAGAATTGCTCAATTCATCTAATATATATTAAAAGGCAACTAAAATAAATAGTAGCTATGTATATATATTGAAAAAAGCGTGGTCTTTTCTAGGGTTTCGGCGTTTTCAAATAAGGTAATGGTGATTTATTTGTTCTTATAAAAAATCACTTTTTTTCTGATAAATATGTTTTTTTTTTAATTTAACCAAATGCTTGATGGTGTGCAGGATTTTGATAATAATTTTTCTATTATTTTCGTAACATATTTATATAGATTTTGTATGATTTTATGTTTTTACGAGAAATTAGCATAAAGTTTGTAATAAGAGATTTGATATATAATACTCATTATCGGAAGTGTACCGTGATAACCCGCCGCAACGCGCGGTAGGAAAACAACTAGTTTATATTATAACACTACTAAAACAACCGTCAAACTGCCTAATAATTTGTCTATATATTTCCTCTAAATATTTATAATAAATGGTCATTTAATATGTTTCATCCACCGCACCCGCATGCACAGCATGACAAGGACACCAGGGGAGCCCGACGTCTAGCATTGGTGCATTCTGTCAAGAATTAGTCTTAAAAAAACAAAAGAAAAGAAATTGACTTTCATTTCATTGCAAGGTTTGGATCGCGGTCCATTTGAAAGTCTCATGTATTAAAAATATTTTTAAAGGCTTGATGGCGTTAAAATGTCCTCTTGACGCTCAGTTCCCGAGTTTATTATAGGAGATAAAAGAAAGAAAAGTAAAATAAAATAAATGAGAGAAAATGAAAAATAAAAAGAATTGAATTCTTCCCTTTCATTTTATTCCAAATCAGAAGAAAGGAAAAACTAAACAATTTGTCTAGTTTTCCTTCCATTTCCTTCAATTTCCCTTCTTAAATAAAAATTGGGAATACAACATTTGTTATTTTACTTTCTCTTCCTTTGTTAAATGAAACTCGGAAACACAAACATGTTTCTCCTTTCCTTCCAATTTTCTTCTTTTCTCTCCTTAAATAAACTCGGAAACAGAACGTGAAAGTTCGGCACACATGTTCAAATGTACAATTAGCTTGCTAACCAATAGTGCTCTTGAAAATTGAAAATTTTAGCAAGTATAATGAAGCATATGTCATTATTTTGCTCTAGATATTTTTCAGAAGAAATTTATATGACATGTATAATCTTATATAAGTTATATAATCTTTTAGTTTTTTGTTTTTACTATGTTCTTATGTTTTTGATACATTTCAAAATTATTACTAATAATGCATAATTAACTGTATACTTTCCCCGTTTCCGCTGCTACCACGGGCTTTACGCAATCGGTATTTTTTCTAAAAAATATAAAATCAACTATTTTTTCATATTGTGTTATATATTTTAAAGTTATTACTAATGATACATAAATAAAACAATATTTTTCCTGAAAAATACAAAATCAACTATTATTCGTGTTGCATTTGTTTTTTATCGGGTTTATGATTTTTGTACACATTTTTGTACCGTACTTAAACATGCATTAAAAAACACGAAATCTGTAACAAATATTTTTTTTATGTTTTTAAAAGTACCGAATAATATTTTTACAAAAACATCAAAACACGTACTTTTGTACTAAATTTTTCTTTTTTTGTAATTGATTTTTTTTATCAAAATTATTTTTTTTGCATGTGCCGTATTTTTAATGCTGTACAAAAAAATAAAATCCAAAAATAGTTGCTTTTATATTTTAAACAAAACGTGTATTTAGTGAATATTATAACCCCTATAATTTAAATATATAATATTACATAACCATAACAATTTAAGCAACTAATTGTAAAAATGAGAGTCGCTATTATGTTTATGCATCTTCCAACGGGTTATGCAATTGTTCTGACATATTTGATCTACATCAAGAGGAACGTAATAATCTTTTGTTACGTCCTTAACTTTTGATGAGTTTTTTGGGAAAAAATGATCTAACGTTTAATTTTAAAAGTCTGTCACTATCATCACCCACCAGAGTAACAATGTTTCTATCGTTCCCGAGATAGAGTTTTTTCATAAGTTTATAATTTTACTATTATATTAATACTTTCCAAAGAAAGTTTACCTACGTAAGCATCACTTATAAGTTACGACATTTCAATGAAGTGTCTATGATCTAAAAAAATACATTTGGGCTTCAGATGTCCACTCAACTACTCGAATGCTTAATGTTCAATTATTTGTATTTATTTATTTACAAAAAAGGAACGAGCATATGATGTTCAATTATGCGCTTGCATTGTCTTGTTTGTGAAAAAAAAGTGTACCACAATATTCCGTTTTATTTATTAATAATTTTTTGAGGAAATCTTAGTAATAAAGTAACATTGCGCATCAGTAATTATACTTATAATTATTAAAGCAACAACTTTCTTCCATGTGATTATATTTTATTCGAAGAAAAAGCACGTATCCTTGTCTCATTGCCTCTTTTTGTATATATACAATGTTTGCTCGCATGTTGTCGTTAATATAAGAGTAAATTACCTATATAATCACTTTGCTTTGCTAATATTTTACTCTTGCATGTTTTTAGATATCTTAAATTACTCGTATTATTTCAAACTTTAGACATTTATAACACATATAGGCCTCAGGTCACCAAATTAACTTCACATACTTAACTAAATTACCATGTATATGTGTTACAAATGCTAAAAGTTTTGAACCATATTGCTAATTTATGAAACTTTGTGATCAAGAGTGAAAACACGAACATCTGTAACACTGATACACTGATAAATAAAAACTTTGTAAATTAAACTTAAAAATAACACCACAAACAAAACAATCTTTTCAGGGAAGTGTTCGATAGAAATTAAAATGAACTTTATTAAACCGAAAAGATTACATGGGTTACTAATAAACATTTTAAATTGTTAAAAAAAATAAATAAATCGTATGATCAAAGTTGTAAATATAGTAAAAAATCATATGAACCGCATATGAAGCTTTCATGCGCTTAAAACAAAAAAATAAAACTTACATAATCAAAATTATCATGCCTATAAAACAATCATGGTTCAAACAAAAAATAAATTTTACATAGCAAAATTGTCAAGCTGATAAAAAATATATGGTATAAACTTATGGAGCTTTCACATAGTTAACACAAAAAATAAGCCTCAATGGTCGAACTGTTCAAGTGTCAAGCCTATAACTACAAGTGTGTTAGTTGTAAACGTAACAATCACTCTATCAATAGAGACAACGAACTAAGAAAATGAAAAGAAACAATAAAAATTAAGAACATAAATAATCAAATTCACTGTTGTTAACAAAAAAGAAAAGGATTATTATATATCATTATTTATTAGTGTTCACATGTTTGTAAATGTATATCGACAGGTAATTTTACCCATCACATGTTGTAGCGACACGAAAACAGATAACAATTTTGATTTATATAGTCAAATAAAAAACGTATTATGTTTGACCAGACTTTTTACCAACTACAAAATTTACATTAATATATATATAAAGTTTTTAAATTTAATGGATTTAATTAGGTGATCAGTGTCAAGTTGTCCTTGATACTTTAAATATAGTTTAGAGATAAACTTAAACTATAAAACCAAAAGAGATCAAAATAACATTTTATAAAATTTTGGATAGAATGTAAAGGCTTTGGAGAATATCATTTAAAAGAGACCAACAAGTACGTAAAAATATCTTTTTTTTACGAATTCATAAATAGTTTTTTAGTTTGTTAAAATAAATTTTTAGCTGTATATAATTATTATTTTGGGACATTTTTTCGAATTTATATTCCCGTTAAATAGTGATCCGAATCCGCCATTGTCATGGCTGATTTAAGCCGTTAGCAGCCACATGAAGTTGTTTGTTATCGATAGTGAACTAATTTGTGATATAATTCATTAGTGCAAAGCTTCAATAATTATAATAATTTTTATAGAAAAAAAAAAGAACTTCGACAAAAGAATCTCAACTAGTTGGTTTAGGTGGAATCCATTTGTCAAGAAGAATCGAAAATATGCTTTTTAGATATAAAATCACACACTTTTGTACGTGTTCTTAATGGCAGCAAACACTAATATTTTTGTTGATCTCTCTTTCTGTTAAAATATATATATTTTTTTAACATCAAAATTTCATTCCACCAAGAACTATCATTAACAAAAATTTCAAGTGCATCCACCAAATGTTAATTACTTGCCCCTGGATAATCGGTTTTCATTACCCACAAAAAGCTCAATTATTTTATCTCCTTTAAAAGTATTACATTGGAAACTGATGATCTTCGGCCTCTAAATATAACACCCTTAAATTAAGTATATAAAATGCATTCTTAAAAAATACAAAATTATTATTCATATTTTCATCCTAATTTATAATTTTACTAATTTAATCTTGGTTTACAGGCATATATTCTAAAAAAAAGACACTTTGCATATAGATTAACAACAATAACAACAATAATAAGGAATAACTTTACAAAAATATAATAACTTTATTAACTGTTCGAATTAAATCATCATAACTTTTTTTTGCCTTTATTAAATCATTGAACTTATTAATAGTATTTTAATCCTTTTTAAATAATCTTATTAATAGATTAATATAAAATTACAGTATATTTAATTGAGTATTGATACAATTTTAATTACTCAAAATAAAAAAAGTCAAACGTAAATGATTTTTTTCAAATAGCATGCGTAAAGGATTTTTAAATAATAATTTTTTTTTTCAAATAGCATGCGTAATTATTGACGATTTTAAATAATATTTCATTTAATATTTGCTTTTTAAATTTAATAATGATTTAAATTACTTTTTAAAATAATTATATCACCACTCAACATATTAATTAAATATTTAAATTAAATATATAAAAATTTCATATTAACTTGTTGTTCATGTTTATTACATTGGATTAGAATGCCATTAATAAGTTCAATTAACACTATTAATAAGTTTAATGGCCTAATTGAAAAAAAAAGAAAAGGTTCTAGCGATTTAACTAAAACAATCAAAAAAATTGTTTATATTTTGAGTAGAATATCACTAATAACAATAAACAACTTAAACGGTTGAGGTAAAAGCGATATGAGCCGTAAGGATTAAGGGAAAAGAATGTTCATTCCTTGTTTAGTTAATTTACCTGGGTTTGGTTATTTAAACACCTAACTTTTTTTTTTAAATTTAATCTTACATCAATACTATACGTCTCGTATATGTTTATATAAATCGTATAACCCTCTCTGACAACCGCCGATTCGAAATTTATTAGGATTGTATACGTCTCGTATATGTTTATCCATTTGTGAATCATATATAAGACAAAAGAAAAACAAATTACTAACATTAAACGTTATACTGGGGCCGGTATAATGGGCAACCATCATTTTCTCAATGGACTGAGAGAAGGGACCCCACTGAGTCCTATAAAAAGAGAGAAAAGGTTGTGGGATCCCTCATTCAATTTTTCTAGAACACACACAAAAATGATAAAACCCTGGCAAGATCATCTTTCCTATAAAAATAAGAAAGCACGTTGACATTTTTGAGCTTTATTCAAGATGATGATATAGAAATTGGTTAGTCGGACTCGCTGTAACAGATAGTTCCGATTAATACATATTCAATAATGATTGCCTCAGTATATGACTCGTGTAGACTAATTCGAGACATATAGAGGTACGAAGGGTATGAGATATGTGTGAGACTGACATGAATTTTTATTAGCACTTGTTGCATACTTATGCTAAACAAATTATATAATTTCTATTAAAATTATTATGAGATATCACGTTTCTCTTCGAACTGTTGGAAGCAATAGATAGGTACAAAGTTGGCAAAAATAATGATTTTGTCAAAACCCCAATCCCGATAGGTAGAAAGATTAGTCCTTCATGATTAACAATCAGTATTATTTAATAAAACACCATAAATAAAAACAACTATCAAAGAAATATATCTATTATTAGGTAGCATCAAATGACTTATAGGCTAATGGTACTTTATTCACTTTCTAAATGAGAGGTCTTGACTTTGAGTTTCATCTATGTGAAAAGTCACACCAGAGAGGTTTGAACAATAACAACTAACCAAACGAAAACAAGAAGAAGAAAATCTCGATCAATCACTCAGATTCAATTACATTGATCAACCACCGATTACAAAAGAAAAAGAAGTCTATCTAACTTCTCTGATTACTCCTACTTAAACCAAAATGATTAAACTGCTAACTAACCATTAACAAACTAGGAAAGAAAAGTGACACAAATTACCCTCAAAGTTTAAGAGTATTACACAATCAGTATAAAACTAAACAGACTCGTGATTACAATACAACAATCTCCACCTTAATCATGAGTTAGCCAATTCCCAAAATATCCAAACAATATTGAAACTTGACTAAGGGTAACGATTTCGTAAGCATATCAACAGCATTAGATTCCGTGCTTACCTGCTCAACTTCAATCTCCTTTAAATTAATCACATCCCGAATAAAATGAAGTTTGACATTAATATGTTTCGTCCTCTCATGAAACATACCATTTTTAGACAATTGAACAGCTCCTTGATTGTCACAGCGGACCACCACACCCTTTGAAAAAATTCCCAGCTCTGCAACAAAACCTTTTGTCACACCCCGAGCCGGCGGGGTAGGATCGGGTTTCCCCGACGGGCGGAAGGTTCCCGGGGCGCGATATCGTGAGTGATAATCGAAATGATCAGATTGTTTACATTGCACATGATATATATAGATGAGAAACTTGCTAATCAAAATAGAATTACAAAGTTAAATTACATCAGATAAGTGTATAATTTAACAATGTAAATCTACAATCACATCATAAGTCTTCAATCTTGCGTGTGCACAAGATATACAAAATAACTTGGTATGATGTCCAAGAGTATGCAGTCCAAAAAGCTAGGTCCTCTATCTGTAACCTAATCCAAAAGAAATAACTATTCAGTTGACCTGTTCGTCACCTGAGAAGTCATGCAAAAAGATCAAGTCAACACATGGTTGGTGAGTTCATGTAGTTTAGTATTTGAAAATGATTTGGAAATGATTTGATAATGATTTGAAAACGATTTGATAATGATTTGAAAACGATTTGATAATGATTTGAAAACCTCCTTCAGTAAAGACCCTAACCTCATTAACTTCACATGTAATATCCATATCGGTATGCTTATATATAGGGCATACCCCTGGGTCAAGCCAACAAACTCGCCCAGACGCCATCCCACCACATACTAATACGCATATGACACTGTTGTTAATGATAATTAAGCATTTTTACCCTACACACCTCTGATTTTGATTATGTTTTTCCAAAACTTAATTTACCTTTGATTCTCTTGAGTTCATCATAGATACATGATTTTCCCAAAAGTCAATGATAGAAATAAAATGTTAAATATTTAATTAAATAATTAAATAAAACATTTAATTACAACTAAGACATGATGATTGGGCCTTATTTGACTCAATCAATTAGACTTAGTTGTTGGTGGTTGTCCAAGTTGTAACCTCTCACACGTGACCCATGTCAGGCATAGCTCACAAGGAGTACACCCGAACTGAACGGGATTTTAATGTTTTGCCCATTACAGCCTGACCCAATGGTCTTCTGCATCTGAAAGGTACTTTAAGGATATCCTTAGATTCTTGATCACTTGATTCTCTTGATTTGACTTTGATATTGATTTCCTTTGATAGTTCATGTTATTGCCCGTATAGCCTGACTACAAGAGTCTTCTATACCTGAAAGGGACTTTATATGTGTGTTACACGTGATCTTGATTCCTATACAACTGACATCCACCTTACTTGAGTATTAATGATTTCATTAGATCATAATGATTTCATTATTATAATGATTCACACACATTTATGATTACTGATTCCTTGAGTCTCTTGATCTTGATCTTTAGAATTCCCATGATTCACAATCATAATTGATTTGATTATGATTCTTGGTTCTCAGATCACACACTGAGTTAAGTTTCTTAGAATATGATCTTTTGCTTAGTTCATATGATTTCACTTTGAATTTAGATTATTGAATTTGAACTGAATGGACTAGGGGTTGATTTAGAGTTTAAATTAAAGTATTACTCATAAGAGTACTTTAATAAATTTGGATAATTGTTCTATTTAATAATTTCCTAGACAGGAGTCTAGGAGTATCAACAAACATATATACGTAAAAACATATAATAAATAAAAGCATTTAAATAAACAGTTTAAATAAAACAGTTTATGCATGCTTCTCAGCCCCGCGTTTTAAAACAAAAATGTTAGAAAAGGGGCAATGAACTCACTTGTGTTGCTCTGAAATGAATTACCACAAAAGATATGCGCGCTCTTTGATTGTTGCCTAGGTATCTTCAGTCCCTGAGTTGTTTTAAAAGAATTCGAATACGATAAGTACATACGGTAGTTGTTGTAACTAGGGTTTGGTCTCGGTGTGCAACTAAGTGTCTTAGGTTTCTAATGTGTTTCTATGACTTTATCTAACTTAGTCTAACTTATTACCCGTAATAGACCCATGTCTCCATATTATTAACTACTAAACATTAGATGATTAGAGCTTATTTTAATTAATTCACCAATCTTTATTTAACACATTTTTAAGATCATTTATTTTAAGTTAAACTTCAATTTAGAAATCATTTAATTATTTTAATAAAGTTTATAATTTTAATTTCTTTTATGAAAACGTAATTAATTTAAGAAAATGTAATTAAACATCATGGGCTTATGTTAAACCCATTGGGCCACCCTTGGGCCCATTATTAGACTTTGATCTTCCCATGATTCTTTGAATAACTTGTACTAGATAATTCGATGAATCATCTAGAACAATTGCAATTTTTTTGTTATGAAATTCTCTAAGTTTAGCCAAATGATACACCCCAAAATTAATTGCATGAAGTGAAACCCTAATGTAACCTCCAATACTTAAGTATTTGTATGACTTGGAAATCCATTTCCCTTAAAACCCTAGTGTGTGTTCCTTATGTACCCATAAATGATACAACCATGCACTTACATGTGAAACCTATCCCCATGCATGCACATGCACGTAGTTGCATGTGTCTACATGGAGTTTCCCATGCATAATCACTCCAACGAATGAGAGGACTAGCCGGTCGAATGAGGAGTTGCACGAAAAGGTTCCTGGTCGAATAGGCATATCCGAATGAAGGGTTGAACCCGTATGAACCTTGGTCGAATAGGTGCTGGTGCATGGCTTCATTCGGCCAAAGAAGGTGACCGAATGTGTATTGGGCCGATTGTGGTTGGTCCCCGAATGAATCCATGTCCGAATGAGGGGGGGTCGAATGAGGCTATGTCCGATCGAATGACTGAGCTAGCGATTGAAGTTTGGCCCTATTCGCCAAATGGAGTTCTCGGCTCATTCGCCGAATGAAGGTAGATGGTTCGGCTGGAGCCATTCGACCACCTGTGGGTGTGTCATTCGGCCGATCGAGTCCCCTCATAAATAGCCACGATTTTCAAGGGATTCGACCAAGAGCTTATAAGAGGGTTGGTTCCTGCATCATGTCGTGGTGTTGTGGTGTAGTTTGTCCTAGGATTTGCGTGGGTTTAACCAGAAAGAGGATTGGGTCGCGATTAGGGTTTTCAAACCCTCGAAATCGAACAAAAACACGAATTTTACCTCGGATTTGTTGGATAAAACTTTAGATCGGTTGTACTTTCGTGATCTACAATTGATGGTGGTCGTTTAGACACCAAAATCACACAATTTCATCAAGAAATGGGGGAGAAATCTTAGAGAGAGAATGGGAAAATCTAGAGAGAGAAAGTGACGGGAGAGAGGTTGAAGATGAAGTGGTTGTGGGTGAAATGAGGGTTCAAAAGCCTCATTAAAGGCTTTCAACATACCCGGGTTCTCGGTCTCGTTCGGTTTCGCTCGGTTTCGCGTAAAGACGTCGTTTTCATTTCGTTTTCGTAACGAAACGTTACGGTTTTAAAATAGAAGTTATAAACTTAATTTAGATCGTGATTCCTAATAAATTAACTACTTATCTTCTGTTTATTTAAATTTTCAAAAATAATTAATCTACTGTTAAAAATCGAATCGTACAGTCGTCACGCGTATTCGTTCGAATCGTCACCCGTACGAACACTGTGACAACTATACTTTTCAATATTGTTTTCTAATTACTGGATATCATTCAGAACGTTAAACTTCCAGATTTATTCGTACAGATCGTCACCTGTACGAATAATCTGTGGGTTTAGCATTCACATAATGACATCCGTGTTGTTTTGTTCTGTAAAGCCTCGCATACGTTTATACATAATAAAATCCTAACAATTAATCACATGATGGTTCTGTGTTGACAGATCATTATCTGACTCAAGAACCATTGTTCTGAACTTGTTTCTCTGAAATGATTATGAATTCACTGTTTTGATAATCATGAAATGATACTGAAACTTGACATGGATATGAAATACACTGAGTTACATAAAGTTTGTACCTGATTACTGTTCACGTACTGTGTATGATCACTGTTCCGGTGACGTTTCCGGCACTGATGTTACACCTTTGACCCATAAAGCTTCTTTAATTGCTTCTGTCAGAGCTACATACTCTGACTCAGTAGATGACAAAGCCACTACAGGCTGTAAAGTTGCTTTCCAGCTTACCAAACTACCCATCACTTTAAAAGCATATCCTGTTATGGACCTACCTCTGTCCAAATCTTTTGCATAATCTGCATCTACATACCCAAGAATCATGTCTCTACCAACATTACTTTTCCCAAAAATAAGACCCATATCTTTGGTTCCTGACAAGTATCTGAACAACCATTTCACAGCTGCCCAATGTATCTTTCTTGGATTTGAAATATACCTACTCACTAAACTGACACCATACCCAATATCAGGTCGAGTACACACCATAAGATACATTAGACTTCCCACTGCACTTGCATACAGCACCTTCTCCATATACTCAACTTCAGCATCAGTTGTAGGAGAATCTTTATTTGACAACTTAAAATGAGAAGCAAGAGGAATCTTCACAGACTTACAAGCATCCATTCCAAAATTACTTAAAACCTTCTGAGTATAAGAACTTTGAGTTAAGAACAATTTCCTTTCTCTCCTGTTTCTAGTAATTTCCATGCCAAGAATTTTCCTTGCCTCCCCCATTTCCTTCATATCAAACTCTGATTTCAACAGATCCTTAGTAGCTTGAATCTCATCAACATCTTTACATGCCACTAGCATATCATCAACATATAACAAAAGATAAACAAACCCATCAGGCTTGTACTTCTTCCAATACACACAAGCATCATATTGACTTCTAGAAAAACCGTGAGCCAACATATATTCATCAAACCGTTTGTACCCTTGGCGAGGAGATTGTTTTAGCCCATACAAAGATCTTTGTAGTAAGCACACCAAACTTTCCTTCCCTTTTTCTACAAAACCTTCAGTCTGACTCATGAATATTTCCTCTTCTAAATTTCCATGTAAGAACGCTGTTTTAACATCCAGCTGCTCTAATTCCAAATCAAACAATGCAGTTAAAGATAACATAATTCTGATAGAAGAGTGCTTCACTACCGGAGAAAATATCTCTTTGTAATCTATACCTTGCCTTTGAGTAAACCCCTTAGCAACCAAGCGGGCCTTAAACCTGGGCTTCTCTATCCCTGGTATTCCTTCCTTCACCTTAAAAATCCATTTGCAAGGAATAATCTTTTGATCTTTCGGTCTTTTCACAAGAACCCAAGTTTGATTCTTATGTAATGAAGCCATTTCATCTTGCATAGCACAAAAACAGTCATTCTTATTATCAGAACCCATAGCTTCATTAAAAGAAATGGGTTCAGTAGACGCCTCCATCTCAGCAGCCATGAATACAAATGCAGCCAAATCCTCACTGTCTCTAAACCGAGCAGGAGGAACTATTTGCCTCCTAGGCCTATCTCGAGCCAAACTGTAATTACTATTGGATTCTGTTACATATGGTTCATCATGAAGTTCCACAACTTTATCACCAAAAGACTCCACCTCCATACTAACATCATTACTATTTACTTTTGACTCAGATACCTTAGACCCAATCAAATCTTTGTACATTACATCTTCTTTAAAGACCACCACATCTCTACTTACAAAAACTTTAGGACTGCCTTCATCAAATCTCCACAACCGATATCCTTTAACCCCCTCTGGATACCCCAACATTATACACCTTTGTGCTCTTGGCTCCAATTTCCCTTGAATTACATGAGCGTAAGCCAAAGAACCAAACACTTTAAGTATTCCATAATCTTGTTTCTTCCCAGACCATACCTCCATAGGAGTTAACTTCTCTAATGCTGTAGATGGAGACCTGTTGATCAAATAAGCAGCCGTTGTAACAGCCTCAGCCCAAAAAGTCTTAGGCAACCCTGAACTTATTAACATACATCTCACTTTATCAAACAACGTACGATTCATCCTTTCCACCAAACAGTTCTGTTGAGGAGTACCAGGAACTGTACGGTGCCTTGCTATACCTTCCTTCCTGCAAAACTGCTTAAATTCTTCAGAACAGAACTCAAGACCATTATCAGTCCTAAGCTTCTTTATACGCTTCCCAGTTTGATTTTCCACAAGACTTTTCCAGTCTTTAAACCTTTCAAAAGCCTCAGACTTACTCTTCAAAACAAAAACCCACACTCTTCTGGAACAATCATCAACCAAAGATAAAAAATACCTTGCTCCTCCCAATGAAGAAGTTCTAGCCGGCCCCCAGAGATCAGAGTGCACATAATCAAGAACTTTTGGAGTTTTATAATGGCTTCTTTTAAACTTCACCCTATGTGATTTCCCTAGAACACAGTGCTCACAAAATCCAGTGCCAGTAGCTTTAAAATTCCCAATCACACCTTGTTTCTTTAACTCTACCAGCCCCTGATCACTGATGTGTCCTAGCCTGTTATGCCATAAATCAGCTTCACTCACAGGATTATCAAAAACCACAGAACTCACACCTTCTACAACTTTTCCATCAAGCTTGTAAAGGTTATTTTCACCCCTAGTTCCAGTTAAAACAACAATAGACCCCTTTACTAACTTTGCCTTTCCACATCTAAGACTTACACTATAACCATCATTCTCTAGGGATCCCAATGATACCAGATTCCTTGCTAAATCTGGAATGTATCTTACATCAGACAACACAAATTCAGTACCATTTTCCAGTAGAAGATTAACCTTTCCTAAACCTTTTATTGCACAAGGTCTATCATCTCCTAACTGTACTACTCCCATCTCCTTAAGAGACAATTCACTAAAATATTCCTTATGTGCAGTCATATGATAACTGCACCCAGAATCCATGATCCATTCATTCTTAATTTTATCATTCGATACAATTAAGACATCTGAACTTTCATAGCCATCTTGAGAGGAATCTGGAGATGAATGTACCTGAGACTTTGAGGAACTCCCTTCATACTTCTTTTTATTTCGATCAGGACAATCTCTTTTAAGATGCTTCTCCGAATTGCATACGTAGCATCTTCGCTTGAATTTGGACTTCGATCTCGATGACATCCTACTTTTATTTCCTCTTTGTTCAGATCTTCCTCTTACTATTAGCCCTTCTCCAGCACCTTCCTTCTCATCTGACCTTTTGTTCAATTCTTTTGAATTTAAAGCAGCAATTACCTCTTCCATTGTTAACGTATCTCTTCCATACATTAGAGTGTCAACAAAATGTTCAAAGGTCTTTGGAAGAGATGTCAAGAATATGATGGCCTGATCTTCGTCTTCAAGATTGACTTCAATATTCTCCAAATCCAAAATTAATTGGTTGAATTCATCCTTATGATCTTCAATAGACCTCCCCGTACTCATATGACAAGTATACAACTTCTTCTTGAGATACAAGCGATTTGCAAGCGATTTAGTCATGTACAGGCTCTCTAACTTGTTCCAGATCCCAGCCGCTGATGTCTCTTTGGAAACTTCTCTTAACACTCTGTCTCCGAGACTCAATATGATGGCTGAATGAGCCTTCTCTAGCACATCCTTCTTTTCTTTGTCTGACATAGTCGCCGGAAGATGAGCTTCCCCGGCGAGCGCGTCCACCACTCCCTGATGTACCAGCAAAGCACGCATTTTCAATCGCCATAGCCCAAAATCATTTCGGCCATCAAATTTCTCCAATTCAAATTTCGTGGACACCATCGTTTCTTTGTTCTACTTTCGTCCTCTCTGTATCGAGCCCTAACCAAGCTCTGATACCAATTGTGAAAAGTCACACCAGAGAGCTTTGAACAATAACAACTAATCAAACGAAAACAAGAAGAAGAAAATCTCGATCAATCACTCAGATTCAATTACATTGATCAACCACCGATTACAAAAGAAAAAGAAGTCTATCTAACTTCTCTGATTACTCCTACTTAAACCAAAATGATTAAACTGCTAACTAACCATTAACAAACTAGGAAAGAAAAGTGACACAAAATACCCTCAAAGTTTAAGAGTATTACACAATCAGTATAAAACTAAACAGACTCATGATTACAATACAACAATCTAAAACAAAAAAAAATGCTCTGACTTGAGTTGAGCTAGAGGGTTTTTTCAATATGGGATTCATCCTAGATGATGATGTCAATACGTCTATTTAAATAGTGCTACTTGACGTTTAACTGTTAAAAAAATGTCATTAGATAACAAATTTTTATATTATTCAGGAATCCGTCTTCACTGTCTTCAAAGTTCAATCGATACATGACTAATGACTTGACACCAAGTAATCCCAATACTTGCTAGAAATATATAAAAGACACTCATCATGTAAAAGTAATTTCGATGTTAATATAGCATCAAATCAAAGCAAAACAAGACATCTAAATAAGTGAAAATCACATTGCAACATTAATTTCGATAAATATGTTTTTCTAAAGTTACTAGGTGCATCAACTTTTAATTAATTTCACCAAAATTAACTAAAGTTTTATTATTTTTTATGCCTTCAACTTACCAATAATACACATGATATACATGAATTTAGGTGATAATAAGAATTAGTGAAACTTGGGGTATACCTGTCCGGTGGTTGGGTGTGTTAATGTTATAACAACATCATTATGCTAAATCAAATACTAAACAAAAAAACTGTTTTGTTTAATATGAAATACAAAGTTGTTTAAATAATTAACCAATAAATAACAAACTACATTAAGAAAAGCATAAAACAATGTTAAAAAGTAATTGTAAAATGACTTAAACATTTACACAAATAGTCATATAGAAATAATATTAAAGTATAGTATTTAACTGAAAAGATACATGACAATTTATACTTATCAGAAAAAAGTGACACTTCTAACACAAAATGACAATCAAATTATATAGAAGCCATAATAAGTTTTACACACACATTATCTGTCACCAACCTCCTTACCATTCAAAATAATAGCAACATTAACAATTAAAATAACAAAATACGAGTTATATTAGGTTTAATATAAAAACATGGACGTAAAATCAGTAATAAATAAAATAACACTAGCCGTTCAAAAAATAAAAATAATAATAATAATAACACTAATGACAATAATTATAATAATATCAATATTAATTACAACAACAACAAAAGTATTAATTTGAAGGGTCAATTACATATATCACCTTTCTAAAACCATTTATTACATATTTACCCAATCATAAAACTAAATTACATATTTCCCCTTTATAAACCAAATATATTACATATTGATTAAAAAACAAATTATGTATTTCCTATTTTACCCTTAAAGAACTAACTAAAACAACTTATATATTTCTCCTTACTAAGGGAAAATTTTGAAACATAGAGATCTATGTGATTTTAATTTAACATTGAGAATATATGTAATTTTGATGTTTAATAAGGGGATATATGATATTATCCCTAATTTGAATAGTAATAAAGGAAGTTATTGTAAAGTAACAGTAATAGAAGAAGTTATTGTAACGTAATGGACTAATGGGTTATACATATGTGGGCCCAATCCAAATCACATAAAGGAAGCCGATTTACATTTTCATTACGTGTGTAAGTGAGTGTGTGATGTTCATGCGTTTGTGCCCTTGTGCTTAACAAAAATCCTAATCAGATGGTTTCTCTGTCTCCTCTCTCTCACTAGTCGATCGCCTCTATCACCAAACACTCGTCTCTGTCATATTCAAGGTCCGATTAACATGATTATGTACCCTTTTGATATATATTAGGGTTTATACAAGATATGGTTGTGATTATATCTGTTTTTTTCCATTACATTTTGTTTTATGCTCTGAATCTTGTTATGTAAACATGTTTTCGTCGAACATAGGTTTTTGCTGTTTGATTTGGTAGTTTTTACCATTTTCTGTGTTTTTGCTCTAGATTAAGGTTTTTTCGAGTTATAGTTGTGGTTGTATTTGTTGTTTGTGATAGTTGTGTTACATAGTTTTTCATTCTTGATGTGTAAACGTGTTTATTATAAAATATACAATCATTTTTAACGCATTTATCATAGTAAAAGACTCTAATGCATATATATCATAGTAAATTGATGATCTTAGAATTCTTTACATATTTTGGTAATTTAATATAATTTTACAGGTTGGGTGATGCGCACGTATTTGAACTACTTGTCAAAATTCTGAACCACACTTATACAATATTTGTATATTAGCATATACACAAATTTTAACATCAGTTTCAAACTTTTTAATTTGCAATATGTAGTATGATTAGCTAATCAATATTTCGTTGTACATTTATCATTTTTTTTATTCACTCATGTTATACCGCTACATAAACCTTTTTTCATTGCATCATACAACTAAGCAAATAACTTTCATGTTTTCTTTATAAATTACTATTACACTTTTGTTTGTTTTTCATGTTTGTATTTTCAATTAAGTTGTTTGATACAGACACAAAATATTTATATAAGACCTTATTCTTTTGTTTTTGATTACTTTATAATTGGGTTTAACTAAATAGTCTTCTTATTTTAAAAATGTTAAAAAGGATTATTAACCATTAGATCATGAGATCGAATTTAGAATGAAAAATTTAAAATTTTAGAGGAAATAGTCGTTAAAGGGTAATTTAATCATAACTATTCCCCCCCACATTTTTTCAGCTCATTGTGTCTAATTATTGTCATTATTTCTTTTTAAACGTTTGTGTATAATTATCTTTTTGAGTTTTTCTTAAATGTAATTGTGTTTTTTCGGGTAATTTTGTCTTTTTTAAAAATCATTGTGTTATTTATACTCATCATTATGTCATTCTTGTTTAACATTATGTATTCTGCAACATCATTATGTCTTAAATTATTCATGAAAACACAACATTGAGTAGAAACAAAAGAGACACAATGACCCATACAAAAGATACAATGACCTATACAAAAGACACAATGACATGTACAAAATTGTTATACTCATCATTGTGTCTTTTTTACGGGTAATTGTGTCTTTATTTAAAGATCATTGTGTTATTCATACACGTCATTGTGTCATCTTTGTTGAACATTATGTATTATGCAACATTATTGTGTCTTAAATTGTTTAGAAAAACACAACATTGAAAAAAAACACAAGACACAATGAATATGTACAAAAGATACAATGACCTAAACAAAAGACACAATGACTTGTACAAAATTGTTCATACTCGTCTTTGTGTCTTTATTATAGGTAATTGTGTATTTTTAAAGATTATTGTGTTATTCATTACTGCATTGTGTCATCCTTGCTTGACATCGTGCATTCATTGTGTCTTAAAATGTACAGAAACCACAACATTGAACAAAAACAAAAAAGACACAACGACCTGCACAATATTTCGTATGTAAAAGTTATTAACGTTTAAAGAAAGTGGTGGAACTTGATAAAAAATAAACAAAAGTAGTCATTACTAAAATGCCCTTCAACAATTTGATTTAATCATAGCCATTGATTAATAATCTAATGGTTCAAGATCTTTCTTAAACTTTTTAGGTTAAGAGGCTTATTTAGTTTAACTTAACCCTTCTATATGTATGTTTATATGTTTTTTTTTATTTGCATGTTATTAATCGATCATTTGTTTGTTTAGGTACACCAGAGCCAGAGGTAGTGTTTTGGGTTAGTGTATCTTATTTGTGGACGGACGATCTAGCTTAATTTTGTTCATTTAACAACAATCATGGTAAATAATCCTTCTATATGCAGCGTTTTAGAGTATGTTCTAAGTTTTATTGATTGTTCTTTTAACTGTTGGCACATGATTTATATCTACGAAGTTATTAGACATGGTTAATCAAGGGGGCAAACAATGAAAAATATGTTGCATTGTGCATGCATCTTCTACGTGAATACTGGTATTAGATGTGTCAATTTTCACCCAAACCAAAAGAAATGGATAGGTTTGGGTAAATAATTGTTGTATAATAGGATGTAATGGATAACATCATATATAATATGAAATGGGTTGAGATAGGCAACACCAAGATAGGTAACCTAAAACTATATGAATGCAATAAATTCAAATGTTTAAGAATGATTAATAATATATTTGATTAAAAAATTACTAAAAATTATCCTAATTGGCTATGCGTTTACTTATAACACATTTTAACTTTAACTAAATTAATGTTTTTAAGAACAATCTATATAGTCTCAATTTTACTAAAAACCCGTTCTGATCCGAACACATCCTTACCCGTTAGCCAACCCGCCTATTTGGTTAGACATGCTTGGTAGATATATATTAGGGCTGTCCAAAAAGCTCGAAGCTCGAATTCGGCTCGTAGCTCGTTCGGAAAAAGCTCGGATAAAGCTTGGCTCGAATAAAGCTCGTTTGTAAGCAAGCCGAACCGAGCCAGCTCGTTTTGTAACTGAGCCGAGTCCGAGCTAGGGTTGGCTCGGCTCGTAGCTCGCTCGTGGCTTGCCTCGTTTGTACAACA
Source organism: Mikania micrantha (assembly GCA_009363875.1). Taxonomy (NCBI): domain Eukaryota; kingdom Viridiplantae; phylum Streptophyta; class Magnoliopsida; order Asterales; family Asteraceae; genus Mikania; species Mikania micrantha. The sequence goes on from CM018680.1 coordinate 108,933,160, forward strand.
TGATATACTAAAATATAAAACTATAGGGTTACTTTCACTAATAAATATACTTTAGTGTTATTTTGTAATTATGTTAAAAGATAAAAAAAAAAGTAAAGAGGATGGAAATACGAAATGAATCTCAATTCTCACTTGCTCAACTAATTTATAATTCTTAAATCATATTCTTAATTCCTATTTCCACATATTTACGTCTCTTCTATTATGTAAAACCGAGCCAAAAACGAACCGAGCCAAAAACGAACCGAGCCGAGTTGAGGTGAATGCATATCAAATATTAAATGTTTTATGTAAAAACCGAGTCAAAAATGAGCCGAGCCAGCTTGGTTAAACATGAGCCGAGCCAGCTCGGTTAAAAATGAGCCGAGTCCGAGCCAAGATTTCAGGCTCGGTTTACAATCCGAGCCGAGCCAGTCTCGGTTTAAATCCGAGCCGAGTCCGAGCTAACCCCTGGCTCGGCTCGATTCAGCTCGTGAACACCCCTAGACTATATATTACCTATTATTTCAAATGAAATCCAGTTTTAACAACACAAATAATACAATTGTAATACATGTTTATTTGTCAAAAATATAATTTTCAATTTTGCAGAAAATAACATTAAATTAATGTACATTAATCACACACTTCTGAAACAACTAATGTCAGCATATAATAAACAACGTATTATAAGTTTCTACATAATTAAATATAACAAACTTTTAAAATCATAAAATTTTAATAGAACAAAAGACAGTTAAACCATAAACATTTGCATGTATTTATATTGTTGTCACTAACTTATTTATTTTTGCAAAAACATAGTGAGCTTAAAATGACGTTTTATTGTCATTATCAATTACAAACCACCAAGACACCAAGTTGATATTATTGTTAAAATTATTATTTGATTATTTAATTATTATTCAGATAACTTTTTTTTTATGGAAATAGCACTATCAAAATTACCTATCTTTGTTGAATTTATATAATTTTAAAAATGAAATAAATATAAATGAGTGTTAAATGTTTACAAATATTTTTTTTAAACTGAAAGTTATAATAATAATAGAGAAATTGACACATTTGATCCTTTGTTTTAATGTTAAATTCAAATTACGAACTTTATCTTTGATAATTATAGGAAGAGTTAAGTTCAAAAATAGTCACTATAATTTGATCAAAATGTAATTTTAGTCTTAAGGTTAAAAAATTACTAAATAAGTTAAGTACATAAATAGCCACTATAATTTAATCAAAATGTAATTTTAGTACTTAAGGTTAAAAAATTACAAATTTATTCTAAACAATTGTGATGTGAGAATGTTACATATATTGTTTCTATGGTTTGGTCAAATTGTTTATTTGGTTTGCAATATTAAAAAATTGCAAACTTAATCAAAACATTTATAAGATAATTACATAAATGATCCCTATAGTTTTATTAATTGCAAATAGTTACCAAATCAAATTATTGATTTAATTGTCGTAAATTCACATGTTTTATTAATTTTTAACTAACCATGCTACTGTCACTTAAACAATACATATAATGTAGTTCATAAAAATGTTGTCTCGTAAGACATCAATTTTGGCTTCCTTTTTTTAATATTATATATAAAACTATTTTTTTATTCTTATATCAGAGCATACATGAATAATATTGTTTTTTATCTTAGTTTCAGTCACTATTATTGATTAGCTGAGACCTCATGGTTTTTTTGATAGTACCATCACGTCTCAATACATGAATTTTAATCATAATTTCGCCGCAACACATGAGTAACTTTGCTTGTTAAATACAAAATGCAAGTAAAAGCATGAACATAAAAATACAAAAGAGAGAAACCAGTATATACGAGTCATATGACAAGACACCAACTATATTGATTTTAGAAAAACCTATAAATGCGTCTTATAGATGTCATCTTGAATCTATTTCTTTGAAAAACGCTCAAACTTATACAAGACATATAAATACGATAATACCAGAAGTTCGAGCCAATCACACATGAGAAGCACTAGAGACTAAATTAATAACATGGAAAAATATATCATTTAAAAAGAGAACTCTACAAAAATCTAAGTACTTTAACACTATGTTCTTGAACGAACTCGAAAACATTGCGTAAGAAGTAGATGATGATAGTATTACATGAAGCATTTCACACGTGATGCCTCAATTCTATCAAATTTGCAAGTTGAGCAAGGTGTTCATTTATAAGCGTAAGACGCTCTCTAATATTTTAGTAGTGCATCAATTGGTTATTTTTATTGCCTCTGGTTTTTAATTGAAGTTTTTTTATTCATAAGATACGGGTTCTACTTTAATCTTAAACATATATATTTTAAATTATAATAAAGGAGTATTTTTAGTTTCAAAAATAGAGAAATATGACATCGTTTACACGTAAAACTAGTTATTTTGGGAGGTATCGTACATTCACAAGGTTTGTGTTGATTACCAGTCTGCTCTTTCCTCTACAAGTTCATTAAGAATAATGATGGTGTTTTGTCTTGCCGCATACCAATAATATGTAGCTGAGTGGATTTCGTCTTTATACATATCCACATGCTACCTAAATCCTGCATGTAGGTCCGATTCTTGCACCGAATCCTATTCCTCATGCTTGGGACCTCTAATTAAAGAAATACATGCGCTGATTAATTTGTAGACCAAATTGCTGCATAAAAACTTTTTTTAATCGATATTTTGATTTTTAGAAAATAAACATTATTATTATTATTATTATTATTATTATTATTATTATTATTATTATTATTATTATTTATTTTATTATTGTTATTTTTTACTTTTCTTTCTTGTAAAAGTAAAAATGCAATTACTTCAACAATATCGATCGGTACCTTTTGAAGTTTGGAACAAAAATGGTTTTCTTCTTTGGGTTTTTTGATTTTTACAAAAGGAACCGGTAATTGTCCTTGGAAATTTTGATATGCAATTAAAAGCCCGGAGAATTATATGTTTTCAAGACAGTAATTTGATACCCAAAATGTACAACATAATTGCAATGTGACAAGTAAATTATATGGTAACTATACTTTTTTTTTCGAAAGGATTCAGTAACTATATAATCATAAGATCAATAAAAGTTACCTTCGAACAAATTTCAAAAGTTTATAAGCAAAACTTCTGAAAATTCCGAGTAAACTTAAACCTTTTAAGGTTTTGAATTAACTTCTGAATCAACTGAAGTTAGATGATTATTTTACACTCTCTTATAGTGCAAACCTACAAAAGAATATTTGATTTTTTCCGAATATAATTATTAAACATGTACAACATTTCGTCTTTTATTTGTACATGTAAATTCACGTGTATTAATAAAGTAACATATATGTGATTGGTGTTTTTTGTAGTTAGACATTAAACGTGTTAATCACAAAGATCACTTATTAATTTTACTTGTTTGAATTTACACAAATACGTAAAAGATGAAAGTGTTGTGTATATAGTATAATGATATAAAAATAAATAAATTTTGACTGATTTTAACAAGTTTTTACAGGTTGTGTTCTAAAGAATTGCCACATAGGCTTAGTGGTTAGAGTCTGTTCTAAGAGAGGAAAACTACTCTATTGATCAATTGTGTAATTTTTAATTAATTGTTCTATTTTTTAATTAGAAGGATAAAAGTAAAAAGCTCTTATTGTTGACTTTTAGCATTTCTTTTATTATTGTTTTGAAAAAAAAAGTTACCAAAAAATTAATTGTCTTTTACCTTTAATTTAAGTATAATATTTATATTTTATAAATAAAATAATTAAACATGCCAGAAGTAGGTAATATGTTATATTAAATATTTTAATATATTGTATTACATATATGTAAGGGTGTATATAATTGAACCAATCTGACACGTGAATTACTCAAGATCAAATCGTTAAAATATTGAAGAGTTGAGACAAGTTGATCCCGAGTTTTGCTCAAGCATGAAATATGGGCCATCTAATTAACAAACCCAAGCCTGATCCCAAACCTTTGAAACAAAGACCGTTATGGCTCATAAGCGTTAACGATAACGAGTTTGGCATGTTTAATAATAAAATTACTTATTATATAATATAAATAAATAATAATAATAATCAATTCCATTTACCTCTAATTTACTTAAAACTGAAAACCTAATTATTTACATTTAACCTAATCGTCGCTTTAGATGATGAAATAAATAAAACCAAATAATTGCTCTCGTTCGCCTTAAATGCTGATTTTAAGTTTTTTGTTACCTCAACGTAGCACTATAAAATTCAATACTCTAGCCGTTTGTACATACATCGTCTAATTTAAGTATTATATTTCAACTCATTTAGGAAAAAAAATAAAACAAAAAATAAAATAGCATTATGAGTAGGCCCGTGGGTTTGCGTATTTTGGGCTGATATTGTCATGAGTCATAACTCATAAGTTCATAACCATATTCAAGGGCTTAATGATTGGGCTCTATGTTGCTCGAATCCATATCCATCTAACGTCATTCTCAAAGGTTTGTCTTCATTTCTAAAGTTTTAGAGCTTTGATAATCTGAATCGTTTGAACCAAGTTATCAAAAATCATAATCAGGTCTACCAACACTCTAAAATCAAAATCTGATTATTGTGACTTTCTTTCAAACAAGGGTTGTAAACGACTCAACGAATAACAAACAATGATGATGGGTAAAAAAGATCCCAAATTCCCAATGGGTACTTTCCTCTTGAAAACAAAAAAACAAAAAATAAAATAACCAGTGTGTCAAAACCAATTTCACATGATCCGACTCCAATCCCCCAAACCGGTTTGGATCTCAATCTCTCTAAATTGGTGCTTTTATTTCCGTTTCCTCCATTACCGTTATAGAACCGATCCACTTTCTTATTTTAGTGGCAAAATTAGTGGAGCCATTTGTGATTTTTTTTTACTTTATAAACCACCGAATGTATTGGGTATTAAAAACACAGTTTTTGGTTTTTGTAAATGAATATTCTTCAACTTTGAAATGGTATCAGAGCAGGTCTCTGTACCGCTCGAAAAATCAACCACAAACACAAACCTTTGCTACCCTTCAGCCATGAAAAATGATTCATCGACCGAATTCTGTTCCAGCTCTCGTAACAGTGAAACAAATGTCTAAGCTGCTGCCTTTCAAACTTATGTTTCAAAACGAGAAGGCGGTTTCGGTTTCAATCCTCAAAGCCATAAGCACAAAGCAACTAATGTTGATGCTAACTCATATGCAAGCCCCATTCCAGCTTTAAATATCGATCAATACTATGTTCTTCTAAACCATCTCGCAGAGAAATCAAACCAAGGGGATTACTGGATTATCGATTCCGGTTGCACCGAACACATAACACATCGAGCCAAATGGTTGGAAGGTAAAGTAGTATCCAAAAGCGAATGCCCGATCATCATACCAAATGGGGATTCGATACCCGTAGAGGGTAGAGGGACTTGCCAGCTGCCAAATGGAACCACCATAAAAGGGGTTTTACATGTCCCAAAATTCAAATGCAACCTCTTATCAGTTAATCGTTTGTCAAAAGACCTTCAAAATTCTATAACCTTTTACCCGGAATTCTGTTTTATGCAGGACTTAAAGACGAGGGAACTGATTGGAGTGGGTAAAAACAAACACGGGCTTTATCGGATCGAGATGGTAGAGAATATAAGAAAAGCCATGATGTCAACAGTGGAGGTATGGCATAAAATATTAGGCCATACTTCTAGTGACAAACTTTCTCGTTTTGATTTCGTTAAGAATGTTTCGGTTAAGACTGTGGATTGTGATTCATGTGCCAAGGCTAATAAACACACCCGGTTAACTTTTCCGATTAGTTCCACTAAAACACAAGGGTGCTTTGAACTATTGCATTGTGACATATGGGGAAGGTATAGATAACCTTCAGTATCTGGGGCAAGATATTTTTTAACAGTCGTGGACGACTACAGTCGTTTTGTTTGGGTTTTCCTCCTAAAACACAAATTTGAAGCCTCAGACCGCTTGATTTATTTTCACAAAATGGTCAAAACTCAATTTGGTAAATTAATTACAAGAGATCGTTGTGATAACGGTGGGGAATTCGTTTCCAACCGAATGAATGATTTTTACAAAGAACAAGGGATAATTCTTGAAACTACTTGCCCACACACACCACAACAAAACGGTGTCGTTGAGCGCAAGCATAGGCACCTTCTTGAAACTGCACGAGCCCTCAGATTTGAGGCAAATTTGCCAAAAAGGTTTTGGGCCGAATGTGTCATGACGGCTGCCTACATAATCAATCACCTCCCATCAAAAACCATCAACAACAAAACACCATTTGAAATTCTTTCCGGACGAAAACCCGAATACGAGCACATGAAAGTTTTTGGGTGCTTGGCTTATTTTTGGAATACCGATACAAAAGGAGATAAATTTGAATTAAGGGGGAAGCCTGGTGTGTTTTTGGGTTATCCAATGGGAACAAAAGGGTATAAACTCTATGACACGGAACAAAACAAAATCGTGTTATCTAGAAACGTTAAATTTGTTGAAAATATTTTTCCATATGGTAATGGCAAACCTATTGACAAACAAGAAAACGAAAATTTGTTTAGTTTTCCACCATGGTATTATGAACAAGTTGATGACACCCCACAAATGGTGAATCAAAACAACAACCCAGATGTTGTTAACGTGAGAATTCCACGAGACACTAGGTCTGCTCTCACTGAAGCCCAAGACAAAATGCAAAACGAAACCAAACTCAACCCATTAACAATAGTGAGCCCCAAGACATTGGGCCTACTGTTGACACTGAGCCCAATAGCGAAACATTGCCAGAAATCGAAGCCTACTTGAACAATCAAGAAATCGAGCCCCATGATGTAAATACCAAGAAACCCATGAACCCATCAAGACAACCAAGAAATCGAAGTCAGCCTAAGAGACTTGATGACTTCATTGTCGATCTGCCACCATCTATTGATCAAACTTTACCCACGTCCGATCAAGTTTCCTCGTCAAATATGGTACACCCTATAGCAAATTATATTTCTTATGAAAAATTTACTAAATCTCATAAAGCTTTTTTGGCGGCCATTAGTTCAAAAGATGAGCCCAAATTTTTTAAGCAAGCCGTGCAGGATGAACATTGGAGGAAAGCAATGAAGAAAGAAATACGAGCCTTGGAGGAAAATGGGACATGGACCCTTGAAGAATTACCAAAAGGCAAACGAGCTATAGACTCAAAATGGGTATATAAAATAAAATACAAGCCCAATGGTGAGATTGAACGATACAAAGCAAGACTCGTAGCAAAAGGGTTCACCCAAATGGAAGGGATTGATTTTCATGACACTTTCGCTCCAGTCGCCAAACTCGTAACGGTTCGAACCCTTCTTGCGATAGCGGTTAAGTAAGACAGGCTCATCCATCAACTAGACGTTAACAATGCATTTTTGCATGGAGACCTTCATGAAGAAGTCTACATGAAAATTCCACAAGGTTTTGATAAAGGAAGGGACAACAAAGTCTACCGGTTAAGAAAATCCTTATACGGCTTGAAACAAGCCTCTCGAAATTGGTACCAAAAGTTTACTTCGGCTCTTTTGGCACTTAATTACAAACAATCAAAGGCATATTATTCTCTATTTATTTGCAAGGAAGAAAACTCTTTTGTTGCTGCCCTCATTTATGTTGATGATGTCATCATTGTGGGTGATAACCCTTCAAAAATTCATGACACAAAGAATTACCTCAACAAGAAGTTTAGCATTAAAGACCTAGGAAACTTAAAATATTTCCTAGGTATTGAGGTGGCTCGAACAAATGAAGGGTTAGTCCTTAGCCAACGGAAATACACCCTTGATATTCTAAGGGATTGTGGTGTTTTAGGGTCTCGACCTAGTGCCTTCCCTATGGAACAAAATATAAAATTGAGAGAAGAAGATGAGGGAGCTCGAGTGGATGCAAATCAATATAGGCGTCTTGTGGGAAGACTACTTTATTTGCAAGCCACGCGACAAGACATTGTTTACTCTGTTAATGTTTTGATCCAATTTGTTTCTGATCCACGTCAAGGTCACATGGAGGCGGCTACCAGAATTTTAAGATACTTAAAAACCACCCCAGGATAAGGAATTTTGTTGCCAAAGGAAGGTGGAGTCAACCTCACTACATATAGTGATTCCGATTGGCTCGGATGTCCCTACTCAAGAATATCGAGAACCGGTTACTTGATTCATTTAGGAGGAGCCCCTGTCTCATGGAAATCCAAAAAGCAATCTGTTGTGTCACGTTCCTCGACGGAGGCAGAATATCGTGCCATGGCCACAACAGTTAGTGAAGTTTTGTGGTTACGATGGCTTCTAAAAGAACTTGGGATACCGCAGGATCAACCGACCCCTCTCTTCTGTGACAACCAAGCCGCAAGACACATCGCCAACAATCCGGTTTATCATGAACGCACAAAGCATGTCGAAATGGATTGTTTCTTCGTACGTGAACGGATAGATTCCAATGAGATTCTACCAAGAGCCATTGATACAAAGCACCAATAGCCGATCTATTCACCAAAGCCCTTGGGTCTCAACAATTACAATATCTTCTTGGCAAATTGGGCGTTCGTGACTTACACGCTCCAACTTGAGGGGGAATCTAAATTGGTGCTTTTATTTCCGTTTCCTCCATTACCGTTATAGAACCGATCCACTTTCTTATTTTAGTGGCAAAATTAGTGGAGCCATTTGTGATTTTTTTACTTTATAAACCACTGAATGTATTGGGTATTAAAAACACAGTTTTTGGTTTTTGTAAATGAATATTCTTCAACTTTGAAAATCTCAGGTGTTTTTTTTATTTTATTTTATTTTATTATTTTAAAGAACAGGTTTGTGCACCTCGTGTAAGGTTCTATAATCATTTATTCTGAAACTTCATTCATGATGGTATTTTGTCCACGCCATACACACGTGAAAATGGAGGTCATTCATGCGTGCACTATGAAGAAAAACGATGAAATTTCTGCCACAACCAAAAATAATTAAAAAAAAGTAAATCAACTTTTTTTTTTCTATTTTCACATTTGAATTAGTATTATATTTACGGGATATATTTTGTGTTGTTGGAATTTATTGAATTTATTGATGTTTGGAATTCATCTCTAAAAAGTCAGAATGTGTGAGCACTCACTCGCGATGTTTTCTTTTACTTTTTTGTATTAAATAAAGTGTGAATATAATATTTTGATATCTGTTTGTTTAACAATAATCAAATTTTGTCTAATGTAATACTTTTCTCGACAGTTGTGTTTATAAGATAAACGTCCTATTCATAATAATAATAATGCAACATTTTTGTCTATAAAAACAAATCTTTTGGGTATGTTTGTTGGCATTCCTTTTTTATAAAAACATTAAGCTCTTATATTTTTTTAAAGGCAGACACAAATCTAATTCTAAGATCCACTTATTACAACACACTTTGTGGAACTCAAATATGCGCTAATTTGACAAGGATTGAAGGATATGATAGACACAAGTTGTCATTCGCCGAGTAGTTTTAAACTTCTATAGCTATTATAAACTGTCGACTAGCTTTATTTAACATATGTTGTATTTTATATAAGTTTTTTGTCCAAACTAGTTCTTTCCTACCTTACCTTTTTAACAATAAATTATATATTTTAAAAACAGTCATACATTTTACTAAATAATTTGTAAAAATAAACACTGTTTTTTATTTTGAAACATCTCAAGTAAGCCGTGCCCTTGCCCTTTTTTTTGGCTAAGAGACTGTTTGGATCTGAGTGAGTCTGAATCTGAATGGTTCAGATTCAGACCATTTGTTTGGGGGAAAAAACGTATTTGAATAGGTTCCAATGTCTGAACCAAGGTCTAAATGGTTCAGACTTGGGATGGAGTCTGAATGAGGGGAGAAGAGGCTGGGAACGTCTGAATGGGTTCCACTGCTCCACGACCACCGCCGCCCACGACCACCACTGCCCAACGACTGCCACCACCACCGCTACATGACCGAAAAAAGACGACTGGTTGTGGTTTTAGGGTTCGAACCACGACCGAAAACAGAAGCTCCATCGCCGTTGTTCTACCGCCTCCGCTCCATCGCCGAAGCTCCACCATCTCCGCTCCACCACCGAAAGCCGACGAAGGTGTTTGAGGGTTGACAAAGGCAGCCGAAGGGTGACGACGACCGAGGCGAGGCGATTGAATCAATTGGCCTGGTTCACAAACGCGGCCGAAGGCAACCCTGACGGATGGTGCGGCGACGATGGGAGACTTCGGCTGGTCGGCGACGACTGAAGACACTGGCTGGTGCGGTGACAACTGAAGACTCTGGCTGGTGCGGCGACGGGAGCTCCGGCTTGGTGCTGCGACAGGGAAGAACGACGGGTTGAAGTTTTTAGTGTTTTTAATAAAAGCTTTATTTTTTTTTATTTTTCATTCTGATTTAAAAACAAACAGTCTTAACCCGTTCAGCACTTAATGGTTCAGACCCTCTTAATCATTCAGACATCTTAACCATTTAGCACTTAATGATTCAAACACAACCAAATGGCCCCTAAGAGTGGTGATGATAATTGGCAAGAGAGTGAGGTATGGTTAGGCAGAGATGAGTGTAGAGCTGATATGGTTAAATTCACATCGTCAAATGTCGCACCCTCATGTGTGGTCAACGAGCACGTGTTTGAGTTGAAAGTCTTCACAAAATGCAAAAACAATAATGCCTTTCAACGACTACCTTTGGTGAAAAATGAAATTAAATAAATTGTTAAATCTATAGTTTATAATAAGTAAATATTTTAATATGACACGTATCACTTTCGTAAACTATCTAAGAATTGATTTTTTCGTTTTTACTCTTATTAATTGTTTGTAGACCACATTTTATTATATTTTGATTTTTCTTCTTTTTTTTATTATTAAATATTAATAATTATATTTAATATAGTAAATAATCTAACTACATAATAAGTCATTCTATTTATTTTTTTTTAATAAAAAGTCTTTGGGAAAATATATTTGATATTTAAAATTTATTTATTTATATAATATACATATACTATTACATAGGTTTTAACCTGGTTTCAATTTCTTATCCATGTCAACCTATATAAACTGTCAAAATCTTATTATTTAATATGAATGAACTTCCTAAATTCAGCCTCTTTAATTATATTCGGATTTTTTACTACTGATATTTTCGAGATAATCGGTCTTAATTACTTTAGTTGAAAAATTAAAAGATGATGTTGAAAGCTATAACTCAAGAGAGCCACCTTGAATTTTAAAAAATAGAAGTTTGTAAGCGGGTCAAAACAAAACTGCTAAAAAAATTTACCCTCAAACATTAATAAAAGTATAGAAATCTAAAAGAAAATTTGTTAAAAAACCTGAAAAGAATTGAACAAACTAATGCATAAGAAACATAAATTAAAGAACTTTACAAGATAAACAATTAAAACACAGCTACTCACTTGCATACCAATAGTTAAAGCCCCAGTTACGCAAGTAATTGGGTACTTTATAATCTCATGTTTTTTTTTTGTTATTTTTAAAGTTAAAACACAAGCATAATTACTAATTTTATCCATCAAACATTGCAGGCAGTGTTGAGGCCTATAATAATTCGATTCATAGTTTCATATTATAATATGTATAAATTAATTATATTTAACCTAACTTGTTTATATAAAACAACTGAAAATGTACGTAAAATAACATTTTAATTACAAAGTTTAGAAAAAAAAATTGGGAGTAAAACTTAAAAGTTTTAAAAATTAGAGGATTAAAAGCAGTTTTGGGCAAATTACCCCAACACCTCAAATTTAGTCTAAAGTTAAAATCTTAGGTCTAAAAATCATGGAGTGGCTTACAGTGACATTTTACAATGCTAAAAGCTTATAAGTGAAACTTAAAAGTTTTAACATTAGGTATGTTGATAAAGTTTAAACTCTGAATTTCCAAGGTGTCAAAGCGGTATTTTAAAAGTTTAGAGATAAACATATAAGTGAAGTTAATAGTTTTTATATTATGTATAAGGATAAACAAACTTTAAAACATAAGAGGAAAAACTGATATTTTGCAAAATTTAAAAGTTTTGAATGTCGAAAGATTAAAAGTTATATGTGCTAATTGAACTAAAACTTAAAAGTTTAAAAGTGAAATCTAATTGTTTCAAAAGCTAGACTGATAGAAGAGGTCGGTTTCAAAATTTCATAGATATTTATTACTTAAAATTAAGTGTAAGGAAAAAAATATAAGCTCTAAAATTAAAGAGATCAAAGCGATATTGTATGAAGTTTGGATATGAAACCTAAAACTTAATAAGTGAAATTTAAAAATTTTGTGATTTAGTGTACCAATAAACTTAAACTTCAAAAAACACTAAGAGGACCAAAATAACATTTTAAAAGGTTTAAGTACGAAACATAAAAGTTTGAGGAGATACGTAAAAACTTTGATATGAGTGTAAGAATAAACATTAAACTCTAATAAATTTAGAGCGTAAAAGTTACGTTGTCTAAAATTTAACAATAGACTACAAAAAAGCTTTTGAGTAAAATACAAAGGTTTGTATATTGAATGTTGCTTGAAACTTCAAATTTTAAAAAGTTAAAAGAGAGGCTAAAAAGGACATTTAGTAAGATTGAGAATTGAATTATATAAAATCTTGTGACTCCGAGATTAATAAAATGGTAAAAAAAAAACAATTAGGATGGTGGAAGAACAGTTTATGTAATGATGAGTTAGAAACTGTGGAGGTCATATTCGGTGCAGCCACAGACAGACAGGGCTGCTAAGCTGCAGAAATTTGCACTAAAAAATAGATGGGGTCATAGAATCCCAAAAGTAGACTACCAAACAACAACAAAAAGTCATAACTTTAAATGAAACAAAAAATCCCCCTCCCCTCGCATATAAAATCACTTCTCGTCGGCATTACAATATCGTCTGTCCTATAATTTAATTGACTTTTTCAACCTAAACAAAACCCTTTTACCAACATGTTAACCCTTAATAAATCTAAACATGATTTGCATTGCATAAGAACCATGATTGCCAGTCTCTCTATGCATATCGTATAGGTGGCGTACACACGGCATGTATATACTATAGCTAGGTGGCATATAGGTATCATGTATACGATGTGCAGATTACTACTTGTTACATTTGAGAGTGACGTCCTATGTCAGTCTATATGATCTATACAAGATAAACTGCTGGAAAATTTCAGAATATATAACCAGATTCCTAATGAATCGTGTAAAGAATTACTTTTCAAAATCAATATATCTACTCTTCTTATTACAAGAAATTTGATCGAGATAATCTAAGAAAATTTGTGTGTAATATGGAACTTTCGAATGTTCTTTGTCTGTCTCGATTTTTGTGTCTTTACAAAGAAGATGACAGTCACTTGCGGTTAATTCTCGCGGGTAACTTCTATCACACGGGTCAAATATTCCAAGTCATGGGTCAAGTGATTTCCAATGATATAATAATTCGTAAATTTCCTTTAGAAGATGAGATGAGAATTTCATTTAAAAAAAACAACCCTAGCAAAATGTGCGCTTGAGTAACCAGCACAAACCTAAACTTGCAAACTTATTGTTGGCAAAATGACATATCACTCTAAGCTGACGGTTATTATGTGTTGTAGGTTATTGGTTTTGAGTTTAATTACACATCACTAGGGATGATATACACATAACTAAGGAAGAGATAAACATAACATAATGAACATAATCACATGGGATATCCACGTGAAATTCTATAGTTACATACTGTATATATGTTATTTAAATGTTACTTTTTCGTAGTTTATTTTATTTTATTTTATTTTTATTTTCTCATACTTTTCTTTTTTTATTAAGTAACAATATTAAATAATAATTTTATTCTTATTTTTTATATAAAATAATATTGATAATAAAATTTTTTTTTATATTAAAAAATATTTATTACTTTATTTGTTAATACATGTTTATTAATATTTTAATTATATAATATTTCTTTTGCAACTATTTTTTTTTGTTTTTTTTTTCAAATTTTACTAAATATTTAATATTTTCTTGATACAATTTCATATAATACACGAAGTTTTTAAAATATTATGTGTGTGTTAGATTAGTACTTGCATGTCCTTGTATAATTTTTTGTTAATCTAAAAAAGAAAACAAATTAATGGTTTTTTGTTTTTTTTTTCTAATTTTTCAATTGAATCACATGATTGAAACATTATGTAAACTTATATACTGTAATTCCACTACTAGGAAAGGATGTATATTATGAGTGTCTACATGACATAATTTGGAAAAAAAAGTGAAGTTCCTATTAAATTCTTTTTATTAAACTATTAATCATAATATTGATAAAACGTATACAAAGAAAAATCGTAATATTTTTGACTCATTTGCAACACAAATCGTATTTTTGAAAATATAGATAATTTGAAAAATATGTGTTGAAATTTCCAACGTATTGACAAAATAATATATTAACTAATTATGCTTTTTTAAAATAACGTCGCACATGTGTCTAATGCAATTCTGACAAACACTTATTTTGTTTACAGCATATAAGAACACTTCGGTTAAATATTGTTTTCGTTTCCTAATACTTAATGACGTTTTTTTATCAGTCATATACACTTGGAATACTTTCGTTTAATATAAGCTAAATTTTGCCCACTTTTGTATGTACGTCTGTATCGTTAGAGTAATACTTATAAGAATATGAAATGGTGCTTAAATAATAAATTCTAATGATACAGACTTACGGATTTAAGTGTACGTACTTTATGTACAAGTTTATGAAACCGAAGTATTTCACGTATGGTTATGTTGTACATAAAATACATTGAAAGAACAAATGTTTAAGTTGAATCACAGAATTTAATCTTTTCATGTTCGTATATAAATTTAGGGTAGTGAAAGTTTCCACCCCCACGCTTTAGTCGTTGTGCTACATATTTTTTAAAAAGTTTTAGAAGAAGCTATAAAACAACTTTTCCATCCTTCACAAAAAGATCAAGGCACAAGATCCAAGGACTCCATTAACAGTGCGTCATGGTGGGCAAAAAAGTCTGGAAAAAAGTGAGGAAAGCATCACTAAACAAATTGCCCTAAATAATTCTTCCAACTCCTTGCCCAATTATCATGTTATATATGAGACTAAAAGAATTGCACGGTTAACTTAAAATTTATTAGTTTGATATAAAAAGTGAGGTGAATTTCACTTTTAGTATTTTATGTTTACATATATTTTTAGAGATAGTTTTTTATCTTTAGAAATTCAAAATCAGTTATATTTGTTTTCAAACGTAACAAACTCGGTCATTTTTTCGTTAACTTTGTTAAATATTAACAAAACAATATGACATAAATGTCAAAGAATCACCTCTATTTCATCAACCAAAGTAAAACAAGAGTAAATTTTCAGAAATAGTTCAAAATCTCAAAATCCGTTCTTTAAGAACCAAGTTTCCAAACATTTTATTTTGGCTAATGAAATAAATATGATTTTTTTCGACATTTATGTCCTCATATTATGCTAATACTTAACAAGGTTAACATAAAAAGAACCAAGTTTGCAACATTTGAAAACTTAAATGATTGATTTTGAAATTTACAAAAGTAAAGGAGCATCTCTAAAAATATCTATAAACATGAAGGACCAGAAACAAAATTTCCCTTAAAAGGTGATAAAAGAACTAGTATAGATTCTTATGAATTTCATGAACCGTTATAAGATGACAAAATGAATATGGTCTTTTTATTTAAACTTAGAAACCGCCATCATGCATCAACTATATATCCCTTGAAACCCTTGATATTTAAGGGGCTTCATCCCTGTTAAGTTATATATTGAATACATACACAGATAATGTATTTGAGCAAGTGTTTGTTTCGTATCTCTTGACTTGTCAAAATAGTTACACTAAAAATACTTAAAATAGGTACAATAATCATGGTTTTTAAAGCAATACGTACATTTAGAATAAATGAACACGTAACACTTTTCCAAAATATGGAATTCACGACATATTAATCCAACACAAGTCAGGGGCGCTTATTATTTGGTTTTGATTTCAAACTCTAATTTTAGTTGAGTTTGATTTTTGGTTTTGGGACTAGCTAGCTAGCATGCATCGCATCCGGCCATAAAACAAACCATGTTTTGGTTTTATTAGGTGAACTCCTTTTGACATTTATACAGGTCATATTCCCAAAAGGCATTTTTCTTCCATGAAAATTTCAAAATGTTTTGGCTAATAATTTGAATTAACTATAAATTAGCTGGCAAGAACCCATCTAATATTATTTTTTATTACAGAAACGGACAAATTTTTTTAGAAGGTCAATGCATTCATCTTTAAAAAATGATCTATTAAATTAATATGTTCAATTTAAATATTTTTATGATGGAACCTCATATACCCTTGATTATGGTTCTTTGTTTCATTACACATGAGTAAATTGTCAAGTTGATTTATGTGGTATTTTAATTTTATCCCAATGGTTGATAAAATACTTATATGGTTATGGTTTAAAATTTTAAACATATGTATTGCATATAGTGGTTAGGTCATCAAATTACATGCTTAACCAAATTACTCTCATCTAAGAATTATATGTTTTACAAATGTTTAAAGTTTTTGGATTATATGATTAATTTATAAAACTTATTAGATAAGAGTAAAATACTAGCAAATGATACTATGATAGCAAATGCTAATGAGCTTGTAACTCAACTGACACTCCATTATTCTCATAAAACTTAGTTTTTGTGAGGTTATGGATTCAAATCCTAGCCAATAGAGGTTTTATCACATTGAATTTCCTTTTAAGGAGCATGTGTATTTGCTTGATTCAGCACTAACCAACACCTAGGTTTTAGATACAGGAGAGTTGGTAGTAGGCTGTGGACACGGTGCGTGAATTGTTGGGTTAGAGAATCTATTTGGACTATAAAGAGGCATGCCGCCGAGCACTCGTTAACTGTTAAAAAAAAATAATAGGAATCGTCGTCATATTTTAGTGATTAATTGCTTCTCCGATGTCCTTTTTAATTATGTCAATTTTCTAAATCTTTGCACCCAAGTTGGATTTTTCTAATTATTTCATTTTTCTAGTCAAGGTTTTTTGTTTTTTGCGGGTGGCTAGCATAGTCAGTGAAGGTTGGCTAATTCACATGTATAAGTAAATTCATTTATTTGAATAATATACATGTTTTTTTAAACAATGCATGTACAAATTATTATTTTAATAAATAAAAATAATACTCTTCAATTTTTAGTTGATTCAATCTATCATATATAACATACTTATACTAATTGTTTTAATTTTTTTCACTTATGATAATTATTTAATTTTTCATTGATCAAATGACACGGATTTATTATCTAATTAATTAGATATACAAATTACCCCTAAAGACCATGATTATTTACTACTTTTTCATAGGAAACAAGATAAACTAGTTTATTGCAATCCAAGATTTGAATAGATTTGTATCAACATCTAGGATAGTTTCGGATCAACGTCAAATCAAATATAAAAATATTTTTCTTGTGGTTATTTGTTTGATAAATATGCCTCATGGTACCATTATTGGATACCAATAATTTTATATGCTTTTGAAAAAGTTATATTGACAAGGATCAGGATCAATATTAAAACATTTATTACTAAAATCACCCAACTTAAGTATTTTTTTTCCGTTGCATCACACGGGTATTATGCTATATTAGTTATGGATTAATAGAGTTCATGTAATAACGGTGAAAATTTTTTGATGTTTATAAAGAAAAAAGTGAACAAAAGAAACAATTTTTACCATCGATCTCTACTGCCCTACGAACAAAAAGAAAATAGAACATGGTGATGATGACCATATTGAGCATCCACAGTTGAAGCTAAACTAATAATAGTACATAACTTTATCTACTTCCTTGGTTTCATCAACATAAAAGTTGAGATTATTGTCAATCTTACTGCTGCTGCAGATATTTGTGCTAATGAGCTGTTTAATCTCTTCAAGACTCGAGTCCAGTGAAGAATCCCCATAATACCCTTTTTCCTTCTCAAAATTCACCCCAAATTCCTTGTATGAATCACTCCTCATGTTTCCCATGTTGTTGTGATCATACACACCTACAGTAGTACTAGCATGCTCATATTGACAGCTCCCATCAGAATTAGAACTGGAACTAGCTTGATCACCTCCAAACATGACAAGGACAGAACTGTCTTTCACTCCTTTGTAACTCTCCATGGGACCCAAACCAAGATACCCATGATCTTGAGATTGTAGAACTGGATGATGATTATGATGATGATGATGATGATGATGATGATGATCAGAGATAGCAGCAGCAGCAGCAGTTGTTGAAGGACTTGATGGGATAGATAGGGTTTGATCATGATAACTAGAACTATGTTTATTGTACATATATGGAGCATTGTTACTGATATTACTATCTTGAAAGTTTGATAGTGATGGGTAGCTGTAGTTTGATGAAGAATTGAAAGATTGAAGATGATATAGAGGTTTTGTGATTTCAGGCACGGAGACCAAGTTGTTCATCATCTTCTTCTTCAGTTTTGTGTTCCAGTAGTTCTTGATATCATTATCAGTTCTTCCTGGTAACTGTGCTGCCATTATTGACCACCTGCAGGATAACTTAATCTATAAGCTAGCTGAACCTCTAGATTATCACACAGATGTTGAAAACCAAACACAAAAAAAAACCCTTGACTGTTACCTGCTACCAATGCTAGCAAAAAGGGCACAGATAACTTTATCTTCATCATCAGAAAATTCACCATGTTTAATGTTTGGTCTCAGATAATTGAGCCATCTCAACCTGCAGCTCTTTCCACATCTTTTAAGGCCTGTGTCAGATTTAAAATCAAGAAATTAACAACACAAATTAAGTAATGACCTGTGGCTAACCAGTGAGCTAAAACAGTGAAAGTGGTATAATTTGAAAGACATTTGTACCTGCTTTTTGTGGAAGAGCAATCCAATTGCCACCAGTACCATGAGTTTGTATGTAGTCTTTTAGCTTTTCATCTTCTTCAGGTGACCATGGCCCTTTCTTCACATTTGCCTTGTCACAACATGGAGCTCTTCCCATCTCTCTCTCTCTTAATTTAATTTATGTGTTTGTAAATTGAAATGTAGAAAATGGATTGATAATTGTGGGGAAATGAAGTTGGAATTATGTGCTTAAGAAGACTTGTGGGTGTCTAGAAATCAACTGTTTTGGTTCTATTCATACAGAGAGGGAGGGGGAGCTAGCAACACAAGTCAAGGGACAATTATATTATTAATTTCACAACACTCAAGTAATTATTTGATATTGATAAATAAAAAAGGAAGGGGTTATCTACACACCCCAAAATTTTAATTCAACACCCTGCCCGCCATCCATACGCCCCGTAGTGGCCACTACGGGGCGTTTCTGACAACCTTAAACGATCAGACATTATGTTTCAGACATTATGTACACAGGGCGTATAGGGTTAAAAAAATTAATCTGGGGCGTTTGAGTATATTTTGGGGGGTTTGGGTATGTTTTTGGGGTGTAAAAATATAGTTGTTTTGTTAAAAAAATTAAAAATATAATAGTTTTGTTTAAAAATTATTTTTATATTTTGCGACGTATCTCTCGTTACGTTTATACTTTACGACGACATCTCTCGTACGGTAAAAAGTTTAGTTATTTTTTTAAACGCATGTTTTTTTGTTTGTAAAAATCTAATAGTTTTTTTGTTTAAAACTTGTTTTTTATTTTTTAAGGTCTCTCGGTTCGTTTATTTTTAATTGTTTTTTAAAACTTTTAGTTTTGAAATCTAAAAATGTTTTTAATTATTAGATTTAATAATAATTTAAATATATTAATTAATTGATATATAAATGACGTTATTTGTTTAAGCATATTGATGTTACAAAATAATACGATAAATAATGAATCACCAACCAAAACATATTTAAATAATAAACACGCATCACCAACCAAAACAACCAAATATATACAAACATCATCAACCAAAACAACCAAATATATACAAAACATAAACATGAACACAAGTGTCTGTTTAACAAATACAAATATAACTGAAAATACTAACTAGCTATCATGAGGTGGAAAGTAAGGAGGATAATCTCGTGGCCGCGCAACTGCAGGGAGCTGGACACCCTCAACATGAGCGTGCCTAAGCTTTATATGCACCTGCCACGAGATCAAATCCTCCAGCCGATCCATACGTCGCGTCAACTGCTCGCTGGTATGAGCGAGCCGCTGACTGAGCTGGAGCTGCTGCTGACTGAGCTCGAGCTACTGCTGCTGCATCTGCGCCTGCTGCTGTGTGAGCTGGAGTTGCTGCTGGATCTGTGCCTGCTGCTGAACGAGCTGTTGTGTCGCATCAGCAATAGTCTGCAGCATAGCCTCGACACGAGCAGGAAGCCGCACGGCTCTGTATACGCGCTCAGGATGCTGATGTGGCACATCCTGATGCGGCTCCCCTCGTCATGTGGTGGGGGCTGCTGCGGGGATCCTGTGCGTGCTGCTGCTGGAGCTGGAGCTGGGGCTGGGGCTAAGGCTGGGGCTGCTGCTGAGACATGGGGTCATCGTCTCTGTAATGGAGATCATTTGGCCCCCGCTGCCAAATGACTCCCTTCTCGAGTGCAAACTGTGACACCCCGTAAATTCCAGGTCAGCTTAGTATTTATTTAAATGTTTATTTAAATGCTTTATGTACACGTGGCACTAGAATTAGTTTAATTTAGAGTGACACGTGGCACGACAGTACGAACACTGGCACATGAATAGATAATTCGATGAATTATCGGCAAACAGCACACACGTGTCAAAACACACGAACGTTGGTGAACGTCTAACACATTGTGTAACACAGCACTTGAAAACCTCACAAACACTCACACATTGAACTTGGAAGTTCAAACGAGGCCAAACGATAGTTCGTAGACGTGAAAACGGCGACGAACGGATCAAACCCATTAAAATAGGCTTATTGGGCTCCTTAGGGGCCCATCGCGGTACGCGATGGCCCGACAAGATTCATGGTCGCGGTGCGCGACATACATCGCGGGGGTTTGACTCTCGAAATCCCCCGCGGTACGCGGAGAGGATTTGGAAGCCCTATCGCGGTACGCGAAGCCGCCCAGTCGACAAAATCTTTATAAAACCAAGATCGTGATGCCTAGTCTACCTTTTAACATCATTTCTCTCGACTACACACGCCACCCTCCGCCCATAGTCGTCTTCCCCACCAGAAAATTCCATTTTTCTACTGTTAGAGACCCTTAACAAGCTTGTGGAAGCTTGGTTTGAAGCTTGGAGGCTTGAGGAAGGAAGCTTGAAGTCGATTCTCTACACCATCATCCCATTTTGGTTGAACACCACTGTCCAGGAGCTTGAAGAGGCTGCTAACATCAACATTCCACTATCCTTGAATCCTTGGAGGTAGTTTCATAGCTAAAACTCGATTTTTACACTATTACACACACATGCATGGCTTAAAACCCACATGCAAGCATCATGGCACCACATGCACAAGATTATAATCTGGGTTTGTTAGTTTTAAGGCGTTCGATGATGATCTATGATGTTTAGATTGAGTTTTGTGATGATCTATGATAATGGGTATTGATAAAACTTATGATTTGTATGCAACATGTTGAAATATTGCCATGCATGTATGATCCATGAGTATTTGAATGATTTTGAGTATATAGAAATGATTCTTGATGATATTGGAATAGGATTACATGGCTAGATGATGTTGAAAGGATTAAAAAGATGATTTTTGACAAACTTTCTATTATTAGTAACTTTTTATTTGCAAAATGGTGATTTGGTGACAATGATGATCATGCATGTGTATGAGAATGTTGTTTGAATGTATTTAGGGTGATATTGATGCTTGGAATGAGATTTAGATGTTGGTTATAGTCATTTTTGACATAGTTGCCATACTTAGTAACTTTTGTTGATAAAATGTTGTAAGATGATGATTTGGGCTATGTTAGCATGTTTAAATGATGTTAAATGGTTTATTGGGATGATTTATGATGTAAAAATGGATTAGAATGGTTTAGAATAATCATTTCTATGAAAAATGCCATAGTTACTATTTATAGTAACTCTATTTTTACAAAAACCGACTTAGGAAGATCTTGAATGATTCGAGCATGCTAAATGGCTTATTATGTTGTAATATGATGATTAGATGTTAACTTAGATGGTTTCTGATAGGGGTGTGCACGGTTCGGTTCGGTTCGATTTTTGGCTAAAACCGCAACCGAAACCGACATAGTCGGTTTTTATTTATTACAAACCGTTCGGTTTTCGGTTTTTCGGTTTTCGGTTTTTCGGTTTTTTTGTCGGTTTCGGTTCGGTTTTCGGTTTTTTCGGTTTTTTTTTTTGCTTTTTTTTTTTTATTTGTTCGCTCTTACGCCCAACATTAAAAATACAAACATGTTTAACAATTAATAAATTAATTGATCGAGCACCAATTAATTAAAAAACAAAATAATTACCACCATGTTCTTACATTTAAAAAAAAAAACAAAACTAAATAACTAAATATGCAATAATTCCGATATTTACCTTTTAAAATGATAGATTTTATATAATCTAAATTTTTATCATCTCCAACGGTATACTTTTTGTATGTTTTTTCTCATTAAATAAGTATGGAAATAGCATTATATATAAATATATATATATATATATATTAATTTTTAAGAAATATTAAAAATCGGTTCGGTTCGGTTTTTTTCGGTTTTTATAAAATGAAAAACCGCAACCGAACCGAAAAATTCGGTTTCGGTTTTTTTCGGTTCGGTTTTTCCCGGTTATTCATTCGGTTCGGTTTTTTAGGTTCGGTTTTTTCGGTTAATTCGGTTCCGGTTCGGTTTTTTCGGTTTTTTGCTCACCCCTAGTTTCTGATTTCGCGTATGCTTGAAATGGAAACTTTCCATTTTAGGAAACTTTTATGTGCAAACATGTTATAAACGATTTATGTGAACTCGTATGATGACGTGCTATGTGTTAACATGATCATGTAGGACTAATGAGCATGCTAGAACTATAAAATCGATATGCTTTGTGAACTTTCCATAAATGGAAACTTACTATAAATAGTAAGTTGTCCATAGACGCGACTTGCGCGTTTTGCACACGACGAACACCTACACGTTGCTACACGATTCACCACCTCACCAATGGGTCGTTGACTTGACACGGTCAACTTTGGTCAAACATGGTCAAACACGGTCATTGTGGACCAACACGAGCAAACAAAGTCATTGTGGACCGACACGGACAAACATGAACAACCAAGGGTTGTTGGGCACAAACACTAGCACGGTCACTTACACGAACTCACGTATGGTATGCGATATAGGTTGCCGGTGACCGACACGCGATCTACGCAGGAGCTTACGCTTGATTTACACTTTCATCACTAAAATGAGTTTACGGCCCCTCTTTACTCTTTTCAAACGCTTTTAATAGGGGGAGAATACTAGTTGCATCGAGTCAATTATGCTATTACAAACATTTTTATTGTGTATGCTGGTTTATTGGACAAACATTAAGTGTTGAACCCGTAACAAGTCCTCACAAAGTCTTACCGTTAATGAACGAACAACGTGGTAGATTTGTATGGATCCATTAGGGTATGACCAACCCCACGGGGCACAATGTTGACTGGATGTCATAACCCGTGCAAACTCTGACCTAATTTACTGTGCATACGAGACACAGTGGAGGCAAGTACAAACAGGTCTAGTTCGGTAGTGACGCACTGACACTTGGAGCCCAGGGCTCGGTACTAACATTTGATAAACAGCATGTCACATTTTCATTACTATATGTATATCAAAACCTGTGAACTCACCAACCATTGTGTTGACACTTTTTCAAACTTGTATTCTCAGGTAACTAGCAAGCTATGGAGCAGGAATGCACACTAGGGGATATGAGCATAGGATCCCGCATTCATGATAGCTGTCTTTTGAAAAACTATTTCATTAGCCTATGTATTAAACAATGTTTTGTCTGACAATTTCGTATTTCCACTGCATGTTTTAAACTTATTTTATTTTCCGCGATTTAATATTCCGCTGCAAACTATTTTGATTAAGTGTGTGTGTCAAACATTGTATTTGTAAACGCATATAGAGGTGTTCTATATGACCTTGAGCTGTGATTCTGGCCACGTCACACCCACGTGGACTGACACCACGAGTGGGAATTTGGGAGTGTGACACAAACCGCAGCCCGGGATGTGGGAACCGTTGCACGATATGCATGCCGTGCATTGTCACAACCCACGCCGCGTGCGGAATCCACGGCGCGTGACTATGTGTTCATGTGCCAATGTTGGAGAATAACCCATGATTAACTATGTTTCATAAGTTTAAGTTTATTTCAAACAAACATAACATACATATTATACAACAAGTTTATCATAAGATATCTATTATACAATACGAAGCTTTTGTTTTCTTTCTAGGTCACAACTAGTTCTGCTGTTGATCCTGACCTAGATTGATTTGCTGTCGTTCCCCATTACCTGAAACATGTAGATAAAAGTCAACTACGAATAGTTGAGTGAGAATCATAGGTTTTTATGATTTAAATGATTGTTCAAAACAATGATATAGTTTCTGCAAGTGATCAAACAGGTACTTTGAAATTGAATCTATCTGAGGATGCAAACATCAAACCTAAAGAATAATGCTAATGTTTGGCGACCCCCAAACACCGTAGTTTCAACGTCCAGCTACCCGCCGGAATGCCATAGTATTGACGTCTAGCTACCTGCCAGAACGCCGTAAGAATAGTGTTCTTGTGTTCCCGCATATGATCATACCAGTACTACCAAGGGCTTGATAACAAGTTAATGATGTTCACATCAAGAATACCCCAAATAGCCTCCACATAACCAAAGTTCCCAAGTGATACGCTTGTTTTAATAGTTTGATAAAAGATTTACTCAAAATAGATTGTTATGATTTCCTGATGAAACCGATACATGATTTCACAGAAGTTAATAACTGTTTATCATCATCCCGATGATACTGATATATAATTTCACAAGGTTTGATAAATGTTTATCATGACGTTCCTCATGATAAAAATATATGTTTTCATGGTATTTAATAAAAAATTTGTTATTCAAAGATATCTACATGTTCCACCCCGAGTTTAGAAACAGAACATTAAAAAGGGGAATATGAAACTCACAATAGTTGATAAAATATGTTCTGAAAAGGTAACTACATGTTCCACCCCGAGTGTTAATAAACATTTGAAGGAAGAAAAGAGGGGCTATGATCTCACAGTTATATGCGGATAATGATGATCTGGATGTTCGGCTGATAGGAAATCCTCTACGGTTCCTATAACAATTTATGACTAACTGAATTAGTCACAACGTTGTCGGATTGATCAAATAGATGTTGTTGTTGATTATTTCACTAGAAAACTTTCTAGATGAATTCCTGGCTTAGGAATAGTCAATCCTTGTTATTGATTATTTAGGTATCATGAATCATGAGAATGTGATATTAAAATAGGTTTAATAACCATACTCAATGTACTAATCTGACTGTTATCATAAACATCAGATCGTTATCCCGGTGATTATCTGTATGCTTATCATTAGTTTGAAATACTTGGATGAAACCTAACATTTCAAGAAATGATCAAGACAATCATAATCATTGTTAAACTCAAATGGTTTAAACCATTATAATCATTATTGTGGTTTCATGAAAACCGGGCATTACAACGGCTCAAAACAATGATTTATCCGTTAGAACATCGTGTTCTTTGTTTATAATCATTCCTAGCCATCATATAGGCAATAATCAACAACCCTAACTATCTCATGATGTTCAAAAACAAGATCTAATCAATAAAAATCAAACTAGGAGGTTAAAATGAACCATTACCTATTCTGACGGATTTTTGCGGGTAAAACAACGATCAGAACTTGTAGATATGATCCCTGGTGCGATCCACGAGATTAGGATGCTTCAAAATGGAGTTTGGATGATGAAAATATGATTTGAGGGGTGTTTTTGAGTGTAGAATGTCGAAATATGTTGAAAAAATGAGTTTCAATCGCGTTCTGATCTAAAAAACGCGTTTTGCAGCCGCCAGACACCCCGGGCGCATCGCCCCAACTGGGAGGCTTTCCCGGGCGTACCGCGCGGATGGGAATTCGCAGATATTTTGGTTTTCTTCGTTTCGCGATTCCGGGAGCATACGAACTCCGTTTTGCGCACAGTTTTCGCCTACGTTCACGATTTTTCGAGCTCTTTCCAATGGTTATAATTTCAAGACCTGAAAAATTCAAAATATATGATCTCTTATTTAACGTTATCTTCAACTCAGCGTATCTTGAAATCAAAGCCTCGTTTCGTGATTTCGCTTACACTCATTTTCTTCATTTCCAAGTTATTATTCTAACCTAAAAACTTTGAATTGTCACATGCATCGTCCTGCTATCTAATCGAACAGGGTACACAGCCTCCATTCTGCAGGCTCTAAATCAATAAGCTCGTGAAACCGAGCAATACGGGTCACATATACCCCCGAAGATCAGGCCTCTCTCCTGGCGGTGGTAGTAGGTAGAAAAGTACTCCGCCAAACACCGTGCAAGGTGGCACGGTCTCCCACTCAACAACCAATATAAATAAAATAAATCATGCGACGTGCACCACTCCTGGCTCATGCCACGTCCTGTAATAGACGAGGCAATACACCGGTGCAAATACCTGATAAGCGGGCCACGAATACGTGTGACCCGGGCAGCACGTATGAACGGCTCGTCGCCGATACGAGGCCACAAGGCACTGACTACAACGTCGTCAGCAGTAGAAATAGTCGTCGTGTAGATAGGCATGTGAGTCTCCTCCTCGGTGTACAGACAGGACACAATAGCAAACTCTCTCATACTCAAGCCGTACCAAAATGCCCCGTAGTGGTCACTACGGGGCGTATGTGGAGTGTGCAGACATGCTTTTGGGTGTAAGTTTAACACCACCCATAAAAAATGTCACTATGATCTTTTTGATTATAAAACTGTGACTATCAATGATCCTCACTCAAGTGATTGACAAAAGGTATCATGTGGCTTCAATATTAGGGATGTCACAGGTTCAAATCTTGACATAGACAAAATAGAGGTTTTATGGTTGGTTAGGGTTTTCTTTCATCTATGGTAGGTTTTCTCCTATAGGGTGTGGATATGATCGGATTTGTTTATGACCCGTCAGTGATCCAAATTGTTGTTCAAAAAAAATAAAATTATGGCTAGGAGTTTGATGATTGATTAAAAAGCTTTCTGGTTATAAACCTAATGTAAATTTTGGTATGAAGCAAAACTAGTAAGATTTATATTTTCTTGATATGTTTTATTAATAGTACTATATAATACATATTAGAAGGACACAATGGTCTTTTACTAAATGTTAAAAACTATAAACAAAGGTTTTTTTTTTTTCCTATATTGATACTTTTAGGAAATAAAGTGTTAAAGAATAAGTATAAAATAAACCATCACAAATCAAATGAATCAATTCTTAACATTTATGTTACATTTGTCATACCATATTTGACCTTTTAAATTATAACTTTTATCATAATAGTTTTTTTAGTTAAATATTAATCTTAAATAAATTTAAAAGAGTTGATTTTATGAAAATGTGTGATGATATTCATATATATGAAGTAACTTTTGGCGAAATAGATAAGTTTAATTTTTTTTAGAATGAATTCGAATGGACTTGGAATATATATACACACTTATATCTCTCTAAGAAAACATTCGTACTGTTAAGGTACGTTTGTGCTGGTTTCTTCTTAATTCTCCCACATGCATACATACGTCTTAACCTATTTGATTGGTTATACTTGACTAATCGGAGTGATGGTCGGAATTTTGATGGTAATATGAATTCTAGCCGGAATATGGATTTCAAAAGTAACATTAATGTAATGATCAAAACAAATTAACCTGAAAATAAAAAATTAGCTGCAATATTTTGCAAAATGTGGATCGGAATATTGACTTGTCGGAATGCTGGTTGGAAATTCTTGACGGATTGTTCGTCGGAATGTTGACCGGAAATCTATTTCCTGAAAGATGGTCAAATCTTTGGTGGAAAATAAAAAATTTGCCGGAGAATGTTGATAAGAAATTTTGACCGAAAGTTGGTCGGAATTTTGGCGGATTGTTTTTTGCCAAAATTTTGTCCGGAAAGTTGGCCAGATATTTGGAAGTAAATAAAAAATGGCCGGAGTATAAATAGAAATATTGATATGAAATTCTTGACGGAACACATCGGAATGTTGACCGGGAAAAGTCATGCCGGAATATTATCCGGAAAGTTGGTCGGATCTTTGACGGAAAATAAGAATTGGACGGAATATAACCAGAAATTGATCAGAAATTCACGACGGATGTTGGCCGGAATTTTGACCGGAAAATTTTAAATGTTTCAGTCTTTCTTTTTTTAAGTATAAATATATTAATTTAAAAAGCATTTTTAATTGTGATTGATATGATAATGGTTATTTAAATTTGATATAATTTAAGAGAGTAATTAACTAATTATTATATGTTATAGACTTTAATAAGAAAGGGAGACAAATAACCAGTGACGAAGCATAGAAGGGACTGGGGGCGACTGCCCCTCTTTTTTTCGTCATTAGTGTTAATTTTTGGATCGTAAGCTAATTTTTTTTAAAAATACTAGTTTCGTCCCTCCTAAAAAAAATTAACCTAACAAATTTAAAAAAAATGCTCTTTCCATACTTCTCATTTTTTTCACCACATTAGCCTCCCTCTCATTTTGTATGTTTAGACATTTAGACTTTAGTTTGAATCAATATATCATAGGAAATGTGAAAACAATTGACTTGTTTTTCAAAAGAAATGTTATTGAAGAAGAAGTTGATGCTACAAATCAAAATAAACGTAAAAAATCCTCAATATATCATGGGAAAGGTGGAAACAATTGACACGTATGTATTATTAATATAAATAATATAATAAAATATGTGGGTAACCGATTATTTCAAAAAATTTCTAATTGTCTAACCCTAGTCTTTAACAGGTTCTTTCATGGCTTTTAACGAGTTCTTTAATATGTTATTTATAGTGTCAACTGTTAACAGGTTCCTTAACAGGTCATTTCGTGTTTTTAACGGGTCGTGTTCGTGTTTGAAAAAACAGACACGATAAGAATTCGTGCCGTGTTCGTGTCTAACCAGTTCGTGTTTCGTTTCTTAACGGGTCGTGTCTGATCCGTTATGACAGCCTAAGTCCGTCTTAAACCGTAAAAACCAGACCACAAATACCCATAACAAAGAATCGCCTAATATTAATAGCATGAGAACGAATGAATCAAAGAGATATATGAAAAGAATGCAAGTTTTCGAAGGGATGAAGGGCCCGTATATGTCGCCTAGGGCCTTCAAATTGGTTAAGCCGACCCTGATAATGATAATTATTAGATATTTGTATTTTTATTTGTTTGACCCGACTTGACTCGAATCACAGATCCGAACATTTAACCCAACTAACCGAGACATACCGGTCGATTGTAAAAAAACATTTTTGAACCCGCAAGATTTCGCCCTCTTTCAATTTAATCAAGCTCTGTCACTGCAAATAACTTTTTTTTGAACGGCGAATGTCTCAATCTTTCATGTCATATTACCAAAGACTATACTGCCTTTTTTTTAAAAAATTAGTATTATAAGAAATCGATGAAGTTACATTTTCAAAGTTTTTACAACTTAAAGGAGTTTTTAAAATATACACCCCAAAAGATAGTGATATACATATAGATATATATAAGCTAAAGTTTTTTGCGTGAGAGGTTTTGTTTAATTGCTAATGGATCCAAAGTCTTTGCCCTAACAATAGAATACAATTCATGTTCGAAAGCGATGGCTCCTTTTTTATTGATAAGAGAAAAAGTTGATTGTAATTTTGAATTTCTTTCTTTCACATTTTTGTCTTTCTATAGATCATTTAGCAAGTCAAAGTGGGTGCACTAAAATGTACTATATATTATTGAGGTATTCATAACTAGTTATTATAACTTATAATGTATGTATAATGGTCTCCCACATACTACACGATCATATATGAAAACGAGGAATTATCGTCTTCTCTTTTTACAACATCTTACTTTTTCGCTCTCTTTTTGCAAAGTGTGGCCCTCTTTTTTATTTATTTATTTTCTTAAACAACTATTTTTTTTCTCATTTAAACACTCAATTTATTTAAAAAAAACACCTTTATATTACTTTGATACACTAGCTTAATTTTCTTTGCTTTTACAATTCTTTTTCTATTTTACTTGAATTTAAAAAAAAAAGGGATTTATTAAAAAATGAGTTACAAAAGGTGCTCAATTTTTTTTTCAGAAATGAACCTACCTCCACTGGAAGTAACGATTTAAAAGAGAGATAAAATTGGAATGTAAGGGTAAAGAGTGACATGTTCTGTTATAGAATAAAAAATTCATTTTTTTTCTTAAAATCTCCACTCCTAATGATTGTTTCAGAGAAGTGTACCAGAATTGTGGCAGATTGCTACTACCAGTGGCAATTTCAGCTCCTTTTGTACCCGTTTTTCAGCTGAAATCACCAATAGTAGTGAAGATAACATTGAAATCGACACTAGTAGTGACAATCTGGTACAATTCTAGTACACTTATCTGAAAATCGCCATTACGAGTGGAGATTTGGAGGAAAAAAATTATTTTTTTACTCTGACAAAATCTGCCACTCCTTATACCTACATTCCAATTTTATCTCTTCTTTAAATCATCAATATTAGTGGAGTTAGACTCATTTGTGGAAAAATAAATAAATTTGAGCACCCCTGTAATCCATTTTTTTTGCTAACAATCATATTTAAAAAATAAAAGAAAATCATATCTCTCTCATCTATTATCACATATATACATTTAGAAACTAAATGAATAGTGTTAATAATAAACAAATCAAGGAATTACCAATTATAACTTAGCTTCTAAGCCGCTTCAAAAGACCAAAACCTTTTCAAAAAATAATGTCAGAACTGCTTCAAAAAATATCTTACCATCAAATGGTGTCAAAAGAAACCATAAGCACTTCAAAAGATACTTACAAAACATACTCACTTGAATTAATTTAGAAATTTCACTTTAAATGCATAAACTTTTCACTCTTATTTTTAAATTATATTAGTTTGATTGCAATTATCTCACAGATATTTGTATAAATTTCAAACTCAAACTGTCAGAGAAATTTTGTACCCTATTCATAAGCTTATAATGTGCACGTATGTTATGAAATATTTGCATTGTTCACAAGAATTACAACACATACTTGCATTTTTAATACACGGAACCCTAAGTGTAAAAATGTTTGAGTGATTTTTGACTCAACTAGTAGTAACAAAGTCTTTATAACATCAACTCAATAATATTTAATTAAAAACTCGCTGATTCAAATTATTTGTTTCCTTTGTTTCTAGCATTAATTAAAACCTCATCAAATCACAAATGCCGTATAACATAAGTAATAAGATTTTTGTTAGCCAAGGGATTCTAGCCTAATGGTTACCCCTTTGACTTCCCTATGAGAGGTCTTGGGTTCGAATCCAGGCTGAGACATATTTACTGAAGCAATGTCAGGGGGTTTACCCAGTTGTGGGGTTCCTCCTGGGGTAGGCTCGGGCATACGCCACAGGGCGTCAAATCCGAGGGGACGGATGAAATCCCGTCTTGGGTGTCGTTGTACTTAGCCGTTCAATAAAAAAAAGATTTTTGTTATGAAAAATGAATATTTAATAAAATGCAAACATTTTTATAGATACTGAGATAAGTTATTATCTAACTTGATAATTATAAAAAACCAATACGTAGTCCAAATAAGTTCTCGTTACTTACACTGTTACACAAATCCATACAAGGAGTAGTTGAAAATGTCGTTTAAAATTGGTAACAATATTCAAAGGCCACTAAGATTAGTGGTTAATGTTGCTTTACCTAACAACATATCATTTCTACTTTTCGTACCTTAATCATTGTTTATTTTCAATACAAACCTGCATTTCGTTGACAAGTGTCTGTTTCGTCCAATCATAGGCATGTATATATATATATATATATATATATATATATATATATATATATATATATATATATATGTAACTCATGTCACCCACTATAAGCTTATAACTACTCAATAACTTGAAAATAGGATAAGCCTGTGTTATCAACTTATGTTATATTAGATCTATAAGTATTAAGAGAAAATGTTATAAAAACATAATTAATTTTTGATTTTGTTCTAATTAAATATTTAAAATTTTGTTTTGTTTCAGTTATGTAACTTAAATTTGATGTATGTTTTAATACTAGATGAAAAACCTGAATAACAAGCAATTTTGGTTCGTTTAGGCTTTATAAGTGAATTTTTACATGAATTTATGATTCATTTGAAGGTTTTAAACGTATTTTAGACCCATTTGGCGTTTTATGTTTTTTTTTCCTAATCAACTAAGTATTTTTACAATTTTATTTTTAAAATTTTTTTTTGCAATTTTAAAAAGATTTTGAGTTTTTTTTTTTTCAAAATCCATGTTATTTTCATGTCATCATACAATAAAAATAAAAAATGAAAAAAAATTATGGTTACAAGTTATATAGGTCACATATCCAAGATTGAAACATAAAAATAAACTTAAGTTATTCAATATGAACAACACAAAGTTTGAATGACTTAATTGAAACAAAATTAAACATTGGTTATGTTTCTACAAAATTAACCCAAGTATTAATAATAAACTTGTACAATTATATTTACATGTCGAAAGTGAAAGAGGGTTATACGATGCATATATGAGACCACTCATTATCAAATCAGTGATTGTCAGAAAGGTTATACGACATGTATGTATAGTTTTGGTGGTGTGTTAAAATAAAAAAAGAGGGGGTGCAAGAATAACATTATTCTCTCATTCAACCCTCAAAATTCTCACACATTCTATACGTCTCGTATATGTCTATAAGAGATGTATGGTACGCCAATCATTATTTGGCATAATTTCTCATTGGTATTGATTGGTCTTGCATACGTCTTGTATATATGTCTATACGAGACGTATACGAGCTAGACCAATCATTGTCAAAACAATGATGTCAGAGGAGATATACATCTCGCATATGAATATACAAGACATATAGTGTTGGTAAGATGTTAAATAAAAAAAGTTTGTAAATAACTATTACACTTATAAAATACTCTTTTATGAAAGGTTAAGAATGACTCTAGAATTGAGATCTGACGTCCTCAATTGACAAAGCGGCATAAGAGTTGGTGTTTATAACAAGTTTCTTTTAAATGTGATTCTTTTTTTTGGGGTGTGTGTCTGTGTGAGAGGATGGGCTCTGTTTTAATAATATATTGGTGGGTCACGCTAAATATATCCTCCATTCTGACTTGTTATACAATTATTCTCTCAAATATTAAATATAAATTTGTCAAAGTCAACCATTCAACATTATAACACAACCAAACTGCACCAAACATTATTTCCACCTTAAATTCTACTAAACATATCACCTTCTTACTTGTCATACCCCTCTCTACAAAATATAAAATATAAATTCATCAAAAATCAGATTTAATCGTATGAACCCTAATTTATCTTTGTTCAAATTCGATTGAACTGAGGCCTGATCATTGTTACAAACATAAGGCTTTAATTCCTCGAACAAAAACGAGTGTAATGGTGTATGAAACACCTATCTTAGCTAACTAATTCGTGTTCATTGCTTGATGAACCGAAGTCGAACCACTGAGCTCTTACAGGCATTTTTCTTGATTTGGTTAAGATTGTGAACAACTTTGATTTACGCAGAGAGTTTCACAGAAGTTAAAGGAATGCTTGGGTTCAATTAATTTTGAGTTTTATACTCGTTTTAATAGAGTTTGAGTTTTTGTTCGATTATGGTTATTTAGACTTATATTTCGTGTTAATTTGATTTTTAAACGACGAATTAATGATGATGATAATGATTCCGTGGCGTTTGTAGTTGTTTTAATTTTAAACACTTATTAATCTTTTTATTTAACAATTAAAAACATAAAGTTTACTTGTATATATTTAAAAAGATTAAAAAGCAAGTATGACAAGTATAAAAATTACAAAAGGAGGTATATATATATATATCAATAACCATAAGTTGATATTCATGCGTCATAACCTCCAAAATATTTTGCTGCCACTATACAGGAATATTTAGATATATAAATGTGGTCCAATATAATAATTTCTACATACAATTGTATTTTATTACTAAATAATCGCACAAAAGTTGTTTAGCTTCCTTGAATATTTGTTTTCTTTATCTCCTCTTTAACGTCTACGAACAAATCAAAAACAAACTAGATAATCACATATCGATTTTAAAAATCACGGACCGTCTAAAAAACTATAGCACTACTATGCTTAAATTAAATATATTAATTTTTTATTTAAAGGTATATATTTTTCAATAAATAATTTAGCGCTTAAAAGTTATTTAATTTAAAAAAATGGTTTAACTTGATTTAGAAAAGAGCTTTCTTGATGATAAAGATAAGAAAATTTTGGGGTCCTTCATCAAACTAATAAAAGGTTAAAATGGTTTAAATTTAAGGTGGTGTTTGTTTTTTTAGAGGCAAAATGTCTGCAGTCTGCGGACCACATCTGCAGGTAGATCTTTTTCAGATGTTTGTTTTCTGAAAACTTATAAGTTCTTCCCAACCCACGACTGCCCCAACCCACCGTCTGCCCCAACCCACACCCCCACCTCGTCGATCATCCTCTTCCCTACCGGCAGTGCAGGAGGCTAGCTGTGGAGGAGACGACCGGAAACCCCCACCCCCACCTCGTCGATCATCCTCTTCCCCAACCCTCGATCGAACGTACGATTGGAGGTGCGACGAACGAACCCTAGATCTAAAACCCTCGATCGAACGTACGATTGAAGGTGCGACGACCGGCGGTGGGGGAGCAGGCTGTGGAGGAGACTGGCGGTGGGGGAGCCCGATTGTGGCTGTCACCATCGTCTAACCACAATCACTGTCACCATCACGAGCTACCACCACCGCTGTCACCATCATCGTCGAACCACAAAGGGTTTTGGTGGATCGCCTATGGCCGCGAGCGGTGGAGGCGGTGGAAGCCGACGGAGATGGGAGGTGGGAGGCGTGGCTTTGGTGGTGGGAATTTGGTTCATCAGATGTGGATTGTGGAAGGAAGAAGAGGTTGGAAGACCTCAAGAAGAGGTTGGTCCACGTCTGCGCAAAGAAGAGGTCGCGCAGACGTTTTTTAATGAAATGTCTGTGAGAAAACAAACGGTCTGTGAACCTCTAACCTCTTCCCGCGTCTGTGTGGCGCAGACATAAGAGGTTAGAAGAGGTTTTAAAAAAAAAACAAACACCCTCTAAGTGAACTGCGTCTTGAGGGGCAAAAAAGGAAAACTACATTTGTTGATTTTTTGGTCAGGAAAACTACATTTACCTTAATTATATGTGTTTAATGTAGGTCCAAAAGTTTGTGTTACGCAATCTGTGATTTTATATTAATTGATATACCTTTACTCAGATGACACATGACAATTTATAGTGACTTCTTACACTTCTAACAGTTTTTCTCGTTATTATGTAAACCATATATATAGAAATTGTATTCAGTAAAACTCAATCTTAGTGACAAAGCTCTTATATTATATATGAGCTCTTCATTTGCAATCTTTAAAATAAATATGTGGTCCATATTAAGAAATATTAAAATTATTTTTTATTTAAAACTCAATTTATTATACAACTTTAATATGAATTATATATTTATTTTTAAGATTTTAAATTAAAAACCATATACATAATAATAGTTTTTTCTATATGCTTAAATTTTCACATAAATAAATCTCTCTCTCTCTATACATATACATGGGAATGTTTTCTTAAAAATTTTATTTTAACCAAGAAGAAAAATTGATTTTTAAAACTCAAAAACTGACCCAAAACAAATTTTGATTGATTTTATTTTTGCATCTTTGGAAACGGCTTGTCGAATTCTAAACTGAAAACCTTAACCATAGACAATAAATACTAAAACCAAAATTTTAAAAATAAACTTTAAACCTAAAGATAAACCCTAAAAGTTAAAACATAGACCGGAAGCTGATATTGTAGGTTTCGATAAGACGGTTTCCTGATTTTGTTTTGGATGGTTTCTGAAGTTTTAAATAACCTTTTTAGCCTTTTAGATAAATAAACTTTTTATTTAATTTTTCCCTACAAATATGAGCGGTCCATTTAGAAATCTTAAAAAAAACATGTATTACACATTAAAGTTGACTAAAAAATTAATGTTTAAATAAACAAATCAATTTTAATTTATTTAATGTGAATCACGTATTTACATGATTTCAAATATACGGCCCAAATAGGGCTTAAGTGAATATTTTCTTTTTAAGATCGGTTTTCGCTTGATATAAACACACACACACACATATATATATAGGGTAAGGTTCCATTGTTAACTCACTATTATTGCGTTAACTCGTATAATTCTGCCAAGATCAATCCAAATCTTTGTTTTCTTTTTAAAAAATAATTATTACACATAAATTAGACTTTCTTCTTTGATATGTATGTGTAAATTAATCACCGTTTAAGATTTAAAATCAGTGTAAGTTTTGGTTACATTAACATGATTTATAATTTTCGGTACAATGTAATTTAAAATTACACTGATTTTAAATTTTAAACGGAGATGAATTTACACATATATATAAATGAAGAAAGTATAATTTATGTGTAATAACTATTTTTAAAAAAAGAAAACAAATATTTGGATTAATCTTGACGAAGTTATACGGGTTACACTAATAAGAGTGAGTTAACAATTGAACACACACTAAAAGTTATTAATTTGTCTCGTGTCTACCTGTAAGCTGACATCTAACAAATACGTGGTTGTTATTTCCCTATTTAGGGATTTGATTTTTATCCGCTTATGTATTTTATTTATTTATTAATTAATTTATTTTTTTTGCAAGAATATCGTAATCCATGAAAATTTCAAAATTTCAACCAGCCAGCAATTCGAAGAGGAAAAAAAAAAGTCAACGGTGCTTGTTTAATTAATTTGAATATTTTATCAAAACTTGGTGATTTTTAAAGTATTATAAGGACATCACACTCCTATTTTATTAACGGGCAAATTTTGTTATATTGAATTGTTTAAGAATGGCCTTTGTGTCATAGACAACGACAATTAAAATTACTGTATCTTCAATAGATTTTAAGCTACGAATTGAAACAGTTCAGATCATTTTGATAATAAGAAGTTTGATCTGTTTTACCGAGAAGGTCTTGGCCGATGTGATGCGTACAGTTAATCTCTCTGAGCAATTTAGCATTTTTTTTTAATTTTCATTAAAAAATTAATGGTTCCGGAAATAGATACCAAAGACTGTTTTTATGTTATTTTTGGGCTTCTATTTTATTGTTCATCAATATAAACTTGTGATATAAAAAATTGGAAATCTATTGCAAAGGCTCAAGGTTCAAATTCTTAAAAATACCATCTAATTTTCTCTTAGACGTGTAATTTATTTCTCCTATATTGGTCGTAAGACCAGTTAGTGAAGGATGCCTAGTGGTGCGCACATACACCTAAATAAACTAGAATCATGTGACTTGAAATAATAAACAAAAAAAAATCATTTTATTTCTTGAGAAAGAGAATAATAAACAAAAAAAATCATTTGATTATATAAAATACTATAAAAACAATAAAAAATAAATCTTAAATTCATCATCTCCCATAAAATGTAGCCAAAAAGAATCTTCAATTATCTTCAAAAGAGGGTAATTATGTGCTTTTTCTCATTTATTAAATCCACTTAAGATATACCGTAAGGCTCTCAACATTTTAGATTTTTCATAGTTGTATTTACACATCATACATAGTCCATAAACTAAAAGTGTATATATATTAACAAATGCATCAAAGAATATAAATTAATTATAATCATATCAGATTTAATCAGATTTAAATTTGTCCATAATATATATATATATATGTGTGTGTGTGTGTGTTCATCCTAACTATTTGCACAAGAATGTCAACCCTTGATGGATGTTGGGATAGTATCTAACATTTGCCAAGTTGGTATATTGTATAACAAATATATCAAACTAATATGCGTACAAAGCAAGGGATGCTAAGTGGATGTTTGTTTGGGCCTAAATAGGTTTTAATTCAGATTCACACCGTTTGTTTCGTGAAAAAAAACACATCTGAATGAAAACAAATGTCTGAATGGAACCAAATGTCTGAATAGAGGTCTGAACAATTCAGACTTGGGCATGGTCTGAGACATTCAGACGTGAAGGGAAGAAGTGTTGGGCCTGGGACGGGGATCAACCGAGCGGCTGAAATCGACGAAATCATGGTGACATCACCCTATTCACGGCGACCGACACTCGAAATCAACAGGGGCTGGGGCTTTGACGGCGAATCGACGAGGGCGGGGCTCGAAACCGATACTCAATGCTTCGATGGTTCAGACGACGACTGCATTGCCACTCGACGACCATTGGTTCAGAACCTACGTTCATCACCTGCTTGACCAATGCTTGATGGTTTGATGGCTCAGAGGATCGATACTCATTCGATGGCTCAGACGACCGATGCACGATGGTTCGATGGCGGCGCCCGTCGGGGGTAGCTAGAGATTTGAACCAAACAAGAGGGTATTTTTTTTATCTTCATTTAGATGTGGAGCCAAACAGTATTAACCGGTTCAACACTTAATAAGTCAGACCCTCTTAACTATTCAGACATCTTAACATATAACACTTAATGGTTCAGACGTTACTAAACGGTCTGTATGTGAGTTATGCTTTTGTTCTTTAAATAGTTCATAATAAAAAATATTTTCATACTTAAAAACTTTCATTTCTACTTTGAAAAATTATAATCTTGATTTCTTTCTTTCTTAATAATGGTTCAATATCTACAAATAATTGTTTATTTAGTCTTTTCATTTACTTTTCATTTATTTGCTATAACTTTTCTTTAATATTTTTTTATTTTTACTTTCATTTTTTTTCCTTCTTGTGCTCTTCAGCATTGATCACCCTCTCGGGTCCTAAATATCTGGTTATAGAATCACCTTGAGAAAATAAATAAATAAATAACATCTTGCATCATTTTTTGTTTACAGAAAAAAAAAATACAATTTATATAAAAAAGGACCACAATATATACAATTTTATGATAAAATAAATATGTATATTTACTTAACAATTCACATTTTAGAGCATTCTATATTTACACATTTAAGATATGGATGATTTGTTATATTTTATAAGGCAAGACTGTATAGTATCAACTATCAACTATAGGCATCACATGACTAAAAGTCTAAAACCCATACATCCTATAATATTAAAGTTTTTTTCCCCGTTAATACACTTTTTTATTTTTTTGCTTTTTCTTAACACAAATGAACAAACTATTATTATTAATTGTATGGGTGTGTATATAAATATAAATATAAATATAAAAAATATATGTTACAATAATAATTAATTCACAAATAGAAAAAATTGTAGGGTTAATAAATACATTGCAAAAGGAGGATCTCCAACATTAATATAACTTATAACAAGCTCACTTCGTCATTTTATAAATTCTTTTTACATTTTTTTAATAGAAGAGATTTTAGTAAAATATGTCACTGTCTTCTAATTATAACAAAACATGAAGTTAAACATAATGTTAACGAATATTTCATATTCATAATAATCTACAAAAATAAAAATGAAATACGTAATAAATATTCAAAGCTCTTCTGATTTTTCTTTTTTTAGTTTTTCTCGCTTGAGTCGCTTCAATATGATATGGAAATTTTGATCTTGAATGCAAAGCTATCCATGGGTTTAACAAACTTGCGTTTGAACCAATCAGATTTTGGTCTTGATAAAATTTGATTACATTATCGTTTTTATATCTATGTCACTTTGAACATGAAACAACACCATGTTTATCGCTTTTAGATATTTTGACAATTTTCTATTAAACAAATATAACAAATTACCTATTCAATAATAAAGATATGTGTAATAGACTAACAAACTATATTTTTAAGTTTTTAACTTAAATATTCCAACAACTACATCGATTTCTACAAGATTTACCGTTAAAAAATATTCTATATATATTACCAGTTAAGAGGTACAGTAATTATGGAACCGCTACTTAAATCTCAAAAAATAAATAAAAAATCGGTGGAGCTATGTTTTGAAACAAGGTATCAAATGTATCAGTTTTAAGTCTTAAATCTTAATCATTCCAGCAACCTAATGTCCGATGATTTATTTATGAAAAAACTTATATTTATTGTAAATGTAAATATTCTGTCAAAGTAATTTCTTAATGATTAACCGATATTTTTAAACTTAATGTTATTCTTTAACTAAAATAAATTAACTTTGCAGTAGTGCCTCTTCAGCACCATCTTTCATCATCTCATTTTTCCGACAAACTTGCGTGGGCAAGATTTTCAGGTGAACCGACCCTTAAATTAAATGATCGGATTGCCATCTAAAATCTGAATTATTAAATTCAAGTTGTGAAATCGAAGAGGAAATTAGAGCAAGAAATGGTTGTTCGATTTTCGATATTTCTAATTTTCAATTATTATTCTTGTAATTAAGAAATCCATATCTTTTTCAATCAACAAAAAGGTTTAATACAGTTTGTCGTTAAGCGTAACAAACAACCACTAGGATCTAGGCAGCTACGACCTTGTTAAAATTTTTAGGGCTGGCAGAATGGGTACATGTTAAGATACGATTAGACATTTTTAGCAAAAATATTACTATTTGATTTTTTACTTTTTTAAAAATAATAAAAATTAAGAGGTTAGACTTTATCATTTTTCTTTTTTGTTACATAAAATATTGAACTGTCATGCTTAAATCACCAAACCAAGTGTTAAACAAGTCATTTTCATATTTATATTTGCATTAATCGCGTCGTCTGAAACCTGTTAAGGCTCATTTTGCCAGCCTTAAAAATTTTCATATAGTAAAACCAAGTATATATACCATATTAAAAATTTAAATTCCTAAATGTAAATTTCATTGATATCAAACGAAATTAGGATTGAAGTTTTAGCTACATGAACGTGAATAAAGTTATTACTTAATGAGCATAATTTTAACAATATTTATCAAACTACTTTCTTTTTATAAATTTTTATCATACTGTACCTACCATAGTTAGTACTTAGTACCAGCAAATCTGGCCTGTATTTTTTGTGGGCCTGATAAGGCAGGGCCCAAGTATCCATAGTGTCTTTTTACGGTCCAATTTGCATTGGACACAGTTCTGGAGTGTTTCTTCGACCCACAAAATCACAACTGACAAACCACAGTGTTTGAATTTTCTCTTACTTCAAGATTCTCCATTTTTTTTTAATAAACGAATTTCCCAAATAGTTATTCACATTATCTCCGTCGCCAAACTTCATTTATATATACATAGCACGACACTTTTTTTTAAGTAAACTCTTTACTACTTTATTTACACCTATAAAATTCAAACTTAAAACACAAGTGCAGGTGCTACAAGCTACAATAATAACTTGAATTTTAAGGAAAAAAAAATATTATGTAGGAATATTAATAGTTTTGACATATACGAGATTAGATGCAATACCATGGAGTAGTTTCTAGTATAAACTGAATAATCAAGAAATAAAGTGAATAATTAGTCACAAATACTAGCTTACACACTAATAATTACTTGCTCGCTACTTTACTTTAAAATGTCATTTCAAACTAAATACTGGTTTTTATTTGAATTTTAGCTTTAGATAATATAACTTGGCTTGAAATAAAATAACAAAAGTGAAAACAATAATCAATTATCAATCTCTAAGGGGTGTTTGTTTGGATATGAATAAGTCTGAATGGATCTGAATTCAGACTGTTTGTTTCGCGAAAAAAATCACATCTGAATCTGAACCAACGTCTGAACCAACCTCTGAATGATTCAGACATTAGGTGGAGTCTGAATGAGAAGTGTGTGACCAAAGGAGGTCTGTGGTCACCACCGAAGTCGACCGAAGGAGACATCGGTCACCAGCCACCACCGCTCCACCACCTTCGCTCCACCACCGTCGCGCCACCACCGCCTCTCCACCACCAGCGGCGGCGCCGGGAACCCTCCAGCCGTGTACCTCGACGAAGATGTTTGGTTCGAACATCGACGAAGATGTTTGGTTCGAACATCGACGAAGATGTTTGGTTCGAACATCGACGACGACTCCGTCGTACATTCAATCTGTGGTGCCGGTGTACTTGTCTGATGATCTCTTCATTTTTCAAGATATCTAGATTTGGTTTTATATTCTTTTCTCTCGAGTCTTCTACAGAGTTGATTTTAGGGTTTTTGTTTTTTTGAATCCATGATCTGTGTGGTTTCTCTCGGTGTACTTATCTGATGGTCTGTGTTTTTTTGTAACAAAAAAAAAAGTTTTTTTATTTTATTTTCATTCAGACGTGCAACCAAACAATCTTAACTGGTTCAGCACTTAATGGTTCAGACCCTCTTAACCATTCAGACGTCTTAACCATTCAGCACTTAATCATTCAGACTCAACCAAACGGTCCCTAAGACTATGTTATCGAGACTTGAGAGATGTCTTTTTGTTGTGATTTGCTTAGCCCAACAGCATCAAATGATTACTTGGGTCTTAATTGTTGGAGCCCAGTAATCATGAGTCAATACTAAACAAGGCCCAACCTTTCTTTGATCAAGATAGTAAGACCATGCCTTGATTGCCTTCCTTTCAAGTTTCACATTTTCTCCTTTCCACGTTGCCATTAATTTCAAAATAGCTCTATTCTCCCATCTTCGTGTTTCAAGAACGGGTGAAGAATGAATGTCAAAGCACTAACTCGGATAGTCGGATGCCCGTATAGTGATCTTCGAGGACCTGCCTGAACCGACACTTTTGGTCGAGTAGTTTCTTTGTGGCTGTGATGGTGCATGGTTTACTATGCTGGCTGACTGGCTGTTGTTTGTTGAAAACAGAACATCAAACATACAGACGTAAATAATTGTAAAATTGAACCGTCGTACAATCTGTTAAATGAGAGTCTCCTTGTGAGTTGTGACCCAGCCACAAAGCCCCATGTAACTGACCCGAAGCCACAACTTATAAACAACACGACCAAAAACGGTTGAAGAATTCCATGGGCTTTTTTTGTTAATAACTTCAAGAATAGGTTACGCGCGTTACACATTTATTTATACAAATTTTCTAACCTGTTAAAGGGGTTATGAAACGGTTAAATGTTTAAGTTTTTGTGTCGGGTTGAAACCTGACACAAAAACTTAAACATTTAAAAGATAAACTTACAAACAAATCATCGTATTCATTGACGGAGCTTGAAAAAAAACTCGGAGTGGCCGAAGGATTTTTAGAAAGAAAACGAAAGGTACTTAAGGATTTTCCGACGAAATACTAATAAATCGACCCTTTTGACCCTTCTAATACATAAAATGACAAGAAAACCATAAAACATAAGGATAAATACATATAACACAATAACTTGAAATTTGTTTTTTCTAAAGTAATTAGTTTTGAAAAACAATTTGATGAAGTAATACAATTTTGCACTTCTAATATGTAAACATAAAAGGTAAATAACAACAATTTTTTTAATTTATAAAAAACAATAACAAAAAAACACGAAATTAGCTAAAACGTAAAACACAATGAATACATATTACATGATAACATGAATGTAAAATACAATATTGAATATATATGACACAATAACCTAAACGTAAAACACAGCGACTAAAAATGCAATTTAAAAAAAAAACTAACATAATATGTATTTTCCAAAATTATAAGTTCTGAAAAACTTCATAGTAAGAATGTAAAATTATACGATAGTGTACTTTTAACATTTAAAACATAAAATTAAATAACAACAATTTATTTAATGAATAAAAACAATAAAAAATTACATAAAATGAGTTAAAATATAAAACATAATAATAAAGACATATTACACAATGACAAAACATATTACAAAATGACTAAAATACTT
Source organism: Mikania micrantha (assembly GCA_009363875.1). NCBI lineage: Eukaryota > Viridiplantae > Streptophyta > Magnoliopsida > Asterales > Asteraceae > Mikania > Mikania micrantha. The sequence goes on from CM018680.1 coordinate 108,977,394, forward strand.
TTTTTTTTAAATTAAAGAATCATCACATATCAACTCCACATTGCTTCTCACAATTCTCATAAATTTAATCCATACATATATACACATATATAAACGTAATTTATATGTATGAATTTTTTATTTTGGACATGAGATGTGAGTGAAAATAAAACAAGTGGAATCACATGGGCAACCAACCATGAATTTGAATCTGCAATTAAATTTATTCTCATGTGCGCATAGGCACCCTACCCACTACTTCACATGTTATCTTCCAATTCTCTATTATTCAGCAACAATAATTTCTTTTCAACCGCTTCTTCTTGTGGTAATGTTTTTGGGTTGCTGCACGACCGGCTCAACCTTATTAGATTTAGATTTTTTTTAAATGTTGATAAAAGCAATAATTCAATCACAAGAGAGACTGAAAAAAAAATTGGTTTTGACTATGTTAATAATGACGATTTTGAGAATATTGTAATAGAGAACTGAGAATATAAAGGTGTCAGTATTTTAAAATTAAAAATGCCTCAAGAGAATATAGAGAATACTTCTTTTAATAAAGTTCAATCATTCCAAACAAAAAATATAAAAAGATGAACAAAAAAACGATGGGCTAGTTGAATCTCTAACAACCCCCCACCCCCATCAAAAAAGAAAAAACTCATCCCAACTCAAATACACGTCTAAATGGCTCCCCGTACTTCTAAAACCTTTAGCATTAAGTATTTCTTTCTTGACCTAACAAGCACACGATTCACCCACTACTAGCTTTTATATTACACAAAACCGGTGAACTAGCTCAACTGGCCGGTTCTCTTGAGAGCAGTTTACATGTGGTTTTTGGGCCAGTCGACCCCCGATTCTCGGTCAAGACAGCCGGTCCGGTTCTTACAACACTACTTAATATCTAACGTTCCAAATAACCTTTATCTACTTAATATCTTACAACACGATTCATGGGTAGGATCGTCGCCGTTCAAAAAAAACTTATTGTTGGAAAATACGTGAAGCTTGATTAAAAAATTATAAGATAGCATTAAATAAATAAATTACTGAGCCACTACAGAGACGAGACATCATTCTTCACAAGTAGCCAGTAAGCGTTGGGTCATATGTGTTTTGGTGAAACGGAAATGAATTAGAAGTTAAAATTTTGTTTTGGTGGATAAGTTGGTGTAAGGGACCCACAGAAACGGGGTTGGTGAGGGGTCCACATCTCCAAGAGTTGGTGGTTTCTCGCTGTACAACGCGCATCCCTTCTCACCTATAAATTCACCCCCCTACTCCTAACCAAATCGTCTCTCTCTAACTCATCATCCTCCGCATCAATTTCTGGATCTGAAGATCTTCATACCTTTCTTCTCCACCCGAATCAAGGTACCAACAATTTCAATCACTTGTATCTTCTTATACTTTATTCTGCTCGCATTTCTCGATTTAACTCGCAGATCTGTTTGCTTTATGCTCTTTTTTTTTTCTTAGATCTACTTATGCGATTCGATCTGTTGTCTTGAAGCTTTAAATACATGTTGATTAGTCAGTTATGAGTGTTTTGGCATTGATTTAAAGATATTATGTACTCTTGCTTAGGAAACACGTCAAACTTGACTGCTAGATGACAGATCTTGTCGTTAATGTCTATCTTGTTCATGATCCTTGTAAGTTAAAGTCAAATTTGTCTTAAAATTACGATGGCAACTTTTACTACGCCAGATCTGTGTGGTGTTTTGGTATTGATTGACGTTAAAGTCAGCCTTAAGATTTAATTTACAGTTGGATATTTGTAGTCAATGTTTTTCGTATGTGAACTTGAATATGCATTAAATCGCAAATTTGTTGCTTAGCAGATTATGTGGTTTTAGTTTCAACGTTTTCTTCACATTATGTTTGTTACACCTGAGAATTGTTGTTCTTTCTAGTTCTTTAACCATTAGTGAACAGGTCCAACAGGACAAGTTTTTTATGTAGTTAATGATCAGCCTATGAACGGTCTTGCTTTGATGTAGTTTTGATCATGTGATATGGGTAAAAGCTAAAGATATTCCTTATCAGGAATATGTGGAACAAAATCCCCATTAGATTTGTGAATTTGATTCTCATTTCTGTTGGAGCTAAAGTTTTAGATTCCATCATGTAAAATTGTCATTCACACTTGTAGTATGTTCAGTTTCTATTACTAAATCAAGAAAACAATATAGTTGTGATTATTTGAAACATACAAAAGAAATACGGAAATCTTCTAGCTGTGTGATTTTTAGCCAAATGTGGCGAAACCAATGTTTTTGGGAATTTTTGTAACTTTCTTTTTTGTTGTATTATTGTTGGTGTGGCTCATTAGTTGTATAGACAGAGTTTTCTTACCCTTTTCTTTTGTTAGTGATTTAATAGAGTAAAATACTTAAATCTATCTCTTGTTATTCCAGTTAAGAGATGGAGACCTTCCTATTCACATCTGAGTCTGTCAATGAAGGACACCCAGACAAGCTCTGTGACCAAGTCTCAGACGCCATCCTTGATGCTTGCCTAGAACAAGATCCTGACAGCAAGGTTGCATGTGAGACCTGCACCAAGACTAACATGGTCATGGTATTTGGTGAGATCACCACCAAGGCTACCGTAGACTATGAGAAGATAGTCCGTGACACTTGCAGAGAAATTGGTTTTACATCTGCTGATGTTGGTCTTGATGCTGACAACTGCAAGGTCTTGGTCAACATCGAGCAACAGAGCCCTGACATTGCCCAAGGTGTTCATGGACATCTCACCAAGAAGCCAGAGGAAATTGGTGCTGGTGATCAAGGTCACATGTTTGGTTATGCTACTGACGAAACACCAGAGCTTATGCCTCTTACCCATGTCCTTGCAACTAAGCTTGGTGCCAAGCTCACTGAAGTGAGAAAGAACGGAACTTGTGCATGGCTCAGGCCTGATGGCAAGACCCAAGTGACTGTTGAGTACCGTAATGACAATGGTGCCATGGTCCCTATTAGGGTTCACACTGTTCTCATTTCCACTCAACATGATGAAACTGTGACTAATGACGAAATTGCTGCTGATCTTAAGGAGCACGTGATCAAGCCTGTGATCCCATCTCAGTACCTTGACGAGAACACCATCTTCCACCTGAACCCTTCAGGCCGGTTTGTGATCGGTGGTCCACACGGTGATGCAGGTCTCACTGGCAGGAAGATTATCATTGACACCTATGGTGGATGGGGAGCTCACGGTGGAGGTGCTTTCTCTGGCAAAGATCCTACCAAAGTGGACAGGAGCGGTGCTTACATAGTTAGGCAAGCAGCCAAGAGTATCGTGGCATCAGGACTTGCACGCAGGTGCATCGTTCAGGTTTCGTATGCTATTGGTGTGGCTGAGCCACTTTCTGTTTTTGTGGACACATACAAGACTGGAACTATCCCAGATAAGGACATCCTTGCCCTTATTAAGGAGAACTTTGACTTTAGGCCAGGGATGATGGCTATCAATCTTGACCTCAAGAGAGGTGGCAACTTCAGGTACCAGAAGACCGCTGCTTATGGTCATTTTGGTCGTGATGATCCAGACTTCACCTGGGAGACTGTCAAGGATCTGAAGCCGAAAGCTTGAATGTAACCGTTTCATGAGAATGATTTTTTATGCCCTTAAACTGGTCCATGGAGAATAAATAAGCTTTCACTCTAAAGCCAAATGGGGGACAACATTTGAGAAACATATGTAGGAACTTTTGATTTGGTAAAATGTGGTGTTTGTTTGTGTCTTTCTTTTAATTTCTTGCTGGGAAACATTTAGAATTTGTATTTGTTTCAGTATTTTGATGGAGAGATGCCTATATGTTATATGTACTCTGCAAAAATTTTATCCACTCGAGTTTTTGAATTATTCACTTGCTATCAATTTGGCACAAGCGCATGTTATTGTTTATTTAATGCTAGAAATACTTACTTTTACATAATGCTTGCTACACATTGCAGAATATATATTTAATATCCAAAAAACTTGCTTTTAACAAATTAAGGCAATAATAAGTTAAATTATCAATCAAGCGCTAATAAATAGGATGACACAATCAAACACAAAGTATGTTGGTATGCTTGGTTTATTTTCAACAATGACTCAAGATTGTTTCATGTTCCAATATTTTGGGTAATTGTTGATGTTGATTATATAGATGGTTATATAAGTTTTACAATAATTCAATTTTTAAGGTTACCCCAAAAATACACATTAAGCACTTCCTTGGATACATTATCCAACCTTTTTGTAGTCAACAAGTTACTAGTTTTGCTGAAGTATATTCAGCTCTGCATAAAGAGTTAAAGACCAACATCACATTTTATAAGAAACCGAATACCATTTTTGTCTCATTCGATTAATTATTAAAAGTATTTGCATCTGGCATCCAGCCACTAATCATCATATTCGAAAGCAAGTGATTACCTGTAACTAGCTTTTTTTCATATTTTTACGAGGTCCGTGATTTTAATGCTTGGTACGTGATTATGCAGTTGGTCCTTTGATCATACATGTTAAATAACGGTCCGTGGTTTTCATATAACATGGTACGTAATTATTGGTACGTAATTATGCAGTTGATCATTGATTATATGTATTAAATTACGGTTTGTAATTTTATATGGATGATAATGCCCCTATATGTGTGTGTATGGGCATTCATTTTATGAATATAGAGTTTTTTTTTTCTTTTTCTTTTTCTTTTCTTTTCTTGGATTTAAAATATTTCTAAGTTCACCTACAAACACCCTTTATTTACACAACACTGCATTATACCACTTAACAATTTCACATATTGTATATTGATCATTCATTTCGTGATTTCACCTATTGCATATTGAATATATTCTTCACCTAGCAAATTTCATATTGTCCATGTTAAACATTCACCCTTAATGTGTTTTGTTAATCTCAATACCCACCATGTTCAGACTTGCATATCTTTAATCACCATAAAAAGACTACAAATCAGTGTCGTGACTTAGGAATAACTTTTGTGATTTACATCATAAAAAAGAATATCATCATCAACCATCATATATTACTTTTATCATGTCAATTTAACTACTATTAGCATTCATGTATTATCTAATCACTTTGAATTACACCACATAATCACTCTAAGATATTCGTACGATTTAACCACTTTAGCATCATAAGATATTCGTTTTCATATCACCTCGCACCTAATACATTTAACATTTTCCTATAACGTTTTTCAAAATGCAAAATTGCATTTATGCTACCATGATGTGCGTTAAATAAAATTCCATTTTACATAAAAAAAAAAATATCTTACTAATTCATCATCAAGAACTCTAATTTTGTGTTTTTAAATAAACATCATTGTTGATGCAAGAAAAGTTTTATAAATCATTAACAAGACATGATCCATAATCATAGAATTTCAATCAAATCTTAGTTTCTCGCATGCCCTAATCCGAAACCCTCCTTTCAATAATCATGCTTGACCGACCTATAATGATCAAACTGTAGCTCAATTTTCGTCCCACCCTACTTTTTTTTTTTCTTTTTCTCGCGGTTGGGGACTTGGGGTGACAATCCTAATTTCATAATATTCGTGAATGTCACCAGGTCTCTCCTCCCTTTACGTATTTTGTTTCTTTCTTTTTCCCCTTCTAATTCTACTTTTTATTAGAAATTTATAATACTCCATCTCAACTTCCTATAATTATAAAATAGGAAGAGTTCCTAAGAAAACCTTTATTTTAATACAAAAAACCAAGAAAACTAACCATAATCGTCACCAATTAATTTTTTATACCTTTATATTATAAGGTAAAAAAAAATGTATTTCGTATAATTACATATATGTAACTTTATAAGTTACATGCAACAAGTTACATATGCGTAACTTCATAATATACATATATTTATTAAAAAATTATTTTCTAATAACATATTTGATCTTATAATAAAAAATTATGAAAAGAAAATTTAAAAATTTATTTGTTAGTATGCTTCTCTTTGGCTTCTAGTTTTCTTATAAATCTTCCTCGTATAAAATAACCCATAAATATTATTACTTTATTTAATTAAATTTACAAATAATTTGGGATACTAAAAGAGAGAGAGGGTGGACCGCCACAAATCAAGGGTTTGGAGCATAAAATCAGGTGTTTTGAGAAACAAATCTGAGCAAGCAAGTGATGTCGATGGGTTTTTGGATTTGAACATGTACAATATCACGCTTGATAAAAATGTGGGCACAAGACATGCAATGATAGCAGCATTTCTAATTGAAGTTAACCATAACAACAGTCGAAACCGAAGGCAAATGCAATGCCCTCCACTAACCAATTGCCCTTCAATGATGACAATAGATTTGATGTCTATACATACATCCTGAAAACAAAAGTTTTCACCCTCAATTTTCCCTCCATTTTCATGGAATTTCTAACTCCTTTATCATCTAATCATCTGAACTCAACTCAACATGTGTATATATATATATAGAAATTGAATCCTATGAAAACCCAATCTTAAAGAGAAAACCCTTAAACCCTATGTGAGCCATATATATATATATATATATATATATATATATATATATATATATATATATATATATTTAAAAAAAAAAAGGAGTCTTCCTGGATCATTTCATCATCTTTACACATGAACTAAAGTGCAATCATGAAGCAGATTATGATGAGAAATGAACCCTCAAACCGATAATTTTTTGACACCAGATAACTTTTTAGAAAGTGCTTCCATGGCTGCTTCTACTGCCTCTTGATCCTGCAAAAAATTTCAGAAAGCACTTTGAGATAATTCTAATAGATTTTTTTTTCAATACCAAACAACATATTACCTTCCCTTGGAGGGTTATAATGAGAGGCCCGGCTCTAGATCTACGATAACACCCTTAATTTTTTACAAGAAGATCAAGAAAAAAGTTAGAAAGCCTATAAAACAAAGGAATTTTCATATATATCCCCCCTAATAATAACCTTTATTAAATATTTACCCAAACCATATAATCAAAATGTAATTGACTAGTTTATTCAGAAGGGTAAATATTTTTTAAAAAGAGGAAATATGTAACTAACTTTTTTACTTGTGTATATATGTAATAAATAGGACAAATATGTAAATACCCCATAAATAAAAGTCAAACATCATAACTTGATTAAATTGTTTTCGTACCAATGTAGATATCAGGAAATTCAATAGAAATCTTGGATAGAGGCTGTGCAACTTCTAACTGTAGTGCAATTGAAACATAAAAAGAGTGGTGATCAGATAACAATCCAATATCAAAAGCATGGTTTTGACTCTTTAGGTCAAACAAACATAGTTGCTTTTGCTGTCTACAAGTATGAATTATAAGTTCTGCTCAGAAGAGTACCAATAAAATAATGGGTAAGATAGGTATTACAGCTTCTTGGACAGCTCAAAGAAGATGGTGAATCAAATAAACGTTAGATGAACAAATACATACATCTGAGAGTGAGGTTGACAAATGCTTTGATAAAAATGGCCCCGTTGATGCTAGCAGATTAGCAGACCTTAAATCCATCAAAGCATCCCATTGTTGGTTTAACTCATCAACATTTGTCGCAGTGAGCACAATCACATTATGACACTTGATCTACAAAAAGACAATTAACAAAAGTGAGAATTATAGGAACCACTCATCAGTACAACTAAAGCTACATAAAATGTAGTACATTAATGTTTATTTTATTTTGTACTGCAATAAATAAAATGACACATAGACGTGGAAACGAATGTCAAACTTCAAACACATACCAGTGGAACAGGAAGCTTTTCGTGTTCTAGTAGTTCTGTAATGCCTTCAGGTAGCTGGGCCATCTGAAAATTGATATATATACATATTTTAGATCAAGAATGCGTCTTTCTATTTTTTTTATTTTTATTTTCAGATTTCTAGATAAGCAGGGTTATTTTGGTTAAAAGATTCTGTAGTGTTACCAAGTCTGGCATTCAGTTACCTCATTGCGGTTGCCGGTGCATTTATCACCAAACAGATGGCTAAGATATTCTTCGTATTCTTCATCCGGAGCCTGTAATCAAACATAGCTATGAACATATATTGATAAATTTAGGGATGCAAAGCACAAGCAAAACCTTAATTCCCTCATGATTTATGATATTTACAGAATGAACAAAGGAAAACATTCCAGAAAAACGTAAAACTTACCAAACGCACACCAAATGCTTTGGCAACTCCCCCAACAGTAACATCTGAATGTAATGGTCCAACCCCTCCATATATGAACACCTATATTGGCCATTGCCAAGTGGATAAGATAAAAAAAGGTCATCGCCTTGCACCATATTTCCTTGCTAAATGTGACCAAACAGACTACTTTCTTTTCAGGTGACCAAACGAACAGGTTATATTTTTTATGGGTCAAATGGTCTCATTTGGGTTAGATTCACCTGGTCCACCTGGAACACTTTTTGTCTGTAAATAATTGGTTTCTCTGATGTAATTACCAAAATTATATAATTTCAAATAACAATCTAATATTTTGAGTAAATTAATTAAGGAGGTTTAATGCTTATAAATTCACTTCGGAACGACCTTAACCCACTTCCTACTTAGCTAAATAAGTAATATATTGAAAACAGAGACGTCTTGAAATCACAATTTAAGATGGCAAACCAGATCATTCGTGGACTTCCGCCTCTCGACCTCTTCAGAAACAGAATCTATCTGTAAGGAATAACAAAATGACAAATGCAGGGTCAATTAACTTATTGCTTTATTAGTTTGTATATGTCATGTGCATTGATTAGTTAACAAGAATGAGTTTACTTTTTATTAGACCATGCTTTTGTGTAGTTAACACATGCATGTTATTATGTAGTTTTATGATATTGAACATTTGAACTATTTGATCTACATTAAATATTTTCAAATTTGCTACAACACACTGTTGAAACATCAACGGAAAAAATGGATGCTTTTTTACTCAACAGGGTCATTAATTACACATGTCAGAAGCGAAAACCAAGACCTAACATTAGCATCCAAGACTTTCACTTAAGTCAAACCACACAACAAGATGAATCAAGCATTTTGAATTTTCTTGAACTGCATCAAATCATATTATCAAATATGTGCATTGGTTAATGGTTCTCTAAACTAAAAAAGGAACAATTGACTCAAAAAAATGGTATGAGACAAGTTTAATGCTTCCACATATTGTTGGTAGTCAAATATTTTGTTTCCATAAATTACTTACCTCACTCCGTACAGTAGCCATTTGTGAGACCAACCATCCAATTGAATGAAGCTTTCTACACAATGAAGGTCCCAATTGATCCTCAATGATTCCAGAGCTGAGCTATGCAATATCACTTTGTTAAATTATTAAATGATGTATAAAGCTGACTAAAAGTCAAATCACTGTCTTTTAAACAAGTTATTTACACCTAGAACAAAGAACTTACAGAATTTCATCACCCACAGCCACAATGGAGGCTGTGTGGATGCTTCCCTGATTAGGTTCCATACATTTCAAGCCGTTTCTGGTGGCAGGTACACAGGTGGCAACCGGAGGTAACTTTCTGGCTCTACCTGCTCTCTCCAATCTTCCATCAGAAAGCATATATGCAGGTCTGAACGTTTTGTTTTCAACTGCAGAATCTTTAATACATAATAATGCATTTGGAACTGTGTCATTAATGCTTCCAATTGATGTGTAACTGTAAACATGGAAAAAGGTTATTATGATGGCAAAACTGGCCAATACATACGAATACGGGTACCACAAGTTATCACTAAGTACTCCCTCAATAAAAAAACAAAGAAAAAACAAAAAATGCAGCTTTTGGTTTATTCATTGAGCGCTTTTGACTTATAAATTCCTGATGAAGAAAAGGAAGAAAATGTGAGTCAGAATTATAATTACCCTTGATCATAAAGACCACAGTACTGAACCTTGCATGTCAAAAGAAAAGCCCAGACATCCCTGTTGAAGTTTATGGAAATAAGAGCATTTATACAAGAAAAAGAAAATTATTAATAACAAAAATTAGACCATTTCCATGTATATTTCTTCGTTCAAAAGCGACCATATGAGCACACCTGTATGACCAATCCAAGATTGGATTCACTCTCATGAACGGTGGCCATCCAGGGGAGCTTGGAGAGAATTGTTCTTGACCAACCTGTCAAAAAGTGATGCTTTTTACTACTCTTTTGTTAATAGGCAAAGAAAAAAACATGGTGATTGACAATTAGTCTCAGTGTGGATTCTTAAAGCTAACAGTGATTTGCTTACAGCAGTGGGGTCACCAATTCGAACACCAAGAAAAATAGCCCTGGTTGGTTTTGCCTTTAGAAGAGCCTCCAAACCAGATTTGAAATCTTCCCGAATTATATCTAACGGCACACCATAACTGAAACACCAAGAACAAAGTTATGTAAAAAATCAAATATTAGGAGTTAAACATAAATGCAACTTGCTTTGTTAAGTTGCTTTAAAATAAATGCAGCAATTCTTTCCTTAGACAAAGTTTGAATCAAATATAGAACTTTTAGAAGCACAAATCATTTTGGTGCTTCCTGAATGACAAGATATCAATAACATTGATTTTGGTCCACTAAATTCTCTTATTTTGTCATAGTATTTGACAGATACTTTGCATTTGTTTAAGGAATGAAGCTGGTATTATTATATTTAAAGCTAAATCAGGCAAAAGTAGTATAAGATAAGTAATATAAGAAAGAAAGTGATATCCTACCTAGAAGCAGTTTCATAAGTGAACGAATTGATTTCGGGGAAGACAGTAGGGGTTTCAAAATATATTGTCCTTATTGGAAATCTATATTCACCATCAGATAGACCCCCATTTGACTGTCCTTGTTCCACTTGATGCAAAAAGTATCCTGCTCTAAGCAAGTGCAACAAAACCTACAAGCAGGACTAATTGTTATGAGACAATAAAATTACTTTTTTAAAGATTCAAATGAGCATATTTACTTACAGTTGAATCCTTTCCTCCATTGAAGCTGAATGCGACCTCTTCAATACTGATAAGGGAAAACGAATATCAAGTCAACACAGAGTCTCATGTTTCAACTTAACATACACAAATGAGAAATGGTAGTTGGTGTCACCTATATTTGAATTTAACAAACCTATCTGCAAAGGCCATAGGTTAAGGGATTTGAAAAAAAGAGAAACAAATCATAGGTAATCACAACAGGGAATCTTTTTAGAAAGAAGTTTCTCAAATTCTAAGATCCTCATATGTAGTAATGTTGGTACAAGTGTAACAATTCCAATGCAGAAAATGATTGGTCATTCACACTTTCAGGATACGTTTAACAAAGTGCTCTTAAAAGCTCCATTTTATAGATAATAACCATCAACATATACCAATTTAGGAGTTAAAAACTAGTCTACATTGCCAACGAGAGACATCCATCTAACATAATTTAGAACAAGCCATATGCAAGGACATTGTTCAACGTTCATGTATACATACAAGCGCAGAAATATAACAACCAAATAATTCCATTTATATAACCAAATAATTCAACGGCAATATGCAATTTTTAAACCCACATTGTAAGTAACTAAATCATAATCCCATGAGGTTGGCTAAGTAGAATTCACTGCGTCACTTGAAGAACAAACATCAATCCAGCCATATAAAGCAAAAGGTAAAAGCAGCGATTATTACTAGACAGATGTTTGCCTGCAATCATTTATACATCTAAAATCCTGAATCCCTGAAAGTCCATAACATAATCTTACTGAAATTGAAACCAAAAACCCTGAAAACATTATGTGGAAACATATAATTGAAACTTACGAGTAGAGGGCAAGAGCTCTTTGAATTACATAAATGGCGTTCTTATACTTGGTCTTTAGCCTTCGATCATCACTGTCTCTAATAGCTTTATCGATCTCCATCTACGTTCTTGTGTAAGAATAAATTATCCCCCCGACTCCGATCAAAATTAACCGGGTTCTTGACAGAAATTTGAAGCCAAGATTCAATCGGTCAAAAAGGGTTAAGCAAAAAAGGATTGGTTAGCAATTCTGACGTTGAATTTTGTCAGAAATTTGAGAAGGGAAATGAAACTGAGATATTTTGCAAATGTGTTATCAAGAAGTGCGAAGGGTTTGATGGATGGAGTTGGAGATGAAGATGGAGATTCGTTTGGTCGTATTTGATCTGCCCAAACAAAGCCAACTTTTGTTCTGGACCAAGACGCTTTGTTGATTTTCGGGATCGGATATTTATCATATCAAAATCAAATATTTGTGAAATGGGAAATTGTGTATTTATATCCATTTTTAAATAAAATTTTGTACATTTTTTTTAAACGTCATCTTATCTCAACGTGTAAACAACTGATTTTCAGGTCACATCACCAAGGTCTAGTTACCATGACCTCCGTTGAGACCCCATCACCATCCCAGGAGGAAACCGCACCGAAAAACTCTTTAACCTCTCAAGGACTTGAACCTATGATATTCTCAATATTAAGTCACATGGTACATTCCTTAACCACTTAACCTGATGATCATTGGTTCATAGCAGATTCTCTATTGTGATGAACACATGAGATGAAAAATAGTGGGCTTGGTTATTTAAACATTCAAGTTTTTATTTTAAAATCTCACCAACTCTATATGTCTCGTATATGTCTATACGACGCTTATACCCCCCACTGGCATCTGATTCGACAATGATTAGTCTCGTATACACCTCGTACCAAATTTATACGTCCCATATAGACTACGAGATGTATATGAGTCTAATCATTGACACTATCAAAATCTAACAAACAATGCATGTTCTCCTATATGTGTCGTATAAGTCTATACGAGACATATAAAAAATATAGAGAGTGTGAGAATAATAGAATACAAAATAAAACATGTTTTTTTTTATAAATCTTGTTTAATCTATCATATCTTTTATATTATTTGATCTTTATTTCAATAGCATACATAAGTTTTCTAATGTTTTTTTTTTCTTTTTTAGATTCTTCCAAACATTTTAAAGATGATGATTTATGATTTTTTTTTATATGATTGAAGATTGAAAAAAAATACAAATGCAAGAGTATTGATCAAACCAGACGTTAAAACTTTTTGAACTACATAAATGTGACAATTCCAACCAAAATCTCATGAATGAAAAATGATGTTTACTAGAAAATTCATCAAGTTATAATGATTTATCTATTTTACTGGCTCATAAATATTTACGTAATAATTCTTATTCTTTTTAACAGTAAAAACCTGGTCATCTATGATAACCCTGGCAAATTGAGCACCATTCTGTTCGAAGTGACTCATCCTAGAACAATGTGCTATAAACGAGACTCCAACCCAAGATATCTTATTAAATAAGTCAAAGACTACCGATAAATAAGAAACCCTTCCGTACGCAACAATTCATCTGTGACGCAAATTCTTAACGAAAAGAAGAATGTGAGTTTGTGAGACGACAAAACTAACATTAATACACAATAGAATTTATCGATCAATGATTCGATTCTTGGTTTTTTATAAACAAACACAAACATATATAATTGTATCTTTTTTATAAATCGACTAGTTTATTAGCGCGTGTATTACACGGAATTCATAGAAAATATTTAATAGTTTGTAATGAAACTTTAGAAATTATAAAAGCAATATGTTGATTTAAAACCATATAATTAGTACATAACCTTCTAGATTTGTAACAGTTGATATATTTAAACTAAATGACGTTAAAAAGTTTAGTTAGTACTTAATATTGCGTAAAAACTAACTGTTATAAATTAAGAGGATAAATATCATTTCTGTAATTTTTAAAGTTAAAAAATTCAATTTAAATATCATTAAATATAAAGGAAAAAAAGTGTAAATTTCTTTGTAATTTTAATAAGTTTTTGCTTCTAAAATGTTTTCATATTTGTTTTTAAAATGTCATTTTTTATAAAAATTTTGTTGCTTAAAAACTTCAGTTGATAGTTTATTTCATTAAAAGTTTTGTTTTTAAGAAAACTTGGTTTTTATAAAACTTTTATTTTCAAAAACCGATTTAAAATATTTTCTTACTTTTCAAAGTTTTGATTTTTAGAAATTATTATATATTATAAACTTTAAAGAGTGTTTTTTTTAATAAAAAGAGTTGATTCTTAATTTATTAAATAACTATTTTTAATATGAATAATATAAAAATAACATAATTAGTCATTAAATGTCATTATTTAATATGGGAGATAGTTAAATTACATAAGACACAAAGAAACATTGTTTCAATGGTACTCTAGGTTTCTTCCAAATAGGAGGTCTTGGGTTCAAATCCCTCCTGTAGCGAAAAAGGGGTCTGAAGGGGGTCAGGGGGTTTTCCTAGTGAGGTTTCCTCCTGGGGTGGTTGTGGTGGCTCATGGGAGGTATAGGTAACTAGACATTGGTGACATGGCCTGTAAACAGTGGGTTCACACGATTGAAACCTTCGCCGTTCAAAAAAAAGTTAAATTGCATAAGAAAATGACAAATGACATTAAAGATCTAAAATTGTGACAAGTGGCATTAAAGGTCTAAAATTATGACAAGTAACATAAAAGATGTTTGTTTATTATGATAATAAGATAAGATAAGATTTTAGAGAGTTAATTTTTAAATTTAATCTTTGCCCATTTATGTATAATATCTTCTTGTTGACTTTTTTAAAATTTCTTTCAGTTTTTAAATTCTTATAATTATTTTATAAGATATTATTATTTAAAAAAATTATACCATAAAATCTAACATTTTTTTTTCTTTAATATGAGTAAGTTCTTCATGAAGGTCAAGACAAAGGAATAAAAGGCTTTCTATATGACCTCTTCATTTTAAGACGTTATAGCTTTGGGGTCGATCCCGGTAACAAAGAAGGAACTCATAAAAACTTAGGATCTGACACCATGATAAGCTACTACACAGGGCCGTATCTAAGAAATTAGGTGTCATGTGCGAATGCTAAAAATGAGCCCTATGTGTGTGTGTGATAATTAGTTTCTAACTAAATATGAAGTGATTAGTATGTTTTTTACCTAAATTTTAAATTGTAATGAATTATTAGGTCAAATGTTTAAGGAACAAGTTTTTTTAAAAATTTTATAAAAATCGTAAATAAATTAAATATATTTAAAAAATTGGAATGTAAATTATGTGTTTGTTGTAAAATAAATTTATATATATAATATACACATTTTTTAAAAAAAATCAGGGCCCCTAAAAAAATGGGTGATGTGCGGTCGCACCTCCCGTACTTGCTATAAGACCCACTGCTACTACCCTCAAGATTAGACCATGTCTATGAGATATTGATATATAAAAACTTTAAATTATTTTTTTTTTTAAATTGCATAAAATTTTTGGTATATGTACAAAAAATGTTTTGACTTTTTGGTTTGATTGTTCAAAAAGATATTGTTATATAATAAACTTAGCACATTTAAAAAAATCGATTCTCTATTTCCACCGAGCAAATTTCTTAATAAAAATGGTTTTAAACTGGATACAACTCAAATAATCTTAAGTAGTGGTATCAAGAAATCTTAACACAAACGTAGTTTCTAAAAGTTGAGTTAATTATGCAGATGTTTCTTTTGATTTATTATAAGTAACATGTTTGCGTACTAAGTAACACATTTTTCTTATTGCATAAAAAATATATAAGATGATTCTTGTAAATTTATCTTGTTTTAATATGGTTTAATAATGACATTGAAAAGAAAAAAAGTCTTTATCAATTCAAATGATCGGCATGTAAAAGTTGAAAATAAATAAAATAAATATTTTTTTGTTTTACAAATGTGTTTTATGTGTTAATAATCAATACTCGATGTTTGGTTGACGAAAAATATTTTGAAATAGAGAAGGATTGAATTTCCACGTCTCTTCCAGGCTCCAGAGTCTCCAGTGGTGGAGTGGTCAAATAGAAATCTATACTATGAAAACCATTTCTTTGTTCTTTTGAAAAATGGATTATTATTTTCATTTGGCTAATATTATTATTTTTTATTCAAATGGAAATTGTGAATAAACGGAAGAACATATTATAGTTCGGCATGTAAACGAACCGAACGAACACAAACATAGGCATGTTCGGGTCCTTCCATTTAAATTTAACCAAACATGAACACGAACACGAACACATTAACGAACACGAATTTTGTGTTTGTTTATCAAGAAAACGAACGTGTTCGTGTTGGTTTGTTAGAAAATTAAACGAATTGTTCATAAACAGAAACGAACATAAACGAACGAAAATAAATGAACAAACATAATTTAACATAAATGGACATAATTAAACAAGCCTAATTGAACACAATTAAACGAGCATAAACAAACAAAATTGAACAAGCATATAATCGAACGCAAACTACAAGTTTCTTAAATGAAAATACATATAATCCATGAATTAGATAGTTAAACAAACATAACGAACATTAATGAACACAAATAAACAGTTCATGAATATAAATAAACGAACACTAGGTGTGATATGTTCGTTTATTTATTAAATAAAGGAACATAAACGAATTTTTCGTTGAACAGTTCACAAATGTTCATAAACTATTTGATTAATTTAGATGTCTAATTATAATATAACCGTAAATATAGTTAATACAACCTATAATATAATTGACTAAAACAACCGAGATATGAGAATCCGATAACGCGTGGATTTAAAAAGGTTTGCCTTTGAAGTTGGTTTAATAAAATTATTTCACAAACAACAAACAAAATACCGACCTTAGCTCAGTTGGTAGAGCGGAGGACTGTAGTGGTAACTGAAATCCTTAGGTCGCTGGTTCGAATCCGGCAGGTCGGACTTTTTTTAATGATTTAATTTATTTCTTAAAAAAAAACTGTAACTGATAATTTTTGCATTTTTAAGCCTCCGAAATTAGATATGTTTTTCCTACTCTTGGTTTATTTCTTTCGGGTCCAAAAATCGAACCAATATGGATTTGGTGGGCAGGCTTCCGAAGTAAATCATTTAGCCACAGTTTTGGGACTCAAGATGGCAAGCACTCCTTTCAATTACTCGAGGTTAGTAGTAGATGGAAGCTAACTAAGCTATCAAAGACTGGAACCAATATGGATTTTGAGAGAGTGATAAATGGGATTGGTTGGGATATAGCTCAAAAGTATTATAGTTTGCATCGGTTAAACGACTCTTTACCATGGTAGACAATTCAAGCCACTCGTATCTATGAATCGGAATAACTGGATTCCAAGTAAATGTAACAATTAACATTCTTGGTTGGAGAGCGGAGATGGATCGGGTATCGTCTCAGATAGCACTAAATAGAAGAAATATTCAAATTTGAACCCAAGGTACCAGTTATGTGATATGGCAATGGGCGAGAAGTTGGTGCTAAAGTCCTCAATATTTTGCTTTTCTTGCTGGAGATCCACTTGATTTGCATCATACAATTCCAAAAAATGTACCTCAACAGAATATGATTTATGGTATTGTTCTCATTGCTTGCTTGTGTACCTAGCCAAGTCCTAACAGACTGAAAACGAGCCATATGCTCAAACAAAACGATGACAGCATAGAAATTTTATGAAGATATAAACTCCTTTGGGTATCTTTGGTACAAGAATAAATCTACCCTTAACATGTTAAATTTGAATGACGAAGGTCGTCAGACAAAAAGTGTTGTCATTTGGCAACTTTAATAACGGTTGACAAACATGGTTCGAGAAATGTTTCATTCTCATTACATACATGTAAGTTATGATAGACTAAGATAGTATTGTTTAAAATTATTGTTTAAAATTATGAAAAAAATATAAAAAAAGTTTTATTTTTATTTTTTTAAGTTCAAATATAGTGTAAAATTGACTAGTGATGTTGGTCAACTTCACATAGTTTTTGATGTGTTCAATACCGGTTTAGAGGTATGTTACAATTTTTTTTCGGAAAGTAATAAAAAACACATACATATACAATAAGTACACACAATTTTGTAAAGATAAGAGAATGATATGTTTAGGTCTTAATTGAGATGTTTGAACTCAAGAAAACTCTATGATGTTTGTGTTTTAAGACAATGAGTAACTGTATAATATTTTAATGCTAGTTTTTTAACTAATATGGTCAATACGTTTTTTTATGTCTGCTATAAATTCAAATTTTAACTGAAATTCTTGACGTTTTCAAAATCGTCACTGCAATATTATTGAGCTTTTATTATCCTATTAGTTAATTATTTGATACTTTTAGAATTGTATTTAATGGTAACAAATATGATAATTTTGAAATTAAAATCAAATGCTTCAACAAATAATAAAATCAATGAAAGAAAATTTTAATTACAAAGATATACCACTCGTTATTACTTATGTTGTTGTTTTAAACTTGATTTTAAATATTATACGGTTGAATGTTTGCAGAATAAATATATAACAAATTGAATATGTACCAATAATATCCAAAATTTTCAATTGAATAAAAAAATCATGTTAATTAAAGATTCATATGTGATTGTTTGTAGCTTTATTAAATACCTTGCAAAATGAGAATGCTAAATAACAAATGGGTTGCATATCATCAAGCGGCCTTGAGAGCTATAGCGAAATAGAATTTATGTCCACTTTTATGTAAGAAGGTTATCACAATTAAGATTTTTTAGTTTGGTGGAAATGAAAGAAAAGGAATCCAACTATCCTATTTTTGCCATAATGACTCATGATTAACTAACCGATTAAGTTTCTACAGTAGCATGAAATCTATATTTTCTTTTAGTGACGATGTTTTATTGTTACATGTAACAAGACTCACTTAAAAGTGAGTAAAAACGTGCATTTGCTTAAAAGATTACTTAGATATGGTCGATCGTATTCAAGATATATTAAACCTCGAATATAAAATATTAGTTGGAACAAACGTAAACTATGTGGAATTTGAGCAAAAGCTATCTCCCGACACATCGACAAGAAATTCGCCTATAATACTAAGAGTTGTTTACGATAACAAGACTTTTAGCAGTTCAACGAATAAGATCTTGTAATTTTTTTAACTAATGTATCTATTTTGTTTGGATACTATTAAAAACAAACAAAACCTACATTAATGTTGATTTTTAATTTTTATGTTATTATAATTGATTAAATAAAAAATATCAAGACCCAATTAGAAGAACCCAAACCAAATCCAACCCTATCTTAACTAGTTTCAAACTTCCAATGGATAGGACAGTCCGAATCTAGAACTAGTTTTATTTCTATCACTATGTAAATATCACGTGTATTACACGAAGTAAATATAAAGATAATAAATAGTCTTTAATGAAAATCTATATAATATAAGTCGATTTTTTTAATATGAAATATGATTAAAAATTTTTAATAAGTTAATACTTTAGTAATAAGATAATAATATTATTTCTGTAAGTATTAATTTTTTCAAAGTTTGTTTTTTAAACATTTCGTTTTAAAAAACTGTTTTCAAGATTTCTTATTTTATAATAATTTTTTTTTGAAAAAAAATATTTTTTTAATATTAATATATTTTTAGTGTCTTAAAAAAATATTTTTAATTTTAAAAATGTATAAGTATGTATTCAATATTGATATTATTATTTAATACATAATACATTAAATAAGAGCAAGAAACGGAAAAATTATTTTAATAATAGTATAAAATAATGACATGTAAATTTTTTATTTTTATCTTGTTGTTTACCTCCTAAAAGGCTAAAACAATTCATACGCAGCTGGAAAAATAATAATAAAAAAAAAAAAAAAAAGTTGTACCGTAACGGCATAACCTGTTACTTAAAAAAAAAACAACCCGTTTACCAGCTCTTTTAAAGAGGAGTGGTCATAGGATTAGGTTAGGAAGATTCCTTGTCGGAAAATTTTTGCTAAGCCATCGTTGACTTGAGTTGTTTATATATTTGATTGATGTTATATTGTTATATGAGCCGTATAATATTCACACCATCCTCTCATCTTTCATACTTTTAATACGTATCATATAAGTTTATGCGTGGCATATATGAAAGCAATTATTATTTGTTAAAATTTCTAAATTTTAATGACCGAACTCATATATGACTCGTATAAGACTAATATATGACTCGTATAGGTCCTATACGAGACATGTATGAGAGAAATCATTTATCGAGTCAGTGGGTGCCAGAGGTGGTTATATATCTTATATAAACTCATACGAGGCATGTAGTGTCAACAGGATGTTAAAATAAAAAAAAAATTGTTGTGTAAATAACCAACCCCTATATAGAATTATCTTCAATTTCACATACTGGCCGGTAAGCATGTGGACAATGTGTCCTCGATTATTGCCATCATGGTTGCTTTAAATTCGATTTAAATTGTTTCTAACATGCCACAACCACAACTATTTAGTCGAAAGATTTTTATTAGGTTTACTTCTCTATCGTTTACACTTAAAAGGTTCAACTAGTATTTTTTTTAAAAGAAATACATCTTTTATATTTATGTATATAACAATAACATATTTGGTACATGACTGAAGAATATAGAGCCTTACCACTATTCTATAGAAACAGAGATGCTAGTTTCATTCCCATTACATTATATACACACACATACTAAGTTATTAACCCATGTATTACATGGATTTAATATAAAATGAGATTTTAGTCCATTTGTCTTTATATCAAAAATTGGTTTTAATAAGAGAGCAACAAGTGTCAAACTATTAAAAATCCATTCATTTTCCTATTTTAAAGGGAAAACTTCATAAAATATAACCAACTTTTCTTTTTTTTCAATCAAGTCACTCAAACTTTTTTTGTTTCAATTAAGTCATTCAAGTTATTTTGGTTTTCTAGTACTGATATAAGTTTGGGTGAATATTTTTTTTTAAAAATGACTGACTTGAATCAATAATTATTAATTTCAATTAATATCTGACAAAGAACAAAAAATTAATAATTAATAATTACTTATTCAAGTCAGTCATTTTTTTATAAAAAAATATTCATTCAAAGTTATATCAACATGCATTACCTACTATTCAGGTTAAAACATAGAATTAGAACACAAAAATAACTTGAATGACTTAATTAGGACAAAAAAAGTTCGAGTGACTTGATTGGAAAAAAATGAAAAGTTGGTTACATTTACATGAAGTTATCCCTTTTTTTTAAATCAAAGTTTTCCCCTTCGTTTTTATGCACCTATAACCTTTTTATACTATGTTATTCTTTTATAAAAATTAACCATTAAACTCGTCATATTTTTCTCGTTAATTCTGTTATAGTCATGCCATTTTTTCAGGGCGGTCGTAATTACATCAACGTAACGAGCAATAACTACAATAATTTTCTATCCTTTTTCAAAATTTGTCCATCTTTAAAATATTTAT
This sequence comes from Mikania micrantha, assembly GCA_009363875.1. NCBI lineage: Eukaryota > Viridiplantae > Streptophyta > Magnoliopsida > Asterales > Asteraceae > Mikania > Mikania micrantha. Next base: position 108,998,757 of record CM018680.1, read on the forward strand.
CCCTCATCTTAAATATACATTACAACTTACTTTTTATATAGAAATTAGTTCATTTAATAAATTTACATGAATATAAGATAGAAAGTTAAATGAATGTAACGTAAATAAAAAGTATAACGTTACGTAAAAAGCTGCATTTACGTTTATGTAATTTACATCAATGTAATGAGCTGTAACATAAATATAAAGTACAACATCACATAAAAATCTGCAATTAAGTTAATATAAAATTATGTATTTAATTATGTAAATAAAAAACATTTTTATAAAAAACCTATGTGGGTTTTTTAGAAGTGAATAATTTTTTGATGGGGATTTTTTTTAAAATGGAAGAAAAAAACTTTTTTGAAAAAATGTCAAAAACTTATTATTAAAAAAATAATAAGTTATAGCTCGTTACATCAGTGTAACGATCTGTATCTAATCTTACAGTTCGTTACATTAGTGTAACTATTAACACTTCGAAAATATTCAGCTCGTTACATTAGTTTATTTACGAACACTTTGAAAAAATTCAGCTCGTTACATGATTGTAATTACGAAAACTTTGAAAAAATTTGACAAAACTATATATACTTGAATTAAAGATAAAAATGTGACAAATTTAATGGTGTAATTTTTATAAAAGAATAATAATATATATTAGTTATGAAAAGTTAAAAATTGGGGGTAAACTTTTTTAAAATGAAATCAAGTACACCATGCAAATGTCCAAAAATATCCTTACATAAATACCAATCACTTATTTTTTTTTTCAAAATTAATATCAACTACTTATTTAAATTTATTATATTAGAAAAACAATCAAATTGGGTTATTACGTTTCTTCATTAGAGTGAGTTACCAATTGATCCATTATATATATATATATATATATATATATATATATATATATATATATATATATATATGACGTGGTTCCTTTGTTAACTCATGTTTGCCGCGTTAACTGAATAACTACAGCTTATTACTTTGTAGCCTACATTAAAGTAATATAAATGTGTAGATTTTTTCTTTTTTTATTAATGTAAGTGTGTCCTACATTAATTACATTAATTAAAAAAAAAGAAAAAACCTACACTTTTAGATTTAATTTAATGTGGGTCCCAAAGTAATTATACGCAGTTATTCGGTTAATGCAATAAAAACAGTTAATTTTTGATAATCTATATATACATGTATGTATGTATATAGGGGAGGGTTCTAATGAAACCTTTATGTTGAAGAAAACTTAAAAACTAATCACAATTATTATCAATCAATTTTGTTTTTCGTTTTTGGTTTTACATTTTGTTTTATTATAATGTTAGATTTCTTAGTTTTCTCCAAAGTGAGGAATTTATTTTGTACCATCTTATATATATACAACAACACGTACCTAGTGTAATCCCACTATGTTGGGTCTGGGGGAGAAAGATGAAGACATACCTTACCCAATATGATACAGAGGTTGCTTCTTGAGAGACAGCTGGCTCAAAAGAAATTTTAAAAATTAATTTTTTTATTATTATTTTATATATTATTAAGTTTTTTCTTTTTGAGAACAATAACACACAAGTAGGCAACATTATAGTCAAACACATAAACTTTTGCAAAAACGAATCAGGCATAGGACATACATAAGCATACGCAAGCAAGCAAAACCACTAAACTATCTCCTAACCAAACTAGGTTTCTCTCACTCATCTTCTAAACTAATAAAGAAGTATATTTAGGAGACACTTTTCAATTTTTTAGCATTTCAAAAATTTTATTTTCCCGCCTATTACTTAACACAAAACTAATTTTTACATGAATCATTTTATACCCAATTAGAAACCCGTATTTTAGGTTTTCAATAAATTAAACACAAACATCTTGTATTAGGTGATTTTTACTTGTACTATTTTTCTTTCTAAAAGATTATCTCATTTTTGATTATATATACATTTAAAAATTTTATGTTTTCTTACTACCCAACCGTGTAATACACGGGATTCTAGGCTAGTATATATATATATATATATATATATATATATCCAAGTCTTACGCGGTTATTGTGCAAGTTGTTCGGAAATTAGTACGATTAATGACTATAAAAGATTAACATGTTGGTTATTAAACATAAACATTAACAAGTTGGTTAATTAGTGAATTATAAAAGATAAAAGTAATATGCATTTTTCTTATAGAGGTTGGCATGTCAATTTTAATTTAATAATCTAATGATAACTAGGACAAGTTGGCATAAAGTCATCTAATTGACTATACATTCTAATGAAAATATGAAACGCTAGGCCTTAATCAAATAACAGAATATGTAGTGTTAAAACCGAATTCCTGTCATTTCATGACAAAATTAAACTCCCTTCAATTAATTTTACCCATATTTTCAATTAAGCTTCAATCTTCTGAAATCCGGCCTTTTCAAAATGTCACAGCTAAAAAGGTCGAATTACATCAAATTCATATCATTTGCAGAGATTGAAAGTGCAACCAACAAATTTGCAGATCGTATAGGCGGTGGTGGATATGGGAACGTCTACAAAGGAGAACTCAGAATCTCTCCTGATTCCCAAATATCTATCCCCGTTGCAATAAAGAGGTTGGATGAAAAGTATGGACAAGGGTTAAAGGAATTTTTGACAGAGATTGACTTACTCGCTGGTCAAAAGCATCCGAACTTGATCAATCTTGTTGGTTATTGTGACGAGAAAGAGGAGAAAATCCTCGTGTATGAATATGCCGAGCGTGGAAGTTTGGACAAGTATCTGAAATGTAGCAAAAGTACCACTCTTACGTGGTCAGAAAGACTCAAAATTTGTGTTGGTTGTAACACCCCGACCGATGGCGGAAACATCGGGGTGGCACGAAGTGTAGATTGTTCATAGCTTAGGGTATAAAGATGTAAATAATCATAACTATACATTCAATGCAATAATAATTCAAGTATTCAATACATAGTCAAATAAATTCAAACCTAGCTATTACATCATTCAAAATTTAAATTCAAATCCCAATACATAATTCAAATTAAATAAACTAAATCCAAGCTCAATAATGCTAGTTTCCATTTCCACCTGAAACATGTTAAAATCAAGTGTCAACTCAAAGAGTTGGTGAGTTTCATAGGTTTTGACACTCAAACCAAAAGGTTTAATGAAAAATGATATAGATGATGATATATGTGAACTCTAAGCATAATGAACATAGTCAAAATGAACTAGCAAGTAAAGCAGATCAACAAATGATAACAAATGATGATTGACCTATGATTAGCATTACAAAAATGCTAAAGTAGTAAACTATCACCGCGGGCCTCCCCCGAAGGGTAAATCAAACAACGGTGGGATGGTCGGTCCAATAGATCTATCATAGTCACTAAAATGAATGTGATCAATGCCTATGCTTAGCTAAAGTTCACTAACTATAAGGCCATTAGCTAAGTTCACAAGTAAATGAAATAAATATGTTGCATGTTTCACCCCTAAAACAAAAATAGTAAAAGAGGGGCTATGAAGACTCACCTTAGTGATCTTGATAGTCTTGATAAGTGTCAAGTATGATCCAAATAATATCCAACACAATTTCAATGTTCACCTAAATAGTTCAATAGGCATATGTTTAACAAAACTATGTCATTCTATGGATCTAATTTCTAAAAGGATCAATGGGTTCGATTTATTTTGAATAAACACAATTAAATCTATTATGATTTAAATGAAAATAATAAAATATCTAAATTATAAATGTTGACTTTAAAATATTTATTTAAAAATTTAAATATTGATTTAAAACAATTTATTTTTGATAATACTTAAATAAACATATTTAAGTATTATGTTTATAACATTTATTGTAAATAAATAAGCATAGGTTTATAAGTAAAAATAATTAACTAAATAAATAAATAAATAAGATAAAGGGTTTTCAATAGATAAATAAATAATGAATAACTAAATGTAGGTGATAAAGAGTTGTAAATAAATAAATAATTAAATAAATGAGATAAGTATTTGTAGATAAACTAAATAAATAATTAAATAAATGAGATAAATAGTTTTAGGTAAATAAGTAAATAAATAATTAACTAAATAAATGAGACAACAAGTTATAATTAAATAAATAACTAAATAAATGAGTTAAATAGTTTTAGATAAATAAATAAATAATTAAGTAATTAAATAAATAAATAAGATAACATGTTGTAATTAAATAAATAAATAAATGACTAAATAATTCGATAACTAAATATATAAATTAATAAATAAATTAATAGATACATGATCTAAGAAATTATAAGTTTATAGAATTGTTTATTTAGAAAAATAAGTAATTACATATTAATTTATTTTAAATGATTAAAATAAATAACCAAGTAAATAAATGATTGATAATAAAAGTTACAATTAAAATTCTAAGTATATAACATTTTATTATTTTTCAGATTAATATTTTATTTATAAAAATATTTTCTGTGTAATTAAAATCTTTAAAATCTGGTTTTTAAGAAAAAAAATGGCAAAACCGGTTTTAACCCGGCCTGGATGAGGTTCGAACCCGCGACGCATCAAACACACACACTATGTATTAACCGGTTGAACTAAGGCACTTGGCCGCGATTATTTCGGTTCTGAAATACTTTTAACATGGTCCCGGAGCTGATCCCCTATTCAGATTATAAACAGGAGGAGGGGATTCGAGCCCTAGTTCCTTTTCACTCTAAATTCGACTGATATGGCTCCCGATTGTTAACTCAACCATGGGGCTATTGTTGGTATGTAAAAACCGAGTCTAATGGTGTGTAAAACACTAACCTTTATATAGGATTTGATAGGTTTTGATCGGTGAACAGGAAGTGCGCGAACCGAAAGCTTGTAGGTCTTGAATTCGCGATTTAACTGCTTGTGAGAGTGTTTTGTGTGCCCAGAAAGTTTCGAGATGATGAAAGGGTTATTTAGGTCGAGTTGATTTGGATTTTATACACGTTTATGCACGATTTGAATTTCGGTCGTGGTTCTATGTTTGGAAACGATTTTTGTAGTTAATAGGTCGTTTAATCGATCATAATGGTGATTGGAAACAGTTCACGCGTTCGTATACATTCCTAATATACCTTTGATTAGCTGTAATAGGTTGTAATCTCATGGATTTGTTAATTGGGTCGAACGATGGGTTGTGGGTCGGATAAAGGTGGTAACCGGGTAGGGAAGGGGGAAAACTATGGGTTATTGGCAGGTTTGGCCCTTCCCCTGTTTACTTTAAATACAACTTTCAAAATTTGACACTTTTAACCCTAAACCTTTAAAAATCATTGTTTTAAATTGTTATAAATTATTTAAAATTTTCACACTTATAAATTTATTATATTTCTATAAAAACATTATTTTTGTGGTATACTATTAAATTTTTAAAACATGATAATTGTTATTATTTATTTAATTATGAAATAAAGTTTATAAAAATTTATAAGTAAAAATTTATTTGTTTATTTTATAAAATTGTAAATAATTTCTAAACTTTATAATAAATATAATTAATAAAAATAAAATTCCCATTGACGTCATAATCGCTTTATTACATTTAAATGATTATTACAAAATTCGTAAACGTTACAGTATCCCCTACTTTTAGGAATTTCGTCCCGAAATTAAGAAGAATCTGTAGAAAACAAATGAGGGTACTTGGCTTTCATTTGGTCTTCACGTTCCCAAGTGAACTCGCGACCATGCTTTGACTCCCAACGGACATGAACGATAGGAATTCTGCTTCGTCTGAATTGCTTGACGTGTCGGTCTATGATCTCTACCGGCTTCTCAATAATACGCATCGAAGCATCAATGTGAATATCATCAAGAGGCACTTGTAAATTCTCATCGGACAAACACTTCTTCAGGTTCGACACGTGAAAGGTCGGATGGATGTTGCTAAGTTCCGAAGGTAGATCAAGTTTGTAAGCCACTTTCCCAATTCTTTCAAGAACTTTAAAAGGACCAACGTAGCGAGGTGCAAGTTTACCCTTTTTCCCAAATCGAATTACTCCTTTCCATGGTGAAACTTTCAAAAGTACCATGTCACCAACTTGAAATTCCAAAGGCTTACGACGTTTATCAGCATAGCTCTTTTGTCGGCTTCGAGCAGCTAATAAGTTGTCGCGGATCTGATGAATCTTGTCGGTTGCTTCTTGAACCAGTTCAGGACCGGTGATTTGAACTTCTCCAATCTCAGTCCAAGAGATAGGCGATCGACACTTACGACCGTATAGAGCTTCGAAAGGCGCCATGCCGATACTCGCGTGATAACTATTGTTATACGAGAACTCGACTAGCGGTAGATGATTATCCCAATTGCCACCAAAATCAATGACACATGCTCTAAGCATGTCTTCAAGAGTTTGGATCGTGCGCTCGGTTTGACCATCCGTTTGAGGATGATAAGCCGTGCTAAGGTCCAAACGAGTACCGAATGATTCGTGAAGCGATTCCCAAAAACGAGCAGTGAAACGAGCATCCCGATCAGAGATGATGCTAAGAGGTATGCCATGTCGACTTACTATTTCATTAACGTAGATGCGAGCTAACTTTCGCACAGGATAGTTCTCGCGAATCGGCAAGAAATGAGCTGATTTTGTCAAACGGTCAACGATTACCCATATACTATCATGACCATTAAGTGTTCTCGGGAGTTTAGTGATGAAGTCCATAGAAATGTTTTCCCATTTCCACATAGGAATTTCGGGTTGAACAAGCAAACCCGAAGGTCGTTGGTGCTCGGCCTTGACCTTAGAACAGGTCAAACACTTTGCTACATACTCGGCAATGTCTTTCTTCATGCCGGGCCACCAATAATGGACTCGAATATCTTGATACATTTTATCCGCACCGGGATGAATGGAATAACGAGTCTTGTGTGACTCATTCATAATAGTGAGTCGAAGATCATTGCGATTTGGAATCCAAATACGGTTCAAGAAATAAAGCAAACCATCAGACTTGGTTTCTAATTTAGATTCAGCACCACATGACATTTCATCATACAAATTGCCTAGGTTCAAAGATGTTTGTTGAGCTACAAAGATGTCGTTATGAAGATTGGTTTGGATTCAAATGCTATGAAGTTGGACATGACTTTTACGACTGAGTGCATCGGCTACAACATTTGCTTTGCCGGGATGATAACGAATCTCACAATCGTAATCGTTTAGGAGTTCAACCCAACGTCGTTGCCTCATGTTGAGTTCCTTTTGGTTTAGAATATGTTGAAGACTTTTATGATCAGTGAAAACCACACATTTGGTGCCATAAAGATAGTGCCTCCAAATCTTTAAGGCAAAAACGACCGCACCAAGTTCAAGGTCATGAGTGGTATAGTTCTTTTCGTGAACCTTTAATTGTCTTGACGCGTAGGCAATGACTTTACCGCGTTGCATAAGAACACAACCAAGCCCTTGATTCGACGCGTCACAATAGACTACAAAATCATCATTACCATCTGGAAGAGTCAAGATAGGTGCATCACAAAGCTTTTGCTTTAGCAATTGAAAAGCTTCATCTTGCTTTGGCCCCCATTCATAAGGTTTATCCTTATGAGTCAAAGCAGTGAGTGGAAGGGCGATCTTAGAGAAATTTGAAATGAACCGTCGATAATAACCGGCAAGTCCAAGAAATGAACGAATTTCAGTTGGAGTCTTTGGTGTACTCCAATTTTTAACAGCTTCAATCTTCGCGGGGTCCACGTGAACACCTTTTTCATTGACAATATGTCCTAAGAATTGAACTTCCTTAAGCCAAAATTCACATTTAGAGAATTTGGCATACAGTTGTTCTTTTCTTAAGAGCTCCAAAACCAACTTAAGGTGCTTTTCATGGTCCGCCTTGCTCTTGGAATAGATCAAAATATCATCTATGAATACGATCACGAACTTATCCAAGTATGGTTTACACACTCGGTTCATAAGATCCATGAAGACCGCAGGTGCATTGGTTAGTCCAAATGGCATAACCAAAAATTCATAGTGACCATAACGAGTTCGAAAGGCGGTTTTTGGAATGTCATCCTCATGTATACGCAACTGATGATAACCTGAACGAAGGTCGATCTTAGAAAACCAAACCGAACCTTGAAGTTGATCAAAGAGGTCATCGATACGAGGCAAAGGGTATCGATTCTTAATGGTGAGCTTATTGAGTTCGCGATAATCAATGCACATACGAAATGAACCGTCCTTCTTTTTGACAAAAAGCACCGGTGCACCCCAAGGTGAATGACTTGGACGAATGAAACCCTTATCAGATAATTCTTGAAGTTGGCTCGCGAGTTCTTGCATCTCAGAAGGTGCAAGACGATAAGGAGATTTTGCAATTGGATTTGCACCGGGCATAAGATCAATACGAAACTCGACTTGTCGAACCGGTGGAACTCCCGGTAGGTCATCGGAAAAAACTTCAGGATAGTCGCGAATGATTGGAATATCTCCAACACTTTTGCCCTTTTCTTTCTTTTCCACAATATGGGCCAGAAAGGCTACGTATTTCTTACGTAGGTATTTTTGGGCCTTTGTGCAAGACATAAGTTTAAGTCCACTACTAGGTGTCTCTCCAAAGATTCTTAGAGTTTCACCCGATAATAGTGGAATACGAATGTACTTTTCAAAACAAACGATCTCGGCTCGATGAGTGGCTAACCAGTCCATGCCTATAATAACATCAAAACTTCCAAGGTGCATGGGAATAAGATCAATTGGGAAAACGTGATCCATAAGGTTCACAGTACATCCAATAATGATAGAGTTAATATCTATTGAGTTGCCGTCAGCCACTTCCACGTTAAATGGTCTATCTAATTTAGTTCTTAGTCTACCAAGTAATGGTTCAAATTCATATGACACAAAGCTCCTATCAGCACCAGAATCAAATAACACAGAAGCATAACAATTATTGACCAGAAACGTACCATTCACAACGTCTTGATTTGCTTGAGCTGCTTGAGCATTGAGTTGAAAGGTCCTAGCTCGTGCAACCCTTTGATTATTGCCCGCAAGCCTTGGGCATTGGTTTCTAAGATGATTAGGGTTGCCACATTCATAGCAAACCCTTCCATTAGCTTGTGGAGGATTGGCGGGTGCAAGTTGTTGTTGGTTCAATGGTTGAACCTGTTGCCCTTGCTGGCCAAGTGGCCCATGTCGACAATAGTTTGCAAGGTGACCATACATCCCGCAGTTCGTGCAAATTCTGCAAGGTTGAGTAGTGGGGTGATGATATCTGCAAGTGTTGCAGAGTGGATTTGGCCCCACATACTGTTTTGTATTTGGCTTTGGGGCTTGTTGGTTTAGTGGTGCAGCAGGGGTCACTACCGCAAAGTTCTTGGCCTTTCTCTTTCGATGGTTGAACTTTGAGGTGTTTGAGGTTTCAGCTTTGACCTCCTTTGAGAGTTCATTAGAGGTTGACTTGGTTTCAACCTTCTTGGCACCCTTCCTTGTCAAAGTACCATCCTTAACATGATTATCAGTTAAGGTTGCAGAAAGTCTGATTGCCTCTTCAAGAGTGGTAGGGTTGCTACCATAGACAGTGTCTTGAATTTGCATAGGAAGGCCACCAATGTACTTTTCAATGGCCCGAGACAAAGGAGTGACCAAGTGTGGCACTAATAGACTAAGTTCATGATAGCGGGTCGTATAAGCAAGGTTCTCCCCACTATCTTGCTTGAGATCCCAAAACTCAGCTTCAAGCTTCCTCATTTCGTTGCGAGGACAGAATTCATTAGTCATAAGTTGCTTGACCTCAGTCCAAGTCAAAGCAAGTGCAGCATCCGAACCCCTAGTTCGTTTCTCACCATTCCACCAAGTCAGTGCCCTTTTCTGAAAGACACTAGTGGCATATCGAACCTTAAGGTTCTCAGGACAGTCCGAATGGATAAAGGTGCTCTCTATACTTTCGAACCATTGAAGGAGTCCAGTTGCTCCCTCAGTGCCAACAAACTTTGTGGGGTTACATGAATTAAAGTGCTTGAAAGTGCAAGTTGGATTTGCACCCCCACCATTACCATTGTTTTGAACTGGGTTCACATTAGCAGCTTGGTTGAGTTGGGTCACCAAAGTGGGTAACACAACAGCCACTTGTTGCGAAATGATCTGGGCCAACTCTTGGATAGTAGGGTTCGGATTGTTGGTGTTATTTGTGTTGGTGTTGGTGTCATTGGTGTTGTTGGTATTCCTGCGAGTACGACGAACAGGCATGATTCTACAAGAGTTCAATTGAAGAGAGTTAGAATTTATATAACTCAAAGAGTTCAAATAAGAAATAGATAGTTCAAATGAAAGTTCAATCACAAAGCAATATTCGGATTGTATTCCTAAAGGAATACTTTTGACAGATCAAAGTGTTTAAGTTCATCTTAACTTTCAGAAAGACATACTTTAGCCTATAGGTTCATACTCACTCCAAGGGTTCCCAGGAAAGCATAACAGGTCCATCGGTTGATTTGGATTTATACGAAATGCTTTCCTAGACAGAACTCCCCAAAGTACAGGTATTCCCCCTTCCAGATTGTATGTGTTTCCTAATCATTAGAATGAACCTAAAGACTATTGACGGGATTCAAGATTAGACTTAGAAGTCTAAGATCATTCCTCGTAATGACGATCCTCGTTCAAGTCGTAAGAAAGGGTCGAGAAGTTTTGAACCTTAAAGTCTAGTGTGTGCATACTAAGGTATCCTTAACTAAGTTCAATTATTTGACCTATCAAACAAGTAGTCACATAAGCAAGTATGACCTATCATGGCATCTAAGGGTTCAAATAACAGTTCATGACCTAGTATGTCAACTAGAGAGTCCAAATAACAGTTCATGACCTATGAGTTCAAACTAAGGCACCCTATGGTTATAGTCTAGGTCATCTAGTTCAAATAACCTAATTCTCTATAACCCAGGCTCTGATACCAATCTGTAACACCCCGACCGATGGCGGAAACATCGGGGTGGCACGAAGTGTAGATTGTTCATAGCTTAGGGTATAAAGATGTAAATAATCATAACTATACATTCAATGCAATAATAATTCAAGTATTCAATACATAGTCAAATAAATTCAAACCTAGCTATTACATCATTCAAAATTTAAATTCAAATCCCAATACATAATTCAAATTAAATAAACTAAATCCAAGCTCAATAATGCTAGTTTCCATTTCCACCTGAAACATGTTAAAATCAAGTGTCAACTCAAAGAGTTGGTGAGTTTCATAGGTTTTGACACTCAAACCAAAAGGTTTAATGAAAAATGATATAGATGATGATATATGTGAACTCTAAGCATAATGAACATAGTCAAAATGAACTAGCAAGTAAAGCAGATCAACAAATGATAACAAATGATGATTGACCTATGATTAGCATTACAAAAATGCTAAAGTAGTAAACTATCACCGCGGGCCTCCCCCGAAGGGTAAATCAAACAACGGTGGGATGGTCGGTCCAATAGATCTATCATAGTCACTAAAATGAATGTGATCAATGCCTATGCTTAGCTAAAGTTCACTAACTATAAGACCATTAGCTAAGTTCACAAGTAAATGAAATAAATATGTTGCATGTTTCACCCCTAAAACAAAAATAGTAAAAGAGGGGCTATGAAGACTCACCTTAGTGATCTTGATAGTCTTGATAAGTGTCAAGTATGATCCAAATAATATCCAACACAATTTCAATGTTCACCTAAATAGTTCAATAGGCATATGTTTAACAAAACTATGTCATTCTATGGATCTAATTTCTAAAAGGATCAATGGGTTCGATTTATTTTGAATAAACACAATTAAATCTATTATGATTTAAATGAAAATAATAAAATATCTAAATTATAAATGTTGACTTTAAAATATTTATTTAAAAATTTAAATATTGATTTAAAACAATTTATTTTTGATAATACTTAAATAAACATATTTAAGTATTATGTTTATAACATTTATTGTAAATAAATAAGCATAGGTTTATAAGTAAAAATAATTAACTAAATAAATAAATAAATAAGATAAAGGGTTTTCAATAGATAAATAAATAATGAATAACTAAATGTAGGTGATAAAGAGTTGTAAATAAATAAATAATTAAATAAATGAGATAAGTATTTGTAGATAAACTAAATAAATAATTAAATAAATGAGATAAATAGTTTTAGGTAAATAAGTAAATAAATAATTAACTAAATAAATGAGACAACAAGTTATAATTAAATAAATAACTAAATAAATGAGTTAAATAGTTTTAGATAAATAAATAAATAATTAAGTAATTAAATAAATAAATAAGATAACATGTTGTAATTAAATAAATAAATAAATGACTAAATAATTCGATAACTAAATATATAAATTAATAAATAAATTAATAGATACATGATCTAAGAAATTATAAGTTTATAGAATTGTTTATTTAGAAAAATAAGTAATTACATATTAATTTATTTTAAATGATTAAAATAAATAACCAAGTAAATAAATGATTGATAATAAAAGTTACAATTAAAATTCTAAGTATATAACATTTTATTATTTTTCAGATTAATATTTTATTTATAAAAATATTTTCTGTGTAATTAAAATCTTTAAAATCTGGTTTTTAAGAAAAAAAATGGCAAAACCGGTTTTAACCTGGCCTGGATGAGGTTCGAACCCGCGACGCATCAAACACACACACTATGTATTAACCGGTTGAACTAAGGCACTTGGCCGCGATTATTTCGGTTCTGAAATACTTTTAACATGGTCCCGGAGCTGATCCCCTATTCAGATTATAAACAGGAGGAGGGGATTCGAGCCCTAGTTCCTTTTCACTCTAAATTCGACTGATATGGCTCCCGATTGTTAACTCAACCATGGGGCTATTGTTGGTATGTAAAAACCGAGTCTAATGGTGTGTAAAACACTAACCTTTATATAGGATTTGATAGGTTTTGATCGGTGAACAGGAAGTGCGCGAACCGAAAGCTTGTAGGTCTTGAATTCGCGATTTAACTGCTTGTGAGAGTGTTTTGTGTGCCCAGAAAGTTTCGAGATGATGAAAGGGTTATTTAGGTCGAGTTGATTTGGATTTTATACACGTTTATGCACGATTTGAATTTCGGTCGTGGTTCTATGTTTGGAAACGATTTTTGTAGTTAATAGGTCGTTTAATCGATCATAATGGTGATTGGAAACAGTTCACGCGTTCGTATACATTCCTAATATACCTTTGATTAGCTGTAATAGGTTGTAATCTCGTGGATTTGTTAATTGGGTCGAACGATGGGTTGTGGGTCGGATAAAGGTGGTAACCGGGTAGGGAAGGGGGAAAACTATGGGTTATTGGCAGGTTTGGCCCTTCCCCTGTTTACTTTAAATACAACTTTCAAAATTTGACACTTTTAACCCTAAACCTTTAAAAATCATTGTTTTAAATTGTTATAAATTATTTAAAATTTTCACACTTATAAATTTATTATATTTCTATAAAAACATTATTTTTGTGGTATACTATTAAATTTTTAAAACATGATAATTGTTATTATTTATTTAATTATGAAATAAAGTTTATAAAAATTTATAAGTAAAAATTTATTTGTTTATTTTATAAAATTGTAAATAATTTCTAAACTTTATAATAAATATAATTAATAAAAATAATAAAATTCCCATTGACGTCATAATCGCTTTATTACATTTAAATGATTATTACAAAATTCGTAAACGTTGGTGCTGCCACCGGATTGGATTACCTCCACAATCATGTTGGAAAGAACCAAAGCATAATTCATCGAGACGTCAAAAGTGCAAATATTTTGATTGACGGGAACTGGGTGGCTAAAGTTTCTGATCTTGGATTGTCCAAGTTAAGTTTAGCAGGTTTAGATAGAAGCGATGTTGTTTCTACACCCTGTGGCACATACGGTTATCTTGAACCAGAATACCTTAGAACTGGCGTAGTGAAGAAAGAATCTGACGTGTATTCTTTTGGTATGGTGCTGTTTGAAGTTATTTGCGGGAGGTTATGCACCGTTAAAGACAAAGATGGCATGAACTTGTTAACAAGTGTGATGGCTAAACGCCACTACAAGAACAACACACTGGATGAGATTGTTGATCCGCGTTTAAATGAAGAAATGAATTTGGAATCCATGAACAAATTTGCTGAGGTTGCGTATAGATGCTTGCATGATGATCGAGAACAGAGACCTCGAATGAACCTTGTCGTGGAAGGGCTTGAAGAATCATTAAAACTTCAAGTATGTATATACATCTTTTTTTATTGAAAACTTGGAATGCTAAAATCTTTATCAAAACAACACTAAAAATTTTCCAAAATGCATTTCTATGTATGTCAGTATGTGGTTTCTTCAATATAAAGAGATCATGTGATATTATTGTAGATTGCACATCAATTTTTTTTTTTCTATGAAAACATGGAATGCTAACAATCTCCATGAAACAATACTAAAAATTCTCATAAACGCATTTCTATCTGTGGTTCTTCAATATAATTAGGGATCATGTGATTCATTGTAGTCTTGTAGATTGAATGTATGAAAGCATTTCACAATAGAACTGAAGATGACTAAAAAAGAATCTGGATGTGTACTAATGTCGTCACAGATATCTCATGAGAGCTCAAGCTCAGGGGAATCTCAAGGCTCTAGTTCAAAATCCTACTTGAGAAAAGAATCTCAAAGCTCAAGTTCGAATCACTCTAAAATGAAATTTCAAAAGGAATTAAGGTAAACCATATGTCTCTAACTATATTATATATATAGGATTAGGATCAACTAAATAGTCTCTTTATTCTAAAAAGCCTAAGAAGGATTATTAAATTTTTATCTTTAAAATGAGTATAATATTTCTACAAAAAAATAAATTTTTTTCAGCTCATTGTTTCTAATTATTATCATTGTGTCTTTTTAAACGTTTGTGTATAATTATCTTTTTATGTTTTTTAAAGATAATTGTGTATTTTTTACTAAGTAATTGTGTCTTTTTTAAATATAAATGTGTTATTTATACTTGTCGTTGTGCTATCCTTGCTTAACATTATGTATTATGCAACATCATTTTGTCTTAAATTGTTTAGGAAAACACAAGATTGAGCAGAAACACAAAAGACACAATTTTGTGCATAAGACACAATGTCTAAACAATAGACACAATTACATGTACAAAACACACAATGTATATACAAAAGACAATATTGAGGAGAAAAGACACAATGTCTATTCAAAAGACACAATGCCTATACAAAAGACACAATGACTTATCATTGTGTCTTTTTTAATAGGTAATTGTGTCTTTTTTCAAGATTATTGTGTTATTTATACTTGTCATTGTGTCATCTTTGCTTGACATTATGTATTATGGAACATCATTATGTCTTAAATTGTTAATGAAAACACAGCATTGAGCAGAAACATAAAAGACACAATTACGTACACAAAAGACACAATTACATGTACAAAAGACACAATGACCTGTACAAAAGACACAATGAACTAAAAAACAAAAATTTTCTATAGCAAAAATTATATTAATTTGAAGATAAAAAAATGCTTGTTTTTATGGTATTTTTTTTTTCAAAAAATAATTCCACATGTAAAAGTTATGAACATTCAAAAAATATGGGGTAATTTGATAAAAAATCAACAAAAGTATGCATGACTAAAATACCCTCCAACAACTTGATTTAATCATAGCCATTGATTAATGATCTAAAGGCTCAAGATCCTTCTTAGGCTTTTTAGGTTAAGAGGCTTATTTAGTGGAACTTAACCCTATATATATATAGTGAGAGAGGAAGTTTCATGATAAAACTCCTTATTTTGAAAAAAAACCAAGAAAACTTATAATTATTTTGAAAAAACCAACAAAATTCATAATAACCAGTAAATATTTAAAAAAAATCACATTTTTTTAATGATAAGGTTATAAATGTTACAATATAAAAATATAAAAAAATGTATATCATAAATTTACATATATGTAACTCATAAAATTTCGTATGTAACTTATAAAGTTACATATATGTAATAGGGTGAGCAAAAAACGAAAAAACCGAACCCGAACCGAATTAACTGAAAAAACCGAACCGAATGAAAAACCGGAAAAAACCGAACCGAAAAAACCGAAACCGAATTTTTCGGTTCGGTTTCGGTTTTTTATATTATAAAAACCGAACCGAACCGGCTTTTAACCTGTTTTAAAATTATATATATATATATATATACTTATATGTTGCTATTTTCATACTTATTTAATGAAAAAAACACACAAAAAGTCTACCGTTAGGGTTGATAAATGTTTAGATTAGATGAAATATACCATTTTAAAAGGTAAAGATCGAAATTATTGTATATTTAGCTATTTACTTTCGATTTTTTTTTAAATGTAAGAATATGATGATAATTATATAGTTTTATTTTAGTTAGTTGGTTTTCGATCAATTAATTTATTAATTATTAATTGTTAAATATGTTTGCATTTTCAATGTTGGGCGTAAAAGAGAACAAAAAAAACAAAAACCAAAAAAAAAAAACGAAAAAACCGAAAACCGAACCGAAACCGACAAAAAACCGAAAACCGAAAACCGAAAACCGAAAACGAAAAACCGAAAACCGAACGGTTTGTAATAACGAAAAACCGAACCGAACCGAACCGTGCACACCCCTAAATTATGTAATCAGTGTGTTTAACATGCAAATTACATATATATAATAACCTAAAATACATATTTTTTTTTCTTTTTTACATTTCTTTTCTTATAATACAAGGAAATAAAAAAGAAAAAAAATGAAAACAAAATTAATTGGTAACTACATCATATTACTTAGTGCCCACATTAAAATAAATCTAAAGGTGTAGGTTTTTCTTATTTTTTAATTAATGTAAACGGTTTACATTAATTAAAAAAGAATAAAAACATACACCTTTATATTTATTTTAATGTGGACCCAAAATAATAAGATGTAGTTATTCGGTTATCACAATAAATAAATGTTAGCAATTGAACCATTCCATATATATATCTTGGGGATTAATAAAATGAAAACCTTGTTTTAGTGAGAAAACCATGAAAACTCATGTAAAACGAACGTATTTTTTTTTAAAATTTTTTTTACAGGTTTGTAACATTATTTGTGACATTTTATAAAAAAAATAAAAAAAGCGCCGAAGAAATATTTAAAAAAAATATATTTTATAAGTTTCTTTTACGTTGTAAAACATACGTAACACTGAGGCACATATGACGTAAACGCTGTATGTTTTTACGTATGTTTTACAAATTTTCTTTTTTTAGTTGTGTTACGTATGTTTTACACAGCAGTTTGCTGGGTTTTCACGAAAAAAAGTGGTTTTCAAATTATCCCTACCATATATATATATATATATATATAGGGAAGCGTTCAAATAATAACTCACTCTTAAAGCAATAACCCAGATAACTTTGACAAGATGAAGCCAAATCTTGGAACTTTTTTTTGAACATCATTGTAACATATTTAGAACACTATGTTCTTTTATGAGTTTGTGAAAATTTATCACCGTTTAAGAGATATCATCGTTGTAAATTTTTTATTTACAGCAATATAACTGTTTTAGGCCCAAAAACTTACAACGATGTAAACTCTCAAACGGTGATGAATTTTCGCAAACTCATAAAATAACATAGTGCTCTAAAAGTGTTACAATGATGTTCAAAAAAAAATCTAAGATTTGGCTTCATCTTGTCAAAGTTATCTGGGTTATTGCTTTCAGAGTGGGTTATTATTTGATCCCAATCTTATACACACACATGCATACATTCTAATAATAACCAACAAATTCTAAATAACCAAAAAACATATTTATATCCACATAATTTAAGATTATAAAATTAATTTTCCTTTAAAATATATGAAGTTACTAATATACTCTTTAAACTTGTGGCTATAAATGATTCATTTAGTTCTCAAATAATTATGTTTTTTCAATTGAACATATACATATATATGTGTTTGTATACACATTATATTGATTATATCATGTAAAAACTGATTTTAAAAAAAACCTTAAATTATATTTGAGTCATCAATTTGACTTAAACACCGACAATGGTCTTAACTGATAAAAGTGAGTGGCCACTATCGTTGTTATAAACTCTGGTATTCAATATAAAGAATAGAAAATTTTCAAGTTAGTATTTTCCTTAAATAGAGTTCCAAGTTAACAAAATAAAAAAAAACTAATCAATGGCTACTTGTAGCCCTCTACCATCACAAATATTCACCACATATATTTATATTTTTAATGTTGCAGATCTAAAGAGGTGTTGTTGAATGATCAACAACTTGACTTGAACATCGACAATGATCTTAACAAAGAAGAGCTAGTGGCTCCTATTAATGCCATAAACTCTGATGATCGATGTGAAGAAGTGGGAAATTTGATGTTCGTATTTTCTTTCATTAAGTACAATTAATATTAAAAATAAAAATAAAAAATATACTATTTAACTATATTAAAACCCTTTACCATCATAAGTTCTAACCACCAATACCTTTATTACTTAATGTTACCACTTTGAGGCGGTGCACAAAATCATCAACAATTTAACTTATACACCTACTATGGTCTTAACAGAGAAGAGCGAGCGGCCAATATCGTAGCTATAAACCCTAGTGTTCGATACGAAGAAGTGGAAAAGTTCGTGTTAGTATTTTTCTTACATAGAGTTCGAAGTTAATAAAATAAAAAAAGTGTAATCGATGGCTACTTATAAGCCATATTCACCACTTATATTTCTATTATTTAATGTTGCAGATTTAATGAGGTGTTGTTGAATCATCAACCACTTGGCTTGAACATCGACGATGATCTTAACAGAGAAGAGCAATGGGCCCCTATCATTGCCATAAACTCTGATGTTCGAAATGAAGAAGGGGAAAATTTGACGTTAGTATTTTCTTTCATAAAGTACAATTAATGTTAAAAATAAAAAGAAAAAAAAAAACTTTACCATCATAAATTTAACCACCAATACCTTTATTATTTTATTTTACCACTTTGAGGAGGTGCACAAAATCATTAACAATTTGACTTATAGACCGAGTATGGTATTAACAGAGAAGAGCGAGCGGCCACTATCATAGGTATAAACCCTAGCGTTCGATACAAAGAAGAGGAAAATTTCGTGTTAGTATTTTCCTTACATAGAGTTCCAAGTTAATAAAATAAAAAAAATGTAATCGATGGCTACTTGTAGCCATCTACCATCATAAATATTCACCACTTATATTTCTATTATTTAATGTTGCAGATCTAATGAGGTGGTCATATAGAACGACTCTATATGCTTTTGAAAATACATTGTTTTAATATAAATAACACAAGTAATTCAAATGTTAAGTAGCGGAATGTAAAAGTTTATGCAACGGAAATTAGTAGTAGACACTACATTGTTTTACATAAACATAATACTGTAAATTGTTCAAAATATCAGTTAATGCATGCAGGACTCTCTTCCTGAGACTCCTTGTGCATCCCAGCTTCGTGCACTTGATTAACTGAAAATACATGCTAAAACGTGTCATCATAAAGTTGGTGAGTTCATATGTTTAAAAGTAAAGAGTAAAATAGTTCATGAGATATATACTGACATGTTAAGTTGTAGACCATAGTTCCCGAGTGTATGTGTTGCACCACTACCAAAACTAGACTGTTAGATGTCTCCGCCATGTCTATCGTAAAAACTATGGAAATAGGTCGATATTACGCTCGTCCTGACCGCAAGTCAGAGTTGTCGTCGAGTGGGGTTTGTCAAACCCAATAATACAATCCAATAACACCTTGTTCGTGTTTAACTAACGGTAAGGTTTTGTGAGGACTTTGTTACGATATAAGCACGCTCAAAAAGTTGTTTGTACAACATTCCAGTCATATATCTAAAATTGTTTGCAATGTATTCTCTTCAAGTTTAAGTAAAGCCGTTAAGATAGAAAAAGGGGTCGTAAGCTCACATGAGTTGTAGCTGTTGTTTTTGTGAACGGTTGTCCTTAACAGTCACCTATATCACATAGGTATTGTGAGTTAATGTTCGCAATCATGTTGGCCTATCTTGACCATGTTTATGTCCAAACAACTCTAAGTTGTTGTGTTTGACCATGTTTGACCGTGTTGACTCAACGACCCGTTGATGACTCGTTTAGTTCATTATCATTTGTTGTTATTAACAAGTTATTATACAATACACGTAGGCACATAGAGCACGTTAAATAGGCAACTTACTATTTATAGTAACTTTTTCATTTTTAGCAAGTTTCTATTTTTAGTAAATTTACATAAAAATCACATTTTACCATTCTAAGCGTGCTCGTTACTCTAAGTGATCATGTTTTCACCTACCATGTTGTCACCAAATAACACACAATCCATTTTAAGTAACCATAGTTTCTAAGTATAGTTAGTTTCTGTTTTTACCATGTCTTAATAGTAATGATCATGCAAATACTCTCATAACATCATAACAAGGCATTTACAATCATGTTTCACCCTTTAATTATGCCCTTACATCTTATTTTACAAAATCCCCAAATCCCAAAAGTTACTATTTATAGAAAGTTGTCATAAAACTCGTTTTAATCAAAATCAAACTATTCAAATGTGTTCACTTGACTTTTAACATCATCAAATTTAACCAAACATCACCAAATATTACATGCATGACCAAATCTATTAACCAAAGTTTCCATTAATAGCAAGTTTGTTCATAAACTCATTTTAATCAAAGACAGCCTATTCAACATGTTCATATGAATTTTATTATTAAACATAACCAAAATCAACATGCATGACAAGATTTCTTGACAAAAGTTTCTAAATATAGAAAGATATGAACAATATCACCATTTTCCCAAATCCAATCATTCTAACATGCTTACAAGTTCATTACTATACATAAATCATCACCTAGACATACTTAATATGTCAATAACATCATCTTGCATCACAAAATTTTCTATTTATAAAAACAATCATCATTAATCATAAAATGGCATCAATACATCAAATAGATTATTTTAATAGCTCAAATCAGTCCTCAAGAATTTACAATCAATTTCATATGGGTACAATTTCGTGTTTGTGCCATCTTGAGCCTTGCTTGTGGGTATAAAGGATTGCATGTGTGTTTAGAAGTGTTTGTAGTGCAAATGCATTACTAGAACTACCTCAATAGGCCTTTGGAGCTGAGATTTAAGTTGTTATAGGTGCTAGCAGACTCTGGAGCTAGTGGTAGTGATTCTCCAGCATATATACAAGCTTTGATGATGGTCTTGGTGAGCTCCTCCCTTGATATTTCCAAGCTCCAAGCTTCCAAGGGCTTCCAAAGCTACAAGATGGCTTCTAGAGATTAAGAATAGAGCTAGCAGAGCTTCTTGGCAGGAAGTGTTGCTTTGTAGTCAAGAGAAATGTGTAAGGGTGTGAATAAATGAAATAGGTTGGGTTTTATAAATTTTAGACTTCTGGAAGCCATCGCATACTGCCAAGAGGCTACCCCGAGATTCTTGGTGTACCACCAAAGACAAAAAAAGCCGGGTACTCCTCCGGTACACGCCACGTATCGTCAAGGTAGAAGTTGATCGGTCGTGGCATACCGCGAAGCATTTCTGTTGAATTCAAATTTCCCGCCCATCCTTCACGTACCGCGATGGGTTGTGGGCTGGTCCAATGGCCTATTTTTATTTAATTGATTTGTTTTTCGTTACCGTTTATCGTTTTTCGATATTTGCCTTATTTGTTTTGTCATATGTTCACATATCATCCATTATTTGTTTGTTGTTTAAATTGTTCGATATTTCACCAACGCTCGTGAGTTAAGACACGTGTGTGTTTCCGGCAATTCATCGATTTACAGTGCGATGTGTTTGTACTATTGTGCCACGTGTCACACTAAATTTAATCAATTCTAGTGTCACGTATGAATAAACAATTTAATATAATATTAAATAAATCGAATTACTGACCTGGAATTTACGAGTGTCACATATTAATGTTGCCACTTTGAGGAGGTGCACAAAATCATCAACAATTTGACTTGTACACCTACTATGGTCTTAATAGAGAAGAGCGAGCGGCCACTATCGTAGCTATAAACCCTAGTGTTCGATACGAAGAAGAGGAAAATTTCATGTTAGTATTGTTCTTACATAGAATTCCAAGTTAATAAAATAAAAAATGTAATCGATGGCTACTTGTAGCCATCTACCATCATAAATATTCACCAGTTATATTTCTATTATTTAATGTTGCAGATCTAATGAGTTGTTGAATCATCAACCACTTGGCTTGAACATCGATGATGATCTTAACATAAAAGAGCTAGGGGCCCCTATCATTGCCATAAACTCTGATGTTCGATATGAAGAAGTGAAAAATTTGACGTTAGTATTTTCATTCATAAAGTACAATTAATGTTAAAAATAAAAAGAAAAAAAAACTTTTTAGCTTGTATTAAAACCCTTTACCATCATAAATTCTAACCACCAATACCTTTAGTATTTAATGTTACCACTTTGAGGAGTTGCACAAAATCATCAACAATTTGACTTATCCACCAACTATGGTCTTAACAGAGGTGATAAATATTAACCATGAGTAGAATTAATATTGCAGATCTGAAGAAGTGCTAAAAAATCATCAGCATCAATTTGACTTAAACGACGAAGGTGGTCTTAATAGAGAAGAGTTTGTTGCCACTGACATTGATGTTCAATTCAAAAAAGAGGAAAATTTTGATCCTATTCATGACTTCCTCCGTCTGTTTGGAGATGGTGTTCTTGACTTGGACTTGGCTTTTCCGGAAGTAAGGTATATGATTAAGATTAGACGAGTTAGTGTGTTTGTTGCTACTAAAAAAACAAAAACCAACAGCACCAGCACCAGCACCAGCACCAGCACCAGCACCAGCACCAGCTATGTGTTATCATCAAGCCCACATCATTTCACGTAGGCGATACATAATCAACCAACACCATCACCACCTTATCACTACACATCATCATTACATGTGTTATTATCACTCCCCTATCACTCCACGTCATCACCACCTTTATTCAATATTTTATTATTTGATTTTTATTTTTTAATTAAAAATTAAATTAAAAGAAGACATAGTATTATTAAAAAATATAAAATTACAAAATAAAACCAAAAAAAATTACATAATAAAAAAAATTACATAATAAAACCAAAAAAATTGAGCGATCGTATATTTTCCGGACGATGATGTCTTCGTCCGTTTCGAAATTTGTAACTTCGGGACAATATGTCATTTTGTTGGGGGATGGGTTGTGTTTCCGGAACCACCTCAACGTCGGGTTCCAGTTGGGTTTCGGAAACGTTATTAAAAGAGGGTGAACTTTGATTGAAAACGGGTTGTTGTAGGTACCAATTTGAAAACGTTAGAAATGGGTTTGGGTTGTTCGGGTTGTTTGCATCGCCTTGAGGACGATAACAATTCATAAATGAGTTAAAAACGGGTTGTTTGTGTTGTTAGGATTCATAGTGTGTAGAAATTTTTTGAAAATATGAGAGTTGAAATTTTTGAAAAATTTTTGAGAGATTAAAAACGTATGTAAGTGTTTTTGATTGTGTGTTGAATGAGTTTATATAGGGTTTAATTTTTTTTTTGAGTTTCTAACGGCTATATTACCGTTTTTTTTGTTTTTTTTTCTTTGGCTTCCAACGGTCACGGGTGAGTGGGCTCACGCCTCCACCCATCACGCCCCCATCAGGCCGGTGTGTAGTGGGGGGAGGGCGTGACCGGTCCCATGGACGAAACTTTTGTTTTTTCGCTCAGAGGGGTCGATATAATAGTATTTCGTCGGAAAATCTTTCGGTTATCTTCGTTTTCTTCCTAAAAATCCTTCGGCCTCCTCTGTTTTCATCCTAAAAATCCTACGCCCGGCCCCTCCGTTTTCTTCGTAAAAATCCTGACCCCCTCCGACTTTTTTCCAAGCTCCGTCACTTACCGGCCCGTCTCTCATAACACATAGTCTAATAGTAATAGTAATGGTAGTAGTAGTAATAATAATAATAACCATGGTTGTAAAAATCTCCGACTAGGCTGATTAATCGGTCAATTAATCGTTAGTCCCCTAAGGCCGACTAGGCCCGACTATCCGATTAGGCCGATTAGTTGGCCGATTAATCCCAAATAATCTCGATTAATCCCTAGTCTCCACCCCACCAACCGACTAGCGATTTCTACAACATTGATAATAACTTTTGACGAACATTGTTATATATGTACTCTATACTAACAAAAAAATAAATATTTTGCCACTTGTCACATTTTTAATCTTAACAGAGAAGAGTTTGTTGCCACTGACATTGATGTTCAATTTAAAAAAGAAGAAAATTTTGATCCTATTGATGACTTCCTCCGTCTGTTTGATGATGGTGTTCTTGACTTGGACTTGGCTTTTCCGGAAGTAAGGTATATTGATTAGGGATGTAATCGAGTCGAGTCGAGCCAGGCCTGGCTCCAGCTCGGCTCGTGAATTTTCGAGCGGAGCTCGAGCTGAGCCGAAATTTCTTTCGAGTCAAAAATCATGGCTCTAGCTCGGCTCGTAAAAAACCTCGAGTCACGAGCCAGCTCGTTTTTTTTTCTCGTTTTTTTCCTCCACTATATATTATATATATATATATATAATCTAATATATTAAATCTAATATATATAAAATTTAATATTTACATATATATTATACATAATATGTATATTTATATAAATATGTATATAAATATTGTATATATATATTATGTATCATATATATATATGTATGTGTGTAATATAATATATATGTGTGTGTATATAATTTAATATATATATATATATATTAAAAATCGAGCCGAGCCAACGAGTCGAGCCATGAGCCGAGCTCGGGCCGAGCCAACCCTGGCTCCGGCTCGGCTCGGCTCGTTTTTGACGAGCTTTTTTCGAGCCGAGCCCTTTTCGAGCCGAGCCTTTTTCGTGCCGGGCTTTTTCGAGCTTTTTTCAAGCGAGCTTTGAGCCGAGCCTCGAGCCGCAAGCTTTTTGAACATCCCTAATATTGATTATCATGTTGGTTTGGGACCAAAGAAAAGGTGAAAAGTAACTGTCATTTTCCCAAATATAATTATTTTGTTATACATCAAAAATGAGAACTTACACCACAAATTTATCTTAATCAATGAAATAAACTAGTATAGAAATTTTTAATTTGGCTAATAAACAAAAAAATAATAATAATTTGATATAACATATCTTCATTTTTTTTACTTGATTAGATAATTTTTAGTAAATCATTATATTGCAACTTACTCTAGAAAAGTTAATTATATGTTCAAATTAAATTCCGCGTTCGAGAGTATGATTATTTTTTTGAGAGGTGAATAATAAGAGATATGTTTTTCTCTTCTCTATCTTAAAAAAGGGCTTAAATTCTATTATGATTAAGAATAGATGAGCTAGTGTGTTTGTTGGTATTAAAAAATAAACATGCAACAACAGGTAGATCTATATAGCATATATGGTCTCTTGAGGGCGAATGTTGTTATTAACCAGGGGTATGATTGGAAATGTGCAGAAATTTGGTGGTCATGCATATGTGGCTAATCATGTTTCTAATGGCGCTTGTCCTGTATTTGCATGGCGCACACTCTCTCATGTGGAAGAAGCTCTTGCCATTTTTCCAATCGTCGGAAAACTTATCGAGAGTTCTTCAATTTGATGCTCCCTTTTGCAAGCAGGAAATTTGTAAAATATTTTCCGATACCATCCAGGCAGTGCCGGACCTAGAAAATTTTTTTATGGGTGTCGGAATGTTTTTTGAATAGCTATTTGTCGTTAAATTTTTTTTTACCAATTCGAATTGGGTCGCGTCGGATAACCCAAAAAATGATAAAACTAAATTAAATTACAAATACATAATAAAACCACGTCAAATAATCATTTTATTGATTATGATGATATGATAAATTTGATTTTCTTTTGACATAATTCGAAAGAATACTATTTAAATTATAACTCAACAAAATATGTCATCATGCTAATAAGTTTCAAATTTTGAAATTATACAATAATAACTCAATCTATAAAGTGTGGTTGTTCTGATGTAAAGTATATCGGTGTTTATAAGTAAGTTATTGCTTTCGCCTATTTTCTAGTTGGGATCCGAGCATTATTTCTAAACATCAGATTCAATCACTTGATATACAAATTTGGGTCTTATTACTTTTTTTAAGTATGTTATGGCTAATTCGGTATTGAGTTAAATTATTAATTACCAACTGAGTTTAATCACAAGTAATGCATATTGTGTTATTTGAGTATTATTTTATTATTTTTGGCTTTAACATTGATTTAAATTAGGCTTCATCTGGTTCGTCAAATTTTCATGGGGGTCGGGGACAAAATTTCTTGGGGGTCGATCAAGATCAGATCGAATATACAACATTAAAAATCAAATGTTCATGGGGGTCGGTCGACCCCCATACCTAAAGACTAGGTACGCCAATGCATCCAGGGCCGTCTTAAACTTTTTGGTGGCCAACCGCATGTATAAAAATTGGGGCCTCTTTTGACTGTAAATAAAAACTATTTCCAAGCCTGAGACACACAAAGTTTAAATTATCATGAAAAAAAACCACAAAAAATATAAATCGCAAACAAAATGTGTACATTAATTACTAGCATGACAATCTTGACACTAAACAAGAGAAAGTGGTTGATTTAGGTGAACTATTATTGTATTTTGCGTTAAAATGGTTAACATCATAACATAGAACGAGTTGAGAAGTGTAACATCTTAGCATAATATGGGTAAGTAAAGTAACCTAAAAACTATGTTAATAAAATGAATTTAAACGGATAAAATTTTTCTATAATATGCTTGATGATAAAATCATTAAATATTATTAAAATAAACGATTTCAAATTGAAATAAATTGATGCTTTTTAAAAATGATTCATTTAAACCCGAAGTAATTTTTGCTTTAAATTCATCCTAACACACACTCATTCCAACCCGAACTCATTCCGACCTTTTACCTAGCCCGACCCACCCCACCTATTTTACAAGGTTTATTAATTACAAATATTAAAAAAACCTAAAATTGCACTACAATCAGAATCTGTTACAATTAAAAACTCGATTTATATCGAAAATTTGAGGCCTTCAGATTTTTTGGAGCCTAAAATAGGGGTTTTTTTTGTTAGGGTGAGCCGGCCTTGATACCATCCAAAACCCATTGGGGTTTTTGGCTGTGGTGGCGTTGATACAAGGCGTAATTACATGGATGGTGTTCAACAAATCCAATTTCAAATAACTTTATAATTTAAACTAGCCTGAAATCTCGTGTATTACGCGGGTTGAATAATAAAAAGTTAATTCGGTCATATTAAATAATAAATATTTGATAATTATAAAATTGTATTTAAGATAAGATATAATTGAATTGTTCTTATTGTATTAATTTTAATAATTTAGTACATTATTGGAATAAGAAAAAAATTATTTATTAATATTTAATTATATAATTTAGTTACTAAAAATTAATAGTTTTTATCAGAAGAGAGAGGCGGGAAAAACATTTTCAGATTTAACCAAACTGTGACACGTGTCCCTCAAATTCGATTTGAATTTATAAACTAATACTAATTTTAAACACGCAAAGTATCAAATGACTAAAACCTTAAATTAATATATATATGTATGTATGTATGTGTGTGTGTGTTGCTATTTTTATACTTAACGGGATAAAAACATATAAAGAGTCTACCGTTTGAGATGATAAAAATTTGGATTAAATTATCTCTACCATTTTAAAAGATAAAGATCGTAATTATTTCAAATTTAATTATTTACTTTTGTTTTTTTAAATGTAAGAACACGATTATAATTATTTAGTTTTATTTTGATTAGTTAGTGTTTGATTAATTAATTTATGAAATATCTATTGTTAAAGATGTTTGCATTTTTAATATTAAGTGTGAGAGAGAACAAAGAAACAAAAACAAAAAAAAAGTAAAAAAAAAAAGCTAACCAAAAAACGAACCGAAACCGACAAAAAAAAACCGAAAACCGAAAAACCAAAAACCAAATGGTTTCTAATAACTAAAAACCACTGTTGTAAAAATCGGCCTAGGCGGCCGTTTACTGTGTCGATTTTGGCCTAGGCGGGGCCTAGGCGGCCTAGTCAGATTTTTAATTTTTTTCAATTTTTTCGACCTTTTTGACTTTTTTTTTTTACTTTTTTATGGTAAAAAGTGACCAAATTCATGATTATTTAGGCATTTCTTAACCCAAAATCATTAATATGTCTCTGAAACATCAAATCCAACCACTTAATATCGAAATTCATCTCTAAACTTTGAACCTGGTGTTTAATTTTGAACTTTGAAATACTTGACTTAGTATGTTTAAGTTTATTTTTTAAATTATTTGAAGTATTATATTAAATTATTGATATTGATGTGTGTATATAATATATATTTGTAAAATTACATATAAAAATTCCAATCTGCCTAGCGCCGATTAATCCCGATTAATCCTGATTAATCCCTAGGCGGCATCCCGCCGCCCGACTAGCGTCTAGCGACTTCTACAACCATACTAAAAACCGACTATGTCGGTTTCGGTTTTAGTTAAAAACAGAACCGAACCGAGCACACCCATACCAATGATCCACATGCTCTTTCTTTGCATCATTGAAAAAAACGTCTAGCACATGTAATATAATTATATCAATAAAATAAAACATTAAATAATATAAACATAATATATGTTATTTTGATAATATACTTTGTGCCGTTATTTTGATAATACCTAGTTTCCTTTTTATTCATTTAAATAATAACCTGTTGTATTTGTTGGTTCAGAAAGTAACAATATAAAGAATGCAAAGTATGAGACTAATTGATTGCAGTAATTAATATATATATTAATTAGAGAAAAGCTGATGTGAGTAGGATATACTATTCCTTTTTGTACACATCTTCAAGCATCGTGTACAAGTAGGAGAAATACGTGCATTTGAAATTTGACCACACAACCATCACAATTCACAACCATCAGGAACCCTAAATGAAATCTACACCCCCGTCTCCAGTGTTGTCACACCCCCAATTTCCCACTCGTGGCGTATGTCCACGTGGATGTGACGTGTCCAGAATCACAGCTCAAGGTCATATAGAACACCTCTATATGCGTTTACAAATCCAAGTTTGACACATACACTTGATAAAATAGTTTGCAGCGGAAATAAAGTAGTATTGCAGCGGAATAAATAAGTCATAACATGCAGCGGAAAATGATTGTTTACACAGCGGAAATTGTAAGTAGTTTAATACAACAACGTTTTAAATAAGATAAAGTCAAATTGTTTTCAAAAGACACGAAAACAAATGCATGTGGGGCCCTATGCTCATGTCCCCTATGTGCTTTCCTGCTCCACGAGCCTGTCATGCTAGTTACCTGAGAATACAAGTTTAAAAAGTGTCAACACAATGGTTGGTGAGTTCACAGGTTTTGATATACATATAGTAATGAAAGTGTGTCATGCTGTTTATCAATGTTAGTATCGAGCCCTAGGCCCAAAGTGTCAGTGCGTCACTACCGAACTAGACTTGTTTGCTCTTGCCTCCGCTATGCCTCGTATACATAGCAAGTTAGGTCAGAATTTGCACGGGTTATGACACTCAGTCAACATGGTGCCCCGTGGGGTTAGTCATTCCCTAATGGATCCATCCAAACCTACCACGTTGTTCGTACATTAACGGTAAGACTTTGTGAGGGCTTGTAACGAGTTCAACACTTAATGTTTGTCCAATAAACCAGCATACACAAAAATGTTTGTAATAGCAATAATGTTTGACTCGATGCAACTAGTATTCTCCCCCTATTTAAAAGCGTTTGAAAAGAGTAAAGAGGGGCCGTAAACTCACCTTAGTGAAACGAATGTATGTAAGCGTAAGCTCCCGAGTTGTCGTGTAGCACGTCGGTCACCGGCAACCTATATCGTAGATCGTACGTGAGTTCGTGTAAGTGACCGTGCTAATGTTAGTGCTCGTGTTTGTGTCCAACAACCCTTGGTTGTTCATGTTTGTCCGTGTCGGTCCACAATGACCGTGTTTGCTCGTGTTGGTCCATATTGACCGTGTTTGACCATGTTTGACCATGTTTGACCGTGTTTGACCAAAGTTGACCGTGTCAAGTCAACGACCCGTTGGTGAACCGTGTGACGGTTTGTGACTCGTGTAGCAATCGTGTAAGTGTTTGTCGTGTGCAAAACGCGTAGGTTGCGTTTATGGACAACTTACTATTTATAGTAAGTTTCCATTTTTAGAAAGTTCACAAAGCATGACGGTTTTATAGTTCTAGCATGTTCAATAGTCCTACGGGGTCATGTTAACACATAGCACATTATCATACAAGTTCATATATGCCGTTTATAACATGTTAGTGCACAAAAGTTTCCTAAAATGGAAAGTTTCCATTTTTAGCATACGTGACATCGGAAACCATCTAACTTAGCATCTAAACATCATATTATAACATAATAAATCATTTAGCATGCTCAAGTCATTCAACATATTCCTAAGTCGGTTTTTGTAATCATAAAGTTACTAAAAATAGTAACTTTATGGTTTTTGCATAAAAATGACCATTTAACATTTCCAAGCAATTTTTCATACCATCATTCATCATAATATGCTATTTACTATCATCTAATCATGTCAACATAGTCTAAATCATCATCCATCAATATTTTTACCTAAAAAGTTACTAAATATAGTAACAATGTTGAAATTGACCATAATAACATCAAGATCATATTCTTAGGTTTCTAATCATCATAATATCATCCAAATAGCAATTTCACATACATGCATGTCCATCAAATACACTAAATCATCAACTTGCAATTAAAAAGTTACTATAAATGGAAAGATTCATAAAAATCATAGTTTTAATCATTCTAAGCAAATCTAACCATGGGTAATCCTTCTAACATCATCAATAAACATATCCATATACTCAAGATCATTCCAATACTCATGGATCGTACATGCATGGTGATATTTCAACGATCCAAGACCAAATAACACACTTTAATGACTCACATCATCATAGATCGTCATGAAATACATTCTAATCACTCTAGATCATCATTAAACACTTTAAAATCAACAAACCCAGATCATAATCTCGTGCATGTGATGAGTGTGTGCTTGCATGTGGGTTTTACCCATTGCATGTGAGATTGTGAGTGTTTTTAAGCTACATGGAAAGTGGGGCTACCTTCTAGAGCTTCTTGATCACCAAGATGATGAAGAATTAGTAGTTTAAAGAGGTTGAGAAGGTCTGGAGTCGTGCTTCACAACTGGTTCAAGCTCTAGTCGTTCTTCTTCCTTGGTTCAAGCCTCCAAATCTTCACTTCCAAGCTCTCAAGATGTAACAATGGCTTCAATGGTGTCTAGTAGATGAAGAAGATGGAAACCAGAGGTTTTGGGAAGGCAAATACGAGCTGGTTGCGTCTGGGACTGATTGTAATGAGTGAGTAGGAGAAATGATGGTTTTTGGAAGTTTAAAAAGAGATTTTGCGAATCTGGCGCCCCAGGCGTAACGCCTGGCGTGGGCGAACATCGTCTGTCGTTACGCGCGGATGCAGCCGGATGAGGCGCCCATTTTTCACCCGCGCGCATCGCCTGTCGTGGGTGTGTCGGGTCAGGCGTACCGCCTGGCCTGAATTTCAAGCCCAATAAGCTTGTTTTGTTGTTCTGGCCCATTCTTGCCCGTTTCTCGACTGTAAAACATCATTCGAGCGTCGTTTAGACTCTATTGGTCAATTATCAGTCATAATCGACTTGTGACAGTGTTTCGTGAAGTTTCGAGTGTTGTGCTACACAATGTGTTAGACGTTCACCAACGTTCGTGTGTTTTGACACGTGTGTGCTGTTTGTCGATAATTCCACGAATTATCTAGTCATATACCAGTGTTCGTACTGTCGTGCCACGTGTCACACTAAATTAATCTAATTCTAGTGCCACGTGTACATAATGTATTTAAATAAACATTTACATAAATAAGATGCTGACCTGGAAATTACGGGGTGTCACATCCTCCCCATGTTAGAAAGAATTTCGTCCCGAAATTCAACTCGTGTTGCTAGTATTTGTCTGTTCCGCGAACAGGTGTGGGTACTTTTGTTTCATCTGGTCCTCACGTTCCCACGTGAATTCCGGTCCTCGTCGCGAATTCCATCGTACTTTTACAATCGGGATTTTACTGAGTTTGAGCTTCTTGGTTTCCCGGTCCATAATCTCCACCGGTTCCTCAACAAAGTTCAATTGTTCGTCGATTTGTATTTCCTCGAGAGGAATAACAAGTGTTTCATCTGATAGGCACTTCTTGAGGTTCGAGATGTGGAATACGTTGTGTACGCTGCTCAGTTCAACTGGCAGGTTTAGTTCGTAGGCTACAGGGCCTATTCGCTTTGTAATCTCGAAAGGTCCGATGTAACGAGGGTTCAACTTTCCTCGTTTGCCAAACCGAATGACACCTTTCCAGGGCGAGACCTTGAGTAACACTCTGTCCCCCACCTGGAACTCCAACGGTTTGCGTCGCTTGTCGGCATAGCTTTTCTGTCTGTCCCGAGCTGCTGCCATTCGTTTGCGTATTTGCACGATCTTCTCAGTTGTCTCGTGCACCAGTTCTGGACCAGTCAGTTGGCTGTCTCCAACTTCCGCCCAGCAGATGGGTGATCGACACTTACGTCCGTAAAGTGCCTCGAAGGGTGCAGCTTGAATGCTAGTGTGGTAGCTATTGTTATATGAGAACTCCACTAACGGTAGATGAGATTCCCAGCTACTACCAAAGTCAATGACACATGCCCGGAGCATGTCTTCCAGTGTCTGTATCGTTCGCTCACTTTGCCCGTCCGTCTGCGGGTGGTAAGCACTACTCATGTCCAATCTCGTGCCCAAAGCCTTATGCAAGGACTTCCAGAAATGCGACGTGAATCGACTGTCGCGATCAGATATGATGGAGATTGGCACTCCATGTCGAGTGACCACTTCCTTTAAATAAATCCGAGTGAGTTTGTCTAGCTTGTCAGTCTCTTTAATGGGTAGGAAATGAGCAGACTTCGTCAGTCGGTCTACGATAACCCAGATGGTATCGCAACCACTTGCCGTCTTAGGCAGTTTAGTTATGAAGTCCATGGAAATTTGCTCCCATTTCCACATTGGTAATTCCGGTTGTTGAAGTAACCCTGATGGCTTCTGGTACTCAACTTTGACTTTTGAGCACGTTAGGCATTTACTCACGTATGCTGCTATCTCAGCTTTCATGTTTGGCCACCAATAGGTTGTCTTCAAATCGTGATACATCTTATCAGAGCCTGGGTGTACGGAATACCGGCTCTTGTGAGCTTCATCCATCACTACTTCTCTCAATCCTCCGTAGCGTGGAATCCAGATTCGATCCATTAAGTAGTAAGCTCCGTCGTCTTTTGCCTTTATTTGCTTATCCATGCCACGCATGGCTTCAAGAGTGAGGTTTTCAGTTTTCAGAGCTTCCTGTTGTGCTATCCGAATTTGATTCGGCAGTTCGGAATGGATCGTAAGTTGTAGTGCGCGCACGCGTTTTGTTGTTTCTTTTCGGCTCAACGCGTCGGCCACTACGTTGGCTTTACCGGGATGATACTTGATGGCGCAATCATAATCACCTATGAGTTCAACCCATCTTCGTTGTCTCATGTTCAACTCTTTCTGGTCGAAGATGTGTTGTAGGCTCTTATGATCGGTAAAGATTGTACATTTCGTGCCGTACAAGTAGTGTCGCCAGATCTTCAAGGCAAACACCACGGCTCCCAACTCAAGGTCATGAGTCGTGTAGTTCTTCTCATGCACCTTCAGTTGACGTGAAGCGTATGCTATCACTTTCTCGCGTTGCATCAGCACGCAACCGAGTCCTTGTTTCGAAGCGTCGCAATACACCACGAAGTCATCACATCCTTCCGGTAGGGATAGGATGGGTGCAGTGCATAGTTTCTGCTTCAACAGGTTGAAAGCAGCTTCTTGTTTGTCTCCCCAATCGAACTTTTTGTCTTTATGGGTCAGGGACGTCAATGATTGGGCAATCTTCGAGAATCCTTCAATGAATCTCCGGTAGTACCCGGCCAGTCCAAGGAATTGCCGCACCTCAGTTGGAGTCTTGGGTGCTTCCCAGTTCTTAATGGCTTCGATCTTAGCTGGGTCTACGTGAATTCCCTGCTCATTAACCACGTGTCCAAGGAATTGGACTTCGCGAATCCAAAAGTCGCATTTTGAAAATTTCGCGTACAGTTGCTCTTTCTTCAGTAGTTCCAAGACTAACCTTAGATGTTCGGCATGCTCCTCCCGATCCTTTGAATAAATCAGGATGTCGTCGATGAACACTATCACGAATTTGTCCAGGTAAGGTTTACACACTCTATTCATGAGATCCATGAATACGGCTGGTGCGTTGGTCAGTCCAAAGGGCATAACCAAGAATTCGTAGTGTCCGTATCGGGTTCTAAAGGCAGTCTTAGGGATATCGTTTTCCTGTATCCTTAGTTGGTGGTAACCCGATCTTAAATCGATCTTCGAATAGTAGCTTGACCCTTGCAACTGGTCAAACAGATCGTCTATTCGCGGTAAGGGATATCGATTCTTGATCGTCACCTTGTTCAGCTCTCTGTAGTCGATACACATACGGAATGATCCGTCTTTCTTCTTTACGAACAAGACCGGTGCTCCCCAAGGTGAGAAGCTCGGTCTGATGAATCCCTTGTCTAACAGTTCTTGCAACTGGTTAGACAGTTCCTGCATCTCCGTTGGTGCTAGTCGGTATGGAGCCTTAGCAATCGGTGCCGCTCCTGGTGTAAGGTCTATCTGAAACTCGACTTGTCGTTTCGGAGGTAGTCCAGGTAGGTCTTCGGGAAACACTTCGGGAAAATCGCGGACTACGGCGATGTCCTCAATCTTCCTCTCTTTCTTGGGTTGTTCTGCGATGAGGGCTAGTATGGCAGTGTATCCCTTTTGCAGGTACTTGTTCGCCTTCATGCATGACATGATGTTCAGAGGTACTCCCCGTCTTTCCCCCTGAATCGAGATCTGTTCTCCGTTCTGCAACGTCACTCGTACGATCTTCTCGTTGCATACGATCTCGGCCTGGTTAGTGGATAACCAATCCATTCCTACGACTACATCAAAGCTTCCGAGAGTCACCGGCATCAAATCGATTTCGAGTTCGTGATTCGCCAAAACCATGACGCATCCTCGGAAGATGTGTTGTGTTTCAATCAGTTTGCCGTCAGCTAACTCTACAGTATACTTGTAGTCTAGTGGCGTTGGGGTAATATCTAGTAATTTGCTAAACTCACTAGATATAAAGCTCCTATCGGCACCGGTATCAAATAATATGCTAGCATAGACATTATTTAAAAGAAACGTACCGGTTACGATGTTTGGGTCATCCTTGGCTTCTCCCGAGCCAATCACAAATGCTCTTCCTTTGGCCGCTCCTCCTCCGGCCTTCTTCAATTGAGGGCAATCCCTCCTCATGTGGCCTGGTTTTCCACATTCATAACACCCTCTGGAGGTGTTCTGGTTGTTGTTCTGGTTGTGGTTAGGGTTGTTGTTACTGGGAAATTTGGATCTGCAGTCTTTGGCCATGTGGCCATGTCGTCCACACTTCAAGCAACGATATCGTTCGCATTGCCCGAAGTGGTGATAAGAGCATCGGTTACACAAGGGGTATTTCCCTTGGTACACACCCTTCCCCTTGTCGTCGGGTTGGGTGGCAGTAAAGGCTCTGGCTGGTGCAGATCTTTGTTGTTGTTGAGGTTGATGAGATTGGTGGTGGCTGGGTTCCCACTTCCTCTTCTGGCTTTCTTGAGGCTTCACATGCTCGCCTCGTTTTGGTAGCTTGCCCTGAGCTACAGCTTGGTCAGTCAGTTTATGAGCCAGCCTGATCAGAGGTTGGATAGTGGTGAGGTCAGACGCAGTCACCATGCTCTGAATTTGTTCGGGCAGCCCACTGATGAACTGCTCGATTTTCTTGTACTCCGGCGTCACCATAGCCGGACATAGCTTACACAGCTCATGGAATCGAGTACAGTATTGCTCGATCTCAGAGCCCACCATCTTCAGTACCCAGAACTCAGCCTCTAGCTTTCTGATCTCGTCACGAGGACAGTATTCCTCTTGCAGTAGTCGGGTGAAATCAGTCCATGGCATGGAGTTGGCACCGTCCAACCCCAGGGTTTGTACATGGGTATTCCACCATGTGAGTGCTGGTCCTTCCAGTGTACCAGTTGCGAACTTCACCCGGTTCTCTTCAGTACATTCGCACATAGCGAATACAGACTCCACTTTCTCCACCCAGCGGAGCATTCCCACGGCTCCCTCAGTCCCCTTGAATTTGTGTGGGTGGCAGTTCAGGAAGGATTTAAAAGAACATCCTTTGTTGTTGTTGCCTTGTGATCCTGTCAGTCAGAAACCAATGTCGTAGGTCAGAGCGTGTTAGCTATACTATGTTAGTCATGTTAGGCGAGTGTTAGTACCGTTGTTCGAGCCACTGGTTTCACTAGCAAGGCGGTGTGCCTCGTGCTCTGCCAGTATCTTGTTAACCCGTCTGTCAACCATCATCTTAATGACGGCTGCGTCCAGTGTTCGTCTAGGAGGGCGTGCATGTGGTCCTCTTCCCGCCATAGATATTTTCTATACGGAAGGGATAGAATGTTAGTAAGTCAGAATGTTAGTCAGATGTTGTGTCGGAAGTCAGATCATATGTCATGTTAGTTGTCAAGTCAAAGCAATCATGGTCAATATGTAATAAGTAAGACAAAACATAATTCTCATTAATAATAAGTTGGAAGTACAATAATTTCAAAAGGAAATACATAATAAGTTCTTCGAGCACATCCCGCTCGTCTAGGCTAAAATAAAGAAAGTACAAAATACAACAGTCCACTAGTCAGAATCCATGGAAACATGCGAAATATCGCTAGCAGCGTCTCCGTCGTCATCATCCTCCTCCGGATCCTCATTAGGATCCTCATCAAGGTCCTCATCTTCGAGGTCCTCGGCCTCGAATTCAGGACCATCCTCCTGAGGTGGCTCCTCAATAAACTGTGCAGCCCATGCATTAAGCATGGCATCACTGGCCTGCACCATGGCCTGAGTCTCGGTGATGTCTGTCCGATTCTCGGTTATACGCACGTCGTGTTCCTGCACGACATCGACGACCTGTCCATGCTCGGTCAGTAGTTGGGACATTTGGAGTCGTAGAGCCTCCATCTGGGCTTCCAGTCTGTTGTTGCGCTCCTCCAGTCTCTCGTTCTGCCTCTCCAATCGATCGCTCTTCTCGCGAAGAACTCGGACCTCGTCTGTTAGCTCCCTACCCCTCCAGACTTCCCGTCGTGTGCAAGCAACATGTGCCGCGAAGGCCTGCTCCATCGGCACTCCGAACGGTGGTAGTCGGTGTCCTGGAGTGGTGTCGCCGGGATATCGATATGGAGGTACTCTCTCCTCGACGATCCAACTCTGGAGTATGGTGGGAAGCCATCCCCAATGTCTGGCCCGTGCTGCGTCCCTCACCCGCCGGTCCATCTCGGCGTCAACCTGTGATACTATGTCGTCGATCCGTCGCCGACTCTCTGCCGCCAAATCATCTGTGGTCGGATGTCGGTCTGCGTTCCTGCCGGTACTGTCATTGTTGGCCATCCTGTAAGTTTTAAGTTAGTAAGCAATAGTTCAATATAAGCAAAAACATCATCAATGTGCAAGTTCTACGTGTAGTGTCTAAAGTTGAGCAATGGCTATAGTCTAAGCTTACTATATGCAAACCTAGTTCTCTATAACCAAGGCTCTGATACCAGTCTGTCACACCCCCAATTTCCCACTCGTGGCGTATGTCCACGTGGATGTGACGTGTCCAGAATCACAGCTCAAGGTCATATAGAACACCTCTATATGCGTTTACAAATCCAAGTTTGACACATACACTTGATAAAATAGTTTGCAGCGGAAATAAAGTAGTATTGCAGCGGAATAAATAAGTCATAACATGCAGCGGAAAATGATTGTTTACACAGCGGAAATTGTAAGTAGTTTAATACAACAACGTTTTAAATAAGATAAAGTCAAATTGTTTTCAAAAGACACGAAAACAAATGCATGTGGGGCCCTATGCTCATGTCCCCTATGTGCTTTCCTGCTCCACGAGCCTGTCATGCTAGTTACCTGAGAATACAAGTTTAAAAAGTGTCAACACAATGGTTGGTGAGTTCACAGGTTTTGATATACATATAGTAATGAAAGTGTGTCATGCTGTTTATCAATGTTAGTACCGAGCCCTAGGCCCAAAGTGTCAGTGCGTCACTACCGAACTAGACTTGTTTGCTCTTGCCTCCGCTATGCCTCGTATACATAGCAAGTTAGGTCAGAATTTGCACGGGTTATGACACTCAGTCAACATGGTGCCCCGTGGGGTTAGTCATTCCCTAATGGATCCATCCAAACCTACCACGTTGTTCGTACATTAACGGTAAGACTTTGTGAGGGCTTGTAACGAGTTCAACACTTAATGTTTGTCCAATAAACCAGCATACACAAAAATGTTTGTAATAGCAATAATGTTTGACTCGATGCAACTAGTATTCTCCCCCTATTTAAAAGCGTTTGAAAAGAGTAAAGAGGGGCCGTAAACTCACCTTAGTGAAACGAATGTATGTAAGCGTAAGCTCCCGAGTTGTCGTGTAGCACGTCGGTCACCGGCAACCTATATCGTAGATCGTACGTGAGTTCGTGTAAGTGACCGTGCTAATGTTAGTGCTCGTGTTTGTGTCCAACAACCCTTGGTTGTTCATGTTTGTCCGTGTCGGTCCACAATGACCGTGTTTGCTCGTGTTGGTCCATATTGACCGTGTTTGACCATGTTTGACCATGTTTGACCGTGTTTGACCAAAGTTGACCGTGTCAAGTCAACGACCCGTTGGTGAACCGTGTGACGGTTTGTGACTCGTGTAGCAATCGTGTAAGTGTTTGTCGTGTGCAAAACGCGTAGGTTGCGTTTATGGACAACTTACTATTTATAGTAAGTTTCCATTTTTAGAAAGTTCACAAAGCATGACGGTTTTATAGTTCTAGCATGTTCAATAGTCCTACGGGGTCATGTTAACACATAGCACATTATCATACAAGTTCATATATGCCGTTTATAACATGTTAGTGCACAAAAGTTTCCTAAAATGGAAAGTTTCCATTTTTAGCATACGTGACATCGGAAACCATCTAACTTAGCATCTAAACATCATATTATAACATAATAAATCATTTAGCATGCTCAAGTCATTCAACATATTCCTAAGTCGGTTTTTGTAATCATAAAGTTACTAAAAATAGTAACTTTATGGTTTTTGCATAAAAATGACCATTTAACATTTCCAAGCAATTTTTCATACCATCATTCATCATAATATGCTATTTACTATCATCTAATCATGTCAACATAGTCTAAATCATCATCCATCAATATTTTTACCTAAAAAGTTACTAAATATAGTAACAATGTTGAAATTGACCATAATAACATCAAGATCATATTCTTAGGTTTCTAATCATCATAATATCATCCAAATAGCAATTTCACATACATGCATGTCCATCAAATACACTAAATCATCAACTTGCAATTAAAAAGTTACTATAAATGGAAAGATTCATAAAAATCATAGTTTTAATCATTCTAAGCAAATCTAACCATGGGTAATCCTTCTAACATCATCAATAAACATATCCATATACTCAAGATCATTCCAATACTCATGGATCGTACATGCATGGTGATATTTCAACGATCCAAGACCAAATAACACACTTTAATGACTCACATCATCATAGATCGTCATGAAATACATTCTAATCACTCTAGATCATCATTAAACACTTTAAAATCAACAAACCCAGATCATAATCTCGTGCATGTGATGAGTGTGTGCTTGCATGTGGGTTTTACCCATTGCATGTGAGATTGTGAGTGTTTTTAAGCTACATGGAAAGTGGGGCTACCTTCTAGAGCTTCTTGATCACCAAGATGATGAAGAATTAGTAGTTTAAAGAGGTTGAGAAGGTCTGGAGTCGTGCTTCACAACTGGTTCAAGCTCTAGTCGTTCTTCTTCCTTGGTTCAAGCCTCCAAATCTTCACTTCCAAGCTCTCAAGATGTAACAATGGCTTCAATGGTGTCTAGTAGATGAAGAAGATGGAAACCAGAGGTTTTGGGAAGGCAAATACGAGCTGGTTGCGTCTGGGACTGATTGTAATGAGTGAGTAGGAGAAATGAT
The DNA here is from genome assembly GCA_009363875.1 of Mikania micrantha. NCBI lineage: Eukaryota > Viridiplantae > Streptophyta > Magnoliopsida > Asterales > Asteraceae > Mikania > Mikania micrantha. The sequence continues at coordinate 109,039,144 of CM018680.1, forward strand.
GGTTTTTGGAAGTTTAAAAAGAGATTTTTGCGAATCTGGCGCCCCAGGCGTAACGCCTGGCGTGGGCGAACATCGTCTGTCGTTACGCGCGGATGCAGCCGGATGAGGCGCCCATTTTTCACCCGCGCGCATCGCCTGTCGTGGGTGTGTCGGGTCAGGCGTACCGCCTGGCCTGAATTTCAAGCCCAATAAGCTTGTTTTGTTGTTCTGGCCCATTCTTGCCCGTTTCTCGACTGTAAAACATCATTCGAGCGTCGTTTAGACTCTATTGGTCAATTATCAGTCATAATCGACTTGTGACAGTGTTTCGTGAAGTTTCGAGTGTTGTGCTACACAATGTGTTAGACGTTCACCAACGTTCGTGTGTTTTGACACGTGTGTGCTGTTTGTCGATAATTCCACGAATTATCTAGTCATATACCAGTGTTCGTACTGTCGTGCCACGTGTCACACTAAATTAATCTAATTCTAGTGCCACGTGTACATAATGTATTTAAATAAACATTTACATAAATAAGATGCTGACCTGGAAATTACGGGGTGTCACAAGTGTCCATCACCGTCTCCAATGACGATCTGGAGCTACCACCACTGTGCAGCGGCAACTCGACGAAGGCTTAAAACCGTTGTCGATCGAGGAGCTTTAGAGATTGAAAGGTGGTTTGGTGGAGGCATTATTTGGCGGTGACAGTTGTGAGCATCAAAGTAGATGATCGGAGTAACGGAGGACCATTGTTTGCTGACGATTAGATGATCGGTGACATATATGAAGGTACGACATCTAAAAAACCTATCTTCGCCTAATCTATATACTGTGTGTGTATAATCAAGAAATCTTATCTAAGCTCTCTTCTCTATGACAATCTGTAAGCTTTCTATCTGTTTGTTTCTGATTAAGTACTTTGAGTTTCATGATCTTTGTTTTTGATTGATTGATTGGGTAAAATCTTGAATTTGAAAAAAAAAAAAGGTAATGATAAGGATTTGTTGATTTCGATTGTCGAAGAAATAATTAATTTTTACTGAGCCTTTAGTTGTTTCTTGAATCTACCATGCTTTATTTTTCAATTCGATTGCAAGAATTTAGTGCTTTTAATCATCTGTTGTAAGATTACGATGTATGACGAAATTAATGAACACCCATTTTGGGGAAATCTTTAATTTAGGAATTTCTGCTGATCTTTTAGATGTAATTTTGTCAAATTGAATTTATGGGTCGTGGTTGCTGACTTACAGATCGTCTGTTCATCCTTTTTAGATTGTGTGATTGCTTCCATCAATGATTTATCCTCTAATTTATGAATTCAGTTTTCTATAATTGCAAAATCCTTACAGGTTTGTATCGCAGAAACTGATTTTTTATTGAATTCAAGAACAGCTCAAATTGGGATTTTTAATTTAGGCCTTTCTGCAAACTATTCTTTCAATTTGTGTATCAAATTTGTTAAGTTTTATTAGAAAAGTAAATGAATATGTAACATCAATTAGTGTGTGTATTATATGTGCGCATCGCAAACGGGGCTTTGAGAGGAACTACAACATGAACCACAAATCACATAAATGGGAAAGCAATCTTCGTCATGCTATAAGAAACAAGTTGAGACTGGTAAAAAAATTAAAAGGTAAGTGGATCTATTTTGTTTTTTTTTTGTTGATTTTATTTGTTTTTATGGGGTTTTATCCCCCTTTTTTTTGCAACAGTTCAAAGCTGCTATTTATTAGACTTTAATTTCACATATGAAACAAGATTATTGGATTAAAGTCTTAACAAGTCAACTTGGGTCAGAACTTATATTTAATTATGTTTATGTATTATGTGTATTTATGCGCTGCTGAGAACTTTGTAAGCATGACCATTAGGATTGTGTTTTGGTGTTAAGAGTCTGTAGGGGCAAAAAAGTCTGGTTGGGTATTAGCTGATCGGTGACATATATGAAGGTACGACATCTAAAAAACCCTATCTTCGCCTAATCTGAGTTTCCCCCTTATAACAGGGTTTTCTTTAATTTTACAAAGCCATCTGTGGATTCAAAGCAATATATTCATCCACAGAACATGTTTTTTTTCATGGATACGAGATGCCTGTTGATGTCTTGACTAGATGGTAATCCTATTATTTTGTGACTCATTTAATTTTTACAGATTCTATGTTATGCAAATGCTTATACTACCAATACTCAGCCTATTTAAGCTGTTTCGTTTTCCTAAAGAAAAAAAAGGTCACTTTCAATTCATTGGATTGACTTTACCCATTTACTTTGATTGACTGGTTAAAATACCTTTACTAATCTTTTTTTCATACTTGATTGCAAGGACTGCTAAAAACTAACTGCAATTTAGATTTACTACATAGATTCATAAGCGAGTTCATGGTAGCCCGCATACAATAAGGTAACACATCAACATAACACTCGCCTTACTTACTTTGATGTTGATGCTGATGACGATGAGCATGTGATTATGAAGCAGAGAAACTTTTGATTTATGATCTCATTTAAAATTGTTGATTTCTCTATTGTATTGATAGACGCCTCATTTGCATGTTGTACTGGTAGAAATGTATACGTTATACGTCATGTTTGATCCTGTGTGTTCTGGTATTGAACATATGATTAGGAAACAGAGCAACTTTTGATTAATGATCTCATTTAAAATTGTTGATTTCTTTGCTGTATTGATAGACGCCTTATGTGCGGTGCACACATGTACATATGTGTGGTCTTCAAAAAGAAAACTAAAATTGCACTAATGTTAACGTTAGTTTACTTAATTTGTGAAAATAACGTTAAAAGCTTTGAGATTATTAACTTTGAACGATAACTTTAAGCCAGCAACTCCTTTTATTCATAGGAAATTTTGATGATATTTTCTGATGAATTTTATTTTTAATGTTGATCAGCATTAAAATCATAAGATATGTATTGTTTGGGAACAGATGGAAAGTGATTAGATTGTCTTAAATACATATGAGCCATGATTCTTTGATTTAGCATATAAATTTGTCTAGGATCAAATTCATCACTTTGAACATGATCAGTTATGCACCTTTCTTTGAACATTTTGGTTCACAAAGGCTCATATGTTTGTTGAATAACTTTTTGCTCATTTGTTCATTTTATGCAAGAATAATTACCTATGGGTTTTTTCACATTAACGCTTTTGAAAATAAAGTAAATAATATTTGTCCTGTTCATATGTATATGAGTTCAAAGTGACACTTCCCAAATACATCAAGTTACACTTTTTATATATTTATTTTGAATGACCATTATGTATTGTATCATTTTAGGTGTTTTATTAATTTTATATAGTTGACACCAAAAATTCAGGCTTCGTTTCTTTTCTGCTTACAGGTGCTTTTAAATCCAACTTTTCTGCTAACAGGTGCTTTTAAATCAAACTTTATTCAAGAAAGATGAAATTGAACAGACGTTCCATTAATTGCACATTATGAGATGGCTCAGGTAATAACTATTTGTTAGTATGTCAATTGTACGTGTCGCAACTTTTTACATACGAATTCTGGTATTATCAACGCCTTTGCTAGAATGCATCGGTTTACATTGAGATATATCAGTTCGGTATTTCGGACCCGCCGCAGCGCGCGGGTCCTAAATCCTAGTTCTTATTAAAAGTGATAAATGAAATCAACGATTACAGACTCTTTAAATAGTAAACAAACTTGAATAAATAGACCTTAAAAGTTAAAACTAGGAGACAGAAAAATACGTTTGACAACGTATTTCTCAGTTCATTAAATTTAAAATTTGAAAGATGAAACCTTGTAGAGATAGTCTAGTGGTAAAGGTTGGGTCTCAATCTTGAGGTCATGAGTTCTAGTCATGGGGTGACATTTTGTTCGCAAGGCCACCGACTTGGGTGCTTACACCCGCGGTTTACACATTTCCCCCGGTTAGTTGGGCATTGAGGGGGCCCGGGGTTTACCACGCAAGTGGGTTCTTCGGTTATTAAGAAAAATATAAATAAATAAATAAATTTGAAAGATGAGACCTTGATTGTTATTGTAGGGGTGAGCTTAGGGGTGTAAACGAACCAAGACAGCTCGTGAAATACTCGAGATCGGATCGTTAAAAAGCTCGAACGAGCCGAGCCTTAACGAGCCCGAGCCCGAGCTCGAGCCCAAAAATGTGGCTCGTTTAGTTATCGAGCCCGAGCTCGAGCTTTACATATTGAGCTCGAGCCGGCTCACGAGCCTTAACGAGCTTTTTCTTTATAAAATTTTTATTTATTATATTAAGTATTTATTTATAAAATTAATTGTTTTTATATATAAAATTAATTATTTTTATATATAACATTATGATAAATATATTTAAATAAAATATTTTATGTTAAATTTGGAAAATATAATTATAAATCTAATTAAATTAGTAATTAAAGTAAATAAATTAAATAATTAAAATCTAAACGAGCCGAGCCTTTTTCTTTATAAAATTTTTATTTATTATATTAAGTATTTATTTATAAAATTAATTGTTTTTATATATAAAATTAATTATTTTTATATATAACATTATGATAAATATATTTAAATAAAATATTTTATGTTAAATTTGGAAAATATAATTATAAATCTAATTAAATTAGTAATTAAAGTAAATAAATTAAATAATTAAAATCTAAACGAGCCGAGCCGAGCCGAGCTCGAGCCTTAACGAGCTCGGGATCGGCTCGGCTCGTTTACACCCCTAGGTGAGCTTACACAGAGCCAAGAGGGAGGTTGAAGACAAAGTTGATATCAATTACATGCGACCGAATTTGAAACTTATATATGCTTAAACTTAAACAAGAACACCGACTCTTAAAAACAAAACCACCTCGTATAGTAACTGTGATTTCACGTCTAGAAACCGGCCACCTCAAAAATTTCTAAACCGATTCGAATTTAGTCGAAAAATTTAGATTAAATTTTACTTTGAGTAAATTACCGAAATAGTCCTCGTGGTTTTTGCTAATATTTCACTTTTGATTCATAAGTTTTATAAATTACCTATATGATCCCAAAATTTAAATATTTGTAACACATACGATCCTTATATGAGGGTAATTTGGTCAATTATGTGAGGATAATTTGTTGACATAAAGACTATATGTGTTACAAATGTTTAAAGTTTGGAACCATATGAGTAATTGACGAAACTTAGGGATCAATAGTGAAATACTAGCAAATCACAAGGGTCATATCAGTATTTTACTCTTTTATTTATAAAACTAATACTTATTTTAAACATCCAAAGCATCAAATGACTAAAACCTTAAATTAAATACCTCAATCATAAAGTTTAGTTTTTATATAAAGTATATACTATTTATTCATATTAAATAAAAATACATATCTAAATATTTATAATTTGAATTGCGAATAAAATCGAATTAAAAATCATAAATTAGATATAAGACATCGAATCAAATCAAATTTAAATTTAAATTTTGAACTGAATATTGAATAGTTATAATAAAATCAAATATATATATATATTCTTATATATATTTTACAGTTATTTTGATGCAGTTATTCTATATATACATTTGTATGTAACTAGAGGGTCACTCTACGCGTTGCGACGGTAACCCCATATTTAACAAAAATAAAAACATGATCTTAAAAATGAAAATCATATAGCATAAAGTTGTCATACGTATTAAAACTTTAAATCAAAATAGAAAACATTTTAAAAATAATTGTAGATAAAAAAAATATCTAAACTTGCATCACATAATTATATAAGTCTCATTTATCCGTAAAAATCAAAAAAGATAATATTATATGATATTGTTATAATATTATTATTATACTAATATTATAATATTTTTATTATTATTATAATATTATATTATTATTTTACTATTATTATTATTATAATAATATTATTTTACAGTATTATTATTATTATTATATTAATATTATATTTTAATATTGTTATAATAATAATGCTATATCATATTATATTATTATTAATTTTAAATTATTATTACTGTTTATTACGTTTCTAAATGTATATATGTTAATGCTATATCATATTATATTATTATTAATATTAAATTATTATTACTGTTTATTACGTTTCTAAATGTATTATATACTATTTATTCATATTAAATAAAAATACATATCTAAATATTTATAATTTGAATTGCGAATAAAATCGAATTAAAAATCATAAATTAGATATAAGACATCGAATCAAATCAAATTTAAATTTAAATTTTGAACTGAATATTGAATAGTTATAATAAAATCATATATATATATATATATATATTCTCATATATATTTTACAGTTATTTTGGTGCAGTTATTCTATATATACATTTGTATGTAACTAGAGGGTCATTCCGCGCGTTGCGACGGTAACCCTATATTTAACAAAAATAAAAACATGATCTTAAAAATGAAAATCATATAGCATAAAGTTGTCATACGTATTAAAACTTTAAATCAAAATAGAAAACATTTTAAAAATAATTGTAGATAAACAAAATATCTAAACTTGCATCACAGAATTATATAAGTCTCATTTATCCGTAAAAATCAAAAAAGATAATATTATATGATATTGTTATAATATTATTATTATACTAATATTATAATATTTTTATTATTATTATAATATTATATTATTATTTTACTATTATTATTATTATTATAATAATATTATTATACAGTATTATTATTATTATTATATTAATATTATATTTTAATATTGTTATAATAATAATGCTATATCATATTATATTATTATTAATTTTAAATTATTATTACTGTTTATTACGTTTCTAAATGTATATATGTTAATTAATAATGCTATATCATATTATATTATTATTAATTCAGATTTTGGTTAATCCAAAATAGATGGATACATATTACAGTTCACGAATCAAATCTGAAACATATAAAAATTAAAAAATTAAAAAAATAATTGAATGAAAAAACTGGAACGAATGGATTGATATCAAATACAATTCATGAAATTTTTTAAAGTAAAAAAAAAAAATCTAATCGTCAAAGACGACGCTTGCTCCTCTCGCTTTCTTGCCTCTGCCTCGCCAGTCCGACAGACGTGGTGGTGCAAATATGAACGGCTATTTGAAGGATTTTGATGTTCCGGCAAAGCATCCGTTGGATGCAGTTTTGAAGAAGTGGTGTGATACCGTCTCCCTCGTCAAGAATCATCGCCAAAGATTCGTCACGTTGCCGACCTCGAAAAGCGATCTGTTCACCACAGTGGTAAGCCGAGATAATTTTTGAGGATGACGGAGACCGAACCTCTGTTTTTAAAGAAATTGCAAATGAAGGAATACATCAATTTATTTGAATGTAGCGTATAAAGGAAGCTTAGGGAAGATCTCTAATATAATTTGTATTAACTCATTTTACGGACAACGTTCTTTATTAGAAATATACTTACAGAAATTATACTAACTCTCATTTTGCAAAGTCGGTGGACTTAATATTTTTTTTATTACTTTTCATTACTTGATTGCAGGTCCCTGGAATAAGTTCAAAATTTTCTTTTAGTCCTTTCTTTTTCTTCTAAACAATTACTCTACATATATATTAAATATATACTATGATTATGACTACAAAACAACAAAGTTTACATAGATGGATTGGTTTGGGTTTTGCCATTTGATTTAATAGGTCACCCGTTCGAGTCTTGGTCTCGCCATTTTTTCCCTTTTTTTTGTTTATTTTTTAGCTCTTTCACCTCAGGCTTTTCACCAACAATTGCTCCACTCAACTTTCTAGGTTTACACTTTAGTCCCTTAAGTTTTAAAAAATTATATAAAATATTATTTTCATCTCCTTGAGTTTATAAAGTTTCATATTTATCCTTTTTGTATTATAGTTGTTCCAACTCTGATTTCAGGGTTGACAATTTTACTTATTAACTTTCAAAAACTTTGTAAGATGTAATTTTGACTCTCACAAGTTTCTAAAGTTTTGAACTACCCCTTACGTGTTGATATAAATTCAATTTAATTTATGTTTCAATGTAAAAAAATTTCAAAAATGACTCAGGTCAAATAAAATATTTTTTCGTGCCTATTTTATGTGCGTTTTTAGTTTGTATAAGTTTCAACGTCAATTTTGTTTTGAATACAAGTTGAGTCAGATATAATATGTTTTCATTCGACGGTATAAATTCAAGACGCCGCCGCAACGCGCGGCGGGTAAACTTACTAGTCATCCTTAAAAATTATAATTTATAATGGATTTCATCCTTTTTCTTGATATAAAGGACGATTCATGTGATGTAATTAAAAGACGATTTGTGTAATATAAAGGATGAAATACATTATAAATTTCTATGTTAAGGATATTTCTAAAACTATTTTCAATAAAGGATGTTATCCATAAAATATGTAATTTGCTCTAATAAACATTATTATTTTTCTTTTTTGTTCTGTTGTCAGCACTTCCAAATCACATGTTGGGCTAATAATTAAAACGCAATTCTCACTTTATTTAAACCATAATTATATTAAATAAAAAAATTATTACAACAGAAAATAAATTACAAATTATATTAATGAATACTTAAAAGGCATCCATGTGACATTACGCACAAATGTAAGAGGTAACACAAACAACAAATTGTTAAAATAAATAATAAATATGCAATCACTTATATAACTTTTTTAATAATATTTTTAAGCACATAACAAATGCCTTTAGAGTATGGATGCTGTAGTTCTAACAAATGCATATATATTTATTTCATTATTTGTAGATAAAATGTCAAACTTATCAAAACTATAAATGTTGCATTTGCCTTAATTAATTTTAAATAATTTTTATAAAAAAAAATTACACTTTATTGAAAAACACACACAAAATTGAGTGACTTTAAAAGATAAAAAAATAAATAAATAACTTTAGTAAAACACGGGAAAAACTTAATTACAACTGGATGAAGTTTTCTTCTTCTTTTTTAATCATTAACTTGTATCTTGAACATTGTATTTGTTGGGTAATTGCTTATTTCACATATCAGGTAAAACTAGAATAGGTGCACGCGTGTTGCGCGGGCTAAACTACCATTAGCTAAAGATAGATACAAACATACTATTTTATCACCCTCTATTACAAAAACGAAGTTGTTATTCTAGGGCATCATTTTATAAGTACCATGATAGATTTACAAAAGATGGATTCACAGTTTGTTGAAGAGTTGTTCTTGTTAGTGGTTCTACAAAAAGTAGGGCTTCTTCAATGCATTGATTAGCTAAAATTTGGACAGTTTACCCGATGGTTCTCCTTGATTTGTTAGTCTTATGCTCAACTTTGGGTCTGGTGTAGTTGGAGGGAGTGTTATTGTTTTCTCTACGTTGTTAACTGCTATGGAACCATCCTTTTTCAGAAAAAAAAAATGATAGATCCATAGAAGTTAGAAAAAAATGATATATGTGTTGTTAATTGTATTTAGTTTATGCAGGTAATGTTTTTTAACTCAAGAGCTGAAATGTTTTAGAAAGTAACTAATTTAACGTATTTATGAATTCAAAGATTTTTTTTGTTCTTGACTCTAATGTGTTGCGCTTTTTGATTTTACCTTCATCTACCAGATGTTTGTTGACTTCTAAATTGAATATGAACTAGTGGGTCATCCCGCGCATTGCGGCGGGAGTTCCGCTATGATTCCGAAATTAGAACGCATACATGATCCCGTATATCAAAACACATATATAAAAACACGACACAACTGTTGTTAATCCGACATAGAAGCCTAAAGTATACTCTTTGTAAATGTGTTGGCCACAAAAAAAGGGTCGTGCTTAGTCACAAAATTTGCATAAGAAAACATAAACATAAGATTGGAAAAAAAAACTGAAAAAAGTAATAATCTACTATTTTAGTAAAAAATAAAAAATGTCTTAAAACTCGCCTCACATAATGACTCCCAATTAAAAATAAAAATTTGAGATATACCGATTTGTCGATATGAGTACTCGGTCACGATATCATTGTTTGTTAATCCGTCTTAAAATAACAAGCCGAACAATCGCAAAAGCATAAGACACTATTGTTGCTCTTAATAAATATTATTATTTAACTATTATTATTATTTAGTTGTAATAGTTGAAAGAAAAAAATTACAAAAAAGAACAAAAAAATAGTCATGCCATAGAGAGGATTCGAAATATTGACCTTCCAATAAAAATGCTAAAGCTTTAACCACCATGCCAATACAACATACATGTTTAATTTTGGAAAGAACATCAATATATAAAATTGTTTTTATTAGTTAATTAATTTTCCTGTTCAAAGGCAATCGTTGCCTTTGTATTTTGTATATATAGTAATATGAAAATCTATTACAGAACCTGAACATTAACACCATAAAGTAGTCTGACAAAAGAAGAACACATTGACACTCTTTAATAATGAAATGTTTAAGATGGGCTATCATCTTAAAGATACACACTATCATGTCATCCGACAACAATCATCCTTCAAGTTCTAATGGTGAGAGTATGCACATCTAAAACTGCATTTGTTCAATGGATGCTAATATCCCATATGCTATTGTGTCCAAAAAAAGTTGCTTGTAAAGTACTTTGCCTTAGTTTTCTGGAACATCTGCAGTTTAGTTCTCGTTTCTAGTAAAGGTAATGTGAATCTTTGACTAAATCTTAAGAAAAATTTACCTTAATTATTGTTTGATAAAGGGTTTACCTTGAAGGAAATGCTGGCTTTGCAAAACAATTTGCAAGAACTGCTGAGTCTAAACTATTGAAAGCATGTTAATCTAATGGTTCTAGATGTAAATAATCAGAAGGCTAACCTATGCAGCTCCATACTAATAATCAAAGGTTTACACTTTCTATTAGATTTCACTCTACACATGTAAATATGATTATATAATCAAAGTTATCCAAAGCCTGTAATACACTTTATAACCCAAAAGGAAAAGACACCTTATTAGGTGGTTTCAAAAACTTGACTTAAGACACTAAACGTTGTAAATTGTTTCTACAACATTCACACATACATACTTCAAACTTGTTTTTAATCAGAAGCCTGTAATATGCTTTATAACCCAAAAGGAAAAGACACCTAATTACCAAAGGGAATTTATCTCAATGGTACCAATGTGTGTTAAGGTGTTCCTTCTTAAAATAGGTTGAAGGCTCTAGTGAAGAATGGTGGAAAAAATTGCGGTTATAAAAAGAAGAAACCATAGTCTAACAACACATTCAAACCTAATCAAGTGGGCATAAACAAAGATCTAACCTTGAAGATAAAGCGACAACGACGGCTGGAGAAGTAATCCAATACGACAGAGAAAGGAAAACCACATAAACCCTAAAGCAAAAATCCCCAAATTGACGCAGCACAAAAGTTTGAAGAGATCTTCGAAAACCAAAATAAAGGAAGAAACGATGGGGAGAAGACATGTGGGCACCACCTGTAACATAATCAATGGACAGACATGAGCAGACGGAGATCGCCACATGAAGATGCGGACAAAAGGGAGCACCGACTTTGTTTTGTAAGTAAGATAGGAATATGTTAGGGAGGGGTTATCTACACACCTCAGAATTTTAATTCAACACCCCGCCCGCCACCCATACGCCCCGTAGTGGCCACTACGGGGCGTTTTAGCCACAGACTGACAACCTTAAACGACAGACATTCTTTTGTCAGCTTTTGCAGACCTATACGCCACGTATAGACCACTACGGGGCGTATAGGGTTCAAAAAAGCAAACGCAGCAACTTGGGGCGTTTGAGTGTGATTTGGGGGGTTTGGGTATGTTTTTTGGGGTGTAAAAATATAGTTGTTTTGTTAAAAAAAAAATTAAAAATATAAAATTTTTGTTTAAAAATTATTTTTATATTTTGCGACGTATCTCTCGTGGCATTTATACTTTACAATGACGTATCTCTCGTGCGTTAAAAAGTTTAGTTATTTTTTTAAACGCATGTTTTTTGTTTGTAAAAATCTAATATTTTTTTGTTTAAAACTTGTTTTTTTTATTTTTTACGGTCTCTCGGTTCTTTTATTTTTAATTGTTTTTTAAAACTTTTAGTTTTGAAAGCTAAAAATGTTTTTAATTTTTAGATTTAATTAAAATTTAAATATATTAATTAATTGATATATGAATGACGTTCTTTGTTTAAGCATATAGATGTTACAAAATAATACGATAAATAATGCATCACCAACCAAAACATATTTAAATAATAAACACGCATCACCAACAAAACATATAATAATAAACACGTATCACCAACAAAACATATTTAAATAATAAACACGCATCACTAACTAAAACAACCAAATATATACACGCATCATCAACCAAAACAACCAAATATATACAAACCATAAACATGAATACAAGTGTATGTTTAACAAATACAAATATAACTGAAAATACTAAGGTGGAGGTGGAGGGGGAGGAGGATAATCTCGTGGCTGAGAAACTGCAGGAAGCTGGATACCCTCACCGTGTGCATGCCTAAGCTCGACATGCACATGCCACGAGATCAGATCCTCCAACCGATCCACTCGTCGCGTCAGCTGCTCGCTGGTATGAGCGAGCCACTGACTGTGCTCAACCTGCTGCTGGATCTGCGCCTACTGCTGCTGGATCTGCAACAGCTGCTGCGTGAGCTCGAGCTGCTGCTGCTGCATGTGTGCCTGCTGCTGGATGAGCTGCAGCGTCGAATCAGCTATACCCTGCAGCATAGCCTCGACACGAGCCGGAAGCCGCACCGCTCTGTATATGCGCTCAGGATGCTGATGTGGCACATCCTGATGCGGCTCCCCCTCGCCATGTGGTGGTGGCGGCGGCGGTGGCTGCTGCTGTGGCTGCGGCTGTGGGAACTGAGGCATAGGTTCCTCGTCTCTGTAATGGAGATCATTTGGCCCCCGCTGCCAAATAACCCCCCTGTCGAGCGAAAATCGAAGCCCGACCCGTGGGAATGTCTGCGCGATACGCATGCCCAGCACCTTCCGTCGATCTAAACGAACATGATGAAAGGCCTCCATACCGGCAGGCTCCAAATCTATAAGCCCGTTAAAAAGAGCAATACGGGTCACATACACCCCCCGAAGATCAGCCCCCTCTCCTGGCGGTGGTAATATGTGCTAAAGTACTCCGCGAGACAACGTGCAAGGTTGCACGGTCTCCCACTCAATATACAATACAAAAAAAAATAAATCCTGTGAAGTGCACCACTCCTGGCTCATGCCACGTCCTGTAACAGACGAGGCAATGCACCGGTGCAAATACCTAATGAGCGGGTCACGAATACGCGTGACCCGGGCGCTGCGGACAAAGGGGGTCACGTTTGCCTCAAGATCCCAACCCCCGGTCATCCACCTTAACCCTAATCGATCAAACGGGTAGGAAAACTAACCTTGAAGTCGTAAACGAGGAACAAACGGGTGTCAGCTACGGTGGTCGGCGGCGGTGGCGTAGAGAACAAACGGGGAGCGGGTGTCGTTTGTGGGGAGACGGGGGTGCGTTTGGGGGGTTATTGAAAATGCATACGCCACGTAGTGGGCACTACGTGGCGTTTAGGTTTAGTTTTTTTTTAATTTAATGTTATATTATATATAAAGATATTATATTAAATATAATTATATTATATTTAATTGTATTATATATACTTGTATTATATTTAATTGTAATTATATTTAATTGTATTATATATAATTGTATTATATTTAATTGTATTATATATAATTGTATTATATTTAATTGTATTATATATAATTGTATTATATTTAATTGTATTATATTTAATTGTATTATATATAATTGTATTATATTTAATTGTATTATATATAATTGTATTATATTTAATTGTATTATATATAATTGTATTATATTTAATTGTAATATAGATTATTTGTTCGAAATGTAACGATTAATTATAGAATGTTACAAAGTTTCGTTGGAAACAATGACAGATAAATACAAATTGTTGTTGTCACAAAGTTTCGTTGTGATAATATACTTGTTTGTTTGCTTCTATAATCAATTGATACCGTTGGATTCGTTCATGATAAACCATCTCCCACGCACCGGCCGCATCATTTCGGTAACGTTTCCAGACCGCACTTAGAGTTGGAATCGGATAATCCCCCTCCAACCTCAGGTTGACGAAATGCATGGGCATATGAAGAAGACAAACCACATTATGTTGTGGTATTGTCGATGGAGCTAACCATAACGAGAAAAACGTGATACACCCTTCTTGACTGATAAGGTGAACTATCACGCCAAATCGTTGTGCAACAACGAGTCCCGTATAAGGCATAAGCATCCAATGTTCTTCAGGTGCAGGTCTGATATCAAACCATTTTATGCTATGACGTACTGCTTCCCGTATAAGGCATAAGTATCCAATGTTCTTCGATGGAGCTAACCATAACAGGAAAAAAAACTATGACATACGAAAACGTAATTTTACCAAAAATAATGATAATGATATTTAATGACGCTTACTTTGACGGTTATCTGCGACTAGTTGTTGGTACAGGCGGTTATAGTTGTAGTCGTAAATTTCTGGCAACGAAGAGTCACCCAAATTCCCCCAACGACCCTTAAACTTTTTCCAATCATCGTCTGAAAAACTCGCCTTACAGTGTTTTGCGATATTTTCGCTTATGTGCCACCTGCATAAATACCTAGAAGCGTGCGGAAAGACCTTACGACATGCATTCATCAGAGCAAGGTCTCTGTCGGTTATTATCACGCGGGGATCCAAACACTTATCTAGCATATCTTTTACTCGTTCTAGAACCCAATGATAATTTTCCTCTTTTTCTTTACTCACGAACGCGTGTGCAATATAAAACGTATGGTGTGTTGAGGAAACACCAACTATCTGTACAAAAGGAAGTTTGTACATGTTAGTCTTGTAAGTCGCGTCGATCATAAGAACATGTGGGAACGCACGCCACCAGGTGTATGATTTTTTATGACAAAAGAAAATCTCCTCCACGACATTCGTTTCGGAGTTTTCGCGAGTATAGTATACGTAATTTTTAGTATGTAGCAGGTTCTCTAAGACCTGCATTGGGGTTGATTCGAATTTTTGTTTATTTTTAAATTTTTGTTGCACATTGTATACGTCTCTACGGATGGAGACGTTGTCGGGATTCTGCTTCTTTAGGCTGGAGAGTATGTTGCGTGGCTCCATGTGTTGCTCAGTCAGATGATGCACCATGTTTTGTTCCTGCTCGGACATTCTTCTAACAAACGGGTGCCCCTCAAGATTTTGAGCAGGTTCATGGTTGTGTTTGTCGTTTCTGACCTGAAGCTTCCAACCATAAGAATCAGTGTCG
Source organism: Mikania micrantha (assembly GCA_009363875.1). Lineage (NCBI taxonomy): Eukaryota > Viridiplantae > Streptophyta > Magnoliopsida > Asterales > Asteraceae > Mikania > Mikania micrantha. The sequence goes on from CM018680.1 coordinate 109,054,478, forward strand.
TATATCCCTATTAATTTAAAAGGACAGCCGATTTTTTTGCTACCGGTACGCCTTAAGATGGCTGTACTATTGTGTTCACCACCACGATCACACACAAGCCAGATTTTGTTGACCTCATCGGTCCCCTTCTTTTTCTTAGATCGTCCGGTAACTACGACGTATCCATTATCAAGGTCTCTACTTTTCACCCATGCCATCAGCTCCTCCACATAAATGAATATCTGAAAACAATGTTGTCATTAAACTAATGTCCATCTAACTAAAAACAAGTGAAAATATATTACCTCATTGGTATTCCCGTCCATATTTTGGTATACAATGTCAGCTTCTTCCTTTTTAACGGCCACTTGGGGTGGGTGTGATTGTTCACCACCGTAACATTCCCTATTAACGTCTTCATCATCGCAAGGTTCCTTGTTCAAATCAAACTGCCAGTACAAAGTTTGACCCGCAACATCTTCGTTAAGATCTGGCAATGCTGGTCTATTTGTGGCCTCAGACGATTGCGCACCAGTCTCATCCTTAAAAACATTATGATTAGTTTGTCATTTGATTAACAATAAAAGCAAGTAAATACAGTTTCGTACCTGATATGTTTCAGCCACACGCGAAACGTCGGAATATTGACCAAAGAAAAAGTCTCCGTCCCACAAAGACATATTTCAAATAAAAAATATGGGTGTAGAGTGTAGATATTTAATAAACGAAACAAGAGAAACTCGATCAACTATACGTAAAGTGATTCGAGTGAACGTTTCATATTTTAGCGCAATATGTGTGTATATATGGACGATGAATTTGTAAGTTAGAAACTAATTGGCACGTTTTAAACAATAAACGTCTCGTAGTGGCTACTACGTGGCGTTTGGGTCTAATCAACTGAGATGTCGGAACCTTTTTCAGAACATCGTACCAAAACGACCCGTAGTGGCCACTACGGGGCGTTTAGATCTAATCAATACACCTGTCGTTTGACCAAGAAAGTACAATCCGTACCAAAACGCCCCGTAGTGGCCACTACGGGGCGTTTGAGGGGTGTGCAGACATTATTTTGGGGTGTAAGTTTAACACCACCCATATGTTATTGTTTTTCTTTCTGCAAGTTTCGTACTTGAAATCATTTTGGCGTGAGTTTTGTGTATTTAATTTGCTGTAAAAGAGCTTATATATCAACAGTATTTACATAATACGTTTTAAAGTTGTCGTCAGTATTAAGTTCGGTTCAAATTTTCGAAAGACGAAAAATGACATAGAAATTTCGGGGCTTTTTGAATGTCAATATTAATTTAGTAGTAAAGAATCTTAATTAATGAGACTGGTTATTCACACATCCACATTTTTTAATTCAACACCCTCACTGACCTTCTACACCTCGTATAGGTCTATACTTGACATATAGCCCCGCGTATAGGACTATACTCCTCGTATAGATCCCCAATCATTGGCACTGACACCCAATGATTGGTCACGTATAGTGCCGCGTATATGACCTATACGACGCGTATACGTCTATACGCCTCGTATAGGTCCCCAAGAATTGACACTAACAAATTCTGACACTCAATGATTGCCCCCATATACGCCTAGTATAGACCTATACGAGGCGTATAGGAGGTGTGGGGTGGGTGCGTAAATAACACACCACTAATTCATTCATCAAGAAGTCAAATTGGTTACCTAACCTATCTTGTCATAGATTTTTTTTATTTAACATGCTAAAATATACATACTAATTAAAATAATTTTAATTGTAAAAATATAATAAAAAACTGATCGCTTTATATTTTCCTAATTTCAATAAGATATTTTAGTCATTGTGTTTTAATTATGTTAAAATCATTAAGTACTGTCTTATTCACACTCCGACTAATGATAGAATACCTTGGGAATCAATTGCGACTGTTCACATGATATTTTGTTAAAGTTTGAATAATTAACACATTCATTTAATAATTGTTAACCATTCATTCAACCCACATTCAAATTGGCATTACAAGAGTTCAAAAACCAAACATTACATTGACTAATCCTGACAATTGTTTTAGAATTTAAACCAAGTCACTAGCATATCTTATGTTGTCATCAATCTTCCTTATCATGTTACACACGTAAAACAAGAGTTTGTCAACTATTTACATATTTAGTGAGATCACGCACTTAGTTTAATAATACATAAAAAAATGCAAAATATAGCATAACTAGATAATGTATCATAAGTTTTGCATGAATACAAGATTGGCAATGGGAAAGGGTTTCGAACCCTCACCACTCCCCTCAGCCGGCGGGCCTCTTACCTCTAGGCTTGGGAAGTGGCGCGCAGAGAAAGATGGTTCTCGGTTATACATATAGACAAACCAAAATGGTTCCCCCTTAACCAAAGAATTATAGTTTGCATTCGATTGAAAATTTTTTTTGTAGTATTATATATATGTTAAAAACCTGATCGCCCTCCGTAAAATTTTGCAATCGCCCTCATTAAACTTTTGATTTTCTGAGTTTTAATAAATAAAACTAAGTTGAAAATTGCCCAACTAATAATTTGAACTCAATTTAAAATCAAGTTTAATATTAATTATAAGAAGTCAAGCCACCACTAGCCCATTTTAAACAATTTTATTATTAATTTTTAATTAGGGTTGTTCACGAGTCAGCACAGGTTTGCTCAAACTCGGTTCGTTTTCAAACTGATCCGTTTGATTCGGTTCGAATTTACAAGACCGAGCAAAACATAAATGCTCAAACTCAGCCCGATTTATAATTGAGCGCTTGGATTTTCTCGATATAAAAATTAAAACTTTGTATATAAAGTTTAATTGTTGCCAATTAAAAAGCAACAAAGAAAAGATATTTACTGATAGTGATTGCTTTAAAAGTTTAATTAGATACTTAAATTTAGATTTTTATTATATTGTTATGTTTTAAATACATTATACAAACTGAGTCTGAAATATGAATATTTACTTTTAAAAGACTTAAGTATATTTTCTATTTTATGTTAACTAGGTTTACTCAACCTGCGTGTTGTGATGGGTTATCAAAGTACACTTCCAAGAACGGGTATTATATCTCATTTGTAGAAGCATATGTTGTATAAAAAAATCAAATCTTTCATTACGAACTCTATGTAAATTTATCATAAAAACATAAAATCATACAAAATCCTCATAAATATGTTATAAAAATAATAGAAAAATTATTTACAAAATTTGTCTCACCAATCGTTTGAATAAAAAGAAAAACCTAAATCTCTAAGCTAATCTCTCAAATTTAATACCCTTATCTCCGTTTACTACTTTTCAAAGTTTAAAAAAACTTCTCATGATCTAAGTCTAAATTTTCAAAAGGTCACAACATGAATCAAACAACTAAATAATATCCCATTAACTATATAAAAATAATATATACACTATTCCTTTTCGGTCTAGATCGGTCGTGTGTCGACTAGGCAAACGCGTGTAGAATGGGGGGATTTGCAACTCCAACCCTCCGAGTTTTAAAATTTAATCATTTCAGCCTCTCATTTCTAGTTTGATTAATTTCCAAATTAGTACTTTCAATTTGTTTAGTCTTTTAAGTAAAATAGTTGTTAAAACTTTATAATTTTTTTACTACATATTTTATGATAATGTTTAAAATCCATGATAAGTATCATTATTACAAAGTGATTTCCTCTTCATGGGTTAGAGAACAACACATGCAAATATAACAATAAATCCTAAAACTGTAAAATCTTAATGTTGGGATTCAAGAAACGATCGTCACGGGCATGTGATCCATTTTTTCTAAGCAACCCGTTCGACTGGTTGCCGGCTGGCTTTATGATAATATATTTTTGCTGTTGGAAAAAAAATATTTGTCACGTGACTCGCCGTTTAGTACTTTCACATTACCCTCTTCAAGCTTGCTCATTAGAAATTCACTTTTTAACATATTTAGTCCCTAAAGTCTGGGTATTACAAAGGTTCTTGCATATGATCAACGTGATCAATTCATTCGTCATGAATGATCAGTTTTAATAGTTAATTTATTGAAGTGACAATCCTTCAATTCTCACATAAATACATGTCATTATGATCTTATAAAATATGAGATTTTAAAAACCTTATGTACAAATCATTAAATGAATACATAATAAGCATAATAAAGAAAACTCAGTAAGCATTATAAAAAATAATTTTCTCTTGTCAAAATGGCTAAAATAAAAATCAAGACCAAGAAGATGTTAACCTCATATTGTGAAAACTTCAAGGGGTATGCAGGTCACGTAAATGGTCAACAACATCACGCGAACCAGTCAACCACTTGATGTCGGACCTGTGAAGTACATTGGCATGATCACGAGTTGAGTTGTCAGGTTTCTGCTCCATAGGCATAGGCCTGTCTGACAAGCTTTGGTTATGACGCACACGAACTCTATGCCATTTTGGCTCTGTTGTACAACTCCCCCTCACTTCAACTACCAACATAACCTCCTTATCACGGACATCTTCACACCAACTGTTTTGAGGAGAACCATCTACATATTCATTTAGAGTTTCATATCCTTGGTGATGAACTGAAATCTCCACAATATGATTTGGTTCTATTATACCAACCGTCGGCTTAACCTGGATTAATATAATATCCAATGAATGCATCGCTATAGTTTAAATTAAAATCTGAGAATTATCATGAAAATAGCTCGGTTGACCAATCAATGCATAACCATAATTGAAACATAAAGTCATACTCATTTTGATAAGTTTATTGGTCAACGTGGGTAATTTCTTATTTCCCTTTTAAGAATGCAGTCCAAATGATTGATATTAAAAATGGCAAAAAAAATTTACCTCAAGCCATCGCGGAAACCCATAAGAGCCTCGTGGGTGGTGACTGGATGCTTGTTTTCTATCTATAATCGTACACTGGCCTTCACATATTACTTTAAATATAGCTTTGTCTTTCCCGCACTTATTGGTGATCCGCAAGACTGATGTATCATTATCCTGAAGAATTATATTGTTTGTACTGATAATGGCATCGGGAACATTGCATTGTTCTTCAAGAATACGCCTAATTTTATTGTTTGATGTGATGATTTCTCCAAAAACTTTTCTTCTTTTTGGCTCGTCTACTCGAGCCAGCTCCACGCTAAAGACGCAACGCACTGGCTTATGATCACTATCTGTCACATCCATGCAAGCTTCATATCTGTAGATGAACAAGGCTTTCAGTGAACATATAATCATAAAGATTAAGATATTATAATTACTATTCAACCAAGATGAGGTAAAGCACTGACTGCAAAACCGAAGCAACTACAGGACAGTTTAAATTGCATATATCTGATGAATCTGGTCGGCTGTCACGATATAAGACGCGGTCACACCATGCAGGGATCCGCTTTTTTTCTCCAGAATCATACCCTAAGACATGAAAATCATTATACCATATTAATCAGTTTCAAAATTATTTGATAATTTCATTTTTAGTATATACCTGCTAAACCAGGTTGATGTCTTTCAAATTTGTAAGTAGGCGGAAATGTAACAACAGCTTCACGCATTCCTTGAAAAACACTTCCAGCTTTCATTTCAATATGAAGCTGATCTTTCTCTCTAAGCCAATCAAAGCTTCTTTGAGAAATAAAATCACGTGCTTCATCATAAGAAATATCATCAAGACGATAATTAAAGTCGCCTAAAAAGACAATCATGTCTGCCTCGGATAACTCTGGCAAGTCATCCATGGACAGAGTATCCATAGCCTGCAATCCATTTATGAGAAAGTATGTCAATTTGGGCCAATGGGTAAAATGCCAGTATTCTTGGAACAGGAAGAAAATTAAAAGGAGAATGTAACTACATTTTCAAGGCGGTCTGTTTGGAAAGCAGATGAGACTGCAGCTGCAAAAAGTAGGGTTGACACCAAAGGAGAACCATAGAAAATCCAAAATGAATAAGATGAGGCGGCAAGGAAGCAATATAAAAAAAGGTATGGCAGCATACCAGCATTCACAAAATTTTGAGGCCGACTAAAGGACATTGTCTTATAAACATGATCAAAATCAGCATTACGACGGTTGACAGCTTCAAGATGTGCAGCAAAGTGACAATTCACAAAACATAGAATACGCCCATAGATTCTCATCCTCAAACCAACTGCTCCCTGTACACATCAGTGAATTATTAATTTAACTGAAATAAATAAAAATGTAATACATGTAAATTAGCATATAATGGAATTCCAGCAGTTACCTTGTTACCAATAGCATTTCCAAATCCACATGGAACTGCTGCAACATCAATATCTCCAACATTACCTTTAATATTGTATCTGACCCTGAAATGACATTCATCACCACGTTAATTGGAAAGCATGGTTTAGCATGAAAAGAATAAACAGTCCTCTCAGACTACTCACCACACACCGATAAGCATGCCTGCCAGCTGTCTAGAACCAACACGATGAAAACATGAACCTTCGTCCAAGGTCTTCCCAATCATGTCTAGCCACCACTGACCTGCAGAACTTCCCTCAAGACCTACCTGCATCTGCACCAATATAAGGGAAAATGAAACTTCTTCAAAATCAGTACGGCTTTCGATGGAACAATGTGGGGTGCGTCACTTTACAATCCATTCAAACTGATCAAAGAAAAAGATATTTAAATATTTATTCGTTTTTAAAAGAGAAGGTGCATACTAAAAGTGAGCTAAATTCAAATGAAAAAAAGAAAGTAAATTAATTATGCTCAGCATTTCAACTATCTTACAGTTTCTCTAGCAGCAGACATTGCAAGAAACCCGGCACCCATTTCAACCTCCTGCAAGCCAACAGCAACAATATCTACATCTTTGGCTGCAGAACCCAGCCAGGATATAAGTGAATCATGTGTGGCTCTTCCTTGGGCAACATTCCATGTACTAGCCAATATTTTAAAATTTTCAAGCTTTGTGTATAATAATTCTTTGTCAGACAACTCTGAACATAAAACTTTATCTAAAGGCCCAGGTGTCAATATGCTCCATCCACGTATGCCACCGTCATTGGCCAATGTAAAGATATAACACGACCCTACAGCCATATCAATGATGGGACTGCCATGAGCAACCCACTCTCCAAGCAAATTACCATCTAGATCCAGTACATGTAGTGTTCCACTTGCATACCCAACCCATAACCGTAACCCAAACGTGCATAAGCAACTGATGGCGTAGGAGTGATACTGAAAATCTTGCAAACGGTTTCCATTTGCATCCCACTTCACAACTAATCCATTTGCAGATCCAGTCCAAATCGTTCCATCAGTTGTAATGATTAATGCTTCAATTCTCCGGCTATCATCCCCAAATGCTCCCTTTGCTGCAACTCGGAGAACAGCATCAGCTGCTCCCATTATTGCATTACGTGAACGCTGAAAGAAACTCATTGAACTTTGTGTTTTGTCTTTTTTAGGATAAAATGCAAATTTCATCTTTGCTTCCTCTTCTGCTGTTAAATCTTGTATTATTGTCAAATTTTCAGCCAGCCCATCAATATTGAAAACTTTCAACAACTCTCTTGTGTAAGCATCCCTGCAGTTTGACAGTTTTAAGGGCTTGTGATTAAGATTTCAGTTTACCAGAGTTCCTGTAAACTACTTATGACCAGCAGATCACTTACCATAATGCAAATGACAATGGGCCTGCACTCCAAATTTTTGCACCGGAATGATCAGATAAAAGATATTTAACATCTGCTGAAAGTATGCTACAAGATATGCCATTTGCAGTAAGTTGGTTTTTGAGATCAATGTATGAACCCTCAACAACTTTATGTGCCCTGTGTTTTTCCTCTCTAGTCAATAAGTGAGCCTTTTCAAGGGCTTCCCATGGCCAGACAATTATTGCACCACCCTCAGATCCTGACCATAGATCGCCTGGTTGAAGTTCAGAATCAGATAAGCACACTAGTAATATCGTATAGATAATAGAATACCTGATTATAAGCAATTTGGCTATATGTTAAATAATTCGTGAATCATGGTAAAGTTATTGTTCCTGCATCCAGTTTTAACATTCTAGATGTGTGTTTATTATTTTTTTCATCGAATTAAATACAAATGTGTATGTGTGTTCCTGAGTGAGGCTTACAGCATCAGATATTTTTAATTCCATACAACCCAAGAAGAAGAAAGTTGCAGATAATAAATTGCTCGTATGAGGAAAAGCTCTCTTTTAAATGTATTATAAACATTATAGATAAAATATCCTAGGTGTTCCTACAAAAGCAACTAAAATTAAGTAAAAAGTAGCAAACACTCAAATAGTGGGTCGCCAATAGCATACACCATGCAGTAATTGTTCCACAATAAAGGCCAATAAGTGGTTTCAGGTTAAATTAGATAACAGAACTTCCAAAAGAGCTAACATGTTAAAGATTGAACCAACTGGTATGTGAAAAAAAAAAAAAAGAAAAACAAGATATCAACAATCTGGCAGCACAATGAATCGCTCGAAATTAAAAAAAAAAATCAGCAGAAATTTTTCTGAAAAATATGTTATTGCTTAATTCTTGAAGAATTTGTTGCTTCTTTGTTATTCTTGAGGAAGGATGTAGAATAAGTTATAAGAACATGACAGAAAGTCAAAAACAATGGGACTTTCAACATCTTTTTGATTGTTATTAGGTGTAACTATAGTCTTCTATAAACTGTTATCTGAAAATTTTAGAAGCAATCATGCTTTGCACCTGTGGTTCATTAAGGGCATTCTGGCATATAGTTAGCAAGTGGCCAAAGTACTTCTATATTAAGTACACATTTAACAGAATGCAGATGCAAAGGGTTGATTCAGTCAAATTACTTGTTATCCCAATAATGGGTGAATTCATTTTCATTCAATACAACTTCTCATGTAAAAATCTGTGAAAGTAGTTGTGCATTTCATAGTGTTCGTTAGGGTTATTGCAGACCTATTTGACAGAAAGCCGAAGTCATGTGCCTTAAGCATAAAACGAGCACAAGTTTCTCCAAACTTCAATAGAGTAATCTTAACTACACTCAACAGAAGATGGAGTAGTTTTTCAAGTAATATATAGGGGCTGGCAAAATTGGTACCTGTTAAGACACGATTAGACCTGTTTAGCAAAAAATTTACTATTTGATTTTCTACTTTTTTAAAAATAATAAAAATTAAGAAGCTAGACTTCATCATTTTTGTTTTTTGTTACATAAAATATAGAACTGTCATGCTTAAATTACCAAACCAAGTGTTAAACAAGTGGTTTTCATGTTTATATTTGCATTAATCGCGTCGTCTGAAACCTGTTAAAACCCGTTAAGACCCGTTTTGCTAGCCTTTATATGCTAATAAAATTTAGACCATTAATTGTGTATCCATTTTAAATTATGAATGTAATTCCTATGAAGCAAAAGGGAATTGTCAAATGGGCTGGCAAGTAATTGGATTGGAATAAAAGAATATACAGGAAAATTTCAAGTTTCTTGCTAGTCATTAGCCCTAAGGACTTTCTTTTTACAAGGTGATATCCAGACAGATCATGAATTCTAATAGATTAACTGAGAATAAATTTTACATATTTGAAATTATTGTAACAACACCAGCACAAAATCTACACAAGACGTGTAGTTGTCAACCAGTAAATCTGTGATAAAAGTTTCACCCTAGATATCAAAACCATATTGAACCAAACACATAGCATCCAAGTAACCTTAAAGTTCAATGTTAACGTATATCAAGAAATTTATAAGTCACAACTGCAAGATATATTACCATAAGACGAGATAACCATCGATAAAACAGGCCCACGGTGCGCCTGCCATGAAAAACAATCTCTGAAAGGAACTTCATGATCATCACAAGATTGAATCATTTTCCAGCACCTAATCCTCCCATCTTTATGGCCACTCCACACCAGCTTGTTCCCATCATCAACCACCAAACACAGTGTAGGTGACGTCCTCACTGATTCATAAAACAGCACCTCCCCCTCATCCTCCCCCTCCATCCCTTCAGAATACATATCACTCATATCCCAAACCCTAACACCGCACTCAGATCCTGCCCACAGTTGCCTTCCGTTCCCTGTACCCTCCAATACCCTAAGAAAACACCCAATTTGTGTTTCCCTAAGCGGATGTGGCCGGAATTCAAGACTCGGCGGTCTGCGGGGATGTACAGCAGCCTTGATTGGTAACTTAAACATCCCACGCCCTCCACCACTACCTATAAACTCCGGTAACGCCTGTTTAAGTTCATTATCCTTTCCATCCACCGTCAAAAGTTTCCGGTCTAGATACTGCATCATGTAATCCAATCGATTTCCGGCGGCATGAACTAGTGAACTATCCACACCGGTACTGCCACCGCCGCCGCTTCCAGTTGAGTAAAATCCATCCTCCGATGATGAATCGTAGAACCGATCGAAAACCATTAGGGGTTTACTGGTGGTTGGAGTATTATCGTAATCTTCGTCACCGTCGTCGTCAAAACTAATCAAATTGGGCGAATTGTTACCGAAATTGACTTGAGGACTTGCAGGCGATGAGTTAAACGATGAGAAAAGGTCATCGACGGGATGTTGTCTGGCAGCCATGGCTGAATTGTAGTCGCAAATCGTGCAGAAAGAAGTTGAAAAACGAGATCAAAGGAGAGGATCTTGGGATCGCGAGAATCTGTTATCGTTTTGGAAATGATTTGCGCTGGAGAGAATGTTGAATTGCAGGTGGGAGATGATTCGTTGTATATGATGATGGTTATGGACTGTTATGACTTGCAAATTATGACGTGGAAGCATGTTTATTAATTTGGTAAGTAAGTTTAACGGTTTTCTTTTAAACTTATTTGTGTTTTTATTCAAGTGGTGTTTGTTTGCAGTCTGCGTACCACGTCTGCATATCTCTTTTACATAAGAGGTGGATCAAATCCCTGCAAAAAGAGGGCTTCTTTTTAACCTTTTCAAAACCTATTCCCCACCATCAACCTCTTCACCACCATCATTCTTCCCCACTGTCGCCAAACCCCTGCGGACCACCAGAAGGTTTCATAAAGCTTCTCTCGGGCGGAGAAGATGATAACGGCGACATCGACGTCATAGAGGTGCGATTGAGGGTTTTTATCTTCGATTGATGTGTGATTGGAGAAAGTGACTAACCGGTTGTTTTTACCATCGATTCGTTTCATTTCCAGCTTCCTGCGACGGTGGAGGGGCTGCGGTGTGGAGCTCGCTGCTGCTGCTATGAAGGATGGGGGCGAAGGAGCTCGTTGCTGTGGATGTGGGCACCGGTCGTTAAGGCGGTGGTCGTGAAGGCGGAGGAGGTGGACGCTGTTTGTGAAGGCGGTGGAGGTGTGTGCCGAGAGGTGAAAACGAGAGGTGAAAATGTGAAGGCGGTGGAGGCCACAGTGTGGAGCTCGCTGCTGCTGTGAAGGATGGGGGCGAAGGAGCTCGTTGCGGTGGCCGGTGGATGTGGGCGCCATTCGTGAAGGCGGTGGAGGTGGGCGCCGTTCGTGAAGGCGATGGAGGTGTGCGCCGATAGGGGAAAACGTGAAGGCGGATGAGGTGTAAACCCCTAATTATCAAACACAGGAAGAGGCAAGAAGATCCAAGAAGAAGTTAGTCTACGTCTGCACCAAAAAGAGGTTGGGTAGACCTTTTTTAATGAAACGTCTTCTGAAAAACAAACAATCTGCATAACCCAACATCTGCCCGTTGCCTGTGCTGCGCAGACAAAAGAGCCCAGAAAGAGCTTTTCACAAAAAACAAACACACTCTTAGTGTTTGTTCATTCGTTGGTAACGTGTTTGTTGTATATATATAGTATTGACATAAATATGTCACACACAATACGATAAGACACGAGAGAGGACAAGGCTGATACGAACACGTCACGGTAACTAATCATGTCATTTTTTTCAAACACAAACATGAATATGAACACGTCTAAAAACATGTTATATGATAAAAAAACATGAATTTAGTAAAAAAAAAAGTTGCCAAAATCCACGTTCAAACTCACTCTCAAATTAAAAAGGCCAAAGAGATTGCAAAATAAGATTATCCTCCAAGTTCTTTGTCATCGCGTTCCAAGTCACGCATCATTCAAGTTTCAATTTTTATCGAAATGCAATCTCAATTATGCTAATTTTTGGTAGTGAAAACAATAAAATTATATTAACAGGTCTATAACAGGTTATTAGGTATTTTAACATGTTAAGTCATTATTTTTATCGTGTCTAAATGCGATGACATTTAAAAAACATGAAACATGTTACAGTTAAACATAATATCTATTAATTGTGTGTTGTGTTAACAAGTTTGTGTCAGAAATTGCTAGTCTTATGTATCTGTAAGATGTATTTTGTAACATCCCGTTTTAAAAATATAAATTAAATACTTCTGTTTATAATTAAAATATTATTACTCAAAAATATAATAATAAAGACGATCATTTGAATTATAAGATCTCGTTTAATGAATAAAATAGTTTAGTTTATAAAATATGATTTATTCGAGTGTATAAGAGTAGAAATGAGCGTTCAAAATTTTTGGAGTTTGTTTTACCGAATAAGTTGGGTAAAACGAATATTAGAAATATTTGATGTCTAACCAATCGTTAAGTTTAATCAAAAGTCGGTTAAATAATAATAATAATATTAAAATATATTATATTTAATCTTTCTTCGTTTTTAACCTAACTTAGGTCAAAATGTAGAGAAAAATGAGCAGGTTCTACCCATATATTTATCAATTTTATAAAACGTAATATTTTAAAAGTTATAAGACAAAAACAAAAGTTGAGATAAATTAATTAAAATAATATAGTAATAATTATTTTAAAACAAAAGAAAAGTTTAGGAAAGTGCACGTATGTGCATTTGTGTTAGATTTTAATATCCTCCTTATCATGTATATCTTCAAATGGAAGATTCATGTAAAAAAAATATTAAATTAATAAAATAATAATAATAAGTCGGCTAATAATCCTTATAAATGAACACTTGAACCATCTTGAAAGCTTTTAAGAATCTGGCTAGAATTTACAACATTTCCTAAGAAGTCGACTCGGTTAGGTACGTAACTTGAATTATTTTTTTTAAGTTTAAAGCTTATTATAAGGTTAGGGTTAAGATCCGACCCTATGTATACAAATACCATGTTGAATCTATGATCTGTATTAGGAACAGAAAATAAACGTGTCAAGAATCGTCCTTGCAAACTAGTGATAAGGATAGATTAAGCAGAATTGCTGCCAAAATAATCATGAAAAGTTCTAAGCTGTCACACAGCCAACCAAAATTTCCAGGTGAATACATCTAACTTATTTTTAAATTTATAAATGAATTTTTTTAGCATTGTATGTTTAACTTTGACGCATAAAGGGATACTATTAGACCAACATTTAGGCCATTAGTATACGTACGATTTGCAAATTGTATCCGCTATGGTTGAAATTCCCATACGTGGCTGGTAACGTGGGCTGGAAGGTTATACGTAAGACGCACTCCGCAGGCAACCTAACCAGTGACGGGCTGTGGGCTGGAGGGAACAATTGTAAGACGCACTCCGCTGTTGTTCCTAACCAGTGACAGTACAAGCCAGGGTATGCAGTGGTTGTATCGATCAGTGAAATAACCTGCTAAATGTGTAGTATTGCCACTATTAATTATGGTTAAAGGACCGAACATGATATGCTTACATATCGAGTCTGTTATTTGTATTCACCAACATTATGTTGACGTTTTATTTTCAAAAACTTTTCAGGTAATAATGAAGCATAAAGAGAAGCAAGATTAGAGATTCTTGGCCTATGATGTCTTGAATAAGATCTTGTGGTGAGACCATTGAGCTATTGGAGCTATGCCTCCAAGTCATGAATATACCGGATATTATAAAATAAATTGTAATTATGTGTTTTTGAAAATCCGGTTTACGATAATATGAAATGATGGTGTTCATACCTATGCGTATGAAATTTTATAAAATCCTGAAAAGTTATTTTGAAAAATTATTAACAAACGATGAAAATGTGGTTTTTCATACCCACGCGTATGAATCATTAAGAAACGATAAAATATGGTTTTCACATCTATGCATGTGAATTATTTATGAAACTTGAAAAATAACGATTTTTGCGGTGTAAAATTATGAATTTATGAAACAACGCTTCCGCATAAAACATATGAAAAAGAGTAATAAACTCTGACCGAGACTGTATTTATCAATGAAACCAATCGAGTCGCAGCGCCCGGGTTGCCGAGAGCCCGGGATGTGACATATTTCTTTCTTCTTATCCAAAAGTAAATTTGAGGTGATGATTATTTTGGGTATTGGGTGTTGATGTTTATGGAATTTGAGTGCTCTCATAATATATATAAATGAAATACATGTAAAGTAAAAGTTTTTGGTTCTAAAGTCATCAATTCATTTTTAGTTGAATATGCTTTATTAATTAGTTAAATTTGTTTTATTAAGATTAAGAAAAGCAAATAAGCTTTATTAGTGGCTATAAAGTGTATTACACGCTCATTTGATACTAACATAGATTCCAACTTAGAGGCCCTGTCTGCGGTGCGCGCATATAATGTATATATGTGTCGGTCATAAAGGGGCAAAAGTAAAGTTACACTAATTTTAACATTATTTTACTTTGTTTTTGTGAAAATAAAGTTAAAACCACTGGGTTGGTCGGTTAGTCAGACATCATGAGCCAAGGGTCTCATTGGAAGCAGTCTCTCTATTTCTACAAGAGAGGTAAGATTGTCTACATTTTACCATCCTCAGACTCTACCTTAGTTTTGCTAATAATAGGATATACTGAATGCGATGATGATAGATTCCAACTTAGGCAAAATCGAGTGTCAAGTGAGCGTTGTTTTTAGTTGGTCATGTCAAATCAACTCGAAGGAAAAAAAATTTTGATTCGTTGGATTGATTACAAAAATTACCCAATATATCAATTAAAACATCATGTTATGCCAACTAAATTACTAACCAAACTGATACAATGAGTCATGAAAAATATTTTATCCTTTCACCTAAACATATCAATGGTTTACTACTTACATATTTGAAATTTGTCTTATTTTAGGGTTAGAAGAATTCTCAACATAACATACGTATTTGATTTTTGGCTCTCTAAATTATTCGATTATGATTTGAAAAAAACCATCGAAGTATTTTCAGTTTGAAAACAATCATATACAATTCAGAAACTAATGATCAAATATATGTGACACACAGGATTTTTAATGGTTTTGTAACATGGTGGTGGTAGGGTCAGGGTAATTATTATTAAGATGAATTTTTATAAATGTTATTATGTATTGTGACGCATTATAACACCATCAAATTCCACATCATCAAAGTTTCTCAGTTCAAAGGATTTTGATATGATTGGAAACTTTATTTGGATACTAAATGATTATGGCTTTTGATAATAAGCTAATTAATTTCTATAAGATTTACAAATTTAAGGCTAAACAAATCATATTTATGTTCATAAAATCATTATATATTTTTTTTTATAAAAAATAAGCTATAGTTATATACATCAATAAAACAAATATGACATAGTTTTACTTTTGAGGAAAAATGTAATTATAGCAATCATATATATACCCCATCTTCTAACCATTTTTTAGTTTTATGATTAATGTTTGTCTCAAATTTAGGGGTCGTTTGGTAGCATCTGAACCATTAAGTGTTGAATGGTTAAGATATCTGAATGGTTAAAATGGTTTGAATCATTAAGTGTTGAACCAGTTAAATTGTTTGGTTGAATATCTGAATCAAAAATATAAAAAAACCAATTTTTGTACAAAACCCTAAGGACCCGTTTGAACCCATCTTCTTCGTCTGCCGTCCAAACCCGCCTTCGCCTTTGGCGTCCAAACCCATCTTCTACGTCAAGCTTCGGTCCTTCGTCGTCGTCGGTTGGTCATTGAGCGTCAAGGTCGGCCATCATGCGTCGTCGATGGTTGGTCGTTCGTCGTTATCGCTTCCCTGCTTCATAGTTGTCGAGCGTGCGGCGAAGAGCGGCAGCGATGGGTAACACACAATCGGTGTGTGGTCCGGCGGATTCACGCTTGATGGGTACGTCGTAGCGACGGGGAGAAGGGGCCAAGGGAAGCCAACCTCTTGTTTTTCCATTAAGACCCTCGTCCAGACCTTTTATCCCATTCATATGTATTTTTTTCATGAAACAAACGATCTGAATCTGAACCATTCAGATGCTACCAACAGCTCCTTAATCTTATTGCTAAATGCATCCTCTAGTACTTTCTATTCCCACACGTTTTTAATAGTTTTGAACGACGACGCCCAAGATGAGATTTTAACCGTTCTCTTGGATTTGTTAGCATCTTATTTTTAGTCTATAGGTTTCATAAATCACTCATATAGTCCCAAACTTTAGACATTTTTATTATACATAATCTTTAGGTCACCAAATTACCCTAACATAATTGACCAAATTACCCTCACATAAGAACTACATTTTTATTTTTTTTTACTGGACTTTTTTTGCATACTGGATTTTTTGATTTTTATGCTAGAATTTTTTGTGCTAGATTTTTTTTGTATTGGAATTCCTTTTGTGCTGGATTTTTTTATACTGAATTTTGTTTTTTGTACTGGATTTTGTTTTTTGTCCTAGATATTTGCTTTTATTATTTTTAGCATGTCACATGTCAAACTCCTGTTGGATTTTACTGTCTTAGGCAAAAATTTCTTTTTAGCGGATACAACCACATTAAAATTATATTTTTACATGTTTAATATTTTTATAATTTCTTAATTATTATACCTTTTTATGGAAGATAGGCGTATTTGTTAACCTCGTTTTTGAATAAAGACCAAAATTTAGCAACATTTTGGCCAACGAATACAACGTTGATCGGAGAAAACGAGGAATACCGACAAAAGAAAGAAAAAACGAAAGAATCGCCACCAACTACCATTCACCGCAATAACTACACAAAAAACCAATCCAATATTATCAAAATAATAATATAAAATTAATTAATCGATATGGGCGGAGATACTTTACTGATTTATAAATCTACAATCGATTCCTCTCTCTCATCCACAATCACAGGTTCGTGGTCAAACATTTTTTAATATCTTCTTTTTTTCACAGTTATTTCTTCTGATTTGTATTCTGTAATCTGCATTTTTGTTAAAGTTGTTTCTCAATTTGAGGGAGATTGTTAAGCGAAAAGCATGATATGCATTGTTTATTTGGATGATATGATTGGATATATTCGAGTTATGAATTTTATAAATCAATGGGTGAAATCTATGAATACAATGATGATAAGTTTGAGAAAGAAAAGGGTTTAATTTCTTACTACACAATTATGTGTGAAGAGTTGTTTTTAGGCAGTGTCTCTCTTAAAACTTTCTTTCTGCAACAATCAATTTGGGATATGTTTATGTTTTTCAAGATTCTTGTTTATTTGTTTATTTATTTTGAAAAGTTTTATGCCAAATCAACAAATTTTGGATGTGTTTTGTTGCAGAAATTGCTGAGAGGGAAAGATGATATGGCAAACCATCTTTCTTGGACTTATGCTTCAATTGATTTTGGTAATTGGGGCTAAATATCCCAAGAATATCAACATATGGCCTATGCCTGAATCAGTGGAATATGGCAATCAAACTCTTACTATCAGCAAGGACTTTAATCTCAAAGTTGATGGGAGCAAATACAAAGATAAATCTAGCATACTGAAGGATAGCTTCACTAGGCTACTTGATGTTGTCACATCAAATAATGTTATTGAATACAACTTCGGAAAAGTTGATCAATCTAACCTTTTACAGGGAATCCATGTGGTTATCCTTTCAGAAGATGATCAGGTATTGTTATTCATGAAATTGGTTCAAGATTAATGTATGTCATTGTGTTGTATAATCTTGAAAATATTCAATGTGTATCTTGATTAAGATTTGTTTACTGATATAGTTCTGTTCTATGCAGCTGCAATATGGTGTAGATGAGTCCTACAAGTTGAATATTCTTTCAAAAGGAAATCCAAATTATGCATATATTGAGGTTGTTGTTATTGAAATTTTGACCAAGTTATAAGTTGTGTTTTGTAATTTGGTGAAATGGAAAGAAAAAAGTTGCAGGCTATATAGTAATGCTTGTGTACATTGATGTATATAAATTTTTATGCAGGCTGCTACTGTTTATGGGACTCTACATGCGATGCAGGTTACTCATTATATGACACACTTTTATAATTTCGTTAATCAGTATCTAAAAAGGTTTTATTGTTGTTGATATATTAGTTCTTTTATTGATAATATCACAGACATTCAGTCAATTGTGCCATTTTAACCTTCATACAAGAAAGCTTATAGTCAGTCAGACACCGATAAGCATTACTGATCGCCCACGTTTCTCATATCGAGGGCTCCATATTGGTAAGATGTTTCTTATTTTGCCCTTCCTACAAGTTGCTAGTAGATTAAATTCATTGAGTTTTTGTCATCATATGGTTTTAATGTGGAATTTTAGATACACTTTAGTTTGTTGCAAGATCAGTAATAACTTTGAATTGTTGCCTGTACATACTGGAGTGCCGGACTAATGTAGTATTAAGTCACAAGCATCATTATTGTGATAGTTAATGTTTACTAAGTTTTGGTGAAAGTGGTGCAGATACATCCCGACATTATCAGCCATTGCCAATGATAAAAAAAGTGATTGATTCTATGGCCTATGCAAAGCTGGTAAGGGGTTTAATTTTAGGCCACCCACAAGTATGCTAAAATGATGTCTTTATAAACTTATACTTTCAAATTTTCTCTAGATAAAATACATACAAAGTGATAGTGTAATTATATTAAGCAAAACGCATGCTATCGATATTGTAGTTATAATTTGACTCAGAATTAAAGATGTCTTATTCCTATATTTAGCAAAATGAAATTCTGAGAATTTGAAAGAAAACTTAATTATGAAATTTTTTTTATTTCATTCAATGCAGAATGTTCTGCACTGGCACATTGTAGATGAACAATCTTTCCCGTTGGAGATACCTTCGTTCCCAAAACTGTGGAACGGTGCTTATTCCAGACCAGAACGTTATACGGTGGCTGCTGCAGCTGATATTGTGAGGCATGCAAATTATTATTTCGATTTACATAATTTGGAGTATCCATTTCCCTAATATGCATTTCTTTATTTGTTTATTCTTTTTACGTTTGTAGTTATGCTCAAAGAAGGGGAATTAATGTGCTTGCTGAGCTTGATGTTCCAGGACATGCTCGATCCTGGTATTATGATTATAACGCAAAGCTGACTACTATAATAGTTGAAAACTCTAACACTTATCATCATTAGGGGCATTGGATACCCTGCATTATGGCCATCAAAGACCTGTCGAGAGCCACTTGATGTCAGCAATGATTTCACATTTGAATTGATAAATGGGGTTCTCTCAGGTGCATCTGGTCTCCTTAACTTAACATGTATCGATAATATGTGCGTGTGCATGCGTGCGTGCGTGCTGGGTGGGGGAAATCTTTACAAAAAAGTGACTAAGAACTGTTTTTCCTGTTTCAGATTTCAGTAAGATTTTCAAGTTCAGGTTTGTTCATTTGGGAGGTGATGAAGTTGACACCAGTGAGTTACTGTAGTTTCTTGAATATTTATGTTGCATCCTCTCATTCACAATGTGATGTAGCATTAAAATATGAAGTATTGATAATAATGTAAATAATTCATAGCTAAGGAAGTTTACAAAAATTACTTTTCAGCGCTTTTAATAAACAGTATGAATTTTGTTGTTATAACTATTGGAGTTTAATATCTCAGGTTGTTGGAAGTTAACTCCTCGTATACAAAAATGGTAAAGAACAATCTCTCAGAAAATTTTTTACCATCTGAATTCATCTCTTTTAACATCGTAAAATGGCAATTGAAAATATATAAACAACACCTTCTATATTACAGGTTAAAAAATAAGGGTCTAAACGAATCTACAGCATATGAGTATTTCGTCTTGAGGGCACAAAAGATAGCTTTGTCCCATGGTTATGAAGTTATAAACTGGTGTGTTTTAGGATCAACGTTAGTCAAAATAAAGTTTCCTCTTGTCACACCAATAGTCAAAATTACATCCCAATTTTGTATTTTGTTTTTTGCAGGGAGGAAACCTTCAACCATTTTGGTAGCAAATTGGACAGAAAAACAGTGGTCCATAACTGGTATGTGTTTTAAACTTACATTGTTACAAAATATTGTTATGATTCTCAATCTGTTGATAGGCTCGGGGGTGGTGTTGCTGAGCAAGTTGTTAAAGCTGGATTAAGGTGCATTGTAAGCAACCAAGACAAGTGGTATCTGGATCACTTGGATAATGATTGGCAGCAGGTTTATATGAATGAACCGCTTACAAATATTACAAATCCCGAGCAACAAAAGTTAGTTATTGGTGGTGAAGTATGTGCGTGGGCCGAAACTATTGACGGGTCTAACATTGAACAGACCATTTGGCCACGGGCTGCAGCAGCTGCAGGTGACTGAACTTTATTTCACATCACAATTCATCTATTTTTTGGGAAAATTTATGATCATCTGCTCACAAATGTTCTGTTATTAACATTTCTTTTATATGTTTTTTTGTTTGATTAAAGAGAGGTTGTGGACTCATCCCGACAAACTTGCTAAAGACCCAAATGAAGTGACCTCAAGAATAGCAAATTTTAGGTGTTTGTTGAATCAGAGAGGAGTTGCAGCTGCTCCATTGGACGTGCCGGGTCGTGCTGCACCAATCGGGCCGGGCTCCTGTTATGTTCAGTAGTTGAATGAAAGTGGATTACTTAATAATCATGGCAAAAATGCCAATTGTATCGATAATCTTCCAAATAAAAATGGTAAAATAGGTGTTGTGAAGGTGTGTGAATCATTGCAGTGAAATTATAAGTATTGTTAAGTTCTTATAAGGGATAAACTGCATTCATATTATGTATTTGGTAACGAATTTCGTGTTAATTTAAAGAAATACTTATGTGCATAAGTGCATAACATATGTTGATCAATGATCATACACCACACTAAATTTATTTGGACATTTATGCCCTTAAACACATGAATTGCATGAGGGTGTAATTGTGTAAACGTTTATTGTGTTGAGTCGAAATGTCAAACACAATCATTTAGTATATAAGTTGCACGACTACTTTATAAACAAATTGGATCAAGAAAATATTTTTAAAAGATAGTTAAGAAACATTGCATCTTATTATAAAATAGGAAAGAACAAATTGATCTATTGATCATTTGTTAAAAAGTGCCATGAATAAAAAATTTGAAAACAGATTCAATCAATGAGCAAATAAAAAACAAAGAGCATTTATAGTCTCATCAAGAGATTGAATATTCATTATCTTATAAATCATGAGAAGAATTTAGGATTTGATTCATACTGAACATGATTATTGGATTCCACTAAGAGTAAGGATTTTTATTTCATAGGACACATGTGTCATGTGTGCATGACGTGTTTTAGATGATCATCATGGACAAAATTTGCATGTGAACTTATACATTTTGTTAACATAATTCAAATTCATTTGTGAACCAACATTCCAACACAATGCTAGTTCACGTGTGAATATTCTCCTAATCATTTCAATAGCATGTAGCGTGTGACAATATTTAGAGTTAAGTTTGGTAAAATGAACAGGTTGGATCAAATCGGATACTATGTTCTTTCGGGTTTGGATCATGATAGGCGCGAGTTAGAAATGGTTTTATGCAAAATTAATTTTAGACTAAATATGTTGTTTTTGAAAAATATCAATTTAGTTCAACTTAAAAACAACAATTTAAGTAATCTTTAGTGAGTTTCTCATCAAATATATTATTTATAATTCTTACACGTTTGAATTTATTATATTCATGTATTTATATTTTAGGTTACATATCTTGACTCGCATTGTATTAAGGTGTTTCACATTTTGACCCCTTCTATGTTGTGATGTTACTCATTTCAACCTTAAATATAATAATTGTTTACTTAAACCAACTTATTTATCTTGTTTTAATACAAGATTGTCATGTCTATTTAGAGCAAAAAATATTTGTTTTTATTTTAAATTTTGAAATGTGAGTTGATTGTTTAAATTTGTCAAGCATGTCTTGGGGATGACCTAGAAAGACGAAATGTGTCAAATATAACGTGGATATATTAGAAAGATGACATGCCATATTGTAATTTTGTTAATATATAGCATTGATTTATGATTTTAAGTAATTAAATTATACAATTATATATATCAGATATGTAGTTCTTTCTTATTAGAAAAATTATTAAAACTTAATTAAACATAAGAAATTTCAATTATATAATTTCTTAAAAAATATTTTATAATTCTTAAATTTTTATTATTTTAAATATTAATTATTTATATCAAAAATTAATGATATTAAACATACAAATATTTATAAAAAATGTTCTTATAACATGTTATATTTTTTAGGCGGTTATTGTTGGGGCGGTTTAAAAAGTTATTGTTTAGTCGGTTATTGTATTTTTTGGGTAGTTTATGTACTTTTATGTAGCATTTTTTACTTTTCTTTGGACAATTATTGTAATTTTTAATTTATTTATTTAGAGGTCATGTGTATTTGAAATCGTCTCAAAAAATAGCAATTTCATCCTAAAACTCAAGTTTCCTCAAACTTAATATTTCTACATATTCAAAAATGTAATTTTTACTCCCCATTTCATCCGAAAACATTTTATGCATTGTTTGTTAAAACATGTTTAGTTTTTTGAATGAAATTAAAATTAGATATTTAAAGTTAAAAAATGTTTAAAAACATGCATTTAAAATTTTTAAATATCGTCAACCCAAATACATAGTCCTAAACATAGCATTAGGAAAAAAAAATTTAGTATGCAACTTTCGGCCTCCGTAAGTTTTTTTCCAAACTCCGTCAATGGTTTTCACTTCATGAACGTAGAACTTGCAGCCAACCGGAAGGCAGCTGGCCGGCTCATGAAATAAAAGATATCATACCAATACCAAAATCATATATCTATATATATGTTCATCATCAGCATATAACCTATATTTTATCTCAAATTCAAAACTTAAAATAATGTTACTCATCATAATAATATCACTTCTTCTTCTTGTTTTATGTTTTTTCATGACTAAAAAAACTTCAGCAGAAGTTTATGTAATTGATTTCGCGTGTTACAAGCCTCCAACCACACAGAAGGCCTCAAAGGAGGATGTGATGAAGAAAGCGATTCAAAATGGGCAATTTTCAGAAGAAACACTGGATTTTATGAAGAAAACACTGGAAAGATCTGGGCTTGGTGACTCCACTTATTTAGCAGAGATCTTGTTTGAACCAACGTATCATCCGTCAATAACAGCTGCCAGAAGGGAAGTCGAGACGACCATCTTTGGTGCAGTGGATATGCTTCTAGCAAAAACTGGTGTACGTTGTGAAGATATTGGCATATTGATCGTCAATTGTTGCATTTATAACGCAATGCCATCTCTTTCTAGCATTCTTGTTAACAGGTATAACCTTAAACAAAACATCATCACCTACAATCTTTCTGGGATGGGTTGCACTGCCGGACTTTTGGCTACCGAACTTGCTAAACACCTCCTTCAGGTTATTATAATACATACATACATTTAGATATACATATATACATACACGTATAGGTATACGTATAATAAATTTATAAATCTTTAATTTGGTAATTTTCAAACCATGTACAGGTGCACCGTAACTGTTACGCGTTGATCGTAAGTACAGAAAGCATTACAGAAAACGTGTACCTCGGAAAAGATCGTTCCAAACTCCTAATCAACTGCCTGTTCCGCGTCGGAGGCGCCGCGATCCTCCTCTCCAACCGTTCCTCCGATCGCAACAACTCAAAATATCAACTTCTTCACGCGGTACACACCAACACCTCATCTTCAGATCGGTCCTACAACTGTATCTTTCGGGAAGAAGACGACGCCGGAATAGTCGGCGTCAACATCAACAAAGATCTCCTCACCTCCGCCATAGCCACCATCGAGCCTAACGTAACCACCGTAGGTCACCTCATCCTTCCTATGAAAGAGAAAATCCTCTACGTCGTAAACTACATCGCCGGGAAACTCATTCCGGCGTTAAACATTCAGCCGTACATACCTGATTACAGCACGGCGGTGGAACACTTCATCCCTCACGTTGGCGGGAAGCCGGTGCTCGACGAATTGCAGAAGACGCTAGGGTTTTCTGACGAAGATATGGAGGCTTCGAGAATGACGCTGTACAGGTACGGAAACACCTCCAGCAGCTCCATATGGTATGGGCTTGCTTACGTCGAGGCAAAAGGTCGGGTCAAGAAAGGAAACCGGGTTTGGCAGATTGCATTCGGGTCGGGTTTTAAGTGTCAAAGTATCATCTGGCGTGCAATGAAGACCGTTGATTATGATGACTACAATAATCCTTGGACGGACGAGATTGCTGCGTTTCCAGTTCCCATGAATTTGATGGAATCTGAACCACTTCCGTTCTATTTTGAACCGTCCAAGTAAAAGTAACTATCTATTTGTTTGGATAATAATTTACTTTATGTTACTGTGGTGTTTCATATGTTCACAAAATAAATTAAACTTAATTACTGTTTTTAAATCCTTAATTTCGCGACTACAAGCTAAATCCTTAATGTGTATAAAAAGTAAAATTTGGTTAGTTACTTAGTTGTTAAGGCTTTTTAGTATTTAACTATTTATGTATACGTGAGATAGTTGTTAAAAATTAAAATAAATGAATAAATAAACAAGCAAACATGGATATTTTTTATTGTTGGTTCAAATAAATATTTACAATGGAAAAGTAAATAGGCAATGAATATTGAATATGGTCGTTTAATATAATTAAAATGAAAATTAATATTTTAAAAGCTGGACCAGTTCAGCTTGAACATGGATCATGTTATAACTTTTTTGAAAAAATAAATAAATATTACATATAAATTAATTTGTGTAATATATGATTATTTTGGTTATTTGTTTTAATAAAAAAAGGGATATCGTTTCTTAAAAAAATAAAGAGAATTTTGCAAGTTAAAGTGTTTAATTTAGCAATACAAAAATATGTCAATGTGAGGCTAGCCAACTTGGTAGAGAAATTGCCTCTTAAAAATAAAGTTTGCCTTCAAATCCATGTAAGAGAGAAACATTGGAGAGTAGTATAGGAGTAGGATTGTACGACTGTTCAAAAAAAAGCTATACGAAATATGATATCAGTGTCTTTTGGTTTTCTACATTGGTTAGCTCACAAATTTTATAAGTTATGAGATATTAAAAGCTCAAATCTCACTATCTATAAAAGAAAATGTATATATTTGTAAAAAATTGAGATTATATAATTTAGAATCGTGTGTTGTATAATTGGTTAGAGCACAATAGAGGATTGATTGAAAAGGGGATAAGCATATATAATTGGTTCTCAACACAATTGAGAACAATTTGAGATAAAGACAACACTCAAACAAATTAGACTAGCCAACTTGATAATGACATTATCTCTCAAATGAAGGTTTGGAGTTCAAATTCACGCAAAAAAAGAGTATTTGAAAGTAATGTAGAGATATGATAGTATTGTGGTTCAAAATAAAAATAAAACGGGAGACTAATTAAAAACATCACTCAGATTAATCCCTATATATCATGGGCTTCCCAATTTAAAGGAAGATACATCAAATGATCAACTTATTCCATAACTTCATTCAATGCATCATCAGTCACATGCTTGAGATCTTCAAAAATGGGAAGTTTGGCATGGGCATTGGCATCAATGTCTAGCTAGTTGGCAAACACGTACTCTCTGGTTCATAATTCAATACAATACAATATAAAGTACATTAAGCTCTATTTGTCATGCCTTATGGAAGAACTTAATTACACACATGCTTCATGTCATTGTTCTGTCCCAACTTCTTAATTAAAAGGCATGGGTTTCATCTTCATTAACTTCTGTCAATTAATTTTAAACACCAAACTTTCTCCTTTATCCAAAAATAAAAATAAAATGAAAATGAAAGTTGGGAACATGATTATATATTTCTAAAAATAACACGAACACTGTAGTGTACATCTTCAAGCCGGGTGATTTGTGACTGGTGATAAAAAACACTTTTATGTTGTTTGTTATTAATAATTCAATCCTATGTGTGGTTAGGTGGTTAACCAACTTAAAATAGTGGGCAAGTTATATAGAGACATAATAATAAAAAAAAAAAAAAAAGTTTATTGTCTAAGTAGTAAAAAGGCTAAAAAGAATTTCTTAAAATCTCCAAAAATGTGTAGGTCTTTTTGTTTCTTGAAGAAAATATGTTTTTTTTTTAAATTTTGTATGAAAATTATACAATTTTGTCGTTGTTTTGATATTCTAAAACATATTTTTTTAACTTAAAAAAAAACACTATACATGTGTAGTATTTGGTTAATCTTAAATATAAAGAGAGAAAAGAGATAAAGAGAGATAAACGAAGAGAGACAGAGGAGAGAGGATACACACTGAAAAAAGTCTTTTTTACCCCTTAAAAAGGTAAAAGAAGTATTTTGCTCTTAAAGCATTCAATAAAATATTCAACAAGTTTTTTATGTTTAATGAATTAAAACCTAATAAAAGTTTGATTTAAAGGTCCACGTAAGGTTTAAGGGTGATCTTTTTTAAGATCGAGTTTTCAAAGTATTCAATCCCTATATGTATGTATGTATATGTGTTATGAAAAGGTTTAAATAGTATGTTCTCTATGATTGAGTTATCACATGATAAAATCATGAGCGAAGGTATTTATGCGGGACTGATGTCCTGGGACAACATCAATTTTCAGCATATATCAACATTTATCAATGGTGTTTTCAAGCGTCAGCATCGGTTTTTTGTACTAGTGTGAACACTAGTTGACGGTTGCGACGACTACTGTTGAAAATTTTTTGTGTAAGAGAATTGGAGATGAATGCCTGAAGGTTTCTTGCATTTGTTACGTTAAAAAAAGTTATTTCAACAAGTTTCAATTGAGAATTTAATATAACATTTTCAAAAGAAGAAAACTCACTAAGAACAACTTTATAATTTTTTTAATTTATAAAGACCATCGAGTTTATATTATGTGTTTTTTTATCTATATTAGATCGATCATTAATATGTGATGAACATTACCCGACCCGAAC
Organism: Mikania micrantha; assembly: GCA_009363875.1. Lineage (NCBI taxonomy): Eukaryota > Viridiplantae > Streptophyta > Magnoliopsida > Asterales > Asteraceae > Mikania > Mikania micrantha. Next base: position 109,081,676 of record CM018680.1, read on the forward strand.
ATTAAATCCAACCCAAAAAATTTAAGTGCGGTGCTATGAAATTAGAACATATAAATAAAGGGACATCATTGGAAAAAAAATCTTAAATCCGTCACTAGATACAATATATATCTTATTATTGTATTACATATGTCAGTTGTGTACATAGAGTATAAGTTTTTCACATTTAAGTGAGTTCGGTGATCAACCCCCTAATGAAGCACCTTCTGTTGCTTGTAATACACGCACTTTAGGTTCCAGAAGTATTCGAGTTTGTTGGATGAAACAGAAGGTGCCAAAAGAAACTGCTGAAGATATTTAATGATTTTTTTTTAAAAATCATCTGGTGGCATAATATGATCATTATCACCTACAGGTACCTACCAACCATGCAAAATTACAAGAAAACATCAATTAGATTAAAGGTGTAAAATAAAATGGTCTATATAAAAACAAAAAACAAAAGAAAGACACGTCCCCTTCGGCAGGCTCGGCCCCAACTTTATTTATATTCTAAAAGTCAGAGGCTAAATAAAGGAAAGCAGCTCTATTTTTATGGTCTGGGATTTGGTCTGCAAGAATTGTTTATTAAGTGGAATAGATGAACCAGGACCCCATGGTCCAAAGTTGGCTTTTAGATCACGGTAACCATCCTAATTTGTGAAAGCCTCGTCACTCTGACAATTATGAACAACAAAACAACTCATCACATAATGATCAAAGACATAACCAAAGTTGATCATAAGTTTCAATAGTATAAGTCAACAAACACCCATTATTTAAAATCAATCCAAGCAATCATAAAATTCTTGACAAATGACAGCAACTCAAACAACACTCAAAGCACAGACAGAAACCATCTGTCTATTCCTCCTCTTCTGCCTCTTCCAGCCACTTCACAAATGGCTCCAACGCTTTCACAAAGCTTTGCCTGCAACAATAAAGAACACACATTCAATATATTTAAATTTGTGTTTTATTGTTGCTTGTGCACAATTCCTTTTGTTGATTAGGGATGGTTTTTAGATAAATAAATATTACCTTCCTTTTGGGTTGGTTCCTTTACGGAACCAATGAAGGATAGTGTCCTCAGCAAGAACATCTTGATCATAGAGAGATCTCACAATTTCAGGGAACAATTTCATTAACTTTGTATCTTCATAACATTGAACTTGAACCTTGTAAAGCAGTTCAAGCTCAAGCTTTCCACTAGTGCAGAATGTGTTCAATAACTTTGCCCATGTTTTCACCTAGACAAACAGATCACTAAATTCTAACCAACAAAAGTTTACGCCTATTTATTCCACCAAGAACTTGTTATAGTTTACCTGTCGGAGAGCCAGATTAACATTCTGTTGTTGGTTCTTCCCTGACCATTGAACAGCATCCATCAAAATATCCCAAAGAATCCTCACAACCTCAATTTCTGGCAACTTCGCATCTTTAACATGTTGTTTCACTGTTTCTATCACTTCAGAGAGATCAGCTTCCTCTGATATCTGAGTTGTTATTGCAGATTTCATTTCTTTCACCTTCACCTCAAAGATCTTGTTGTCATTATATTCAACCAAAGAAGCCATCCCTGCCTTGCTGTAGTTTTAGCATTACGAATAAATTCTTAACCATAATAATCACCCTTTAAAAAACAAAAAACTTGAACTTACGTGAAATGCTCTGAGAAAGCTTCAGCAGATCGTTTCCCAGACGGAAAGAAATCAAGCAAATTGTCTTCCATTTTGCCACGTTTCAAAATGGAAATAAGATCATCAAGGCTATTATCAATCAGATATTCCTTGAAAAAATCTGTTATAAAAGTAAGAACCAGTCCTTTTCCAACTAGGTTATCCTTAAGAAGTGGCTGGAAGACAGTCTCAGGTGGCAGACCAGACAGCTTCTGTGAAAAAGCAAGTGCTGTAAAAATTGCCAATTTAATTCGTTCATTCTCCTCAAAGAACTCGAGTGACTGAAGAAATCTTCGCATGACATTTTCAAGATTTTTTATTAAAAAAGGCCTTCGCCTCAATATCTTCTGAATGTAGATTACAGACGGCAAAATCAGTTCACGCTTAGCCTCACAATCTAAGACAGAGTGCGGGTGGCGCTCCCCCTCATCAGGCTTGGTTGTTCCAGGTTGAGTACGCCCTCCAGTGAAGACAACCTGACAAACAATACAGTCCAAAATGTGTGCAATTATATTTGAAGAGCTTGAGTTAAATAGATTAAAAACAAACAAATGATGTCAAGATTCCTGCCTCAAAAAAGGTGTCACCATATCTGCTGAAGTTAAGGTCTGAAGATTCAATGCTCTTAGCAATTAGTTCCTGCAATTGGATTCATAAAGTTCTGATGTTGGAATAGTGTGAAAAGTGTAACTAATGCAGTTCATTGCAAAATAATTAAGTTAATATATAATACCAAATCACCAGCATTATCCAAATAAATCTGGACCACTGCATCCGCAAATGCTGCAGGGTCCAGGGGGGCTGCAATATTCCGTTTGCGGGTCTTGATCCGCTGTCCACTATAATTACAGACGAATACGGTTAAATAACAGAGAACATAACAGTTAACAAAACTACCATGTTGAAGCATTTTGTTTATAATGAAATGTGCAAGAAAATACAAAGATATATATTTGCGCAATGTACAGAAAGAAAACTGAATGTATTTGTATAGTGATGCTGCAAAATTTATGTCCTATCATGTCATTCATTAGAATGCTATTTAGTCCCATGAACAACAGGCTCGCTACAAAATCAGGGAGTGCAATGTTTTTTTAATTTAAGAATATCAAAACTAAAACCCTAAACTTGAGGCAAGACCACGGAAGCAATGATAAAAATTATCATTGATCAATGAAGTAAAAGGTACACCTGTGCGTTGTGGCCTTCATAATCCAGGATAACATGACAACCTCATAGTCTTGTTCAATCTTATAAATTGACTAAAAATTAACCCAAAATATAAGCCTCTAGTTTCCCATATTTTAATCAACAATAATATGGTCTTTAACCTTTTTAAAAACAAGAGTTTTTTTACCCTACCATCTGCTTTGTCCATCAGAAAATTGTCAAAAAGATATAAATTATGACTGATTTTAAATTTATTAAAAAAAATGAAACAGCAGCATGACTGCATGAGGTTATTATTTACCTGTAACAATTCATTTCACTCCTTAATATATATGGATCCATTTCATCACATAAACTAAGACCAGTAATATTTCATTCCTATCCCAGAACAAAATAATAAATATTGCATCTTATTCAGGAAAATTAATCAATAGTTTACAAAATTAAAAAGAGGGCAGACACTTATAAACTAAACATTGATCCAATATGATTAGTCAAATCTAAACATTAAACAAACAAATTAATAAATAAGTTGCATAGACAACTGCTATGAAAATAGAGTACCAACAATAGGACCACACCTAGACCAATATTGAGGGGAAAAAAGATCAAACTCAAAACTGCATTAAACACACTTAATAGTCATATATTATCACCGCTTAATGAGAAACAACACAAGCAATCATTGAATTAACTTTAATTAGGTCTAAATAGCGTATCATATAACAAAAATTTATAGCAACAAAACTTACCCGAGAGTGGGCTTCTCCTTCGAGCTGCAAAAACGCAAAACCAAATATCAAACAACATCCAAACTTACAAATCATAAAAAAATTCATCCAAGAAAAACATAAAGGGTTCCATTTAAAGAAATCAACAAGCCCATATTCAACCAGGTATTTGACAGATTAAATTACGTAAATCATAAAAATTTATGGTGATCAACCCTATTAATTCTTGAAAGATTTAAAACTTTAACATACACACACGCACAATCGAATCTACGAAGCCCTTACTTTCCGTTTCCACCCAGAAAAAAATCAAAAAAAATCCAAAAAAGATCATTATCTTTCGAATGGATTGAATCAAAAGAACGAAAGATCAGATCTAAAATCCAATAAAGGGGCAACAAAATCCAAAAAACAGGAGTTAATTTAAAAAAAAAATCATTTAGATTAATAAAAGATCAAGAATGATACCTCATAAACCAAGTCGGAGTTGAATCGGAGAACAGGCGAGTCTCTCCGGCGATAATGAATCGGAAAACGGAGAGAGAGGGAGAGAAAGAGAAAGGGGAGAAGGATTAAAAAAAGTGGGTGGATTTGTGTAGATATTTAATTGGTAGGCGAGGTTTGTAAATGCATACAAAGTCCAGGGGTTACAATTTACAAACCCAGTTTTTTTTTTCATTTAAGATTTAGATGCACCGTTTAATTTATGTGCATGACTTCACTTTTTAGGTCGGTCAATGCCTTACTTTTTCTTTTATTTCTTCCATGATTTTAGATGCTTAATTTTAATAAATCAAATTTTTCTAGGCCCCTTAATTAATCTATATATTAAAAAGCAAAAGTTTTATCTTAGGAGAAAATAATATTCATTTAGATACAACTCTTTTAAGAACATGATACAACCCTCTTAAGCTCTTTTATTCTTGATAGCACACCGAATCTCCACGGGAGACACAAAGCACATCGCGTCAAAAAATAAACAACCGCGTCAAAAGATCCAAATAACACTCTCACAGAAAATATAACTGCGCAAAATAATATGAACCGCGTCAAAAAATAAACAAACCGCGTCAAAAGATTCAAAGAACACTTTCAATAGTTTTGAATTAATTTGAAATTTTCATTTATAACCCTGAACTTTGAACTTTTATTTTTAAAGCTCCCTCTCACTTTACTCACATATTTTTAATGTTCACATGATTTTAACACGTCATTAAGCTATCGGATAAAGATCATGATTATATTAATTTGATCGCAATGGCCTCATGAACGTTTATATAAATTTCGAACCCAAACGGTCAAAGAAATTTTGCGCGTTGTTCACATGCCTATAACGCGTCCGTACATTATCGAATATTTGTATTGTTTATATAATTTTGATCGTAATTGGTTCACAAACGATTTAGATTTAATAATTTTATAAACCATGAGTATTATATACTATATATATATAATTATATATATATATATATTTATGATTTAGATTTAATAATTTATAATATTTGTATCTTCTATAAATTCTACATTTACACAGGGCCTTTTTTAAGTCTTCTGTAATCACATTCTTTATTATTAAATGAGTTCTTAATCTTAAGTCAAGCTCCCTTCTGCCTTTGCACTCGAGGGCCTATCTCCGTCCAGCCCGAGGAAACCTTTGCACGCCTCCGTTACCTTTTGTTGTTTGTTGTAATAAATTGATTAATTTTTATATATAATTTGATTTAGCATAAAAGTAATTTAATCATGAAAAAGAAATTAAAAAGGTGCTAAAGTGGTGATTATAAGTAAACTAGCAAATTAGTCCAAACGTTTAGCAGCAGGGAACAAACATTTAAAAAATTGAACGAATTTAACATTGACATAAACACTGCTAGGCACAAAAGGAGGCCTACAAAATTGTAGTGGTTCGGTTGAACCCTAACACACTGCAACGTAAACGGAACAAACAGTAAAACTACAAACTTTTAGAAAAAGTTGGTAACAAACTAAATGAATAGAACATTGACATAAGGTGGTTAAATAAAATAAGAAACATATAAATCAAAGTGGTTCACTTCTGTCATGGCTCACATCTTAATACATAAATAAAACTTAACATTGATACATAAAACTGTTAAAAAAGTTAGCAAAAAAAAATAATCTTTGAAAACAAAGAAAGAAAACCCCAAAAACCTAAAAGATAACTAGATAAGGCAAAAAATAAAGAACACGTTATGAGACGTGAGTCTGTAAACAGGTTGGAAAGATTGAATAATAGAGCATGCTACTAACTCAAGTGTAAACACATTTTACCATTAATAAAATAAGCCGCATATTACGTATAAGAAATATGTTATAAGTTATCTAACGTAAATATATAAGAATAAAAAACAATAATTATATATATTTATTATCTATGTATTATAATAAAACAATGTTTTGTTTTGCCACGTGGCGTTCATTGAGCAACCTTATTCACACATTTTCCCGCCCATGGTTTCCACCAAAAAAAGACACGCGGATCTAAGAAACCCATGGGCATATCCGATTACCCATGAGTATACCACACATTAAGTCATTAACCCACTTCTGTTTACATCGCAGACTCTCAAAAAACCCTAGAACCTTCATCGCTTCGTGAAACACTACAGAATCGAAGATACCGAAGATGGAAGCTGATCGTGATTAACAATGGTATCATCTTACACGATTTTGAGCAAGATTGAAGATAATCTTTTTTGTATATACAGGAACGGTTTCTTTTCCACTACATTCTCGGTGGAAAAGGTATGAGATTGTTCAACAAAATGGATATAATCGAACTTATTTCATGCTATATTACATCAATATTCATCGTATTTGTTTTTTTTAAACACAATTGTGGTTGGCTCTGTAAATCCGCGTTTAAAAAAGGCGTGCCTGATTTACATGACGGTTTCTTTTCCAAACACAATTGTGGTTGGCTCTCTAAAAGCCTCGAAACATTAGAGTATGTGAAGTTGTATTGAGTTCATGATCCAAGCGGATGTTTTTCCTAACATTTGTTTGGTTTTTTAATTGTCAGGAAATACAAAATTCAAGATGATGCTTATTCACTCATGTGGTCTACACGCAACTTGGGCCTGGTTCCGGTTTTATCTTAGTCTTTAAAAATATATTTTCCGTTTGGTTTAAAAAAGGTGTGCCTGATTTACAATGCGGTTAGGAAAGCACTTCAGATGGCATCTCGTGTACTTCGGGGTCAAAGTTGCTCAAAATTAGAGTTTAAAGGAGGCTGTTATGTAAAATCAATCAAAACACTGAAGAAATTTTGAAGATTTGTTTGATAAAAAGGTTGATATGTAAATTAGATGAGAGATGATACTTCTGGTGTAATTAATAAAACTTATTTGATTGTACATAGAGCAATACCTTTGGCCTTGAATTTTGGGACCTAAACGTCTCAAAGCGTCTCTTGCTTATAAAACCAAGAACCCCCAGATTTTATTTTGTTTGTGGTTGTGTAACAGCTAAACGTTCATAGGTTGAAACTGCATATGAACAAATGTTAGTTTCTATATTGATGAGAAAAGTGTTGGTAATCATCAATCTACTCGGTGGATCTACTATGGTGTATGTATAATTTTTGGCTAACCACCATGAACACCAAAGACATTGATAGGGGAGGTAAAATCATTGTTAGTAATTTGAGGTAATTCAGAAGGGACATTTTCATTGGATGTCTTTGAAATATATATGGTGTTTTGTAGTGTACCTACACACATTTAAATATTTGGAGATTTTGTATACAAATTATGTTAAAGTAATTTTAAAACTATATCATTACAAAATTATTATGTTTAAAGGAATATGAATAAAATTTGGGTTTTCATAAATTTTTGATATTTTGGTTGTCATCTCCCTTCCAGTTATTGGGTAGAATGTGTGATATTGATACATGTTTTGTTTTTGACATATAGAAGGCCCATTAATTATAGCTGCATTCGGTTGTGATATTATACATGTAATTTTGTTTCAAGCTTAATGAAATGATTAAATTCAAACCATGTATTCACTATATGTCACACCCCCACCTCTCGTCACCTGAGAATGATATCATCAAATGGGTAGCGGAAGCATAGTGGTGATGTCTCAGAGCATGAGGGGTGACTTACTTGATCCGGTATCATCATAGCACACAAATTACGAAAAGTAAAACTTACATTACAAGGTTCGTGGTTACAAATATTATTACAGTTTATACATTTTACAATTTATTTAATTACAGTTGTTGCTAGTGCTGTGAGTGCATCCTCACCGTTGTCCTTGATTGCCTGCAAAAGTTTTAGTTTCGAAAACATCAGCACAAAGCTGGTGAGTTCATACAGTTTAGTTAAATCATATGATATGACAGTTAAGTTCAAATACATGTTCACAGTTCCGGATAACCATGGGACCCGTATCTAGTTCCTTTCGGACGATATGTTCAGTTCTCGATATTACCCGTCGGTACATATCTTATTGCCTCATTATCTTAATGTCTATCACACCATTAAGAAGTTCAGGAAACAGATAACAAACATTCACACCAGGGGAGATGCAATCCTCCCAGTGAATGGGGTGTCAACCGATAGTACTATCAATGTTTTCTGCTCGGCCACACATGGGTTCACTAGATACAGTTCAAGAATGAGGACTTTGATATCATGATAGAGATACTAACGGCAACAATCCCATGAAATCCACAAATTCAGTTAATCACATGAAATCACGCAGATAACAGTGACACATATCATATGATCAAGAAAAGTTTAGCAGTTATACCCCGATGTTTATACAACATTAAAAGAACAGGGGTGGTACGAAACTCACCTGATGATATAAGGTAGCAAAATCTCTCCAATCTAACAACAAAGAGATGATTCTGCATTTAATTATATTTAATAAGTTATTTATGTTCTAGTTTACTGATTAGATCTTTCTGAACGTTCAATGTCAAAGACATTTCTTAATAAATCATCAACTCGATATTAATTATATCATTAACCAATTTATGGTTATATCATACAATGTATGATAATGTAGGAACCTACATTGCATTAGGTTCCTAACACAAAGTTGATGACACTCTAGATTAATCTAAATAATCTCGGATTAATCAAATAGTTAATATTATTGATTATAATATTAAGACAATTTTTAGATGATTTAATGGCTTAGAAATGATTAATCCTTGTTATTGATTACCCAAATATCATGAAATATCACAATGTAGTACCATAATAGGTGAAATAACCAGATTTAACATACTAATCTGACTGTTATCATAAACATCAGATAATCATTCCAATAAGTATGTTAATGATTATGATTAGTTTGAAACACTTGGATTTAACCTTTGCATTTCAAAGATTAATCAAACTAATCGCCTACATTGTCATAATCAAATGGTTTAAACCATTATAATCATAGGTATGATTTCATGCAAACCGGGCATCACAACGGATCAAAACAAGGATTTAACCGTTAGAACTTCGTGTTCTTCGTTTATAATCAATCCTAGCCATCATCTAGGCAATAATCAACAATCCTAACTATCTCATTACGTTCAAAATCAAGATCTAATCAATCAAAATCAAACTAGAAGGTTAAAACGAACCGTTACCTGTTCTGACGAGTTCCTGCGGGTAAAACTACGATCGGGACTTGTATATACGATCCGTGGGATGATCCAGATGTTTGAGGAGCTTAGATTTGAAGTTTAGAAAGGTTTGATGGCTGGTTTATCGTTTAAAGGTGATGCAGGGACGAAGAAAACGAGTTTCTGGACAATTCTATGCGATCTGCTCATCAAATTATATTTTTTTGCCGACATAGTAGCCAGGCGTATCGCCTGGGTTGGTACACCCACGCCAGGCGTACCGCCTGACCCGATTTTCAGCCCATTTTTGATTTAAACTTCGTTTCGCGATTCCGGGGGCATACGAACTCCGTTTTGCGTGCGGTTTTCGCCCACGTTCATCATTTTTCACGTTCTAACAATCCCCATTAACAAAAGTTGTTAATTCCTCGTGGATTTCAAACACGATCAAATGTGCTTACGTCATTAATGCCGAATTCTTCGTACGCAATCGTCACAGTCTCCTCCTGTTAGAGAAATTTCGTCCCGAAATTTAGTGAAGACTTATCTGTTGACAATTGTCTATGAGAACAAGTGAGGATATTTGGCTTTCATCTGATCTTCACGTTCCCAGGTATATTCAGGTCCTCGTTGAGAGTTCCAGCGAACTTTAATGATTGGTATACGACTGCGTTTGAGTACCTTAACTTCTCGATCCATTACTTCTACCGGTTCTTCGGTAAACTGAAGTTTATCATCGATCTGAAGTTCTTCAAGAGGTACGATCAAAGATTCATCGTTTAAACACTTTTTCAGATTTGATACGTGAAAAACGTCATGAATGTTACTGAGTTCAAGAGGTAATTCGAGTCTGTAGGCTACAGATCCAATTCGTTCAAGAATTTTAAATGGCCCTACAAACCTCGGTGAGAGTTTACCTCGTTTACCAAATCTGAAAATGCCCTTCCAGGGTGATACTTTCAACATTACACGATCACCAACTTGGAATTCTAGTGGTCTACGACGGTTATCAGCATAACTCTTTTGACGATCGCGAGCAGCTTTAATTCGTTCTTGAATCAGTGCGATCTTATCAGTGGTTTCTTGGATGAATTCTGGGCCAATGATTTGATTTTCTCCTATTTCCGACCAGCAAATAGGAGATCTGCACTTGCGCCCATACAGTGCCTCGAATGGAGCGCATTGTATGCTGGTATGGTAGCTGTTATTGTATGAGAATTCCACAAGTGGAAGATGAATATCCCAGCTACCTCCAAAATCAATCACACAGCTTCTGAGCATGTCTTCTAACGTTTGATTTGTTCGCTCCGTTTGCCCATCCGTTTGTGGATGATAGGATGTGCTCATATTGATTTGCGTGCCCAGAGCATTCTGAAGAGTTTGCCAAAATCGTGACATAAATCGACTATCTCTGTCAGAAATGATAGAGATCGGTACTCCATGTCGAGATACAATCTCATTAACATAGAGTTTAGCCAGTCGATCCATAGAGTAATCTTCTCGGATGGGTAAGAAATGCGCAGATTTAGTAAGGCGATCAACGATAACCCATATCGAGTCATGGTTACGTGACGTTCTGGGTAGTTTTGTAATGAAATCCATAGAGATCTGATCCCATTTCCACATGGGAATCTCAGGTTGTTGGAGTAACCCAGAAGGTCGTTGATGTTCAGCCTTCACTTTAAGACACGTTAAACATCGGTCCACGTATTCTGATACGTTTCTCTTCATCCCAGGCCACCAGTAAAAATCTCTAAGATCTTTATACATTTTATCGGCACCTGGATGAATAGAATACCTGGATTTGTGCGCCTCATCCATGATGGTTGTTCGAGAGTTACCGAATAGAGGAACCCACATTCGGTCTTTGAAATACAACAGTCCATCAGCTTTAGTATTGAGTTTCTTATCTAATCCTCTTAGTCCCTCAGCAGAATAATTCATTGTTTGTAAAGCTTGTTGCTGAGCATCTCTAATCTGAGGAATTAGACTGGTTTGGATAGTCAAACCTAACGCTCTCACACGTAGGGGTTTGACCCGTTCCTTGCGACTCAAGGCATCGGCCACAACATTTGCCTTGCCTGGGTGATAACGGATTTCACAGTCGTAATCGTTCAAGAGTTCAACCCATCGCCTTTGTCGCATGTTCAACATTTTCTGATCTAGAATATGTTGGAGACTTTTGTGATCCGTGTACACAATACACTTGGTTCCGTACAGATAATGTCTCCAAATCTTGAGTGCAAACACAACTGCACCAAGTTCTAGATCATGAGTGGTATAGTTCTTCTCGTGTACTTTCAACTGTCGAGAAGCGTAAGCAATCACCTTATCGTTCTGCATTAAAACACACCCAAGTCCCTGACGGGAAGCATCACAATAAACCGTGAAGTTATCTGTACCTTCCGGTAGTGCTAAGATAGGTGCATTGCAGAGTTTATGTTTCAACAGTTGGAAAGCCTCCTCCTGTTGGGAATCCCATATAAACGGTTGGTTCTTCTGAGTCAAAGTGGTAAGTGGCAGAGCGATTTTTGAAAAGTTCTTGATAAATCGACGATAATAACCTGCCAATCCCAAGAATTGACGTATTTCAGTCGGGGTTCGGGGTGTCTCCCATTGTTCTACCGCTTTGATCTTACTGGGATCCACTTGAATACCATTCTCATTCACAACATGTCCCAGAAACTGAACTTCTCGTAACCAAAATTCACACTTGGAAAATTTGGCATATAGCTGTTCGCGTGCTAGAAGTTCTAAGATGAGTTTCAGATGTTGGGCATGTTCCTGCTGGTTCCGGGAATAAATGAGAATATCATCAATAAATACAATCACAAACTTATCCAGATAAGGTCTACATACTCGGTTCATCAGATCCATAAAAACTGCAGGTGCATTGGTTAAACCAAACGGCATTACTAAAAACTCGTAATGTCCGTACCGGGTTCGGAAAGCAGTTTTTGGAACATCATTGTCATGGATTCGCAACTGATGATATCCGGACCTCAAATCAATTTTTGAGAAATATGTAGCACCTTGCAACTGATCAAACAGATCATCAATACGAGGTAATGGATAACGGTTCTTGATTGTCAGTTTATTGAGTTCCCTGTAGTCGATACACATCCTGAATGATCCATCTTTCTTTTTCACAAAAAGAATTGGTGCTCCCCAGGGTGAAAAACTGGGTCGAATGAAACCTTTATCAAGAAGTTCCTGTAATTGACCTGAAAGTTCTTGCATTTCAGATGGCGCAAGCCGATACGGGGCTTTAGCAACAGGTGCAGCGCCAGGAATCAAGTCAATACGAAATTCAACCTGTCTTGTTGGGGGTAATCCTGATATATCTTCAGGAAAAACTTCAGGAAAATCTTTGACTACTGGGATATCAGTGATACGTGTAGGTGAAGAATTGTGCTCGGTCACGTGTGCCAGGAAAGCATAACAGCCTTTCCTTAAAAATTTCTGAGCCCGCATACAAGATATGAGACCAAGTTTTCTACCGGCTCGTTCTCCTTGAACTATCAGTGTATTACCGTTAGGTAATGGAATACGGATCACCTTAGTTTGACATACAACTTCCGCTTGGTTATCAGAAAGCCAATTCATGCCTACCACGACATCAAAGCTACCAAGCTCAATAGGAAGTAAGTCGATACAGAAAAGGTGATCATTCAGATTCAAGGAACATCCTTGAATAACACTGCTAGTTTTGATCATCTTGCCGTTTGCAAGTTCAATGACATAAGGAGTTTCTAGTTCTACCGTAGGCAATGAAAGTAATGATGCAAATTCAGGAGAAATAAAACTCTTATCTGCTCCTGTGTCAAATAAAACTGATGCATAAAGATTATTGAGAAGGAACGTACCAGTGACAATGTTTGCATCATGTCTTGCCTCGGCTGCACCAATCTGAAAAGCTCTACCCCTAGCTTGATTCCCTGGATTGGTGTTATTGGTTGGACAATTGCGCATGAGGTGATCAGGGCTTCCACAAGTGTAACATGACCGGTTCGTTTGAGCAGTGGGTCGTGGAGCTTGGTTTGGTTGACGAGCAGGAAAGTTGCAGTATTTAGCATAGTGTCCTACCCGATTACATTTTGCACAAACAGGACATGGTCCTGTGTGATGGTAGGGACACCTATCACATTTGGGCGCCGGCCCAGTGTAAACTTTCCTTTCCGGTACTGCCGCTCCATAGTTTTTCACGGTTGGTTTGTTCTGACTGGTTTCAGCTGGAGCTTTGGTCTTGGACTTGCCAAACCATTTACGTTTGGTACCTTTAGAAACGTTCGAGGTACCAGCTTCACTACGGCCCACGGCCGTCTGAGATTTTGAGATCAATGTACCACTTCTTACCGCCTCATCGGTAAGCTTAGTGGTCAACAGAATGGTTCTTTTGAGGGTTGTGGGTTCAGCAGCAGTTACATTTCCCCGAATCTGGGGAACCAACCCTTTGATATACTTCTCAATCAATGCTGCCTCAGTTGGAAACATATTGGGAAGTAGACAAGTAAGTTCATGAAAACGATCGGTGTAGGCTAAAGAATCAGCACCGACCATTGAGTGACTCCAGAATTCCTCCTGAAGTTTTTGGATTTCAGTGATTGGGCAGTACTCTGACCTAATCAGAGTTTTGAATTCATTCCAGCCCATAGAATCAACTGTAACAGAACCCAAAGTTTTAGCCTGGGTATTCCACCAGGTAAGAGCTGATTCTTTCAAAGAACAGGCAGCATAAGACACCTTATGCTCCTCCAGACATTGGCTGATTTTCAGTTTTGTTTCCATCTCCTCGATCCACCTAAGGAGTCCAGCCGCTCCTTCCCTACCTGTGAAAGTAGGTGGGTTACAGGAAGCAAAGTATTTATACGTACATCCCTGTCGTGGTGGATCAGGAGCAGTAGTAGTTGTGCCTGTGGTATGAACAGTTTCAACGTGTCCACCTGTGGCATTATGTTCCACATGACCAGACCCAGAAGTGACATGTGGCTGTGGTGGTATTACAATGCCAGCAGCCGATAGCTGTTCCTTTACGATTCGGGCTATAGCTGCTTCATTCAATACCGATCCACTAGGAGCTGCCGTTGGTGTCGGGTTTGGGTCCTGGTTCACCAGAGGAACGGTATTTGTTTCAGAAACAGGTGGTGGAACTGGATTCGGTTCAGGGGGAGTAATATTCTCGGTAGCTCTCTTAGCTGGACGACCTCTTTTCGGAGCCATAGTTCTGCTCACATGCAGACAAACTCAGGTCAGTTCAAGAATATTAAAAATATAACTCTTTTTAATCACATAACTCAACCATGTTCAGGCATGCTGACAATTTCATGTTGAAATGTGATCATTTAAGTATTCAAGTATAACTACATTGAAAAGATCCAGATACGTTCTCAATTCACACTAGTCATTCAGATATTCGTAGTTATACTTAGTCCTGTTATTTCAAAACATGTGTAGAGTATAACCCAACTCATTGCCTCGCAATACATGTTTTTAGAGATATGTTCATACAGGACTAGGATATGTTCTCAGTTCGTGTACTAGATATGTTCTCACACAACAACAGATATGTTCACGTGTTCTCGTACAGTATGGCTCTCGTACTGTACTTTAGTTACTGATATGTTCTCGTTCACATTACAGATACGTTCTCGTTTAGATATGTTCTCGTTCACATTACAGATACGTTCTCGTTTAGATATGTTCTCGTACAGTATGGCTCTCGTACTGTACTTTAGTTACTGATATGTTCTCGTTCACATTACAGATACGTTCTCGTTTAGATATGTTCTCGTTCACATTACAGATACGTTCTCGTTTAGATATGTTCTCGTACAGTATGGCTCTCGTACTGTACTTTTAGTAACTGATATGTTCTCGTATAGTATGGCTCTCGTACTATACTTTAGTTACTGATATGTTCTCGTTCACATTACAGATACGTTCTCGTTTAGATATGTTCTCGTACAGTATGGCTCTCGTACTGTACTTTTAGTTAATATATTCGCATACAGTATGGCTCTCGTACTGTATTTTCGCGCAATATATGTTTTTAGTTAGATATATTCGCATACAGTATGGCTCTCGTACTGTATATCAGCGCAATATATTTTCAGTTAGATATATTTGCATACAGTATTGCTCTCGTACTGTATTTTCGCACAATATATATATTTTTAGTTCGACATATTCGCATACAGTATGGCTCTCGTACTGTATATCAGCGCAATATGTTTTCAGTTAGATACGTTCCCATACTGATATGTTCATAGATACGTTCTCATACTGATATGTTCATAGATACGTTTTCATACTGATATGTTCATAGATACGTTCTCATACTGATATGTTCATAGATACGTTCTCATACTGATATGTTCATAGATACGTTCTCATACTGATATGTTCATAGATACGTTCTCATACTGATATAGATATAGTGTTCATATAACATACAACAGATATACAGAAACAAACATTTGATTAAAACAACACTGTTATTATAGAACCATAAAGTTTATAATACAAGGAGTGCCCTCATAATACATTCATACAAACAACCTATCCGTCTATGAGATGTACAATGAAAATCCCAAAAATGTGGATCAACTGATCTGACTTACCGTAAGAAATACGGTAAACAGGCTAGCACTATAGCTATAGTAGCAAGTACTATAGCTAACCAGATAAGTCTAGCCTCGGTGCTCAGCGTACCGAGCATCCAGATCAGTCCCTGCAGCCTTTCCCCAAAGGCTGCCACCCGCTGCTTACATGCAGCAATCATCTCCCTCCACCAGGTCCTCTGAAGGCGATCCTCAATGGTCGCCCTCCAAGCTAGAGTGTCCGCACCCTGAGTAGTCACATGCTCCATAAGAGCCAGGTGAGACGTGAGAATCTCCAACACCGTGTTACGGGTGTCCTCCATCATGGCATGGTGCTGCTGCAAATCCTGTCGGAGGCCCAGCAGGTCCTGAGATACCTGCTGTACCTGAGCCCGAAGCTCAGCCTGGTGGGAGGATTCTCCCACCTCGTGTACTGGTGCTGGCTCGTCCCGTGGAGCCATAGGGCGTCGTGGAGGTAGTCCCGTAGTCTTGCGGGCCTGGCCCCGCATACGCCTGAGCCCGTCCCATGCCGGGGCTCTGTGTGGTGAGGAGCTCTGCCTCCTCATGGCCGAAGCGTCGGCCAGCGGTGAGTGGGGTGGACTGTGCACCGGTGGGGATCCCGGTGGTGGTGGTGGTATGAACGGAGATCCGGGCGGTAGTGGTGGTACAAAAGGAGATCCGGGTGGTGTAGCTGGTAGCTGTGGTCCCACCTGAGATGATACAGAAGACGCATGAGATGGTACTGCACCCGAGCTCGATCCTGAGCTGTCACTGGGTGTGTCGTCAAGGATGATGTAAGGGAATCTCTGGTAAATATAGTTTTCTCCCGGGTTCGCCATTGCTGAATAAACAAAGTTCTAGATCAGTATCATGAAATAAACATTGAATAATAATATTCAATACAAACATGATATGATATCTCTTCCTATCTCAAAGCAACTATTAGTCTTTAGAATTGTTAATGTTTTGCTTGAATTAAATCAAACTAGAATGCACACGTGTTGCAAATTTCAGTTATGCTGGCCACTCATAACTGGAATTTGTACCACCTGATTATCCTGGTTTAATTCAAAACAAGTTTTGTTCAATATTAATGTTCGGTGCTCTCTGTGTCATTATACGAGCCTATGGTTATAGTCTAGGCCTCTATGTCCACCTAGTTCTCTATAACCTGTGGCTCTGATACCACCCTGTCACACCCCCACCTCTCGTCACCTGAGAATGATATCATCAAATGGGTAGCGGAAGCATAGTGGTGATGTCTCAGAGCATGAGGGGTGACTTACTTGATCCGGTATCATCATAGCACACAAATTACGAAAAGTAAAACTTACATTACAAGGTTCGTGGTTACAAATATTATTACAGTTTATACATTTTACAATTTATTTAATTACAGTTGTTGCTAGTGCTGTGAGTGCATCCTCACCGTTGTCCTTGATTGCCTGCAAAAGTTTTAGTTTCGAAAACATCAGCACAAAGCTGGTGAGTTCATACAGTTTAGTTAAATCATATGATATGACAGTTAAGTTCAAATACATGTTCACAGTTCCGGATAACCATGGGACCCGTATCTAGTTCCTTTCGGACGATATGTTCAGTTCTCGATATTACCCGTCGGTACATATCTTATTGCCTCATTATCTTAATGTCTATCACACCATTAAGAAGTTCAGGAAACAGATAACAAACATTCACACCAGGGGAGATGCAATCCTCCCAGTGAATGGGGTGTCAACCGATAGTACTATCAATGTTTTCTGCTCGGCCACACATGGGTTCACTAGATACAGTTCAAGAATGAGGACTTTGATATCATGATAGAGATACTAACGGCAACAATCCCATGAAATCCACAAATTCAGTTAATCACATGAAATCACGCAGATAACAGTGACACATATCATATGATCAAGAAAAGTTTAGCAGTTATACCCCGATGTTTATACAACATTAAAAGAACAGGGGTGGTACGAAACTCACCTGATGATATAAGGTAGCAAAATCTCTCCAATCTAACAACAAAGAGATGATTCTGCATTTAATTATATTTAATAAGTTATTTATGTTCTAGTTTACTGATTAGATCTTTCTGAACGTTCAATGTCAAAGACATTTCTTAATAAATCATCAACTCGATATTAATTATATCATTAACCAATTTATGGTTATATCATACAATGTATGATAATGTAGGAACCTACATTGCATTAGGTTCCTAACACAAAGTTGATGACACTCTAGATTAATCTAAATAATCTCGGATTAATCAAATAGTTAATATTATTGATTATAATATTAAGACAATTTTTAGATGATTTAATGGCTTAGAAATGATTAATCCTTGTTATTGATTACCCAAATATCATGAAATATCACAATGTAGTACCATAATAGGTGAAATAACCAGATTTAACATACTAATCTGACTGTTATCATAAACATCAGATAATCATTCCAATAAGTATGTTAATGATTATGATTAGTTTGAAACACTTGGATTTAACCTTTGCATTTCAAAGATTAATCAAACTAATCGCCTACATTGTCATAATCAAATGGTTTAAACCATTATAATCATAGGTATGATTTCATGCAAACCGGGCATCACAACGGATCAAAACAAGGATTTAACCGTTAGAACTTCGTGTTCTTCGTTTATAATCAATCCTAGCCATCATCTAGGCAATAATCAACAATCCTAACTATCTCATTACGTTCAAAATCAAGATCTAATCAATCAAAATCAAACTAGAAGGTTAAAACGAACCGTTACCTGTTCTGACGAGTTCCTGCGGGTAAAACTACGATCGGGACTTGTATATACGATCCGTGGGATGATCCAGATGTTTGAGGAGCTTAGATTTGAAGTTTAGAAAGGTTTGATGGCTGGTTTATCGTTTAAAGGTGATGCAGGGACGAAGAAAACGAGTTTCTGGACAATTCTATGCGATCTGCTCATCAAATTATATTTTTTTGCCGACATAGTAGCCAGGCGTATCGCCTGGGTTGGTACACCCACGCCAGGCGTACCGCCTGACCCGATTTTCAGCCCATTTTTGATTTAAACTTCGTTTCGCGATTCCGGGGGCATACGAACTCCGTTTTGCGTGCGGTTTTCGCCCACGTTCATCATTTTTCACGTTCTAACAATCCCCATTAACAAAAGTTGTTAATTCCTCGTGGATTTCAAACACGATCAAATGTGCTTACGTCATTAATGCCGAATTCTTCGTACGCAATCGTCACACTATAAAGGTTTAAGAGGAAATCATTAATTAGTATGTTACTTTGTGTATCCCTTTCTTATACTTATTTCTTATATGATTTGACCGGAGGTGTAGTTTAATGAAGGTTTTATCAATAACTACATGCCAAAATGGCCCTTTAACAAAGTGTATTTCAAATCAATGTAATTGATATAGGACAACTATAAGTGTGGAAGATAATATCAAAAGGATCTTTTGAAACTGAAGATTAATGGAGATTTGTCAATGCTCTTCAAAGTAGGTTTATTTCTTTATCATTTATTTTATTTTATATTATTTTTTGATATCAATCAATATTTTAAAATTCAGTTTTTGATCAAAGTATTTTCGCTTGATTTTTTTTTTATTTCACACGTTTTAATGTAATTAGACATAAACACTTTTAATCTCATGTTATGCTTGGTACTTTACAACGCATACATTAAATGACAGTAAAATGCTTGAAATAATATATACTAAAGAAGAATCCGAAATAAGGATCAAAGAATGCTAAGCCTATCACTAAGATCAAAAATTGTGAAAGTTTCTCCAACTTTTAATATTCCACAAGAACCTTGATGAGGAGGTTGATATTGATGAATAGGGTTGTTTTTTTCTTTGTGGGCTCAAGTTGAGGCATTTAAATGATAGTTTTGATTATGAAAACTATTATTGACAAAGGGAACATGATTATCTTTTTATGACCTACTTATTTTTATATTTTATTCTTTCTAAATTTTCTTTCAGGATCATACTATAGGTTCATTTATGTTCTAATGAGACTTGTCGGATGATGAGTATCTTCATTTAATTAATTAAATGTGGTCATTTTAATTAAATGTACTAGCATACAAATGCATTAATTTTAACTATTTTTCTTCATACACAAACCATTTAGATGAAATTACCCAATTTTTTGAATGGTCTTTATACTCACATGATGTTTTGAATTACCTGAAAATTTCACTGTAGAATCATAAATTACTGTGAAAGGTTAGGTGTTTTATTAATGTTACTAAGAAACATTGACAAACAAAATGGTTTGTTTAATGACATTAGGCAACAAATCATATCTCTTGGTAAACATGTTATAGACGCTGAAATAATATATGAAGGTAACATTGGTGCTCGCATATTTATTTCAAGAATTAATAAGATACCGTTAGACAAGAAAATTTATTTTGAGTTCTAGAGGAGACAATTTTCAGTTTTGGTAAGTAATGCTATGATGATATATAAGATCCAATTACTCTAAGAGTTGGTTTCTACTTAAAATAACCGGTTTCAATCATGGACAATTTATGTGACACTATCAAGATCGAAGAGTAGAGATGTAATAAAATTACAAAATATTAGATGGAGAAGTAAAAGTTAACAAATAAAACATCTAATGTTGGCCACAAAGAAATATTTATAGATTTTTGATTTAATTATAAGTTTTATATCATCATTGTAATTTAACGTTGTGCTTATTTTGTATAAGTTTTATATCATCATTACACATGGTCAATTATGCATGGTACTTTCAAGAGTAAAAAACAAATTAAGATGAAGTGAAAATATTAATATTATATACAGATGGTAAATGTACAAAAAGACGTCAAATGTTGTTTTTAAGTGAATTTTTAGAAACTTGTAATACATTTATATCTTTGTATGCAATTTATGTTTATAACGTATGAAATGTTTATCATCTTTTTTTGTATGATATGTAACAATATTTAAAACAAAATTTGTATACTATATGATTAATTACATCTTTTCCCTTACTCCACCCGTGTATTACACGGGTTATAACCTAGTCTATTATAATAAATCAAAGTTTATATGGACACATGGCGTGATTACAGAGCCCCTTAACTTCGATTTTCCCGCCTCTCCCTCCTATTATATACACCTCATATTAAATAATAATATTAAATATAAAATACTTTGTTTTAAATTTTTAAACTAAGAAACATATTTTATAACACATAAAAATATATTAATATTAAAAAAAACACATTTTCAATATCCAATTTATTATAAAATATACAACTTTTAAAAATAGTATTTTAAAAAAATAAATAAACAAAAAAATTATTGTTTAAAAAATAATATAATTATTTTATTACTAAAATTATTAAATTATACAAAATTTTAGCCATATTTTATATTAAAAAAAATCTTATATTATCTATATTTTCATTAATGATTGTTTATTATATTTTTATCATTCAACCCGTGTAATACACGGGGGGCTAACCTAGTATTTAATAAATGAAAATCATTGGGGGACACATGGCACAATTCTAGGCCATCTAATTTTTATTTCCCCCCCAAAAACTTGATCCGTTTATTCTAGAACGCGCGGGTCCTTTTCTTTTGATAAAAAACCACGCGGATCCTACATGGATCGTTTTTTATTACCCGTTTTCTACACTACCTTATCCTAGAACCCTCTTCATTTTTTTGGTTTCTGGAAACGTCTTCCTCTATCTCTCTTTGGAAGAAAACATTCAAGAAACCCTAATATCAACCCTCTTCTTCCAAATGTAAATTGATTCTCGATCTCATCTATGTTATTTCATATGATTCTTCTCCTTACTCCTCTTGACCATTCTGATGATGTTTTTTTCGTTAATCACAGGTTATATCCGGGTGAAAAACTTCCAATAAACCATGTTATCAAGCCATCTTCTTCCATTGAAAGTTGATTCTATATCTGATATGTTTTACATCGATTTATACAACAGATCTGTGTAAAAATACATGCAATAGATCACGATTGAGGTTTGGGAATTTGGGGTTTTTTCTTCTTTTTTTCGTTTTCGTATTTTCTGTTATTTTGGAACAGATTATGTTTTGAATTTGTTGTTTTCATACTTTCTTGTGATATGTGTAACATCTGTGCCGGAATTGCTACCGGAACAGTAAATTACACAGTAACATGCATAGTAATTCAGGTACACATTACGAGAAACTATGTTTATGCTATTGACACATAATGCTTAACACTAAACTAATATGCAATTGTCTGAAATCTGACTAAAACCTGAGGGTTTAACAGTCAGAAACACATCAGACAACACACAACAGATACACTAATGCTTGATTTGATGCTATTATGTATGAACGCATGCGAGGTTAATCAGAACAAAACCATAACAGTTGTTGTTACAGAATGTTAAACCGACGAATTATTCGTACAGGTGACGATCTGTACGAATAGCTCTGAAAGTTTAACGATCTGAAATGATGACTGAATAGTAGAAAACAAAATCAGAAAGTGAAACGTACGATCGTGTTCGTACAGTTAGCGCTCTGTACGAAAACGCGCGTAAGTGACGTTTTCTGACGAAACGAAAACGAAAACGATTCGAATGATAATAAATTTAAGGAAATCTAATATTTCCTGTTTTACAATTTTGGAACTCATCAGAAATAAATTAAAAGAAATTATTTTAATTAAAGCGCGTAAAGCATAATACGCGAATAAATAACAAAACGCGTAAAAATAATGAATTAACATTTAAATTAAGAAAATAATATTTAAACTTTTTACTAGAAATAACCACCTTCCAAACATTTCAAAATAAACACTTTTTGTTTAATTTACTAAAACCGCACGTTACGATCCGGAAACGCAACGAAGACGAGAAACGAGCAACCGAAACGAACCCGAATACCCTCAGGATATATAAACCTCATAAGAACTCATTCTTTTCATTTTCAAGCTTCTCTCTCTCTCTCTAACCCACCACCACCGTCATTTCACTCTCTCTCTCTCTAAGCTCCATCTTCAACCTTCAAGATCTCTCTCAATTGTGGATGAAATCGAGCAAGCTTGGTGTCTAAACGAAGGTCTCGAGCTTCTCCATCACAAAGTACAGCCGATCTAGCACTTTATCCAGCCATCTTTAAGGTATGAAGCTAAGAATAACATGGAAAATAGGGTTTTCGTGACCCCTTTTGTTCATCACACCCAAATCGGCTAACCACCTTGTCCCTTGAACCACACGACCTCGAAACTTCACCCTAGCATAACATCACCATGGAGGTTGCATGGTCACAGCTCGAACCAGAACAAGGATGGACAGGTTCGTGGGGAACGAACCTGTTAATACAGCCACGGCCGAACCCTAGGGTTTCCCGAACCTTAGTATTGAGACATCCACGAACCTGCTAGCACACCGGCCACCGAACCTATGGCGAACTATGCTGGTACTCATTGGCCGAACCTTCATCGCCTAGATTCAACTGCCGAACCTTTGGGGCGGAGCTGGTGCTAGCCGAACCCCGAAGTCCCGAACCTTAGCTCCTCACAGCCGAACCCTCTTCCCATTGGCGAACCTACGTGCTCAAAGAACCTTATGCATGAGATTCACGAACCTACGTTGCATGATTATCAGCCATGAACCTCTTCAATATGCTGGCTGAACCTGTGCATACTACCTTGGCCGAACCCTCCACTCTAGTAGACGAACCTTGAGACTCGGGCGAACCTAGTATGGTCTAGCATGCATAGCCGAACCCTACAATAAGCCATAGCCGAACCTTGGACCATTAGAACCAAAAGGTTCGCTGAGTCGAATACCACGTTTACAGTGGGTAACTTAAGCCCAATTACATTGGCCCATTATGGTCCAACCGGTCTAGGTATATGTTCTTCGGCTTAAGGCCCATTAGTCGGTTCTATGGGTTGTTTTGGTCCAAGATATCTAGCCGACACACACATATTGCGCCCATAACCTCACTCGACCCATGTGAGAAATTCAGTCCAAGGCCACTTATTGTTGGCCCATGTGATTCCTTTCGGCCCATGAACAATACAGGATCGTGAACATCACAAACTATATGTTCTTCGATGGGTCTAGGTACAAAATAAGTGGCCATGAACATAATAAGTGGCCCATGGGCCTTAAGCCTTAAGTTATAGTCGATGTGTATGTGTGTAAGTGTTAGCATTAATGGGCCTTAAGCCGAAGAACATAAGCTACAAACTATATGAAATCAATACAGGATCGTGAACATCACAACAAGTACAAACAAAGAGCGTGCGTATTCTTGTTTCACTTAGTCAACCACTACGGACACAATGTGAGTTCATTTGTCCCTTTTCTAACTATTTTGATTTTACTTCGGGACTGATAAGCATGTTATGCATTTTAAACAAATGATTTATAAAATGATTTTACACTTATTCTTGATGCTTATGCTACAAACTTAAAGCTTAAACTAGATGCTTAATGCTTATGCTATAAACTATATTCTTAAACTATACTCTTGATGCTTATGCTATAAACTATATGCTTAAACTATATGCTTAATGCTTATGCTATAAACTATATGCTTAAACTATACACTTAATGCTTACGCTATAAACTATATGCTTAAACTACATACTCGATACTAAAGCTTGAATACTAATTCCATATGCTAATGCTAAATGCTAATGCTACATGCAAATACTAAATGCTAATGCTACATGCTAACACCATATGCTAAAGCTACAAATTGATGCTACAAACTTATGTATCTATGATAACACTTGTATGCTTATATGCTTGCCATACATGTTAATCGCTTGAGACTACGGATGCTTTAAAACACTTGTATGCTTATATGCTTGCCATGCTAAAACAACGGTTTGGCCTCTCAGTGCTTGCCTTACCGATTGTGAAGCTATTTGAATGCTATAAACTTGAATGCTAAAACTATCAACTATGGTAGAACATACCAAATTGGCCTCTCAGTGCTTGCCATGGGGTGTTCTTCATAGTTGGGACTTGTAGGAACAGACCGTCGGCCTCTCAGTGCTTGCCATAGGGTGACCTTCATAGTCATGACTTGAGGAGTAGACTGATGGCCTCTCAGTGCTTTCCATACAGTGATTCCTCAATGTTCACTCATGCTATAAACTTAAACATAATGCTAAAGCTATTGGCTATTTAGAATGGACCACCTGGCCTCTCAGTGCTTGCCAGGGGGTGTTCTTGTAGCTATGACTATTGTAAATCAGGTCGTTTGGCCTCTCAGTGCTTGCCAAACGGGTGTTATACTTAGTCAGGATTATGAGAAGTAGACTTATGGCCTCTCAGTGCTTGCCATATAGTGATTCCTCATTTTCCACTCATGTTGCAAACTAAACAAAATGCTAAAGCTATAAACGAAATGGAGGATAGGTAAGACGCTTAATTATCATTAACAGTAATGTGCTATGCGACTTAGTATGTGGTGGGACGGCGTCTGGGCGGGTCGTTGGCTCGACTCAGGGGTATGCCCTATATATAAGCATACCGAGTTGGATGATACAGGTGGTGTTAATGAGATTAAGGTCGTTACCTAGGGGGAAACATGAATGCTTTTGGGTCAATAACATAAACTTATAAACACGATGCTTGATAAACTTATATTGAAACTAATACATACAAATGCTATAGACTTGTAAACTTTGAAACAGTAAACTAAAGCTATGATGAAGAATGAATCGAATTGTAGGTAAAATGCTTAATTATCATTAATAGCAATGTCCTATGCGACTTAGTATGTGGTGGGACGGCGTCTGGGCGGGTCGTAGGCTCGACTCAGGGGTATGCCCTATATATAAGCATACCGAGTTGGATGATACAGGTGTTGTTAATGAGGTTAAGGTTTTACCGAGAAGGTTTGCAAAACTATTTTTCAAATACTAAAACTATATGAACTCACCAACCATTGTGTTGACTTTTTTTTCTTACATGCTTTCTCAGGTGACATACAGGATTAAGCTAAGGCTAAGGGATGCATACTAGGATGCCCAGTTAGAGGACCTAGTACATTTTGAAAAGCACAGATTTTGATGAAACTATAAAGCTATTTTGATATCTTGTCTCGATGCAAGATTGAAAACACTTGATGCTTTTGATAGGTTTATTTAGTTAAATTACTGAACATTGTCAAATGTAATTTAACTTTGTAATCCTAGTTTGATGTTATTGTGCTTTAGTTATTCTTAACATTGATGCTATGTAAACAATCTGATCATCACGATTATCACTCACGATATCGCGCCCCGAGAACCTTCCGCCCGACGGGGACTTCGATCAAACCCCGCCGGCTCGGGGTGTGACAATATGCTTTTGGTTAAATTTCGTATTTTCTACTCCTTTTGATTATGATAAAATCTGAATATTGAAATTTGTTGTTTTTATATTTCGGGTTTTGATACTTTATGTTTTTATGGAACGGATTTTTCAACAAACAGAATATGGACATTCTTATATAGATCATTATTTTCAAACAAAGTAAAACATGGTGGTTCTGCCATCGATTTATGTGACATTTCGTTCTTTACTACAAGGTAATTTCCTAAATTCATGAATTAACATTTTAATTAATTAAATCATGATTGAATATGTATATACATGTGAATCTGTGTATATATCTAAGGAAATTACAAGATGAAACAAATCAAAAATGACATTGTGCAAAATTGCCGAATTACGTGAAATTTTTATAATAATGACCAAAAACCAAATTCAATGGCCCAAAACTAACTTAATATCAATTATATGATGAATTGAAGTGAAATAAGTGATAACATAACGAAATCAAAGAGTCCCTAAGTTCGATATGTCAAATTGCGAAAATCTGCGAAAATGCAATTCGGATGCGTAATTGGCAAATTCATGACTACTCGAACTTCCTAATCAAATTATAATCATAATGGGATGTAATTGGAAGCATGACAATGATAGTTGATCTTTATTAGCAATTCCTAAAGCTAAACGCGAAAAGCCGAACAAATAATCGCAAAAATGGAAAAAAAATCAAACAAAACCCTTGATTTTATTCCATGTCTATGCTATGTCCATATCTATCTTATCATATCTGATTAAAAATCAGCTAGATAAGGCCAAAATAAAACTATCTAAACTTGGAGAACAAGGGCCTAGGCCATAAAAATCCAAAAATCTTGACTTTGGTCAAGATTTCTACACTTTTCTTTCTTCCCCACTTCACAAATTCGACCAAGAGCCTTCTCACAACTTCTGGAACTCAAAACCCATCTCTAACATCAGTTCCAAGTGGTATCTAAGCTCAAGAATAAGGAAAACCAAGAATCAAGCTTCCAAAGTAGGATTTTTGGTGGTTTTTCAAGCAAATCTCTCATCAAGTAAGTCTCTAACTCAATACTTGATTCTAATAGCTTCATATGACTTAAATAAACATGTTTGAATGATTGATGAAGTTTGAAAATCATCAGATCTTGAAAACCCATGAAAAAGGGCATTTTGGTCCAAAAAGTGGATTTTTCAAAGTTGTCCAAATTGAGATTTTTCTTCACCAAACACTAGATATATGTAAAAAAATAGGATCTAGAGATTTTGGCCCGAAAAAAGTGCCACGAAATTTGATTTGGCTCACAAAAACCTTGAATGGCTCACTGTGGCCCGGGCGCGGCCCGGGCGCGGCCCGGGCGCGGCCCGGGCGCGGCCCGGGCGCGGCCCGGGCGCGGCCCGGACGCGGCCTAGGAGCAGCCCTTGGCTGATCGTTACCGAGATCGTCTTGGTCGTTACCGAGATCGCACTAGTCGTTACCGGGATCGTAATAGGAAACGACCAACCGGCTCGGCCATGGCTAGGCCAGCCCGGACCAGCGACCAACCGGCTCGAGCCATGTAACAACCGGTTTTTAATAAAGAAATGTATTGTGAATAATCGTTAATTAAACGACTGTGGTTGTTGTGATTTGAAAATATGTAAGAATTTCGTCATTAATGGCAAGAGCACATTTGGTCGTGCTTGAAATCCACGAGGATTTAGTAACTTTTGTTATTGGGGATTGATAGTATGTGAAAAATGATGAACGTGGGCGAAAACCGTGCGCGAAACGGAGTTACGGATTGTCCGGAATCGCGAAAAGAAATTAAAAATTAAAAAAATTGCTGAAAACTCCATGGGGCGGTACGCCCCACGCCAAACGCTGGGCTGGGGCGGTACGCCCCACGTCATATGTCGGTTTAAAGCATTTTTAAAGATCAGATCGCAATTTTTACGCAGCTATTCTCTTATCTTCGACCTGTTCTTGACTCCAGACGAAAACCTACCATTTCTAAGCCTAAAAACTCCATTTCAAAGGCTTCTAATCATCCAGATCGCGCATAGGATCGTGTTTTCAAGTCCCGATCGTTGTTTTAACCGTAGAAATCCGTCAGATCAGGTAATGATTTGTTTTATCCTACTAGTTTAATATTGTGTGGATTAAATCTAGTTTTGATTGTAATACTATGATTATGGGTATTGATTATTGCCTAGTTGATAACTAGGGATTGTTAGAAACGAAGAACTTGAGATTTTGACGGTGAAATCTTCGTTTTGAAGCCGGGATAATGTCCGGTTATTATGAAACCCATATCATGGTATAATAACTAGCAGGATGGGTTGAATATGATTTTAAATAAATTATGGATTATAATCCATAGATTAAATGATGATTATGATGAATTGATGTTAAAATTATTAATAGTTATGATCTAAAAAAATAAAAATTGAATAATAAAAGTGATTAAAGATCGTAACTAATATAATGAACATCAATTATTTGATACAATGCCTGGGGAGGCATGAAATACGAATAATTGTGATAATTGACTAAAACTTGCTAAATGTAGTAAGATAGAGTCAATTATGTGATAAATTGACTTTGAGGAAGTCAAATCAGTCAAGTGTGTTGAACTTGACTGTATGTGCTATATGTGTTGAAACTAGTTGTATATATGTATTTTGCAACTAGGTGGTGGTAGTGAAAATCAAACCACTAGTCATAGAGCAGGAAAGGAGCCTGCAGTTGCTAATCCCTTATCTGATTAAGGTAAGTAATCCCACAACTATGACATCACATAATAAATATTGAAATTGTTGTTGAATAAATTATATAATAAATATGGCATTGGTGATAGGGGAATGTTGAATAATAAAAGTTCAACAACCTATGATAAATCCAATACCTTGGTAAATAATAGTGTGGGACTTCTATGATGGAAGTACCGGTGGGTGAACATCTTAAGACTTGAATTATATATGACTCCACAATGGTGGATAGACAGAGGTGCTGTCAATTGTCTTAGATGGAAGTACCGGTGGGTGAACATCTTAAGACTTGAATTATATATGACTCCACAATGGTGGATAGACAGAGGTGCTGTCAATTGTCTTATATGGAAGCACCGGTTGGTGAACATCTTAAGACTTGAATTATTTATGACTCCACAATGGTGGATAGTCAGAGGTGCTGGCAATTGGCTATGGTGGAAGCACAGGAATGTGAACCCCATAGTGTAATATTGATTAAACTATTGTGAGCAATAGTTGATGATTGGTAATGTGATATTTTATATTGTGAGAGTCAATTCAAATAGAAATGACTCAGTTGAATGTTGATTGTGAAAAATGTATTTTTACATTTTATTGTTGAGAAACCATTGGGGTTTACTTACTTAGTTCTTATGAACTAATGGGAATTATTGTGTGATGTTTGTAGGTCAAAAATGACGTACACGGCTGTAAGGATCGAGGTGGAGCAGGAATCGAACAAACAAACCTTGTTGCAAACGTTTGAAATTTTGGTTTAAACTTACTTATGTAAATAAGTATTGTAAAATGTGTGACACGTTTGCGTTTGCGTTAAACTTTGTTTAATATTATTAAATAAAGAGGGTAAGACAAGGTTTTAAAAATTGAAAAATTTGCTGGGACCAACTCTGATATTATTTTAAAATGTTGAATAGTAACCGGGGGTAACAAGCCATGAGCCACAACCACCGAACCGCCACCTCTAGCCACCGCCAACCACCGGACCACCACCTCCGGCCACCTCACCGCCGCCGTCGGCCGCCGTTGCCGGCCGGAATCCGGCGAATCTCCGGCCAACAGTCGCCAGCGGCAGAATATTCCGGCGAATATTCCGGCGAGATGGAATATTCCGGCGAATATTCCGGCCAAAACTTTGATTTTGTCCGTTTTGCGTTCTGAACTGCGTTTCGCGCTCCGGTTCGCAATCCGATGATCCGTTTTCGATAAAAAGGACATAGTTTGAATCGATTTCGCGTTCCGGACTCGATTTCGTGAACCATTTTGTAATCCGGTAACTTGATTTTTATCTGATTTCTGATTAACACTCCGGTTTCAATACAGAACTCAATTCAAGTATTGGTTTGCAATACGAAAACATATTTTCAATCGATTTTGCATTCCGGACTCGATTTCGCAAACCGTTTTTCAATCCGATAACCTGATTGTT
The DNA here is from genome assembly GCA_009363875.1 of Mikania micrantha. Lineage (NCBI taxonomy): Eukaryota > Viridiplantae > Streptophyta > Magnoliopsida > Asterales > Asteraceae > Mikania > Mikania micrantha. The sequence goes on from CM018680.1 coordinate 109,111,946, forward strand.
ATCTGATTTCTGATTAACACTCCGGTTTCAATACAGAACTCAATTTTAAGTATTGGTTTGCAATACGAAAACATATTTTCAATCGATTTCGCATTCCGGACTCGATTTCGCAAACCGTTTTTCAATCCGATTACCTGATTTTTGTCTGAATTCTGATTAACACTCCGGTTTCAATACAGGACTTACATTAATCATTGAAATTTAATACGAAAACATATTCTCAATCGATTTCGCATTCCGAACTCGATTTCTCAATCAATTTCGTAATCCGGAAAACGATTTTTAATCTGAAAGTCAATTAGGATTCTGGTTTTAACAACGGAATGCAATTATCATTAATTTACAATCAAATGAATATAAGAATTCAATTGCTAAACAAAATCAGTGATTCTAATATTACAAATTAACTTATGACCTTATGACATTGATTCTGAATAAATACGTGATTCAGAATCAGTTTGATGAATTGAATTACATTATCCTTGATATTTAATGTCAAGGAATGTTCTGGTAATCCAAATTGAATACAAAGAACTTATAAAACCTTAATTATATGCAGAATTCAATTGAAGCTGTGTGTAATATTGCAACACCGGTGAGTTTCATAGACCCCCTTTTTAAAGTTTTGTTTTCCAAAACTCGGGGACTCAATTACAATAACAATATGATTACGTATTTCAATTACAGTGGTATATTCATATGATTTCATTACCCCTTTTCAAATCTTCGGATTTCTAAAACTCGGGGTTTGCATTACAATTACATTATGATTACATAATTCAATTACAATGACATGATTATATGTTGCTTATACATTTCAACTCTTGTCTGATGATTACATGAAAATTGTGCCATACTATCGTAAAAGTCCTCACATAACAACTATAACCAATAAACTCATGGATGAGCCGGATGATAACAATGATAGTACTATCGGGCTGACAACCCCATTCACGGGTAGATAGCGTCTACCCTTGTGTGAATGCCTGTTACCATTTATTACATTACAAGATAACAGCTTAATGCAACGATAGGCATTAAGAGTGAGGCTAAGGTCTTACCTTCGGGTATTACCGCCAATTACATTACAGTCACATAGGCTTTGGTTATGGGTTTTTATGGTGAATCATATTCATAAAGTTGTGTGTGTCTACATATTCAACATGTCATAGTATATCATATCACGTTATCATATCTATGAACTCACCAGCATTCTTGTTGATCATTTATATTTCAAAACCTTTTTCAGGAAGAAGGTAACAAGTGCGAGAGTGAGGATGCACGATTACAAGAAACGTTTAGTAACTTATAACTGGTTAATGTTGTTTAAGAATGTTGAAACTTAATGTATAATATTATAGTTATGATATAATATATAGTGTGTATGGTTTGCCATGGATGTATGATACCAAAGTAATAATCAGTCACACCCATGTCTGCGACCTCACTATCAAGCTTTCGCGACATGATACAACAGTTACCGACTTCATGCGTCATTCAGTGACTATATCAGGTAAAGTGAGAGATGGGGGTGTGACAATTTATGTAAAGGTTGTGCTCAAAAAGATGACATCAACTGTACGGTTATAATGGATCAGGTTTTGTTTTTGAATTTTGTGTTTTATGTAAATGTTTAATCTATTTCTCTTCAATTCAAGTTTTTAATTGGTGTTTTCAATTGTTGATTTAGTTTAGGGTTAAATTGGGGTTTTCGAATGTTGGTAAAACCATAGTGACATTATATGTTATCATATAGGTTTTCAAATTTTGAGTTTTCAATTTGGGTTTATATGGTTTTTTTCATTTACGTTAATCCTGATTGAAAACCAACAGTTCATAGGTGAATGTGTATGGGTTTATAGTTAGCTTCCATTTTTTTTTCTTTTAGTTTTTAAAAACTTAAATCATTGGTATAATCTGATGGGTTAGAATCAAACAAATTTTGTGCATTTGAACCCGGGAAAAAATATATGAAAGCTGCACACGGGTCAAATGTTATTGATGTTACATACTTTTTATTTTTTTGGTTGCATTAGATTTACCCATTATTGTATCTAACAAAATTTGTTCAGATTTACAAAATGAAGCCAAATATCCCTTGCACCAGAGTTTATATGAATCCCAAAGGTATTAACTTCAGTATTTCTTTCAAATTTTACAAACTTTTTGTAATCTAATTTTTTTGTCTATCAACGTAGATATCATTGACAACACAGAGATTCTCTTTGGAAGCTACCTTGAAATCCCATATCATACAAAAATTTTAGTATGTTGTAAATCTAAATAATAAAATATTCATTATACTAATATTTTTTGATGCATAGTATTGTTTCTTATGATGTAGGAATTGGCAAAAGAGTATGGTCAATGGATGTTTGAATACAACTATCCAACTGGAGACGTGTTCCTGCGTACAGATAAATCAAAGAAATTCAAGGTTTTAGTAACATTGGAGGAAGACGGGTTTGTTATAAACTCTGGATGGTATGACTTTGTCAACCATCTACAACTTAAGGAATCTCATGTGGTTTTATTTAGGTATGATGGTAAGTCTACCTTCACCATTTTAACCACTTGTTATGTATCATTGTTAATAATTGTGTAACAAATGGTTGAGTTATATAGAAGAATGTTTTAAAAAAAAGTTGGACTATAACTATTAATACCCCAACTATCCCACTGATATCAGCAATTGTCGAAAATTCAACCTTTTCCAAACACTCATCCTCAATAGATGTGACAATAGACGAACCAATTGAACGATAGCTTGAGGATGTTTCAGCTGAAATCTTAGCAAGATAACTAAAATCAAAAAATTTAAGAACGTTTTATGTTATTATAAACATGGTATAAAAAAATATATGTACACTTATATGAATTTTATTTAACCTTTGCTTAAAAGAAATGACATCTTCAATATCATGATTGATGAACAACCTACTAACGGTATACGAATTTGAAACAGTAACAGAACCTTTAAAAAATAATTTGTTATATTCATGATGAATCATTAAATTTTGTTCTTACCTTTGTAGAACTTCATCCTTCCAAATTGAAGAATAATGACAACATGAATTTCATTTGGATTTTTTGAAATATACTAAATCATTTGATCAGCATACTCACCCCATAAAGTGACGTTCAACACATTTCCACTGTATAGTATATAATATTAATATATCATGAATATATAAATTTTATATATTAAAATATAGTATAAGAAAAGTTAAAAACTAAATTTATGATTTATTTATACTCCAAATCTTCAATTTGGATATTCATCCTTTAACTTTCTAATCCAGTTTGTACATTGGTGCACTTCTCCATGTTGTAGCACTTCACAACATAACCAATCACATCTGTGAATGAAAATAAATCAAGTTATTATACAACTTTAATTAAATATTAAAACAATTTTAATGCAAATAGTATATGTAATTTAATATTTAAGAAACAAACCTATGGTTATATTTTCAGGTAAGATTTGTGATGGAATAGACTCGAAGGTCGCAAAATCGAAGCCATACTTTTAATATTAATATATTTTGATGTATTAAAAAAATTATTTTAAAAATATATAAAAAGTATATTTAATATTATGTGTATTTAATATGAGAGAGAGGAGGGAAATGAAGGTTGGGATTCTCTAAAAACATGACATGTGACACTATAAAACATTTATTTATTAGGATAGGTAGATTCCAGATATTTTATTTTTTGAAGTTGGAGTGATTAAATTATAAATCTTGCGAAATAACTTCCGATAATTCTCATTTTATTAATAGAAATAAAACTGGATATATGAAATTAAATAGATGTATAATATATAGCCAGTTTTGTTATCTTATAGGTGTTGCACTTTTATCTTAAAAAATAAATCCTGCCTTTTTGTTTTGTACGAAGAAAAATATGATTTTCTTATTATAACATTAAAATGTATAACCATTAGACATTTAGACGGATATAAAAATAGTTGTTACTAGACGCGTTAATCATTGTTTTTTCTATCTCTACATACACCACATGTGGTATCAGTAACGACGTATGGAAAAATGTTACTCGGGCCCATCCCAGTTGTAGTTGTTTAAAACTGAAAATGAATCACTAAGTGCTATATGAAATATAGGTATTCATTTATCTCTATTTAAATCAACTTTATTGCTTTTTTTTTTATCTTGTATCTTTGTCTCTATAACTTCTTTTTTTTTTTTAACAACAAAGATGAATCTTCGAAAAAGACACCAGCAACCGGACGATGCAGCTAAGGTTGATTTCTCGAACGTCCTGAGACTGTACTCTCCAGATGAGTGGGAACCATTGGGAACCATATAGCTTTATAAACTCTATCTCTTTCTCATGTTTGAATCCCTAACCTCAAAGTGCAACTTCTCTTCTTTATTGCAATACCGATAGACAGAAGCTCATTGGTGTGTCTATAATTATATTAATGTAATCCATCTTCAAATTTTATTTAATCTTTTCATTTTTAACTCAATCTCACTCACACAACCATTTTATTATTATTCTTCTCTCTTTTATGCATTTACCAAAAAGTTAAAGACGAAAAATATTCTCTAAGATCATACCAAATACCACGAGTGCTCTAAAGCATCTATATGCTGAGACGTGTAAACCGAAAAATCCATAAACACGCCAAAAATAAAATTTAATGAAAATATTTTCATTAACAAAATGAAAAATTAAAATAAATTGAGAGGTAAGCAGACAACTAGTTGCGTCCCAACCTTTTTTTGAAATATAAATCAATCATACTAAAAACAATATTTTGGGTCCTAGAAGCCGTGATGTTACTATGCATGACCCTTTGAATTCAGTTCAGAAAATTTACAACCTCCGGGCCAGGAACCCAAATGTATCAAAAGCAAAGGGGGTAAACACATATTGGTTCTCCAAGCAAGCTTTCTCGTGTTTAGCAACTTTGTCTGACTCTGCTTTTAACACAGCATGACCCGCCACGAATCCAGTATCCCTCAGCCCAACAAGAGGGGACATTTCTGTAAGGTCCACACACGAGTGTTTCCTCCCTTCCCTTCCAAACGCCAAAATTATAATCAGTAAAACTAAGTTTTAGTTTAAAAAAATAAAAATATTTATTTTTTATGCTATATTATTATTTATTGTATTTTTAAATATAGTAAAAAAATAAAATACAGTAAAGAACATGAATTCAAATATTCAATACAAAAAGATTAATTTAGCAAAAAAACTATGTGCTTTTTTGTTTTTAGACACAATTTTGTACCGTATTTTTAAAAACATAAGACATTTTTTGCACTAGATTGCATTATTTTATTGTACTTTTAAATACTGTATAAAAACATATATATAATACCAAAAAAAAAAGATAAATTCAATAAAAAAAAATATTTTTTTTTATGCTTTTAAGTAATCTTTTTTATTTCATGATTTATCCAAAATTATATATCTCTAGAAGATTATCATCTAGGTCAAATTTTTATATGGATTATGGATAAAGTCTATTAAGGGCAGATAAATAACAAGTTTGGGCTCTTGGGCACTTGGCTTTATGGTGAAAGTGCTCTTTCTTTGTCCTCCGTTTAATTTTTTAAATAAATTGGTCCTACAGCAAAACATATAGTCAACTAGTTTATTACATCCACCATAAAATATCAATCTAATAGGAAGTTGAGGATTATTTTAAAAGTACAAATAATCATATATTCACTTTTAATCTAATATTTATTAATTTAACTTCATTTGCAATTAAACTTCTGAAATTCTGAACATTGTATTGGTTTGGATGCATGTTGTTATGAGTGTATTAAGATAATATCTCATGTATTATACATTCATACGTGTTGAATAAAAATATCATAAATTTTCACCAACGAAAATTTAGATAATATAAAACGATTTTTCTAATATAAAATATGACTAAAATTTTGTATAATTTAATATTTTAAGTAATAAATTAGTTATATTGTTTTTTCAAAAACACTAATTTTTTCAAATTTTGTTTCTTTAAATATTTCATTTTAAAAATTATTTAATAATTTAGTTTTTTTTAAATGTGTATTATTTAATACTAATATATTTTTAATGTATTAAAAAAATTTAATTTAATAATGTATAAAAAGTAGATATAATATTTAATATGATGTATTTAATAAGCGAGAAACAGAAAATCAAAGATGAGATTCTCTAAAAATGTGTCATTTAACTCTAAAATTTTATTTACTAGCTGAAGTTAACATTTAGAAGCTTGATACCTTTTTTGTGTTTGCACGTTTGAAAAACTAGATTGTAGTTACGATTTTAAAATATAAAATGGCATAAAATTGAACATATCTACGAAACAAAAATCTATGTATTATAATAAATAAAAGTTTTCTTCTGTCACATGTTAATCTTTGGTTAAGTCAATATGTGAATTTATCGCTTCTCTCTCTTCTATTAATGACTTTCTCTTATTAAATAAAATAAAAAATAATAACTATGTTTAAAATAACAAAATTGTCTACATATAAATAAATGAAAACTAAAGTTAAAATATAAAAATGATCAAAAGTAAAAAATAATAATAATAAACGAAAGTAAAATAGTAATAAAATATAAAAATAGAAACTTCAAAACTTGTAGTTATTCAATTTATATGATAGGAGAAAAAAATTAACGATTTTAACAAATTATATATATTAAACCCATGTAATACATGGGTGCCAATGTAGGACTAGCCTGCTTGGTAGAGGTTTGCCTCTTAGAATAGGATGTCACTGGTTCAATCCCATGCAAAGGTGTAATATTTGTGTAATTTAGGTGGAGAGCAATGTTAGCCATTTAAAAAAAAATGTATTACATGAGTTTTAACCTAGTTATAAAAAAAGTAAATTATTTTAGGTCTCTTAGTTGAACTAGCGTAGGTAATAGAATTAAAATTAATTAAAACGTTTTTCAGATAACATGGTTTATGAAAACCTCACTCTATTTTTAAACGTTTGTCCTAGTGGTATACTGGTATCTCTTGGCTTTCTAAATGGAAGGTCATTGGTTCAAATCCCTCCCAAGACGAAATATGGGTCCTTGAGATGTCAGAGGGTTTTCTGGTACGGTTTCCTCCTGGGTTGATGGTGGGGTCTCAACGAACGTCCTGGTAACTAGACCTTGGTGACGTGGCCTGAAAATCAGTGGTTTACACATTAAGATCAAATTCCATTCAAAAAAATGCACACAACTTTTATTTTGACTGGAGTCCATTTTAATAAACCAAGCACTTTAAACATCTAAAAGATCTAGAAAGATCGTCATCGATTGCCAAAGTGAAATTTTAAATTGAATTTGTGAAGTACAAACCGGTTTTTTAACCGGTTTTATATGAGAAACCAGGTGGTAACTTTCATGTCCAGAAACCGGTTCAAAACGGTCTGGTTTTTTTATTTAATCAATTATAATAATATTTTTTTTAATATTCTTTACACGAATAGGTATTCTAAAACAAAAAAAAAAAAACAAATATACTGACAAAGTAAAAAATATATACATTATGAACTAGATTATTAATACGTAAATTTTTTTACTGCGATGACTATGATTAAACTTTAAGATAAAAAAAATTGAAAAATATTACACTTGCAAACTGAAATAAATCACACAAAACTACTAATAAATTAGCATGTCGATTAAAGATATATATACGTATATACAAATAAATATTAATCCATAGGTACTAACAACCATTACAAGTTGTACATAATCTACTAAACTCCATGGTTAAAACTACCAAGACAACTACTTTACTTGAGAAACAAACAACAGATATCTAAGTAAGAACAATCATCCAGCTTCAAGCACCTAAATGGTTTTTCATTATTACTAAAAGTCTGATTTCAAGAGCTTTGACCGCGGAAAAATATTTATGTTTTCAAACGGATCCGGCTGCTCTACATGGATGTAATCCTTGGTCTTCAGAACCTGTAAATGCATGTGTTTAAAGTTAACAATCATCAAATTTTAGTACCTGAAAGTTAACATTAGAGCAACAATATACCAATGTTTCGAAGAACATTCTTGAAGCTTCTTTGCGAGTTTTGCCAACGAGCAGATTGTTCACAGCGAGCATATTCCTTCCACGCTCTCCTTCCTTGTCAAACATAATTTGAAGGTATTTTGCAACAGCCCTAACAAATTTTAAAATGGTGTAAAAATATCAACTTAGTTAACAAGTTACAGTAAGATAACAATAACGTCTGTATATGTGCATCCATACTTTGTACGGGAAGACCATCCACTGTTGTCAATAACCCGTGTGCCTTCCACATCTGGTGCGTAATCACCACCAGCATCAGCCTCATTATCATCGTCGTCGTCAAAATTCAGGAAATCTGAACAAACAACCAACCTTTCAAAATTGGAAATGCAAAAGATATATTTTTGATTCATTTAGCAAGAATGCAAACCTGTATTATTTTCAACTGCAGGATGAGTAAATTCCTGCATAAAGAATGCAAAATAAAAAATTTTATTACTCATCTTTATGGCTTTATGATAGTGAGAGAAAAATAGAATCTCACTTACATCATCATTAGCTTTGTTGTTGGCAGGAATGTCTTCAACGTTCATTTCAGTAGTCTCAAAAGTAACACGACGACCTGGATTTTCACTTTTGTCCAATGAAACGTTCTCCAAAACTACATTAACTTCAGTATCATATGCTGCAGTGGTTCCAAATTCTTCACCAAATATACCATTATAAACTGAATTCTGAACATTAGATTCGACATTTGAAGCTAACGTTGCATCCTCATTTACAATCTCTTCTTCATTTTTCCTATATTCAATGTCTTGTTCATGTTTTTCTTCCACTACTTTAACAGGAGCAACATCAATGTTCGTCTCAGAAGCTATGTTACTTTCAACAGATTTAGAACAATTTATATCCATATCACCAGACTCTAAATCAATTTTCTCAGTTGAACTGACACCTGGAGCATCGGTTTGTTGAGAAGCATCCACCTGGGTCTCGCTCATTGCTGCTGACATGTCAAAAGTATTACTTGGAACCACATCAGAATGTGTTGATGGTTCAACCTCAGTAGGCATAACAGAAACTCCAATTTCAGCATCTGAAATGCTTTTTGGATCAATTTCCATTGCAGTTCTCTCCCCAAAAAGATCATGTTCTGAATTGAAGGGTTCTGCCACATGTTCAGTTGCAGCTATCTGTGGTGGTTGACTTCCATAATAATCCAAACTAACTGTATTGTTATCTCGTGTATTGTTGTCTGTCACCATAGGGAATTCAATTGGCTGTGCAAGAGGTTCAAAGTTGGCGTTTTCTTTCGGAACAGTTGGTTCAGCTTCCAGTTGAGTGTCCTTTTGATCACTCTGGGAAATTAATTTTGGGTCATTTCCACCTTCTAAAGAAGCATCGTTACAAGAGACAACAATTTTACTTAGATTATATAACTGACTGTGCAAAGAAGACAATTTGGTCGACACCCCTGTAAAATAAGGCATTGTCAGTCCAACAACCTAAACAAGTGCTATCTTTCTAAATGTTAGAATATGGTGAAATGTAGAATAACGTGCATAAAGCAAGTGCATGTTTGGGATTTCATTTGAATATATCTTATTAACTTGTTGGCTTTATGAAAAACTCAATAAGGTTTGGCAATGTCAAAATGACCTTTTGTTTTAACTTTTTGAGTAAGGTTAAAAACATGTTTTTAAGAAGTTATAACTTCTAGCTTTGAGAAAGATTTTTTTAACTTTTTGATGGAATATGTTAAAAACTAATCCAAAAACTTTCTTAAATGTTAATCCAAACAACTTATTGACTATGTACAAATCAAAAGCTAATCCAAACATTTTTTTTAAAACTTCATTTAAAAAAGTCATAAGTTGATAAGCACTTTTAACAAAAAAAATTCTTTTGAAATTAAATAAGCAATCCCAAACATGCCCTAAATCACTCAACAGTAATACCTATAAAGTAGAAAAACTAATTGCTAGATTGGAAATAGGCGTTATGAATTAGTCCACAAACAGCGCACCTGTAAATATCGGTTCACTAAATATGTCATCTTCCCAAAACTGTTTCTTAAGCATTGAAATTTCAGAACGAGTACAAGGAGCTTTCTTTCTTAATCGCCGGATGTCTTCTGTGTTTGTCAATTGCTGACGTATTGTGCTGTTCGAAAACACAAAAAAATAAAAGAAGCATTATAATTGTTCACAGATAATAAATAAATAATACAAAAAACCAGTAATATGAGAAAGGAAATGGAACATACTCGCCATGCAAAACCATGTTATCATCCATGAGCACCTTCCTCTTCGGAACAACAGTTTTCGGCGCAGTAGATCGTCTTCGTTTTGTAGATTGTGTCACAACAGGAGGACTGGGTTTCATTTCTAATATTGAAGATTTTCTTCCAACTGCATACACAAAAAAATATCACTTAAGAAACCCAAGTTGTAATTGAGATTAAGTAGGAAAAAAAACAGAATAGCCTGCTTACCTAATATTGAAGACAACAAATCATCGTCATTCACAGCAGATTGTCCAGTCATATTAATGGTGAATGGACCAGAAGACTGATTTAAATTTAGACTCTGAGCAGTCGTATTTGTGGTGAAAATCCCCGAGGATTGATTTGAATTTAGACTTTGAGCAGTTGTATTTGTGGTGAAAAACCCCGAGGATTGATTTGAATTTAGACTTTGAGCAGTTGTGTTTGTGATGAAAAAGCCCGAAGATTGATTCAAATTTAGACTCTGAGGAGTCGTGTTTGCGGTGAAAAACCCCGAAGACTGATTCAAATTTAGACTCTGAGCAGTCGTGTTTGTTGAGTAAAAACCTGAAGATGAATTTAAATTAAAACTCTGGGAAGTCACGTTTGTGTTGAATAAACCTGAAGATTCATTTAAATTTAGACTGTGATCAGTCATTGAGCTTTCAGTAAAACTGCGTTTGTTTCCAGACGCAATGTCTTTTTCAATTGGTGTACTTTCTGGTACAAAGTTTTTGGGTACATCTGAAAGCCAATGTGGTAAAGAGAGTCGTTTCTCAGGAGCAGGAAAATCATTAGCATAGCTGTTGATGTTTTCTACTTGCACCTCCCTTTGAATAACAGGGGCAGAAAAGTCATTGGCGTAGCTGTTGATGCTTTCAATTTGCAAATCCTTTTGAATTACATTATCCACCTGAACTTGGTGGTTCTGATCAATTACAGCATGATGAATTTCCGGGAAGTTTCTATTCAACGCATCTATGGCGCGTGGTGCTTCAACTGGAAAATAAACACAGCTTTGATGTTAAATTGAGAACGCAGGGTAATACATGAGTAACCTTGACTACTTACCATTAGTTTCATGGTTCAGAAAAGTGATGCATGGTCTAAGACTAGGAAAGTTAGAATTTGGCATGCTGTCATGAGGAAATAGAACTGGAGTTGCAGCCTCATTAGGTTTCATAGAGGTATGATATTGGGGGCTACCAATAATATGGTCTTTACCAACATTTGATCCGAATTCAGTGGTAAGATGATATGTATTGGCCTGGCTTCCTGCAGAATTAAGAGAAAATTGATGAAACTCCAAATCAACCTTAAGAAACCAGCTAGTGGCATATACTTAAACCATACATAACATGCCTTGATATTCTAAAGAGTTTCCATGGCTATCATTGATAGTCTGGACTCCAGGGTCCTGATTTCCTGCTAATTAAGAAAGGTTAACAAATTTCGAAAAGAAGACGAAAAAAAATATTCTAAAACCAACTAGCATGATCCACTTAAATATATAAAACAGGTTAACATACCTTGATAATGTACAAAGTTTTCATGGTTATCATTGACAGTCTGAAATCCAGGTGGTTTTTCATTTAGTAACACCTCTCCTTTGGCAGGATCATTAGATACAGGAACGACAGTTGCAGTTGAAAGTGATTCTGTAAAAGGTGTTGAACCAAGATCATGAATCAACATCTGGTCTTTTTCTGCAACATGTGGCGGTGATTTCGCATGCAACTCCAATTGATAATGATGTTGTTCCTGTGAGAAAACATTTTTCAAATTCTCCTTCACTGTAGATTCTGTAATGGTGTGATTTTCGGCTTCCTGGTGATCGTCACATGCAGAAGTTTCTTGAATGTTGGGCAAATTTGGTTCTTCCCATAGTCCCGGTGTACATGGAGCTTGGGCATAGTCAACCGGTTCATTATCTCCGTCATACTCATCCAGATGCTGATATGAAAAGAAACATAAAATGATGTTAAATGTTAAGGATAAAATTAAAAGGTTTAATGAAAATAATTCAAGTTCTTTATGTACCTGGTTTAAAAGGCCGCTAGCATTAGCATCATCACTGACATTGAAGGATGCATTTACATGAGAAAAGGAAGATATAACTTATGGAAACACATATACACACTGAGAGAAAGAGATAGCATACTCTGAATTTGATGCACCAGTTGCAACTTCAGGAGTTGCAGCCTTCTCAGCAAAGAGTTCCTGCTTGCACAATTTTAGAACTTCAGAATTGCTAAGAATGATAAATCTTATTTCTACTCCCAATATCTCAATTTTCTAAGCACTACTAGACAAACAAACATACTAAGTAAATTTCCACTTTTGAGTGGGGTCTTTGTGGTGTGGGGTGGGGTGGGGGCGCAAGGCAAACCTTACCCCTATCCTAAAATGGGATAGAGAGATTGCTTCGGAGGAGACCCACAGCTCATAGTTCCTAAGCACTACAACGGTAATTCTAAATATTACAACATTCTATAAGACATATTTACCTCATCAAGATCCAAACCAGATGTATCACCATCACCAAATCTCTCTACAAAAACAAAATAAAAGAATAAGAATCACAATAAACTGCAAGAAAAAAAATAATATCTCTGTTATTAACTGGATTTTGATACAAACCATCAAGTCCAAATTTAGATGTAGTGTAAACAACACCCTCCATAGTATCTTGTAGTGTGATTTGGTCCTTTGAACTGATGTGTTGATCAACATAATTACTGCAAATTATTTACAACAGCAGGCAAGTGTCAGTGCATTAGTGAACAGTACCAGCACCCTAACAAGAACTATACATTTTTCTCGAACTATACTAAAAAAAATTAACCTAGTTCTCTATATTGATAACAAAGCAATGACGATGAAAGAAGACCAGCTAGGGATGGCAATGGGTCGGGTTCGGGACGGGTTTAAGTAATCCCAATTCCCAACCCCATACCTAATTATAAAAGCTTGTCCCATACCCAGCCCAAAACCCATTGGGTATATACCTGTAGGGTATCAGGTATACCCGTTAGTTATCTAAATACGCATGTTGGGAATTACTGACTTAAAATCCGTCAAGTATGTATGGGGTGACAAATAATAAATTTATTTTATTCACAAACAAAAAAAAACTGCTGGTTATAACAAATAGCGTGAAAATTCAAATGCCAAAAGTTGATTAGCATTGTTTAAGACAAACAAAAGAAGAGCAACTTCCACCAAAACAATTCAAAAAAAAAAAAACTATTATAATTGTCATCAAAAACAAAAATAAAGTTGTGGCTTTCGAAAAGGAATAAAAAATTAATGGAAACTAGAATGTGAAATTAGAAATCAATTATATGCTAAAAGTAATAAATATCTAAACAAGAAAACCGGGTATTTTTATCGGGTAAATAGGTATTTATAATCGGGTACACGAGGCGGGTAAGCGGGACGGGTAAACGCCAAACGAGTTACATATATATAATCAGTTCAGGTAAACCGAGTGTATGAACAGATCTCAGGCTCATCCCATGCAAAAAAAAATTAAATTAAATTAATCTCATACCCAACCCAATACCCATCAGGTTGGAAATACTCGCCCCATATGTTGCGGGTTTCAGGTAAACCTATCGGGCACATGTTAATTTGCCATCCCTAGACCAGCATCTAAGGTGATACATTATATTTGACAAATTAGCCCCAAAAAAGACAGATAGTGACCAACTAACCCTTGTAAATCATTGTCTGGCAGCTCAAAATCATCTAGATCAAAAGTCTCTGGCAAGGTAATTGAGTGATATGGAGCCGTAGACTCTTCAGGCGGCAAGTCAACAGCAGTTGACCGGAAAGCTTGTTTGACTTTAAGCAAAGCCTCACTGCAATCATCAAAAAGGTAATTTACCTTTTTTGAGTATATCCTAACCACACCAAGCAAAAGATGACTGGACAACCGCAGTGCAATAGGCATCTCAGGAAATAAGATCGAATCTGTCAAACCAACCAAGACTTGTTAACAAGCGAAGCAGATTAAATTGTCAAAAACAGAAGTTCAATAAGCTCTTGCTTTTGCTTTTTCTTCATGTCCAATCAAGACTCAGGTGTAACTATCACAAAAGTAGAACTACCTCAAAAGAGAAATTTCAATTCATATATGCTCTAGAGACCACCAGGCCTTAACAGATATAAAAGTTTACATTGAGTTAATATACGAGTTAATCTGCCATTACTTAACAGCACTGTGACTTTATTCAACTAATTAGGAAAATCAAATATTTTTCATATATCCTTGAGGTTTTGTCCCAGTTAATCAGATCATTTTCTAGTTCTTAAAATTTATCAGCATTGGAACTGATATTAAGCTTCATTTCAAGAGTACAGATACAAAGGATGCTAACTGGCAAAAATGTATCTTATAATACCTGCTTGCATTCTTAAAGATACATTTCATTAATTCAAGGGCATTTATATTACAAATTTGTCCAATACACCTAAATTGCACACTTTCATAGTTTCATGCACGGATTTTTATCAACAGTTAAATAGTATATGCTCGCCCCTGCGTTTTATGAAGATTCAGTGCCTTTCAGTTTGCCAAGCTCTCTTGTAATTACAAATAGTGCTATAAATCTTGAGTGAATCAAGGATATAACAAACAAACAAACAAACATACCCAGTAAAATCCAACTATGGTTGAAGCTATCAGTAGAATTAAGGGAGGGTTGGATGAGGGAAAAACTTTTCCACTGTCTTACGGTATAGAGGGATTGCTCCCAGCTAGAAACCCTGGCTCTATAAGAATCCATTTTTTTTGCATGTAATATATAGCAGTCCAAATAACAAAAAGTGTGACTAAGGTAATCAAAGTAAACAGCAAGACATATAGTACTGATAATAATACTAGTACCCAACAACAACATAAACGGGTAAGAAAAACTAGGGAATTAACAAATATAATTGAAAATAAAGAAATAAGAAGTAGCATGAGCCCCCTTTGAATTATCAATTACCCTCCTCGAAAATATCTATACATCAAGAAAAAGAGGGGCAAAGCCCGCGAAGGTAAGATTAAGGGACACAAACGTGTGGAAAAAACCAAGTGTATGAAGAAAACAACTAAGGTCCCAACTCCCAAGCAAAGCTAAAGACAAAACCTATATTCTCATAAATGTCTATAACCTTTATCTTACGCCTCCACAAACTCCTATAGTCGTATCCCCAATCATGTCTTCAAAGAGGTGCAAGTTTCGCAATTCTTCTTGATTTGCTCATACCATGTGGCCATGTCGGTTTGGGTCTGCCTTTGCCCCTCCTCCCCTCCCAATGGAGGTTTTACATGATCCTTACTATACTGTCACTTGTCCCGTTCTCTACAAATGACTAAACAATCTAAACCTCTCCTTCCTAATCTTATCTAATATACATGCCATTCCCAGGTTTTCCCAAATCACTTTATTATGTTTAAGACGTTGAACCCATTTAACATTTGTAACCTACCACTTTATTACACGCCAACAAACTTCAAACAACTGATGCCAGCAAATTACGAAGTGTCATGCCCAAAATTTATATCATTTCACACTTTTACACAAATTATATTAATCCTAAAGTCAACAGTATTTGTATTTCAGAATGATAGGTATAATACATACATGTGGAGTATTACTCCTTATATATCGTGTGTAAAAAAACAAATCTTCATGTATAAAAGACTAGAAGACAAAAGCCAAAAAAAAAAAAAAAAAGTAAACAGCATAAGGAAAGAATACTTAGGACTAACTTCGCCCCCAATCAAACGCAAATCTTATGTCTAAACTCTAAATTACAAAGATAGAGGTAAGCTTGTCTTGCAGTAAAGGCCAACAAAGTGAGGTTTATTCCCTGGGATAGACTTTAGGGTTCCAAAAGGAAAATTCCTAAGTTCATAAAAGTTCTGTAAGCTTTAAACTGCAAACCATAAAATACTTCCCTAATTGGGTGCTAAACCATGAGATTTCTGTTTGTAAGCTATCTAAACAAAAGTAATTTTCAATAAATAAGGCAAACGCACCAATTATATATGGAAGCAAACAAACAAATAATAACAAGCTTCAATGACAGCAAAATTGGGCAAAAAACAATATATTACCTACAGAGACGCCAATATCAGTATCTGCAACCTGATTTTTGCGAAGCTTCCTCTCCAAATGAGCTGCGATCCATATTGTCCCTAATGGACCCTTCTTCGCTAATATAAACTGCGAATAAAACATCCTTCCTTCAGAATTTCATGCAAGCTTCCTCCTCCCCTCTGACAAACCCTAGACTTCTCAACAACTATAGTAACTTGAAAATATCCCCAATTTCTTTCTTCGTCTTCAATCAGGACCCCAAGTTCCTGTTTTGATAACCCATGTAATCACTGAATCACGAGCTCCGGATACTCTGTCGGAATCACAATTGACCTAATTTAAAGAGCCGAGACAAATCCCCAAGATTTAGCAGAAATAGATCCGGATATCTGAAAATTATGGCATGGAGCTGGAAGAATCGAGTTAGCAGCAGGTATGAATACGTGCTTGGAGAGAAATCAATGAGAGAGAGCAAGAGATTTGAATGCAGGTTTTAGAGAGAGAGAGAGAGAGATGAAGGGAAAAAAAGGTCAAAAGAGTGGGTGTGTAAAGTGTGTGTTATGTTGATTGGATATGGTGGTAAACCCGCGGCGCACGGGGACATGCCATCTCGCCATGTTCATGTTTTTCATCCGTTGGACAATTGGTGAGATCATAAAGCGGTAAATTATAGATTTTCAATATAATCCTTTCTGTTAATTTTATTTTTAATACTAATTCTAATCAAGTTATACTAGTGTATGATACATGTACCAAAAACTTTTAAAGTTAAGAGTTCACAAAAATATAACAAACAAAGCTTTAAAAACTATAAACTAAATGTTTTATGTTACCTTTTCGTTTGTCCCACATTTATATGTTAAAAAAATAAAGTGTCATATTATATTTGTAAAGAAAATCCTCTCAAATCAAGTAAATTACTTCTACACACTTTTGTCATATCATATTTGACATCTATACTGCTATATGATACATATAAGAAACATACACTGGTCTTTTACTAAAAACTCTTAAAATTAATAATTTTACAACTTTTATAACATAAAGTACAACAAACAAAGCTTTAACAGTCATAAACTAAATGATTTTCTTTTACTTTTTAGTTTGTCCTACATTAATACATTTAAAAAATAAAGTGTCATATAATACATATAAAAGAAAATTCTCTCAAATCAAATAAACTAGTTTTATACCCGTTCTACGAACGGGTATTAATGGCATAATCACATGATTTTTTTTATTAAAAATTTAAATAAAAACATTATTTGTGAACAAAATGAAATAAATATGATTAAGCAACAAATGTGTTAGAATTAAAGCAAGTAATAAAATTTTACAATTTTTCAAAAAAAAAACATTTTTAATGCAAAGATAAAGAAAAAGATTCGTAAAAAACGAAAAAAAATATTTAAAAAACATTAAAAATTGTGAAAATAGGTTTCAAAAAATATAAGGATCATTGTTTTGTTCTCTAATTTGTTTGAGTGTAATCAATGGTTTTTGTATTTAGTCACTTAGTCTCAACATATATATATACACAAACATGCGTACACCCACATGTATAATTAGGCAGAAATAGTTTAGTAAAATAATCAAAAAAATTGAAAAAAATTATGTGTAATATCATGTTTTAATTTTTGAGAAATTACATACTTTATATATTATATATAATATAATAATATATACCGTAAATGATATACACGAACAAA
This sequence comes from Mikania micrantha, assembly GCA_009363875.1. NCBI lineage: Eukaryota > Viridiplantae > Streptophyta > Magnoliopsida > Asterales > Asteraceae > Mikania > Mikania micrantha. The sequence goes on from CM018680.1 coordinate 109,130,021, forward strand.
TAATAATGATTATGATGTATGAAGACACAAGAAAAATAGTAAATAATGAAAAAGAAAGAAATCATATCATTTGCCATTCATCATTGTTTCTATTCTTAAGAAATGGTTAGGTAATAATAAAAGTTTACTTGGGGTTTACATCCACCGTACCATACTTCCTTTGCATCCACCGGCTGTAGATCCACCATACTTGGCCTTTGCATCCATCGGGTCCAAATCTACCATCGTTCGTCCGTCCGCCTGCAGGTAAGCAAACAATGACCCATCACCAGTCGCTCCTCCTGTTGCCTCAGTACCCCCAACAACCCCACCTCGCGTCGATTTACCACCAATAGCCATCCCACCTCTCATCGCTTCACCACATGTAGCCATGACAGCCCCGTCGTGTCACACCCCCACCTCTCGTCACCTGAGAATGATGTCATCAAAAGGGTAGCGGAAGCATAGTGGTGATGTCTCAGAGCATGAGGGGTGACTTACTTGATCCGGTATCATCATAGCACACAGATTACGAAAAGTAAAACTTACATTACAAGGTTCGTGGTTACAAATATTATTACAGTTTATACATATTACAATTTATTTAATTACAGTTGTTGCTAGTGCTGTGAGTGCATCCTCACCGTTGTCCTTGATTGCCTGCAAAAGTTTTAGTTTCGAAAACATCAGCACAAAGCTGGTGAGTTCATACAATTTAGTTAAATCATATGATATGACAGTTAAGTTCAAATACATGTTCACAGTTCCGGATAACCATGGGACCCGTATCTAGTTCCTTTCGGACGATATGTTCAGTTCTCGATATTACCCGTCGGTAAATATCTTATTGCCTCATTATCTTAATGTCTATCACACCATTAAGAAGTTCAGGAAACAGATAACAAACATTCACACCAGGGGAGATGCAATCCTCCCAGTGAATGGGGTGTCAACCGATAGTACTATCAATGTTTTCTGCTCGGCCACACATGGGTTCACTAGATACAGTTCAAGAATGAGGACTTTGATATCATGATAGAGATACTAACGGCAACAATCCCATGAAATCCACAAATTCAGTTAATCACATGAAATCACGCAGATAACAGTGACACATATCATATGATCAAGAAAAGTTTAGCAGTTATACCCCGATGTTTATACAACATTAAAAGAACAGGGGTGGTACGAAACTCACCTGATAGTATAGGTGTAGCAGAGTATCACCAAACTGATAGTACAGAGATGATTCTGCATTTATTAATATTCAATGAGTTATTTCTGTTCTAGTTTGTTGATTAAATCTTCCTGAACGTTCAATGTCAAAGACATTGCTTACTAAATCATCAACTCGATATTAATTATGTATTTAATTAATTTAAGATTATATCATACAATGTATGATAATGTAGGAACCTACATTGCATTAGATTCCTAATACAAAGTTGATGACACTCTTGATTAATCAGAATAATCTCTGATTAACCAGATAGTTAATGTTGTTGATTATGATACTGTAACAGTTTCTAGATAATTTAATGGCTTAGGAATGATAAATCCTTGTTATTGATTACCCAAATATCATGAAATATCACAATGTAGCATCAGAATAGGTGTAATAACCATGTTTAACATACTAATCTGACTGTTATCATAAACATCAGATAATCGTTCCAATGAGTATGTTAATGGTTGTGATTAGTTTGAAACACTTGGATTTAATCTTGCATTTCAAGGATTAACCCAACTAATCACCTACATTGTTATAATCAAATGGATTAAACCATTATAATCATGGGTATGGTTTCATGCAAACCGGGCATCACAACGGATCAAAACAAGGATTTAACCGTTAGAACTTCGTGTTCTTCATTTATAATCAATCCTAGCCATCATCTAGGCAATAATCAACAATCCTAACTATGCCATTACGTTCAAAATAAAGATCTAATCAATCAAAATCAAACTAGAAGGTTTAAACGGATCATTACCTAATCTGACGGATTTCTGGCTTCAAAACTACGATCAGAACTTGAAAACAAGTTCCCTGGGATGATTCGTGGCTTCTAATGGCTTCAGAAGATTGTTTGAAGGCTTCAAAATCTTGGTTTTTCGTCTGCAGGGTCGAAGAAGTTCGAGAAGTGTAATAAAATTATAATCTGCATGAAAATCTGATAAAAGGATCAACTTGTTCCACCGCCTCATCCGTCGCGTACCGCGACGGAGAGTCTATTTTGGCTTCGCGTACCGCGAAGTTTTTCGGGAATCTGAGATATTTAACAACCATTGCGTACCGCGGAGGACTCTCAAGCCCACCTCCGCGTACCGCGATAAGCCCTTTCGACCAATACTTAGAGATTTTTCTTCGTTTTTCGATTCCGGACAATCCGTAACTCCGTTTCGCGATCCGTTTTCTCCTATGTTCTCGATTTCTCGCATACTTTAAACCTGCAATAGTTACAATCATCAATTTCGCGCGGATTTCTAGAACAACCAAACGTGTGAACGTCATTGATGACGTAATCTTTACCTGCAATTGTCACACGTCGCTTGACCATCAGTAGCCACAAAGTGCGCTTTGTGTAAGACCTGCGCATGTAGTTGACAGAAGCGCATCGGCTTGCGGCTGAGGTTCCTGGTTTTCGTTCCCGTTCGAGGCCGGTGTGAGAGTGTCGCTTGTGGTGTGGTTTGGTCCGGTGGCGGTGGTTATGATACACCGAAAGACAAAAGGTTGTGGTGTTGTCGGCGTCTTAGTGATGGAGACAGACAAAGCAGAAGAGAATTGTAACACCCCAACTCTGTTTAGAGCTGGCGTGTCACTCGATACAGTAATCAGAAACAATTAAACATAACAACTAAGTACTAATTCAAATGAAATCCTTAAATAAACAAATCCTTAAACCAGTTCAAACTAAACAATAATAAAAGTCTTAAATTCAAATACTAGTAAGTTCAACGATTCTTCAACTTGATATCTTAACTTCTTTGATTTACTCTCTTCACACATTCCCAATAGCCCCTTGAGTACCTGCCGTATATAAAGAAAACCACAGAAAAGAAATACGGCTGAGCCAAAATTGCTCAGTAACGGATAGAACAATAGCAAACAATACATTATCAAATGATAAAAATGAAAATATGACTTTTGAAAAAAATAAATAAGTCATATCAATAGGAAATACCCATACGAGCCGGTCTCGGTAACTCAATGATCAGTATGTACATTGGCTGCAGCCCTAATGTACCAGTAATGTGCAATGGAAGCATGGGCACACATACTTAACCATTCACCAATAACAGTAACAATAATTATCCTAGGATCGATCCATACGCCTCTAAATAAACAATAAGTGCAGCAACTTAGCACATCAATAAACAGTGAGAGACGCCGTGGACTAATCGCTCCGCCACAGATAGATGTGACAATTGCAGGTAAACATTACGTCATCAATAACACGAGCACGTTTGGTCGTTCTAGGAATCTGTGTTAAATTGATGATTTTAATCATTACAGGTTTAAAGTGTGCGAGAAATTGGGAACATGGGAGAAAACCGTGCGTGAAACCGAGTTACGGATTGTCCGGAATCGCGAAACGAAGAAAAATCTTGAAATTGAATCCCTCGCGGTACGCGACGACTCCTTGGAGTCTTGTCGCGGTACGCGACAAGTCACGATATCAAATTTTATCCGGAATCCCTCGCGGTACGCGACGACATGTGGGCCACTTGTCGCGTTACGCGACGAGTAGGTCGGTCTGTTGAACCAGCTTGTTATATCGCAGAAGCATGCAGAAAATTCTATTTTCTTTCCTCTCGACTTTAAACCCTCTGTAACTCAAGATCTTGACCAATCTCCCACCAAAACTCATATTTGACACCACCAGAACGTCCAGCTCGAACCGGTGAACGTGTATACACGTCCTGATCGTGATTTTGTCCGTAGAATCGTCTGATTTGGGTAACTATCCTTTTTAATCTTCTGACTTGATCTTCATTGATTAGATCGTGTTTTTGAACGTAATGATATAGTTAGGGTTGTTGATTATTGCTTAGATGATAGCTAGGAATGATTTTGACGGATAACTTGTCTTGTTAACGGGTAAATGCCTGTTTTGATCCGTTATAATGCCCGGTTTTCACTAAACCATAACAATACTTCTAATGGTTTAAACCATTGGATTATGACAATGTAAGTGATTATTTTGGTTAATCTTTGAAATGCAAGGTTAATCCCAAGTGTTTCAAACTAATCACAGTTATTACCCTACCAATTGGAATAACTGTCTGGTTTTATGATAACAGTCGGATTAATATGTTAAACATGATTGTTTAACCTATTCAAATGTCATATTGTTATGTTTTGTGATACATGGATAATTAGTGACAAGAATTAATCATTCCTAAGCCGAGATTTCATCTAGGGACTGTTTAAGTAATATAATCAACAGCATTACCTAACTAATTAGTCGGAGATTATTCCGGCTAATCCAATGAGTCATCAACTTAACACAAGGTACCTAAACGAGTATAGGTACCTACATTATAGTACATTGTATGATATTAGACTAAATAATTAATTAAACATCTAATGTTAGTTCGATGACTTTTCATTACAATGTCGGTGACATTGAACGTTCAAACAGATCTAATCAGCAAGTTAAAACACAAATAATTAATTATAAATAAACTAATGCAGATTAGCATTTTTAGCCACCGTTCGTGTGATTTTATCTTTTCATAAACTTCAGGTGAGTTTCATACAACCCCTTTTCTTTTACTGTTTTCTTAACATCGGGGTGACTATTATGAAATCTTTATCAAACGTGTGATATGTTTAGTAACAATTGCAATACCGGCTTGCATGTGGGTGTCATGGGATTATGACTATTTTCTGTGTACAACAAAAGTCCTCAAAACCAACTGTATCTGGTTAACCCATGTGGGGCCGAATGTGTGGACAAAGATAGTACTATCGGGCTGACAACCCCATTCATGGATAGATAGCGTCTACCCTTGTGTGAATGCTTGTCACCATTCCTGGTATCGACTTGATGTAGTGAGACATTGAGTTAGAGGCACGGATTTTAACTTCGGTTATTTTCTAGACTGGACTGTCAGAAAGGATCTGGATACGGGTCACATGATTATTCACTTATGTTAATGTGTACCATTGACTTTACTATCATATCATATTGTATCGAGTCTTATTTATGAACTCACCAGTTTTATACTGATATTTTTAAACTTTAAATCTTTTACAGGTAATCAGTACCAACGGTGAGGAAACACCTGTGCACGCACCATGTAGTTAGGACTTGGGATGTAATAGAAGGAACTTAAGTTGTAAACGGATATTCAGGACATGTAATAAATATTTGTCGTGATTTGTAATTAGTGCTTTTCTTAACTATGTGTGTTATGATACCGGATCAAGTAAGTCACCCCTCACCTTCGAGACTTCGCCGCTATGCTTCCGCTACCTTTAAAAATGACGTCGTCTGGTGACGCGGAGGTGGGGGTGTGACAGGGTGGTATCAGAGCCACAGGTTATAGAATTTAGGCGGACTTAGAAACCTAGATTATAACCATAGGCTCGAATAGTTACACTGAGAGCACCGAACATAGTTAACAAATATAAACACTCAAATAAATGTTGTTGTTATTTATTTATTTTATGTTACTAATACGAACTTGTGTGTCGATACAGCAATGTCAGACTCAGAAAGTGATTCATTTGGCACGGAAACAAGTTCAGGATCAACACAGACAGTGCCGTCATCTCAAATGTCCCACCAGACTTTACCATCAATACCACCTACACCACCTATACCTCAGCATCTGTTAGATGCTGACTCACCAGCTATCGGGAGGGCACAAAGCCCTACACCACCACAGCAAGTACCAGTATTTACAGGGTTTGGAGGAAGGCGGGGACGAGCCCGCATCTCGACAGGTCCTATTCCGAGAGGACCACTAGCACCTCGGGATGTACCTCATTCCATACATGAGGAAGGCGAGTCATCTCAGCAGGCTGAGATGAGAGTTCAGCTGCGACGGGTTACATTGGATCTTCAGTTATCGCGTGTTTCATTGCAGGAAACACGTGACACTCTGTGGGAAACTCGCACGGCCTATGAGAGTTTAGCTGAACATGTTGCTGTCCTGGAGGCAGGTGCCAGGGCATGGAGGGAGGTGATTGAGGGTAGACTTCAGTGGACTTTGGGTGGTATGTGTAGGAGTGGGGTAGAGAGAGTTAGGGGATGGATGGTAGGGTTAGGCAATATGAGGATGGAGCTACGACTGTTGGACGCAGCAATAGTGATGGCAGCGGTGGCCATCATTATCACATGTTTACTGTATTTACTACGGTAAAGGAATCGAATAGGCTGGACTGTACTACTCCGAGGAAGTTTTGACTTGTAAAATAGGCCTCGGACGGTTAGGTTGTAATAGTGGGTACAACTGCATTAGGATATTTTCTTGCATATGTACTAATCCTAATGTACAACTGTGACAGTTATAATAAAAGTTTTTTTTAACATTGTATGTGCAACATTGTGTCTTTACATTATAGCCGGTGCTAACTTTTCAAGTCATATAAAAAGAAAAATTGTGCGAAAACATAACAATATCGGTGTTACATTGCGGTGAAGTAATGTAATACTAGTACATAACAAGACTCATGTGGAGTCATAACAATATCGGTGTTACATTGCGGTGAAGTAATGTAATACTAGTACGTAACAAAATTTGTGATAAGGTCATATCAATATCGGTGTTACATTATAGTGAAATAATGTAATACTAGTACATAACAAACACGTGTAGAAACATATTAATATCGGTACTACATTATAGTGAAATAATGTAATACTAGTACATATCAGTGTAGTAACATGTCTAAATCGGTGTCATTTTGGTAGACTATAAAATGATACTAGTATACGCTTGGCAAGACAAACAGACGTACTAGTATAACTGCAACTATGAACATGACTTAGTGGTGTACAATATAACTGTGAAAAACTCGAAGTAGTTATACAACATTTGTCTTTATTACGACTATGGATTCTTGTTCTGACTTTACTTTATCTGTGTGTGATCAGACTATGGCCCCTAGAAGAGGTCGTTCTGCTAAAAATCCTCAAACTCAAGAATCCATTCAGGATCCACCTGTGAATGGACCTAGTCTAAATGAAGCGGACGTTGCTCGTATAGCAGGTGACCAATTATCCGCTGTTCTTACGGGCATGTTGGCCCAATATCAAACAAATCGTGCTTCTGGCTCGGGTAGAGTCCATACGGAGCATAATGCTACAGGCGGACATGTTGAAACCCGCCATACGACTAGTACCAACACAATCAATCCGGATCCTCCACAACGAGGATGCACTTATAAGTACTTCGCTTCTTGCAATCCCCCTACTTTTACGGGGAAGGAAGGAGCGTCAGGACTTTTGAAATGGATTGAGAGCATGGAGACTAAGCTCAAGATCAGCCAGTGTTTGGCTGAACACAAAGTGTCTTATGCAGCTTGTTCACTGACAGACTCAGCATTGACCTGGTGGAATACCCAGGCAAAAACCTTGACCACGGCTGTTGTGGATGCTATGACTTGGGACGAGTTTAAAACTTTGATTCTGTCAGAATATTGTCCCATCACTGAAATCCAAAAGCTCCAAGAGGAATTTTGGAACCATTCTATGATCGGTGCTGATTGTTTGAAATATACCGATCGATTTCACGAATTAACATGTCTGCTGCCAAACATGTTTCCAACTGAGCAGGCTTTGATAGAAAAATATATCAAAGGTCTGGTACCTCAAATCAAGGGAATGGTCACGGCAGCTGAACCACGTACTTTGAAACATGCTATCACCTTAACCACCAGGCTTACCGATGTTGCAGTAAGAAGTGGTACATTGACAGTGAAAGGTGAGTCAAGCAGCAGTCTGGCAACTACTACCCCCAGCACTGTTAAAGGGGTGAAACGAAAATGGGTTGGGAAAGGCAAACCAGGGGCTCCGGTGGAACCCAGCCGGAATGTGCAAATGGCAAAGGGATACATTGCCACAACTTTGGAGAGAAAAGCCTATGTAGGGCAAGCACCTAAATGTCTTAAGTGCCCATTTCATCATGTGGGACCCTGCCCTGTTTGTAACAATTGTAACAAGGTCGGGCATTTCTCCAAATATTGCAATCTCCCTGTTCGCCGATCAAACCAAGGAACTCAACAACAACAACCACAACAAATCAACCGGTCGTGTTTCAGATGTGGAAGCCCGGATCACTTCATGAAAAACTGCCCTACCAACAACACCAACCAGGGCAATGAAGCAAGAGGAAGAGCCTTCCAGATAGGGGCGGAAGAGGCTCGACGTGATAACAACACCGTTACCGGTACGTTTCTTCTTAACAATCACTATGTATCTGTTCTTTTTGACACCGGAGCGGACAAAAGTTTTGTTTCCTCTGATTTTGCTTCACTACTCGGATTGGCCGTTGATAACCTAACAAACCCTTACGTCATTGAACTTGCTAATGGCAAGTCAATTATGACTAACAATGTGATTCAAGGGTGTTTATTGAATCTAAACGATCATCTTTTTAATATTGATCTTCTTCCTATTGAATTGGGAAGCTTTGATGTTGTTATTGGTATGGACTGGCTTTCAGAAAATCGAGTGGAAGTCATATGTCAAAATAAGATGATTCGTATTTCATTACCAAATGGTGATACACTTATGATACAAGGTGAAAGGGCTGGCAGGAAACTGAGTATCATATCATGTATGCAAGCTCGAAAGTGCTTAAGAAAGGGCTGTCAAGCCTTTTTAGCTTACGTGACTGAAAACAAACCACATCAAAAACGTATTGAAGACATTCCTGTAGTTCGAGAATATCCTGAAGTTTTTCCTGACGATATATCAGGATTACCCCCAGTGAGACAAGTTGAGTTTCGTATTGACTTAGTACCAGGAGCAGCACCTATAGCTAAAGCTCCTTACCGATTGGCTCCATCGGAAATGCAAGAACTATCGAGTCAATTACAGGAACTTTTAGACAAAGGTTTCATTAGACCGAGTTACTCACCTTGGGGCGCACCTATCCTTTTTGTGAAAAAGAAGGACGGTACTCTCAGGATGTGTATCGACTATCGGGAACTCAATAAATTGACAATCAAAAATCGTTATCCACTACCCCGTATAGATGATCTATTCGATCAATTGCAAGGTGCTATCTATTTTTCAAAAATCGATCTCAGATCTGGATATCATCAACTACGAATCCATGATGATGATGTTTCTAAAACAGCTTTTCGAACTCGATACGGGCATTATGAGTTTTTAGTAATGCCCTTCGGGCTGACTAATGCGCCTGCAGTGTTTATGGATCTGATGAATCGTGTGTGTAGACCTTACTTGGATAAATTCGTGATTGTTTTTATTGATGACATTCTCATTTACTCCCGCAGTCAACAAGAACATGTGCAACACTTAAAACTGATCTTGGAACTTTTAGCACATGAGAAACTTTATGCCAAATTTTCCAAATGTGAGTTCTGGTTACGGGAAGTCCAGTTTCTTGGGCATGTAGTAAATGAAAATGGTATACAAGTGGATCCCAGCAAGATTGAAGCGGTAAAGCAATGGGAGACACCGAAAACCCCAACAGAGATTCGTCAATTCTTAGGGTTAGCGGGCTATTACAGAAGATTCATCAAGAACTTTTCAAAGATAGCCTTGCCTTTAACTACTCTAACCCAGAAAGATCAAAAGTTCATATGGGACTCTCAACAGGAGGAGGCATTTCAACTGTTGAAGCATAAACTCTGCAATGCACCTATTCTGGCACTACCAGAAGGCACAGAGAATTTCATAGTCTTCTGTGATGCCTCACGTCAAGGACTCGGGTGTGTGCTGATGCAGAACAACAAGGTGATTGCCTATGCTTCTCGGCAGCTAAAAGTGCACGAGAAGAATTACACCACTCATGATCTAGAACTTGGTGCAGTAGTGTTTGCACTCAAGATATGGAGACATTACTTGTACGGGACGAAGTGTACGGTCTATACAGATCACAAAAGTCTTCAACACATTCTAGATCAGAAAATGCTAAATATGCGACAAAGGCGATGGGTGGAACTTCTGAACGACTATGACTGCGAAATCCGTTACCACCCAGGTAAAGCAAATGTTGTAGCCGATGCTTTAAGTCGCAAAGAGAGAGTCAAACCCATACGTGTGAAAGCGCTGGAAATGACGATTCAAACTAGTCTAAACCCTCAAATACGTGAAACTCAACGGCAGGCCTTGCAAACAACAAATTACACCGTTGAGAAATTACGAGGGTTAGATAAACAACTTGAAACCAAAACGGATGGAATATTATATTTCAAAAACCGAGCATGGATCCCAGTACTTGGTAATATCAGACCAATTATCTTGGACGAAGCTCACAAATCCAAATATTCTATTCATCCAGGTACTGACAAGATGTATAAAGATCTCAAAGACTTCTACTGGTGGCCTGGTATGAAGAAACAAATAGCAGAATATGTGAATAAATGCTTAACGTGCCTTAAGGTTAAGGCAGAACATCAAAGACCATCTGGGCTATTGCAACAACCAGAAATCCCTATGTGGAAATGGGAACAAATTTCCATGGATTTCATCACTAAATTACCCAGAACGGCGCATAACCATGATGCTATTTGGGTCATCGTAGATCGCCTTACCAAATCAGCACATTTCTTACCAATTCGGGAAGACTATTCCATGGACCGTTTAGCTAAACTCTACATCAACGAAATCGTAATGCGACATGGAGTGCCAATCTCTATTATTTCTGATAGAGATAGTCGATTTATGTCACGTTTTTGGCAAACTCTTCAACATGCCTTGGGTACACAGATCAACATGAGCACAGCTTATCATCCACAAACGGATGGGCAGACTGAACGTACAAATCAAACATTAGAAGACATGCTTCGAAGCTGTGTAATTGATTTTGGAGGTAGCTGGGATACTCATCTGCCATTGGTTGAATTTTCTTATAATAACAGCTATCATACTAGTATCCAATGTGCTCCATTTGAAGCTTTGTACGGGCGCAAATGCCGATCTCCTGTGTGTTGGTCAGAAGTAGGCGAAAGTCAGATTGTTGGCCCGGAACTGATCCAGGAAACGACTGATAAGATCGCGCTCATTCAGGAACGAATTAAAGCAGCATGCGATCGACAGAAGAGTTATGCTGATAATCGACGTAGACCACTCGAATTCCAGATTGGTGATAAAGTGATGCTAAAAGTCTCTCCCTGGAAAGGTATTTTCAGATTCGGAAAACGAGGAAAACTCTCACCAAGATTTGTAGGACCATTTACAATTCTTGAAAGGATTGGAATGGTAGCATACAGATTAGAGTTACCCTCAGAACTTAGTAACATACATGATGTGTTTCATGTCTCGAATCTGAAAAAGTGCCTATTGGACGAGTCACTAGTCATACCTCTTGATGAGATACACATTGCCGAAAACCTACAGTTCACGGAAGAACCAGTCGAAGTAATGGATCGAGATGAAAAGACCCTCAAACGAAGTCGAATACCAATTGTAAAAGTCAAATGGAATTCTAAACGAGGGCCAGAGTACACTTGGGAACGTGAAGACCGCATGAAACAGAAGTATCCTCATTTGTTTACATAGGCGATCAAACTGTAGGAGTTAAAGCAAATTTCGGGACGAAATTTCTGTAACAGGAGGAGACTGTGACAATTGCAGGTAAACATTACGTCATCAATAACACGAGCACGTTTGGTCGTTCTAGGAATCTGTGTTAAATTGATGATTTTAATCATTACAGGTTTAAAGTGTGCGAGAAATTGGGAACATGGGAGAAAACCGTGCGTGAAACCGAGTTACGGATTGTCCGGAATCGCGAAACGAAGAAAAATCTTGAAATTGAATCCCTCGCGGTACGCGACGACTCCTTGGAGTCTTGTCGCGGTACGCGACAAGTCACGATATCAAATTTTATCCGGAATCCCTCGCGGTACGCGACGACATGTGGGCCACTCGTCGCGTTACGCGACGAGTAGGTCGGTCTGTTGAACCAGCTTGTTATATCGCAGAAGCATGCAGAAAATTCTATTTTCTTTCCTCTCGACTTTAAACCCTCTGTAACTCAAGATCTTGACCAATCTCCCACCAAAACTCATATTTGACACCACCAGAACGTCCAGCTCGAACCGGTGAACGTGTATACACGTCCTGATCGTGATTTTGTCCGTAGAATCGTCTGATTTGGGTAACTATCCTTTTTAATCTTCTGACTTGATCTTCATTGATTAGATCGTGTTTTTGAACGTAATGATATAGTTAGGGTTGTTGATTATTGCTTAGATGATAGCTAGGAATGATTTTGACGGATAACTTGTCTTGTTAACGGGTAAATGCCTGTTTTGATCCGTTATAATGCCCGGTTTTCACTAAACCATAACAATACTTCTAATGGTTTAAACCATTGGATTATGACAATGTAAGTGATTATTTTGGTTAATCTTTGAAATGCAAGGTTAATCCCAAGTGTTTCAAACTAATCACAGTTATTACCCTACCAATTGGAATAACTGTCTGGTTTTATGATAACAGTCGGATTAATATGTTAAACATGATTGTTTAACCTATTCAAATGTCATATTGTTATGTTTTGTGATACATGGATAATTAGTGACAAGAATTAATCATTCCTAAGCCGAGATTTCATCTAGGGACTGTTTAAGTAATATAATCAACAGCATTACCTAACTAATTAGTCGGAGATTATTCCGGCTAATCCAATGAGTCATCAACTTAACACAAGGTACCTAAACGAGTATAGGTACCTACATTATAGTACATTGTATGATATTAGACTAAATAATTAATTAAACATCTAATGTTAGTTCGATGACTTTTCATTACAATGTCGGTGACATTGAACGTTCAAACAGATCTAATCAGCAAGTTAAAACACAAATAATTAATTATAAATAAACTAATGCAGATTAGCATTTTTAGCCACCGTTCGTGTGATTTTATCTTTTCATAAACTTCAGGTGAGTTTCATACAACCCCTTTTCTTTTACTGTTTTCTTAACATCGGGGTGACTATTATGAAATCTTTATCAAACGTGTGATATGTTTAGTAACAATTGCAATACCGGCTTGCATGTGGGTGTCATGGGATTATGACTATTTTCTGTGTACAACAAAAGTCCTCAAAACCAACTGTATCTGGTTAACCCATGTGGGGCCGAATGTGTGGACAAAGATAGTACTATCGGGCTGACAACCCCATTCATGGATAGATAGCGTCTACCCTTGTGTGAATGCTTGTCACCATTCCTGGTATCGACTTGATGTAGTGAGACATTGAGTTAGAGGCACGGATTTTAACTTCGGTTATTTTCTAGACTGGACTGTCAGAAAGGATCTGGATACGGGTCACATGATTATTCACTTATGTTAATGTGTACCATTGACTTTACTATCATATCATATTGTATCGAGTCTTATTTATGAACTCACCAGTTTTATACTGATATTTTTAAACTTTAAATCTTTTACAGGTAATCAGTACCAACGGTGAGGAAACACCTGTGCACGCACCATGTAGTTAGGACTTGGGATGTAATAGAAGGAACTTAAGTTGTAAACGGATATTCAGGACATGTAATAAATATTTGTCGTGATTTGTAATTAGTGCTTTTCTTAACTATGTGTGTTATGATACCGGATCAAGTAAGTCACCCCTCACCTTCGAGACTTCGCCGCTATGCTTCCGCTACCTTTAAAAATGACGTCGTCTGGTGACGCGGAGGTGGGGGTGTGACAATAGAGCACGTCAAGGGTGCCTCAATTGACGCCCTATGAACCCATAGGTGGATGTGCTCGGGTATTGAGGTCAAACGAACGATAAAGTCAAATCAACAATATTTCAATACAAGTATGCTAAGTCTCGTTAAGCAACTAATCAATGATCGGGAACATGCGATAATGAGTTCAAGTATCTAAATCTATCGCATGTATATCATATCAAAAATAATTTAGTACAAGTCTTGTAACAACAATAAAAGAGAGTCAAATAACAATGGCGATTCGATTCAGACACAAGAGATAAAGTGCAACAATAGGAGAAGGGTCGGAATACGTACTCTAAACGAAATATGAAAAAATTAAAGCTACGATCGAAGGACCAGAAATCCGTACCTTATCAGAAAGCAAAAACACTAGTAAGCAAGTTGAGCCGCACTCAAGTCGTATGAGGACCTATAGGATAGTATGTAAAGTCAGGTTTACAAAATTTCATTCAGTCATCCTAACTGTTGATTAACCTAATTAAAAGACAAATATTTATTGTTTCCCATGTAATTGTTTTTATGACTTAGTGTTATTCATAATTGAATAAATGTTTAATTTAATTTGAAATGATTAAATTTGTAAGTTTCATGTCATAAAACTTTCAAATAAGAAATTGTATGCAATTGTATAGAACACGTGGACCTGCATACAATTTCTTATTAACACCTTAATTTATCCTTGGTTTACTAATTTGGAATTCAATATATACCTTCTTTACTATTGGACTTACATACCAGTTTACAACATTTAACGTTTCAAAGCTGTTAACTAGTCTCAGACCCTCAAATTCGATATTTTAATTAGAGATTATAATTTTATCATTCACAAGTGTTACCAACAATTAATTCTAATTTTAGTTAAGAGATGAATTTTAGATCAGCTTAAATGTTTCCATATTTGATGTCTGCATATTATTTTACATGAGAAACAAAGACTGGTCATTGATTTGTTATACAATAATTGTGTACATTTTGTTCTTGTTAATTTTATTAGCCAAATTATACAACAACTTGGCTTAGTATTATTTTATTCATAATCTTGTTTTCTTAATTTAATTTATAGGATTTAACAACAAGTAACTCACCCTGTTATTATTAGTTATACCAATAGATTGTTCTAAAACTTTGTTTAATAAATCCCAAGCAATCTACAACTAATGCTCCTTTTTATTTATCCATTTATTTCCTTCTTCTGTTATCAAAACTCACTTACCCAGACTACTCCTCACCACAATTTAATTCACTTGACAACTCTACTTATGTGTGTATGTGCAGGTATTCACTAGTGATAACCAAATAGAATAATCAACCCAATTTGACAGACTACCCTCAAACAATTTATATGTGTGTATAAACTCAACAAAAAGGTATACGATTATACCCGAATAGAAAAACAGCAGAGAAGCAGCACAGACGCAAGAAGGTGACTTAATGAAAGCTTTGAAGAGTATAATGCAAATCTTTTTCAATTCCCTGCTCGTGAGTTTATTTAGGATAAGTACTTGCCCACAATATCAGTTAAATTAATCAAATCAGTTCATCAGATATGTAACCAAAACCAAGCCTAAAAGGTTGATTTCAAGTACCTGAGGGAGCAACAAATTGAAAGATTCGAACGCTTTGTATTATAGGAAGATGGCCCAAAATCAGAATATGATGCAGGAATGGGTTATCACGGTAGTACTGATCAAACGATGTTGTATTCTCAAGAGGGATGTAGATCAATCGGACGCTTGGGTGATCGTGTTCTTGTGTGAGGTTCAACCGAGACGTGTAGGCTATAAATCGGTGAGTGGGCACCGTAATTTAGGAGTGCCATCCCCATCCTTTGCTGAATCTGTTACTGAAAATGAAGGTTGAATGGCTGTGATTCCGGCAAATACGGCACCATGAAGCTCCTTTAGGTTTACCAATTTTGGGGATTTTGACTTTAAGTTCTAATTCTTATATATTTGTTTTATTTATTTATTTATTTATTTATTTATTTTCTACGTGAACTTCCTCTCAATTTGGTCTTCTAAAACATTTACATTAGTTTAATTATTACTTTGTGATTATATATTATTATTATTATTATTATTATTATTATTATTATTATTTTTAAACTTCGGTTATTTCAAGAATACTTAAGGTGAGGAGCAACAACCGTGTATATTACGTGGGACAAGTGTCAATGATCCGTATGGTCATCGGAAAACCGCCGGGAACTGCCGAAAACCGTTGGGAACCGCCATTCAAGTATGGTAACCGTCTATTTTGAGTGGCCAAGATTTAATCCTCGTTATTTTGAACGGCTGAGAATTAAGGTCAATGTGGTTGATTCCACCGTTGTCTATATATTAATAATTACTTCTTTACACTTTTGTCATATCATATTTGTCATATACTACGTATTATATATTTTTTTAAGTATTAAGCTTATGTTAATTTTCTTCTTTTCTTTTTCCTATTACATTCATTTCCTTCAAATGATATTAAATGTTAGTTATGTTATTTATCCTATTTATATTAGATATTAAAAACACACATTTTATAAAGATCAAATAATTAAAAAATATTTAACTTCTTATAAATATTATGTTTTCTGAAATAATTTTTTAAAAAAATATAAAATAATTCTAAACCTGTCATTTTTTAAAGACAAAAGTTTTATAAAAAGCAATTTTTATAAAAATTAATAAAAAAAGAGTTTTTAAAACAATATGTTTTTTATAAACATTTTTCAATTTTTTTACATGAAATGCTAAAAAATAAATTTTTAGAAAACAAAAGTTTAAAATTAATATTATTTTAATTACGTAATTATACGTGATTTAAATAGTAGTTTATCTCATATGTCATTTTATATGTATTTTATAAAGAAAAAACATGTTTCTGGACAAAATATTATTTGTGTAAACCTTGTGTTTTGTGAATTCAGTTTGTTCGATTTAATCGGTTAACTGATTAAACATAGTTTATATACAAATTTATTATTTTTATTAATACTGTATAAGGTTGACTTCGATTTATTTTGCTATGTTTAATCAGATGAGTTCGGTCTTAACCAAAACCAAACAGATGACCTGGCTCCCAATACTGTTTGGTTTAATTTTGCTATGTTTAAGGGTTTTAAATTTAAGATCGGGTTTTCACATAATAAAAACTATACATATAATTACACAATATCCCCTTGAGTATAAAGGTTTTATTAAGTTACATAATTTGTCTTTATGATTAAAGGAACTAAAAATGCTATTAGACTTAACAAAGACATCTAATAAAGTTAGTGTTAGGGACTAATATGCACACACATGATCTACCTTCTAACTACTCTAATAAAGAAGTATATTTAGGAAACACGTGTCATATTCTGGTGATATATGAAATTTGTTTTCCCGTCTCTCTTTCCTAATTATTTTAACCATTTTTAATAATTGTATATTGAAAAATATATATCTTCTTATTCTAATAATTTAATACTTTACTAAAACTTGGTAAATTATAATAAGATTTAAATTATATATCATCTTAAAATATAATCATATAATTGCTGAATATATTTATTATTTGTTTTATAATTTTAAATATTTACATTCCTTATTTCACCAGTAGTTGATAAATCTAACATATAATTTTTTATAAAATCTATTATTTATAACATGTTATAACTATTCAACCCATGTAATACATGGATTTATAATGTTGGTGTGTATATAATAGACAAATGTTTTGGTAGGACACAAGTCAATTTTTTAGACTACGTAAATGTTGCTTTTCCCGTTTTTCTCTCATATTAAAACTTGATTTTCTCACGTATTTGTACAACTAAATATTAATGATTTCATTAAATATTGAAAATAATATGATTACATCACAAATTATTTTTTCATAAAACGTATTTGTAAAACATATATTATGATGATTAAAATAAATACTTTTAAAACTCATTTATATAATATGTGTAATACACGTATTATAACATAGTAGTCATATATAAGAAACCATGGGCCTACATAGCAATTGGGTACGGGGTCGACGACCCCATGAACTTTTGATATCTAATGTTGTATATATGATCTGATATTAACTGACCCTCAAGAAATTTTGTTCTCGTCCCCCATGAAAATTTGATGAACCAGATGAAGCCCGATTTAAAATTATTTTAAAGCCATAAATAATAAAATAACACTCAAGTAACATAATATGCATTACTTGTGATTAAACTGGGTTGGTTTTAATAATTTAAATCAATACCTAATTAGTCATAGCCTGCTTAAAAAATAAGCAATAAGACCCAATCTATATATTGAGTGATTGAATTTGATGTTCATAAATAATGTTCAGATCCCTCATAAAATATAGACTAAAGCAATAACTTATTAATATACATTGTTTTCCTTCACATCAGAACAACCGTCATTTATATATTGAGTGATTATTGTATAATTTCAAAGGCTAATACTTATCAGCATGATGAAAATTTTAGTTGATTTGTGATTGAAATAGCATTCTTTCAATGAGATGATGATTTGACGTGATTTTATTATGTATTTGTATATTAACCAGGGTTATACTCGCGCTTCGCGGCGGTAATCGGTCAAATTGATAATACAGTTCTAACATAAATGTTTACCATTGTAAAAATGAGCATTTGAAACATGAAAACGAATCTATAAACACCAAATAAAAAAGTTAGAAGATATTTTAAAAAAATTATACCCGTGCTTCGTGACGTTAATCAGACCAATTGATAATAAATGGCAACACTCGAACCAGATTTTTTAAAAAAATCACGCACGCGCTTCGCGGCGTTAATTGGACCAATTGATAATAAATGCAAGACTCGAACCAGATTAAAAAAAAGAAATTATACCCGTGCTTCACAGCGTTAATCAGGCCAATTGATAATAAAAGCAAGACTCAAACCAGATTAAAAAAAACTATACCCACGCTTCGCCGCGTTAATCGAGGCAATTGATAATAAATGCAAGACTCGAAACATATTAAAAAAAAGAATTAGGGGGCGTCAGATCCTTACAAAAAAAAATAAAGTACCACTATTCGGATATCGTTACAAAAAAAAAGGGATTGCCAGAAAAAAAGGAAATACCACTATTCGGATAACGTTGAAAAAAAAGAAGGGATTTACAACTGTCCACCTAACTTGTAAATGTAGTATATGTAATTTAGTTTTATTATTTGTTGTGATCCGACTCGACTCTACTTGTTTGCTATAATCATCATTCCTTATATTTAGAAAATTATAATGATAATAAAATTATTTATAGGATCTAAAAACTATGTGTAACATAGACATATGCAATATTTATTTATAATTAAAAGAGACTGAGGCTGCTCTGAATTATTTAAGGGTTGGATTATTGGCATACTCGTACCAATAACACTTTTTTCTTAGTGTTAAAAATATTAAAAAAATTTATGCATGGGTAAAAGTTACATGAGATATGATTAAACTTGCTTAAAAACATATATAAATGGGAAGAATTTGTATATAAGACCCACCGCAGCGGTTCCCCCGCTCCTCCCGCGGCCTTGCCCACTTCGGCGCCCAACAGCGGGAACACCGCCCCCTTCAGCGGCCCCCGCCCAAAGCAGCTCCACGGCTCCCGCTCCCCGCGTTGTTCTCGCTTTCTGATTCGTCCACGGCAAGTGACCAGTGTGAGGAAGGGTTTAAGTGGGGAATGTTTTCAGTAGGGTGACCACTGTGGGGTTTAAGGTTTTCAGTGGGATGATGACATGACAGGAAATTTCGAGAGGGAAAGATTTTCAGTGGGGTGGCCGCTATGGATAGCCTAAAACACTAAAACTTTTCAAATATCCTGACTCTAAGTAGTCAAGTAGTTGTAAGAAACTTGCCAAAGATAAAATGAAATCAGTAAATTGGTATTCAAAGAAAATGAGCACACCCCTCCAACAATACGTTTCCTTCATCATCTTCTTCTCCACTTCAGGTGCTATCAATTGCGACCCTAATACAACACATGCAAGAATCTCGAATCTTACTCCACCCAAGTAGTCATACACTCCCACGTAGTCATACACTCCACTTCACACATCGATACCCGCCAACATTATCATGAAAAATCCCAATTCCGGGTTGGGATCTGTTGCCTCTACATCCGTAAACTCCCATATTACTGTTATCCCCGATTCGGAAGCATGTTTCGTTGCGATTTCGTTGAATTTAAAGCGTAATATTAGTCAAATTGGTTCGATGATGATATACGTGTAAAAGGGTCGTTTCTTTTTTTGGTTTACTAGGGTAGTAGGGTTAAGTTGATAGTGCCGGGTTTTCAATTTGAGATCTTGATGATAGAGTTAGAATTCATAGGTTGATTAAGGAATTGAATCATTGATTGAGAAAATATGGATATGGATTACGGTGGCGAAGCTGGCTGTCTTGACCCGGAATTGTTACAGCTGAACGAGGTGTCTCCTTTGGCTGTTAAATCAAACCCTTATGTTGCTGAGAAATTGTTCGAGCAATGGCTTTCGCTTCCTGAAACCACTCCTTTGGTAAGCACTGTTTTTCATTTTGCAAGAAACAAAGAGTTTGTTTTGTACTGTTATCTATATTATCAGTTGCTGGTGATTAGGTTGCTTTTTAGTAGATGTTGCTTGATCAAATGGTTAAATAGTAGCTATAAGTTGGTTAACTGTATTCTCCTGCTTGGCCTCTTGGGTTCTTATTGTTGATTTACATGGTACACAGCTACACATTGACATGTATATTGAAGGTGGAATGGTTTACTTAGTACCTACTAACTAATGTTTAGGGCTGATCGCTAAGGCCACTAAGAGTCGTCCCACTTTTCCCCATTGCCACATCAGCTTTCCCCACTTTTCCCCATTTTGCACGGTGTCGTCCTACTTTTTCCCATTTTCAAATCTTATGTTTAATTAATTATTTTAACAATAAATAATAATTAATAATAAAATAAAAAAGATTCATTAAATTTAAAATAAAAAAGAATACAAAAAAAAAGGAGAATACAACCTAAAAAATTAAATTAAAAAACCTAGAAAGGGCAATGCCATCCCCAACGTGCAACAATTTATCGTTTACGATCGAGAATCAGTTGTAGCATTGGTTCTTGATAAATTGTGTGGTCTTTCATCATGAACTCTAAATCTACTGCCTTTTGCTGTTCGTCTAAGGCCTGTTGTTGTCGGCGCATTAACTGGATGCGTGCGTCTTTCTCCTCTTGCAAAACACGGAGTTTTTCTTCTTGAAGGCGAATTCTTTGTTGGGATTCCTCTTTGTTGAACAAGTTGAATTCCGCCATTTGTTGAATTAACTTCTCTTGCGACGAGGAGGACGCGGCCGATCTTTTTCCCTTTCTTGTTGGCCTATCCGGTTCATAGTAAATGCGTGGGCCATCACAATCATGTTGGCCGTCAACGTCTTCATCATCATCAAGGTTGATGTGGGCATTCGCACTACCCATTGACTCGTTTGGCTTCGGCCTTTTTGTTGTAGATTGTGACTAACAACCTACTGGTGGAATGTCGCACCATAAAGAGTTATCGCGAACCATCTCCCACGCTTGGATGTTAGGGAATCCTTTTGACTTGACCACGCTTTTGTAGTTTTTCATGGCCTTTTTCGAAACCTGTTCATCCCCTTCGCTGCTTTTGCGATTCATTGAAGCCTGTTGGTAAAAACCATTCCATTTCTTCATGGCGGAGTTCAAATCGTTCCATTTGGAATAGATTTGATCAAAAGTCCTCGAGTTATCCTTCATGAGATGGTGAAAATAGTTGGTTACCTGCATATAAACAATATAAATTTAAGCATCAACCGTGATTTTTTTTGTTAACTTAAACAATGTTAAAAAAACCTTTCTATAAAAACCATCCTTTTTTGCGCATTACCAACATCGGGATTTTCAGAAATAGTTAGCCAAGATCTAGCCAACACAGCCTCTTCTTCATCGGTCCAACGCTTGGCCGGTGCTTTCTTTCCTATTGCTTTCTTTGCCGTTGGCCTAACCGGTTCTTCTTCTTCTTCTTCCGACTCGACTTGAACACTTTTATTATGTTCGCTTGAATCCGAGTCATCTTGATTATGGTCACGATAGTCTAAACATAAAAATAAACGTTAAATATAAACATATAAAAATAAACATTAAATATAAACATATAAAAATAAACATATAAAAATATAAAAATAAACGTATAAAAATTACCATGAAATGGAGATTGTTGTTGAAAAGCTTGTTGATCGAATTGTTGATAACTTTGTTGATCTTGTTGATACAATTGCTCTCACCGATTAAATTGTTGTTGAGTGCCCGGTGAATATTGCAAATATTGAGCCGGGTTCATTGGATCGTAGCAGAAGTTTGGTTGATTCGGAGATGGCATTTGTGGACGATACCCGGGTGTGTTGAACGGGTTCATTTGAGCCGTTTGTATATTTTTTGGTCGTGGTTTCCTAAATTTTTTGTTTGACGACCCACCACGTGATGAACCTCCTTCCATTTTACTTGAAAATTTTATAAATTTAGTGTATAGAATGTAGAAGATGAGAGAAAAGTGTGAGATTTTTGGTTGTTTAAAGTTGTTTAAATAGGAATAAAATTGAATTTTTTTTTTTTTTGAAAAGCAACGGCATGCACAACTGTCGAAACCAACGGCTATTTTTTCCCCTCCCATGCTCGGCCTGATTCGGTGAGCACTCCCGAATTCACCCACCCCGTTTCCGGGGGCCCGGTATTCCCCGCCGGCCCCGGTTCGGTGAAAGTTTCCCCGGCTTCTTCCCGCAATCGACTCCGTGTGGCCTAACAGGACATATGTAATCCAAACATTGTTTTGGTGCTAGTTTTCTTGGTTATTTAGTTGGATAGATAAATAGATTAAACCGTCAACTTGCTTTGTCTCATAACAGAAGTACTTTGTAAACATCTGGTTAATCTGGTCAATGGTGTAACATATCAGGTCATGCTATCTCTTGGCAAATAGACTGAAATGTTGGGCAACACGGGTCTTGAGTGAGTTAGATTATAGCTATCATAGACTCATCATAATTTCCTCTTGTTTATGTTGCTAATTATTGTGTTCTGGTGGTGATTGTACCATCATTATAGCTGTAACAGTACTTTCCCTTTGGTTTGGCATTTATTTATTGTGTTCTGGTGGTGATAGATGTACGCTCAAATGTTGTTTATGGTTGGTGAAGTTATGGCACGTACCAGGTGTCGTTCCTTGTATGTACTTCTTTTGGATTGCTTTCTTATATTATAATCATTAGTTTTTGGGGTTGTTTGATATTTTTCTAAATGATTTTATTGAGAGTCTATCTCTTTATTGGTCACAGGTTGAACTATTTGGTAACCTTTTAACGATACATATGAATCGGGTAGCAAACCTCTTAATAATTAAGTTGAAAACACGTCTTGAATCATTTAGACCTCTCTCCCACCAAGGGACTATTTGCCAAACAACCCATTAGGCTGTGTCTGTACAGAAGATGGGAAAACCATTCATGACATATTCTTACTGATTATAGGTTAAATCTTTGATTAACAATGCTAAGGCGGGTGTTCCATTAAACGTGCCTGGATCAACTAACAGCCCAAAGGCAACATCAGGCAACACAATACCATCCATGTTTCCAGCTGGCAGTGCACCTCCACTCTCACCAAGAAGTTCATCTGGTTCTCCTCGTGTATCAAAACAGAGAGCAGGCCCATCTGTTTTAGGTTCTCCTTTGAGATTGATTAGCGAACCAGCAAAAGAGTTAATACCTCAGGTTTGTCAGAAAAAGCATATATAGTCAAAAGTGTAATTTGTTTGTATAATGAAGTGCGTTAACTGGTTCATTGCCTACATCTTTTGTAAAGTATTTTTGCTCTAGTTTTGAATGAAGTACATGCGTTGGTTGCAGTTCTACTTTCAGAATGATCGTCCACCACCAAATGAAATAAAGGAACAATGTTTATTACAATGCAATCAGTTTTTCTATGGTCGCATGGAAGGACTACAATTGAATGGTGAGGTGTCCACATAATTTTAAGTTTACATATTATGCCATGAACCATAGTTTTGCTATATTGTGTATGTGGATTAATTGTGCTAATTGTGTATTGAATGGTTAGAATTCAAGCCAGTTACGAAGGAAATTTGCAAGCTGCCATCATTTTTTTCTACCGCGCTTTTTAAAAGGATTGACATTAATGGCACTGGTCTTGTGACCAGGTTATATTCTTATCTTTTCTATGCATTTATGCTTATTTATATAAATAGGCTGTGTGTTGGATGGTCTCATACGTGGTATACATGATCAGTAGCGTTCCTCTCTTTCCTTCAGAGCATCTTGTATGTTCATTTATTTCTGAATCTTTTTTTTCTCCAACATTTAGTTTGTCAACATTATGCCTCTGTATATTTTCTTTTTCTACAATATATATGTTTATGTGAATGTGTATGTGTGAACTGTGAAGTATATGTATGTGTGCGCGCGCGCTGGCGGGCGGTGCGTGCCCCCGCGCGCGCGTTCTTTCTTTCAGACTTACATGCTGAATATATTGCCCACATGTTTGTACTTTGGTGATGGTCTGGTGGCTCCCTATTGAGTTGCACCACTTTTATAATAACTATTATTCTTGTTTTTTTTGACATACCGAGTTAAAGAACGGGAGTGAAAACAAACAGTGAGTTGGCAAGGTACTTTGGATTACATGACTTGATTTATCAACTTCGACTCAGGATGAACATCAAGTAGAGCTTTGGATACAAATTTTTGATATCCTAAAAGTTGCCCATGATAGTGACTCACTTATTCTTTGTCATCCTCACTATACATAAATGCAAATGAATGATGCTTGTTTTAAAGGATATGCCTACTTTAAATCACTTGTTATTAACTTTTAAAGGAAACTAGTTAGTTCAATAGTGGAGGAAAGAAGTATATTTGGCATTTTGGTCACTAATGGCCTCTGCTCTAAAGTTCATATTCTAAGTAAGTGGATTATATGAGAATTTGAAGTCCTTGGAGGACTACGTTTTTATCTGATTGATAAAATGGTGATTGTTGGTTACTTGGTTACTATGCTCCACCTATGGTGATCCTCATTGGTTAAAGTGGACATATAATCTTGCAACCAGTTTTGTACTTGGTGCAATAGCGCTGATTCCTCTTCAAACACAAACATAATAGGCACAAAATAGAAATTTGTTCTGCTAGGCTGCCTTTGGAAATTTACATGTTTATGATTTGATACCATAAGGAGATTATGTTGCATCATGGTTATAGATGTATTGTATGATCTTATTGCTTATCATTGGCATTGTGATATATCATTTTTATTACCTGAATTTGTCTTAAACATGCTTGCAGGGATGCATTTGTTGACTACTGGGTTCATAGCAACATGCTGACAAAAGATATAGCTACCCAAATATATACAATATTGAAGCAGCCTGATTTGAGATGTCTAACCCATGTATTTCTTCATAGTTCTTATTGAAACCCCATATTTTCTGAAAAAAGAATACGAGAACTGTACGTCTAAAATGTTGTTATAATGTGGATTTCATATCTGAATTTAGCATGCTTCATCTTTTTCTTGAATGCTAGATACTTTATTTTTGTTATAACATTTCCTTGATTATCACTGAACCGTTGTTTCAACACATATTTCATATCTACTTTTGGAGTCAAGGAATCACAAGATATGGTTTTTCTTTATACCGGTACTTGGTATTAGTAATTAGTTTAACAAGTTTTTCAATTTTGATGTGGTGATTAAACAACACTGAAACAGGAGGACTTCAAACCTATACTTCGTGAACTTTTGGCAACTCATCCAGGTCTGGAGTTCTTGCAAAGCACACCTGAATTTCAGGATAGATATGGTATGCTTTTATTCATTTATCTACACTGTATATTTGAAAAGTGGAAAACGAGGATGTTATGCTTATTTTGTCGTTCTTTAAAGTTATATCTGGTGGGTTCATCTACAACTGAGTGCTCATTAAGACCCATATATGAAACTTCGGTTGATTAATGTCATTAAAACTTTTAAAAATGGAAAGTGTTGGATGTAATTGATGCAGGAACTTCCTTCAAAGAGTGCTCTTGCTCTCATCATAAACTTTTTACTAGTGTTTTTTGGTGCAATCTACTTTTGCTGCATAAGTTCCATATCAGGTTGTACCGTAGAAATATCTTAATCTGCTTTAACTGCATCAGTTCTTGTATGGCTTTAGGATCTTTAAATGTTCTGTATTATCTTGTGGAGGTACTTGATAAAGATTGAATACCATTCAATTGAACAATCAAACAAATAAGTAGTATAATCAATCCATGACCAAACAAGAACAATGATGATGTTGTATTGAAAATGAAGCAGACGATTACATCAAAATGATGTCCCAGGGTAAAACCCTTCTCCAAGCAGGAGCCAATATTAAGCCTAATAATTTTCTTCACACCTCAACTCACAAGCCTCACCACTATTTATAATCCACTAACACACACTAGATATTAAAATTACCAAACTACCCATATCTAGATCCTACCATTACTACTAATTAATACTAACATATTAATATAACTAAGATCTCTATCATTACTCCCCCCTTATTTAAAAGTCTTGTCCTCAAGACTTGGGAGTTAACTATGAAACGTGTTTTGCTCCAATTATCTTTCCTTCCGGACATTTGTGAGCTGGCCCGTATCTGTTTCCCCAACGCAAACAAATTCTTTTCTTCTTACGTCCTTTCCAATCCAAACGGAAAGGATATAGAACTCCGCGATCATGATGCAAAACATTTCCCGACACAAAAGTAGAAGCAGCTCCTGATCGATTTGCAGAGAACGAGTATAGCTTCTTTAATAGAGGTGTGGACTGTCGGTCATAGGATGGAGGTGACCCACCCGGTTTGGAAATAACCTGGCCCCAAATGTGAGTAGCTTCACAAGGCAGGGAATTAAAATCCCTTAAACGAAAAACAGGATTGTTGCTGGGATTAGGGAGAACCATCTCTTCTTCGATGTCTGTTGCCAAAGCTTCAGAAGTAGAATGTGTACCCAAGTTAACGTTCACCTTTGGAATGTCTCTCGGAGGTTCAAATCCATTGAATGCAGAGCCTGAAGAAGTCTTGGAATCGGGCAAAACAATGCCAGATGATCCCCATTGATCCTCAACAAATAGGTTGTCCTGTTTCTTCATCCAATCAAGTACTGTTTTGCGAAATTCCATTGAAGCCGATCGCTCCTCTTGTAACAATTTGAGCGATGTTTTGATTGTTGCCACCTCCTTCTGAAGTTGAAAGATCTGCTGTTCATGGGCATCTAATCGAGAGGTTAGAGTAACCATGATTGATAAGGAAAACGTGACGAATGAGTAAAATAGAATGACACCGTAGATAATCCAACAGAATGAACAGATAACAGAAATTGAGTCAAATAGAAATAAAATTGAAATCAACAGAAATTAAAATTGAATCAAAAGAAATTGATATTGAGATTGTCAACAGAATATGAAGCAAATCGTGAATTGCAGAATACGAATTAAATCAAAATCGGAAGCATGATTATGAAATTGCAATCAACAGGACCAGTAATCGGTGGTTACATGAGGAGCAAAGTCGGAATTTCAACCGACAGGGTGTGACAGCGCCGGAAATTAGGGCCGCTGGTGGTGACTAGGGTCGACAGTGATGAATCAGAAATGAAATTGAAGGCGTAGAACGGTGGAAGAATGATGAACGGAATTTGAAAGAGACGGATTGAAGCAAATCAGAAATACGAAAATGAAGGAACCTGAAATTGGCGGCGACGTGAACGCTAATCCAAAAATCGACAACAGAAATTGAAATCGACTGGGAATTGGAACCTAAATCCGTCGATTAGATCCAATCGATATGAAATTAGGAGGTCAGCGACAGTGATGAAATTGGAATCAACGAACAAACCTTGATAGAATTCGAATTGAAGCTTTATAACGGCAAGTCTTTGGCAGGTCGGACCATTGATAAAGATTAAATACCATTCAATTGAACAATCAAACAAATAAGTAGTATAATCAATCCATGACCAAACAAGAACAATGATGATGTTGTATTGAAAATGAAGCAGACGATTACATCAAAATGATGTCCCAGGGTAAAACCCTTCTCCAAGCAGGAGCCAATATTAAGCCTAATAATTTTCTTCACACCTCAACTCACAAGCCTCACCACTATTTATAATCCACTAACACACACTAGATATTAAAATTACCAAACTACCCATATCTAGATCCTACCATTACTACTAATGAATACTAACATATTAATATAACTAAGATCTCTATCAGTACTGGATTACAGCAAAACAAATAAACACGTTATATATAAAGACTAGATCCGTAACAAATAATGTACTGTAATTTTACTCTTGAGTTATCTCATAAAAGAATTGGTCTTGCTAGCTAGAACATGTACCTGATTTATCCATTGTTCACACTTCACATGCAACATTAGGGAAGCTAATGACTATGAGTACTGCACTCCTTTCGAAAGATGTATATAATTAAGTATATACTATTTACTTGAAAGATGCCTTAAGATTTTAGTATATACTATATAGTGGTACATTAAAGTGCAATGAATTTGTCTACAATACTTATATACTTCCGTTCACACATATGCATGTATCTATGTACAATTCTAGCTACATGTTTCTTGAGTGAATAATTGGAAATGTAAAGTTTGAAAGAGACGCAATTCAATGTATACATTATCGAACTCGGTATATCCCACCATTAGCAAAGCTAAGGTTGGGTATGAGGAGGGTAAAATGTAGACAACCTTATCTCTTCCTCGTAGGAATAGAGAAGTTGCTTCCAATGAGACCCTTGATTAACAGAACAACCCAATGCTTTTAACGTTATTTCTAAAAAAATTAAGTAAAATAACGTTAAAATTAGTGCAATTTTACTTTTGCCCTCAAGGGTCAACATATATATGCAATATATGCGTGCACCATAAACGGGGTTAATATATAAATAAATTTATTTTTTCTTATTGATTAATACGACTATATCTGATATCTTCTGGGGAGAAGTCCAAAACTATTCTTCATGTACATGGTGCACACGTAGAACCTTTGGCATCATCCTTTTATAGATGCGCTGCATATGTTGATTGTGTTTTTTTTTCCTTTTATGCACCTATTATGTAGCTTGCAATAGTTATTTATTATGTTCTTTCATACTCTTAACTAACTAAAAAAATATATATTGAATTAATTACTAACATTTAGCTTATTGCAATCCTCAGCTGAAACAGTAATATACAGAATATTTTACTACGTGAATAGAGTGGGAAATGGTCGTTTAACCCTGAGGGAGCTGAAACATGGAAAATTAATTGCTGCAATGCTGCATGCAGACGAAGAAGAGGACATAAACAAAGTTTTGAGGTAATATCTTTTATTATTGTTGACGCAATCACAAGTGAGAATGTAACCATATTTATATTAACACCATATAACCACAGATATTTCTCTTATGAGCACTTCTACGTGATATATTGTAAATTTTGGGAGCTGGACACAGATCATGATTTTTTGATTGATAAAGAGAACCTTATAAGATATGGCAATCATGCATTGACCTACAGAATTGTTGACAGAATATTTTCCCAGGTTTTGGAATGCTTACCATCTGTTGTGCTCTGAAGAATAATAATATATTTTAATTTTTACCTGTGTAATTTAAACTTTAACCTATTAGATTCCAAGAAAGTTCACAAGTAAAGTTGAAGGGAAAATGGGATATGAAGATTTTGTTTACTTTATTTTATCCGAAGAGGACAAATCATCTGAGCCTAGCCTTGAGTACTGGTATGATACTGGTGATACACTTGCATATATGTGTGTGTTATTAATTTTATTTGATTGGTTTTTATCTTCAGCTTCTATTCATATATGTTCTTTTCAGGTTCAAGTGTATAGATTTGGATGGAAATGGAGTCCTGACAAAAAATGAAATGCAATTCTTCTATGAAGAGCAGTTGCATCGCATGGAATGCATGGCCCAAGAGCCTGTTCTTTTTGAGGATATATTATGTCAGATAGTTGATATGGTTGGGCCAAAGGTACTTGGTTTTAGTCCTATGGATTTATTTGTTTTTAAGCTATCAGTCTTTCATTTGTGTGCATTACAATTTGTCTTTATATTTATATATATATATATAGGATTGGGATCAAATAACAACCCACTTTTAAAGCAATAACCCAAATAACTTTGCCAAAATAAAGTCAAATCTTGGATTTTTTTTTGAACATCATTGTAACACATTTAGAATACTATGTTCTTTTATGAGTTTGCGAAAATTCATCACCGTTTGAGAGTTTACATCGTTGTAAGTTTTTGGCCTAAAACAGTTACAGTGTTATAAATCAAAAACTTACGACAATGATATCTTTTAAACGGTGATGAATTTTCACAAACTCATAAAAAAACAGTGTTTGAAATGTGTTACAGTGATGTTCAAAAAAAAGAACTAAGATTTGGCTTCATCTTGGCAAAGTTATCTAGGTTATTGCTTTAATAGTGGGTTATTATTTGAACACTTCCCTATATATATATATATATATATTTTACTAACCGAAATTGAATTCCTGCAGGATGAGGGGTATTTCTCTCTCCGTGACTTGAAAGGAAGCAAACTTTCTGGCAGTGTTTTCAATATCTTGTTTAATCTTAACAAGTTTATGGCCTATGAAAGTCGTGATCCATTCCTCATTCGTCAGGTATCATACCCATCTTTGCTGTAACGATAGCAATTGCTAAACATATTTTTTGTTTGAACATCAGTAAAAGTTTATTTTGTGAACAGGAACGTGAGAATCCTACGTTGACAGAATGGGACCGGTTTGCACATAGGGAATACATTAGGCTTTCAATGGAGGAAGATGCCTCTAATGGTAGTGCAGATGTATGGGATGAATCTCTGGAAGCCCCCTTTTAGTTACTAAATTGAGGTATTTTATGGTATCAAAGAATTATATTTATAAGTTAATCTCCATCAGTATTCAACTGTGCTTAAAATCGTCTTTTGCTGCAGATGAGTTTAAACATTCTTTTATTGGGGTGTGGGGAGTATTGCTCACAGAAGGCTGCAAAGTTTTTTTCCTATCAAAGCTGAGAGGATTAATCTCCAGAAGATTATGCTTCTGTTATCAACAGCTAAAGAATTTGATCTTCCAACTGTGAAAAGTAATTACCAGTTTCCAAGTTGTAGAAGATCAAGTCAATCAGTTACTCAGGTGATTTAGTTTGAAGCATTCTTGTTCTAGAAACAGTTTGCCTTTAATTTTCTTTTTAGTCAAAACTGATTTTCATTTCTTTACAAAAATTTGTTATGTTCATATATATGTGCATTAGCATTTTCTAAATGGCATAGGATGGCGGTGCAACTTTGTGTACTTTTAATTTTCAATTCCCCTAAACATATCTGTTTTGCTGGCAGTTGAGATTTCTGTATGTAAGAGAAAGACATATATCTGCTTTTCAGTCGGTGGTTTGGCTTTTCTTGACTAGATTCAAATTCCTTAACCCTGGCCAATCCCATTGCCATTGGTTAGGCTGATTTTTGATGGGGTCCTGTAAAACTACTAACGGGTTCTAAACGGTTAAAGAAAGAAAATCATCAGTTTGTGTACATCTAACCAGACTCTACATCTAAATGTTCCAAAATGCTATAAAATGGAGTTTTTATTATACAATAATTTTAGATTACGCAGCATACTCAATATAATCGTACGTCAAGTTAGAGTCTGAGGATGTACGTTTAGCAAATGCAATCATTACAAGTGAACAGTATAAATAGTTAAATATTCTGACCGTGACAAAAAATTGACAACATTTGTTTGAACCGCGGAAAAAAGGGTAAATGCTTCAAAAAAACGACCGAACTGATGCAAAAAATAAAATTTGTTTTATATGAATCGATGCAATAAAAGGGTGCAAAAGATGTGAACCCAATAAAAGGATGCAAAAGAGGTGAAGTAGTGAACCGCTACAACAAATAAAAATTTGTTTTTTACAAGGTTACGTTTCAAAAAGTAGATCAAAACCGCTTAAAAAAATGGACCAAAATGGCTTCAAAAAAATGATCATTCGACCACCGCAAAAGATAGCTTTAGAGAAACAACTAAAGTTCAATTAATTTAAATATTTCATTTTTAACCACTTTTCTATGTTATCGGATAAGAGTCATAATTATATCAATTAGGTCGTAATTATCTTACAAACATTTATATAAAGTTTGAACTTCAATGGTCATAAAAATTTTACGTGTTATTAACAAACCAATAACATGCCCGTATATTATTGTATATTTGTTTCGTTTATATCATATTGATCGTAATTAGTTTATAAACTATTTAGATTTAATAATAATATGTACATAATAATTATTAAATAATACTTAAAAATAAATAATATTAATAATTAAACTATTTAAAAGTTAAATAATAATATTAAAATAATAATAATAATTAGAAAACATAAATGTTTGTTTATGGTTCCATCCTCAATTTGACAAAATTATTTGAACTTAAAAATGATCTTCTGTTGTCATAATCGAATATTTATATCGCTATAAGAGATATGTCTACCTCTTAAGGCTTTATGTCATATTGACAACACATATTTACGTTTTGATACACGGAATCATGACGGAATACCCGCGGCAATACGTGAGTAATCCACTTGTTGTTATACGTTTTTTCTTTTATAAACTATATAATTTGTTATTTTTTTTTTGACTAAAATATTTCTAATCTAATAAATAAAGCTAATGAATTTTGATACTAATCAGTCTATTTAATTTTTATGCTTTTCTGTTTTAATTTCTATGTGTGTGTGTATATATATATAAATTTAATATTTTATATTTATATTCATACGTGAATCTCGTATATACCTACTGTTTCTATCAATTAACTCAGATACATCAAAACATAGAAGATAAATTGTCGCTACCGTCATATCACACGAGTTTAGAACTAGTTTTTTTTAAAAGCAAACACCCGGTCACTCGGGATCACCCTTTCTTACAAATAACACTTCAAGTGAGACTCCAATCCAAAAAAGAAGTCAGGGGCTAAGACTATGCTATGTTTAACTAGCTATTAATAGTATTTTACAAGTACAGAGATTGTTTGGTTTACTCTTATTTGCAATTTAATAAATTCTTTTAAACTGGCAATGAAACAAAAACCATGAACCCTAATATAATTCTAGTGACAAACTGGCAGGAAACAAATGGTGTCAACGGTGGTCGCTGTCATCTCAAAGAAGCAAGAGAAGTTTGTTTATTGCCTAAATTTAGTCCCTCAACATCTACTAGTTGTCTTTGTTCATTGAAATTTTCAATCCAAAACGAACATCAAAAGGGAAAATTCCCATATTAGCCACGCCCACAAACTTTTTTCCCAAAATGTCCCCCAATATGGGCGCCGACGCCCATTGTTCTCCGGGCACCGCCCACCAATCTCGACCAATTAACTTTCGCCACGTGACCTCCATAACTTTCGCCGGCCCATATCCAAGACCCATAGTGGGCGCGCCGCCCACTTAATTTTTAAAATTTTTTTTTTTTTAATTGAAGGATACCCATCATGGGCGCCCGGCCCATATCCAAGACGCATAGTGGGCGCGCCGCCCATTTAAATTTTTAAAAATTTATTTTTTTTTTACTTGAAGGATACCCATCATG
This sequence comes from Mikania micrantha, assembly GCA_009363875.1. Taxonomy (NCBI): domain Eukaryota; kingdom Viridiplantae; phylum Streptophyta; class Magnoliopsida; order Asterales; family Asteraceae; genus Mikania; species Mikania micrantha. The sequence continues at coordinate 109,163,622 of CM018680.1, forward strand.
GGCGCCCGGCCCATATCCAAGACCCATAGTGGGCATGACGCCCACAAACTTTCCCGCCAAAACCAAAAAAGTTTTTCCCTCCAAAAATTCATCTTTATTAACGTAAATATGGGACCACAATCACATGGTTGTCGGTTGGTTTTGGAGCATACTTGTCGGGTTTGGAGCACCGGGTTATATACTTGTCGGGTTTGGAGCACCGGGTCGAATACTTGTCGGGTTTGGAGCTGACATACTTGTGTACATCAGACAAAATGACAGAAGTGAGTTTTTTTTTTAAGAAAAATTACCATTTTGTCCATTTGACCCATTTTTGGACCAAAATGTCCAAATGTCTATCATTTTCTTTATTTTTAAAAACTATAGGCGCCCCACCTGTGTTATTATAGGCGTTGATGCCACCTAGGGGACGGAAATTTGCCTTTTATAATTTGCACAAATAATATTTATTTTTTACTAACTTTATTACATATTTAATAGGCGGCTGAATGCAAAATGAGAGTTTAATGGAGAAACGTAGAGTTAGTTAAGACAATTATCTCAAGAAAACGAAAATAGATCAAATTTATGGAGACAACAATGCTTCGGACCTTGGTTAGATGTAAAAAGTACACAACCAGATGGTCAATTAATTCACTCTATTCTAAGACTTCAACAAAACTTTAATATTGAACCTGAGTTTGACGGGATATATTATATTTTCAACAACAATTCCCCACCGTTACGTTTCAGACCCTGCGAATTTTGTGTTATTACCGGATTTTCATTTGGTGATAACACAAATAAAAATAAAGGAAGTTGTGTTTTTATTAAATGCGTCCTGTCCGACAATATTATTATTCCGTTTAGCGTAGACGGTTTAAAGTCGTTTTTGCAAGAAAACGAAAATAAATTTGATGACGACGACATAGTGCGTCTTTCATTGTTGTTGCTGTTATACTCTCTCTTTATGGGAGTTGAAACGGACAAAAGAGTAGAGAAAGAACACCTAATGCTTGTTAACGACTTTAAAACATGGAACGAATTTAATTGGGGTTCATATCTGTGGTGTAACATCAGTGCCGGAACCGTCACCGGAACAGTGATCGTAACAGTGCGTGAACAGCAATCAGGTACAATTTTCATGTAATTCAGTGTATTTCATGTTCATATCAAACCTCAGTATCATTTCATGCTAATAAAACAGTGAATTCACAGACATTTCAGAGAAATCAATTCAGAACAATGATTCTTGAGTCAGATAATTATCTGGCAACACAGAATCATCATGTGATTTATTTGTTAGGATTTTATTATGTATAAACGTATGTGAGGCCTTACAGGACAAAACAACACGAATATCGTTAAGTGAATGCTAAACCGACAGATTATTCGTATAGGTGACGATCTGTACGAATAAATCTAAAAGTTTAACGTTCTGAATGATATTCGATAATTAGAAAACAATATTGAAAAGTGTAGTTATCGTCGTATTTGATTCGAACAAATACGCGCGATGACCGCGCGATTCGATTTAAACGCTAAATAAATGTTTTGTAAATTAATAATTAAAAGATATTTAGTTAATTTATTAGGAATCACAATCTAAAATAAATTTTATGATTTTATTTTAAAACCGAGTCGTCTCGTAATGAAAACGACGAGAAACCGGCGTTTTTACGCGAAACCACGCGAAACCGAGCGAACCCGAACGAACTCGGGTATTTTTCCAACAATTAATGTGGCACTAAATGCCACAACAACCCCCACCATCACCAGCTATCATCATCTTCATCTTCACACTCTCTCTACACTCTCTCTCTAAAACCTCTCTCTCTACCTTCTCTCTTCAAGAACTCACTCCAATCTCAACCATTTCGTGTGATTTTGGTGTCAAAACGACCACAATCACTTGTAGATCTTAGAAGTACAACGGATCTAAGGTTCTATCCAGTGGATTCGAGGTAAAATCACGAAATCTATTCGGTTTTAAGGGTTTCAAAACCCTAATTTCACAACCCTTTGTAGCCGGTTTAAACCCATGCAAATCCAAGGGCAAACCACACCACGACACTATATTTGGATGTAGGAACCACCCCTTTTGAACCCTTAGTCGATTTACTCGAAAACCATGGCCTTTTTCCTTTGGAGCTCGACTGGCCGAATGGCCAACACAGGCCGTCGAATGTCTTTGAACCGAAGCAGCCTCAGGCCGAATGGCCATCCTCATTCGCCGAATAGGTATTCACCGAAGCAGAGCCATTCGACTTTCCCCTATTCGCCTAGACTGCCCTCATTCGGTGGCCGAGACATTCGACCAAGGTCTCATTCGATCCAGGCCTCATTCGTCGAGAAGGCTCAGTCGGAAACCACCATCATTCGGCCAACCCCCATTCGACTAGGGTTTCATGAACATTATTCGGCCGTAGTTGTGATTCATTCGACAAACCACATTCGACCAAAGACATTCGATCGGGACTCATTCACCCGAACTCATTCGACCCCGCGTAGGTTCATTCGACCCAACCCATAACAACTTGATTAAGATCGAGTTGTTAATCGAGTTTTAAGGTGGTGAGCTACATGGATTATAATCAAGTAGGTGTGTGTGTGTGCATGCATGAACCTAGTCATGTGAGTGCATGGAAAAAAAAATAAGGTTAAGTTTCTCCCTTATGCAATAGATGTTAGGTGGAAATTAAATCACAAGATGGATTATTAAGGAAAAAATGGTTTTTCTTAATCATGTACACAACTAAAGAGGGATGGTTAACATTCATTACTTAAATCTACACTATCGGAAATTTATAGAAAGATCCATGACAAATTCTAAATGGTTTACTTAAAACCATCAAGGATTAGTTAAGTAAAGAACTAACAAGAAGTCATTTAAAGAGCAAAGATCTAGTAAATGGGCCGAGAGGGGCCCAATGGGCTTAAACCAAGCCCATCACATGTAAATGCTCTTTAGCTAAATAAATTATGTTTTTATAAAAGAAAGTAAATTATAAACCTTGCTAAATTAATTAAATGATTTTCCTGAATAAGCGGTTAAATTAAAATGAATTAAATTGAAAATGTTTACTATAAGCCTTTAAACGAATAATGTGGGATTATGGTTATAACGAGTAATGAATTAGACTAAGTTAGATGAAGTCTTAGAATCACGTTAGTAATCTAGGACACTTAGTTGCACACCGAGACCAAAGCCTTAGATACAGCGTCTATTATACATACTTATCGTATGCGGATTTTTTAAAACAACTCAGGAACCGAAGATACTTAAGCTACAACAACGAGTGCGCATTTGTGGTAATTCAGTACAAAGCAACACAGGTGAGTTCACTGCCCCTTTTCTAAACATTTTTTGTTTTTAAACGCGGGGCTGAGAAGCATGCGTAAACTGTTTTATTTAAACTGTTTATTTAAATGCTTTTATTTATTATATGTCTTACATATATGAGTTGTTGATACTCCTAGACTCCTGTCTAGGAAATTATTATACAGAATCAAATTACCAATTGAATTTAAGTACTCTTATGAGTAATACCTTAAATTTAAATTCTAAATCAACCCTTAGTCCATCAAGTTCAAATTCAAGAATCTAAATTCAAAGTGAAATCAAATGAACATAATCAAGAGATCATATTCGAGGGAATCATAACTCAGTGTGTGATCTGAGACCCAAGAATCATAATCAAATCAATTATCATTGGAAATCCTGGGAATTCAAAGAATCAAGAATCAAGAGACTCAGGAAGATCAGAAATCATAAATGTGTGTGAATCATTGAAATAATGAAATCATTATGATCTAATGAACTCATTAATACTCAAGTCAAGGTGGATGTCAGTTGTATATGGAATCAAGACCACGTGTAACACACATATAAAGTCCCACTCAGATGCAGAAGACCTTCGGGTCAGGCTGTAACGGGCAATAACATGAACGATCAAATGAAATCATTATCAAAGTCAAAATCATGAGAATCAAGAGATCAAGAATCACAGGATATCCTTAAAGTCCCACTCAGATGCAGAAGACCATTGGGTCAGGCTGTAACGGGCAAAACATTAAAGTCCCACTCAGATGCAGAAGACCATTGGGTCAAGCTGTAACGGGCAAATCATTAAAATCCCGCTCAGTTCAGGTGTACTCCTTGTGAGTTATGCCTGACATGGGTCACGTGTGAGAGGTTACAACTTGGACAACCACCAACAACTAAGTCTAACTGATTGAGTAAAATCATACCCAATCATCATGTCTTAGTTGTATTTAAATGTTTTATTTAATTATTAATTAAATATTTGACATTTTGCTATTATCACTGACTTTTTGGAAATCCTATATCTATGAGGAATTCAAGAGGATCAAAGGTAAATCAGGTTTCAAAATCAAAATCAATTTCAGAGGTGTTGGGTAAAAATGCTTAATTATCATTAACAACAGTGTCATGTGCATATTAGTATGTGGTGGGATAGCGTCTGGGCTTGACCCTTTCGTGATTCCCTATATATAAGCATACCGATGTGGATATTACATGTGGAGTTAATGAGGTTAGGGTCTTTACCAAAGGAGGTTTTCAAATCATTTTCCAATCATAAAACTATATGAACTCACCAACCATGTGTTGACTTGATCTTTTTGCATGACTTCTCAGGTGACGAACAGGTCAACTAAGGAGTTATTCCTTTCGTACTAGGACTTCAGATAGAAGGCTTAGCTTTTGGACCTGCATTATTTTGAAGACATCATTATGCAAATTATTTTGTATATCTTGTGTAAATACAAGATAGAAATACATGATGTTAATGGTAGATTTACATTGTTAAATTATAAAACAATACTGATGTAATTTAACTTTGTAATTCTATTATGTTTAGCATTTCTCATTTGTATCATGTGCAATGTAAACAATCTGATCATCACGATTATCACTCACGATATCGCGCCCCGGGAACTTTCCGCCCGACGGGACAACCGATCCTATCCCGCCGGCTCGGGGTGTGACATGTGGGGTCGGACATACCCGAGTATACTAGACGTTATATCGAAAAAAAAGACATAACCGGAAAAAAAGTTGAAATATTCCATGACCGGTTTCATTTGGGCTTTTAAGGTACATTTATTGTTTTACATGTGTTAAATTTTAAAAATATTTTGTTGTAATTGTTCTTTTTTTAACAGGTTTGGATATACGAATCATTTCCTTATATGAAGAAAGTATGTTCTTATTCTGAGGCCATACCATGTGCTATTGGATGGCAAAAGCTGCAAAAAAATAAATTGTCCACATTTGACAAAATTCTTAAGTTATCAAATGAGGTTTGATTATTACTAATTATCTCCATTTATGACTAATACTTATAACCGATACTTGTTTAACTTATACTTATTTTAATAATACAGCCAGAATTTTTACCAATAACCGTTCTACCTACACCTGAAGAGTGTAAAATGCAGTGGCTTAATGATAGTTTCGCTTACATTGGTCAGATGTTTCAGTTGAAACTAAAATTTGATACACCTCAACAAAACATGCCTTATGATAATCCACCCCAAATGAGCATGCCTTTTGAGAATCCACCCCAAATGAGCATGCCTTTTGAAAATCCACCCCAAATAAGCATGCATTTTGATAATCTACCTCAAATGAGCATGGGTTTTGAGAATCCACCTCAAATGAGCATGCCTCCACTTCAAATGCCTTTTGTGGACGGGTATAAGCCGGTTGAAGACGATTTTTTTGGAGACATATACTTGGATGCCAATAATGAAATAAACTATTCGTTTGGAAGAAACAATCAAGAATCAAGTTCCGGCACTGGTAATTTAAATCAAGTTTTGGAAAAACTTGATTTAGTTATTAAGTCTCATGATACGCATCATCAGTATTATCAGGTATCAAATATAATTTAACTTCTTACGTAAAATAATTTTATATTGTAAAGTTAATTAAATAAATTTTAATACGTTTATTATTTTACACAGGGATATCTGAATGACAACATCAATCCATTCATTTCAAGGATGGATGTAATTTTTTATTACGGAGAAAATTATTGCAAATTTATTTAATAATTAAAATGTATGTATTTTTTTAATTTTTTTATTAAATGCAGAGATTTGCCTCCGGGAGTGAAAGTAAAGAAAAAGTTGTGGTAGAAGATGATGACGATGATGTTGCAAATGATATGGATACGTCTAAATTTAAAACCCCGTTATCACATATGCTTAGCTCGTGCAAAGACAAGGTCAATTTTGTAAATTTCTTGTATTTAATTTCTCTTCATCTTATTACACTTTATAAATTTGCAGTTCACCTCAATAAAGGGACGGGGAAGAAGAATAAAGAAAAAATCAAAGCTGTTAAAGTCACCATTTCAAGAATTTGATTCTACACCTCGTGATAAAGAGGAAGAATTTTCTGAACAGTTAATTAATAACTTGATTGGTCGAAAAAATTATTGGGTATACACAGAATATCATCCCAATGTAGGTATGGATTCTGATTTTTGGAAAAAAGCAACCACTGGTTGGTTTGATACGCCAGTAAGTGTTATTATACATTTAATTTTTAAATACTAATTAATTTTTAATTTAATAATTAATATAATTTATTTTTTTGTAGCATATGTCCTGCTGGATTAACAAGTTATTATTGGAAAGAGATCCAGAGGCTAACTGGACCATTTTACCATCATTTTTCTTGTCTTCTGTTAAGATGTTTAAAACGTGGTTTCATGATCTCGCAAGTGGTCAAATGTGGCCATTTCCGGCTATCGAACATGTTGATATTGTAAGTCTCAAACCTTATAAGTTGTGGTTACTGTTTATACATTATAATAACTAATGTTTAATTACCATACAGTTTTATGTACCGGTAAATATGGATAATCAACATTGGTGTCTTGCAGTCATAGACATTCCGAAGTGGTCAATGACTGTATATGATAGGTGAATATGAAATTTATTTAAATTAATAATAATACTATTTATAATTTTTTCTTTTTATTATAATTCTAAATAACTTTTTTTTGTTATAGTTACCCAGAAATTTGCTCGGCCGAAAGAACCGATATGTTGAACTTTCTGGATTATATGTTTACCACATGGTTGGCCTATAATAACTACGATATGGGACCTACTTTTCGGTATCCTCCATTTGAGCGAACCTATCCGATTTCGGTTCCACATTAGAGTGGATCAGTAGGCGACTGTGGAGTTTGGGTTTGCATATTTTTACAGAGACTGACTTCTAATGAAGAATTGTACATTTCTAACGAAGACACCGCTAAAACGGCAAGAGAATTTCGTTGGAATTTTTGTAAACTGATGTACGAGAAAAAATTTAGGGTGCATTCAACATAGAGTGTTTTAACATGAAATGTGTAAACGTTGTAATTATTAATATTTTATCATTTTTATTTCGTTCTTTTTTATTATTTTTAATATTTAATCATTTTTAATTATATATTTAAATAAGGGAAAAAATGAAAAAAAATGGTTTTTTTTTAAAAAAAACCCACTTTAGTCTTAATTATGCCAAAAAATAAAAAAAAAAAAAATTAAAAGCCACTATAGGCGCCGCGCCCGTAAACGATCCAAATCATGGGCGGGACGCCCGTAGTCTTAATTATGCCAAAAAAAAAATTTTTTTTTAAAAAAAATCACTATAGGCGCCGCGCCTGTAAACGATCCAAATCATGGGCGGGACGCCCATAGTTTTAGTTATGCCAAAAAAATAATTTTTTTTTTTTAAAAACCACTATAGGCGCCGCGCCCGTAAACGATCCAAATCATGGGCGGGACGCCCGTAGTCTTAATTATGCCAAAAAAATAATTTTTTTTATTTTTTAAAAACCACTATAGGTGCCGCGCCCGTAAACGATCCAAATCATGGGCGGGACGCCCGTAGTCTTAATTATGCCAAAAAAATAATTTTTTTTTATTTTTTAAAAACCACTATAGGTGCCGCGCCCGTAAACGATCCAAATCATGGGCGGGATGCCCGTAGTCTTAATTATGCCAAAAAATTAATTTTTTTTTAAAAACCACTATAGGCGCGGCGCCCATAAATAAAAGACATCATGGGCGCGCCGCCCGTAATTGTTTTTAAGCAAATTTTTTTTTTCATGGCTTGCCTATAAGTACTATGTAAGAACATGCATTTGCGTTCGAATACATTTGGTTAAAAATGTTTTACTTACAAAATTTTTTGGGGCTTAGTAACTATTTTATAAAATGTTTTATAAAACTTGAAGAATGCAATTCTTATTGAGTTAAAACCACTTAGTTTTAATTATTATTGAATTAAAACCACTTACATATATATATATATATATATATATATGTTTTTAATTATTTTTTATATGTAATTTTTTTGCTCGTAATGGACGATGGGTATTAAAAAATTCCAACATTGGTTTGTGTGTAATACATTTTACAAGAAACTTAACGAGACATAAATTGCGTAACTTAATGTAAATTTGGTGGTGCTGAACTTTAAACCTTGCACTTCTAAAGCTAATCAGAAGGTAAATCGCGTGACTCAGGGAAAATTTGGTGGTGCCGCTCAAGTTTGTATAACTAGTTTGTATGAAATATTAATATGATGTAACTTTTACATTTTTTCAGTAACTTTTTTATTAGTGTAATATGATCGTTTCTACAACTTTATTGATAGTTATTATGTTTAATTGTTTATGGGCGCTCCGCCTATAACCAAGTTTTTTTAATATTTTTTAAATAAAGAGAAATAATAAGTGCTAATAATATCTTAACTATAACAATTAAAATTCATTCAAATCGTAACAGTAATTATTTTCGGTAATTGTCCCTACTAAGAAATCTCGAAAATTATCTGCGTCAACGTAGTTTGTTGTTTCCTTATTTTTTCCATACACTTTTGATGATGACGGAACTTGTGATGCCAATGGAGTTTTGCATTGATGACGCTTATGTCCATTATTATGGCATCTTGAACATATTGTTGGGCCTGTTTCTTCACCTCGAGATGGAATACGTTTATTTTCTCTCGACGACCAGCTTGCCTTCGATCCATCTGAGGGGTTTCTAAAAATTCAATAGCTTCTTCTACCTCCCATTCATATTCATCTGGAACCGTATTTACAGACTCAGCGTATGTGGCAACGTGAACCTTGTTTTTGAACCAGTCCATCGCCCAATGGGTACAATCGGATTGTTTCAAAAAAACAGATACAGCAATCACATGACCACATGGCAAACCAGATAACTGCCATTTGCGACAACCACATTTTTTGTTGAAAACATCAACGATACATAGGTGACATCCGTCGTCAACGTTAAAATGATAGTCATCAACACCCCTTACTGTCCAAGTTTTGGATTTTTGTATTCTTTTTGATATTTTGTTTTCAGCCCACTTGGTTAGGTGATGGGCATTTTTTGCTGTTGGATAAAAAATATTAATTTATTAACAAATTTTAAAAAAACATAAAAATTTAAATAAATTATAATCAACCAGTTCTAATATAATACTTACCACCAAGTTGTCGTCGTTCAAAATACCATTTCTGTAGCAAGGAAACAAAAAATCAATTAGTTTTGTGATCGGTAATTTTCTCGCGTTTCGAGACAATGCGTTAATAGACTCGGCACTGTTCGAAGTCATTATATTGAACCGTTGAACAGGGCAGTGCGACCGTGCCCATTTATGAAACCCAACTCTTGTTAGTGTCTCTCTGATTGCCGGCCGCATAGCACATAACGCATTATAGTTAGTTTCAAAGTCACTGATTGTGTACGCTTTACAGGTTGCCCACCATAAGCTTTCTTGCGCTTTACCCTTTAAACGTAAATTAACCATTAAATGTCGGCAACAAAGACCATGATATGCGAGCGGGTACACTGTTATGATTGCCAAATCAATAGAAGACGCTCTGTCAGATATAATAGCAAGTTTCCGGATGATCCGCTATGCCATCTTTTAGTTTAGACAAAAACCAAGTCTAGGCATCACCGCTTTCAGTTTTCCCGACACCGAATGCAATTGGTAAAATTTGGTTATTTCCGTCCATACCAACTGCAAGAAACATGGTGCCTTTAAAAGTACCTTTCAGATGTGCCCCGTCTATTATTATGATAGGCCGCATACAATTAACAAAACTTCTAACCTGCAAATAATTTAAAAATAAAATATCTAACTTTTCCGTTAGTGGACCGATATATCTTCAAAATAAATAACTTACAGCTGCACCAATAGCAATAAAAACCATTTCAAAATGGTTAAACTCGTCCCTCAGAATGTGAGTAATTGTTCCAGGGTTAGCTAACTCAAGATTGTGACAGTATGCAGGGAGTTTGACAAAAGCCTCCTCGGCTGATCGGGACAAAAGCTGTTTCGCAAAATGTTTTCCTCGCCATGCCTGTTTGTAAGATATATTTACCTTAAACCTTTGATTGATGTCCTTCACGATTTCTTTTACCCGATAAACACGTCCACAGTCGGTAAGTTGATCTTTTATGATATGGCCGATAACTTTTTTATTTGCATTTCTAATATTAGGATATGTCTGCGTTCTTGAACATGTGTGCTCGTTTTTAAAAGAAGTGACATGAAAAACATTAGTATCCTTATAAGTAGAAGCTCTTAATACCCACTCACAGTTATCACCACAACATTTCACAACAAACCTTTTGATGACTTTTGCACTTTGAATTCAAAACACTCATTTAAAGCCATCATTGATACTTCTAACTTTAATTCTTCTTTATTTTTAAAAACTTTGTTAACAATTGGATGTGTAGATGATGATAATAAAACATTTGAAATGTTTGTTTCGTAATTTTGAAACGTTTCGTTGTTATCAATATATTGGTTGTTTATGTCAAAATTATTAGGCTCATGACTAAAATCATTCATATTGTTTAATGGAATGTTTAAATCCGGAAGAACATCTTTTTTTTAGTATTAGACCCATGTGATGAGTCTTTTTTTCACGAGGTAGACGAACCGTAAAAGAGTCAACAACATAAATATAACATATGTCTGTATGATTTTTCTCTATAATTTTTAAAAACACAGACATATCGTTGTCATCGTATATGTCAACGGGATACACATATGTTGAAAACTTATAAGATAAGCGTCTTATATCTTGAATACCAAAACGAACTGAAATCAAATCAATCAGCTCACCATAACTGATTTTAGAAGAAAAATATAGAGCACGACGAATACAATCAACTGGAACATAATCGTATAGACCATCTTTATGTTCTCAGTTACCACCCATACAAACTACAACGGTAAACTCCATATTTGATAAGTGTGAAAAAGTTTAACAATAATGGTTATTTTTATAGTTTTTAAAAAAAGTCGGACGCCCATATCCGTCCCCCATTATGGGCGGGACGCCCATAACGTTTAAATGGCAAAATTAAGTTTTTTTTTAAAATCGAGTTCATGGGCCGGACGCCCGTAGTCTAACCCTCATAATGGGCAGGATGCCCATAACGGGTAAAGGGAAAAATTATTATTTTTTTTAAAAAAAAATCGAGTTCATGGGCGGGACGCCCGTAGTCTAAAACTCATAATGGGCGGGATGCCCATAGTGGGTTCCCGCTTAAAATTTCAAAAAACTATGGGCGGGACGCCCATATTTAGGTTCGAGACGCCCATAGCTAGGTTCGGGCGCCCATAATGGTGGTTCGGTTCTATTAATCCACGACGCCTACAAAAAATTTTTTTTTACTATGGGCGGGACGCCCACAACACGCGTGTCAGAGTGAGCCCGGCGCCCGTGACCGGGTGTTTTTTTTACGGGCGTCGGAGCATTTACATGGGCGTGGGTGCCTATGGAGGCCACGTGGCGAAAGTTAATTAGTCGAGATTGGTGGGCGGCGCCCGGAGAACGATGGGCGTCGGCGCCCATATTGGGGGACATTTTGGGAAAAAGTTTGTGGGCGTGGCCAATACGGGAATTTTCATCAAAAACCCTCAACACCTTATTCTATTCGCCATTCCACCGTAAGTTAGAAGTGTTGAACTCAAACTCAGTTGATTCCAAGGTCTGGTGTTCTGGATTACTCTTCTCATCGAACAAGGTATGATCATCTCAATCGTTTCGTAGTCGATCCATAAAATTTTATGCTCATCGAATTTTAATTATATATATATAGACAGCGGTGAATTTAACTGTCTAGAGAAGGAAATCTGGCCCTTGAAAATCACTGAAATAAAATCTGTTAGTAGAGTCAGTTTTTTGGTGGTTTCTACCGGTTTCCAAATCTTCCTCCACGATGCCCATTGCCCAAATCCTCCGCATATCTCTCTACTCGAGCATCCTCTATCTACAAAAAGAAAAAATTGCAGAAATTATTCATTGCATCCTTTTCTTATCCTCTACGCTCAATTGCAAGCAGGTATCGTCTCCGTTTGCAGTTTGTTTTGTGATTTTATTTTTTTAGGGTTTTACAAATTTGCACATTCATTTACACATGGAGACTCCGTCACGAAGACTGATACCAGCCAATATTAACTCCATTTTCATATTTCATCACGAACCAGTCAAACTAGAATTCAAAAATGCAGTTCTTTGGAGGTTCTAACATCATCCATTCTCGTCGGTGTAAACTGCATCTTGCAACAGTACATAAAATGATGTACACATTTCAACTGGTTTACTTTTTTCCATTACCTTCTTCAATTCTAGGGCTTCTTTCTTTTCATAATAGATTATTGTTCAATACATTAGCATTTAGCAACCTTCAAGATTACTTTTGTTGTTTATGGTGATTTATGCGATGAATATATTTGCCCAATCAGTAGTGCTTAACAAGGAATTTAGAATTCATATTTACCAGGGCATCGTATTATGAGTTACATGTTTTGGGTTTGTTTTTACATATTTTAATTTTGACGTTATATGGCAATTTTAGTTTATTTGTGTTTTGATCATGTTAAAAGGTCTTTCAATTAGATAATTTGAATACTAATATCAATTAACAATATGGTCTTTCAATTTGATATTTGAATACTAATATACAATTTTTAATGCTTTTCCATTCAGTATCTCTGGCTAAAGAAGTTCAAAACTCACAAAGCAGGGACATAAACAAAACAACAAAAGAACTTGATGAATTTATAAACAAGGTAGGCTTGGTTTTATTATATTTGATTTTTGTTATCGAATTCAATTTTAATTAAAATACTAGTTGTGTAAATGTTATATGACATATATCAAGATTATGAAAGCTAGGTTGGTTGTTTCTGGTATTTATGTTTCCTTTATTGGATGCATTTGTATTTATTTTACCTTAATGAATCTACTTTTATTTTTACTACATACCTGGGTTGCTTATCTTTAAACAAACTTAGGAGTGATCAGTGAAGGACGAACAAAATTTCTTATTAAAATATTCTTATTATCTAGATTACATCATAGAAAATTAGTTTTCTTTGCTTGGATTCTATTATGATGGAGGCAAAAATATAAAATTACTTTCATCATGATTGTAAAGATTGCAAAATGGGTGGGTCATGTGGGTTGGTTGATGGGTCAAATATGTAATTTTTTATCACATGTCAAAAATACTTCAGGCCTGCCCACGGAAGTTTTTTTCATCCATTTATCCTGAAATATTATAAATAATTAATATGTCAAAAAAGGATGTTCAATGTGAAAAAAACTAAGTTGTTTACTTATTTAGTTTGCATAAATTGTACTGAAAGGCATTGAGTCACTTAGTGGCAAGTGGAGCTTCTTTATTTTCAATTTTCAGGTAGGAATGTATCATCCTTTCTATTAATCTGTGTCTAACATTGTTATCTTATTATATGTTGTTATTATCATTTAAAATTTCTAATCACTGGAATTACACTGTAGAGTGTAGAAGAAAGTGATGATCTTATCTCATTTTCTTCTTAGTTGTCTTTCATGTTAATTATAGTGCCCTCCTTATGATTGGTAAAACATATATTTAGTTTACTACAAAGAACAAACATAAAACCATCATATTGAACAAAATTTAATTTTTATTTTAACAAATTTCTAACTGTATCATTTCTTGATTTAAAAAAAAAATTTCTGAGTTATCAAATTACCTCAAGATATGTGCTTCATTATAGATTTTCTTCACTAAACATGAACAAATTTGGGGGGAAAAATGATAATATCTGTTGGTGTGGTTTCACTCTGACATACCTTACTATTTGTACATTAATTAACTAAAAAAATATTGCTTTTTTGTTTAGAACAGATTTTACTAAATTGACGAGATTATAACCAAGTACCCGGCCACCAGATGAGTATAAAACTAGTTTGATATGGATTTTGATTTCATTTTTAATTGTTCAGAACCAGTGATTGTTAAGAAGTGTAACTTTGAAACTATAGACTTTGAATTTGTGTTGTGCAACTTCATGATTGGTTTACTAGTCGGCATTAGATGTTGAATCTTGAAAGTTTGTAAGGTAACTGGATTAGATGTCATATAATTGGAAACTTTGTATAGTGTACTCTGATCTGATCAACTTTGAATTTTTCAAGTATGGGGTGTTAAAGATACTAGAAGGTGGATTTTACTAATTAGAATCTGTTTATGTTTGGAATGTTGCATCATTTTTGCACCAAACATATGGTATGAATTTTTTTTTTACTGATTATTTCCTGGATGCAGACAAATTGCTAGTGCTCAGGCTTGTATTTGTCTTAGAAGAGTTGGAACTTTATACTTTCAACCTAATTATATCTGCTAAAGAGAAGATGAAGGTAGTGGGGTTAGTCAGTGGTGGCAAAGACAGCTGCTTTGCCATGATGAAATGCCTCCAATATGGCCATGAGGTAAGACACTCAATGCCTACATGGATGGAGTATATGTGGTTATTAATGTTGTTAACATGATATGTACTTACATGGAATCATAGTTATTAAAAGCGAGTGCCTTGAGTGCCTAGGCTCCAATCTGAAGCCAGGCGGTAAAATCCCGCTTTTGATAATTAGGAAAGTTAGGCGCCTTTTGGAAACTTGTTTTTTTTTTTTAATTTATGAAAAATATATAAATTAATTATAAGTTAACATAATTAGGAAACTCAAGCTCCACTTTGTTCATGAAGATATATTATCTATTATTTTATGAACGTTTTGTTTTCAAGTTTAAACTTTTTTGGTCTTGAGGGATTTTTCATTTGGGATGATTTGCTATTTGATATTTTGAACATCGTGTTTGATTAGCGAGAACTTTTTGGATTTCTAGTCTTATTTTTTTATTTTATAATTTATAATTTATTTTAGAATTTTTTTGGAAAGAACGTTTTTTTTTCTCAAGCCCCCGCTTTTTTGGCGCTTAACGCCTAGGCCCTAGGCGGGGACCAATCGCCTTGAGGGCGCCTTACGCATTTGATAACTATGCATGGAATGACTCTTATTAAAACACATGATGTCTATATTGTAGGTTGTTGCATTGGCAAACTTATTGCCTGTCAATGAATCTGTGGATGAACTTGATAGTTACATGTATCAAACTGTAAGCCTTTCTCTTATAAATTTAGCAGGCATTATCAATGATAACTAAAATTCTAAAGGATATGAATCTTTGGTAGTTCCGTAGTAGCATGGAATATGCTTAGACACGGAAACTGAGTACTCATTTGCTTAATTGTGGGTAATCTATTGTGGTATCACACACACACATGAGAAAGCAAATAAATAACACGAGAGATTCAACGTGGTTTGGTCAGTGTGACCTACGTCGGCGGACTACAACTAGTTATTATATTATTAAGTTTAGTACACATATTACAATCACATGACTAGGGTATATATAGAGATGCAAATTAGGTGAAGCATAAAATGGGTCGGACTTACAACCCGGAGCTTAGGCTCAAGGCGCAAAAATAGCAAGGACTTTTTTAAACTAGGCACATAGTGTTGAGTACAATTTTTAGAGGTTTGACATGTTTTAGGCTTAGAAAATTTTGAAAAATATATTAAGTTCAAGCGTTTAACTATAAAACAAGTATATGTACAGCTAGGTTTTCTTATTTAAATTTTATAGTATGAAAAAAATAAGTTTTAATAGGCAATCTATGGGAAGCCCTGGGCCTGTGCAAAGACAAGTTTTTTGCTTAATGCCCATTTACTTGAGATGAAATTACACAAAAATGGTACGTTGGAAGAATCCTTTGCGAATTTCAGGAAAAAGCCATAAATGTCAAGCAAACTGTAATTTTTACATAACCTTCTTAAAGGAAGCAATATTAAATACAAGTTCTATCATAGCTTGTTGGGATTTGAGTAAAACTGAGTGAGCATGGGCAATTATACTAGTATTATGTATAAAGTATAAACTAATTAATTTGTGCTTAAATTGCTTAATATGTACCAGGTTGGTCATCAGATTGTTGTCAGTTATGCAAATTGCATGGGGTTGCCTTTGTTTAGACGAAAGATACAGGGATGCACCAGGCAAGCTATATGATCTAAATTCTTATAGCTGAGATTTTTTCTGGATTTTCTTGTTATATTAAAAAAACTATATGCTTTCCACGCATCATATGACTTTTTTTTTAAGAACCAATACTTTACTAATAACAATTTAATTTTATGGTTGATATACACTCATTGGTTTACATATTAGTGCTTAATGTTATGTTTATGTATTGTCTTTGTGGTCAAAAGGTTGTTAATATTTTCTGATTGCTTGTAAATCATTAAATTTTTAGGCGCCATGATTTAAGCTACGACAAGACTCCAGGTGATGAAGTGGAAGATATGTTTATTTTGTTAAAAGAAGTAAAAAAGCAGATGCCATCTATTACAGCGGTCTCATCTGGGGCAATTGCTTCTGATTATCAAAGATTACGGGTAGAAAATGTCTGTTCAAGACTAGGGCTCATTTCTCTAGCATATTTATGGAAGTTGGACCAATCATTGCTCCTACAACAAATGGTAATTTAGTGTTTTATTATTTGATTCATTCACCTCTACTAAAATTTTCCATTTTTTTTGCGGGCCTAATCAGATTGAGTCTGGGATTGTTGCAATTACAGTAAAGGTATAATACTGTAATTCTTTACTCTGAATTTACTTACCTGTTAACTGTAATGCATGTTACTATCTTACTCTTATTAATGTCTTTTAAACTTGATTCCAACTATAAATTTTTTAGGTGGCAGCTATTGGTTTAGATCCTTCGAAGCACTTGGGAAAAGAAATGTCCCAACTAAGGCCACACCTTCTTAAGTTAAATGAGTATGTTATTACCGTAATACTATGATAAAAGGAGTTTCATATCTCCATATTTTTCAACTTTTAAAATTGTATTTTTTCTTTTGGTAGATTATTTGGAAGTAATATATGTGGTGAAGGTGGAGAATACGAAACATTAACACTTGATTGTCCCCTCTTTAAAGTAAGTATTGACATGTATCTTACTAGCTTTATTAATTATATGGGTGTCTGTGAAAATTGTGACACTATCATGTTGTTTTTGTGACTTGTAATATTTATCTACCTTTCAGTTCATGTTTGTGTTTTCACCTGTGATTTATTCCAGTATGCCCGAATTGTTCTAGATGAATTTCAACATGTACTTCATGATTCAAATTCTATAGCTCCTGTGGGAATCCTTCATCCATTGGCATTCCATTGTGAAGATAAATTACAATCTGCTTCTGTAAGTGACATTAACAGAACTAATGGTTTCTGTCTAGAGAATATGGGATCTGTAATTGAAGTGCAAACTGAATCTTCAGAATTAATGGAAGAGAAATCCCAGCCATATAATCTTGCCTTAGATTTGGCTCAATTTAAAACCCATAAACCTCATATTTCAAAAACTAAAAAGGAAAACACTTTCTCTATATCTTGCTGGCTTCAGGACTCCTTTAAAGTTTCAGTAGGTGAGTTTTCGTATTCTTAAATTCTTGTTTCTAATTTATATATTAATTATTTATTTATATATTAATTATATTTCCGGCATGTCAGATCTGCAGGAGGATTTGAAGATCATTTTGTTGAAAATAGAATCACAATTGAATGAAATTGGTTTTTCTTGGGAGAATGTAGTTTACATTCATTTATACATCTCAGATATGAATATGTTTGCTATTGCAAATGAGACATATGTGAACTTTATAACTCAAGAGAAATGTCGTTTTGGCGTTCCATCCCGTAGTACAATTGAACTTCCTCTGTTACAAGCTGGCCTTGGGAATTCTTATGTGGAAGTTTTGGTAGCAAATGATCAAAGCAAAAAAGTACTTCATGTGCAAAGCATCTCTTCATGGGCCCCTAGTTGTATTGGTCCATATAGCCAGGTAAACTGTCTAGAATACCCTTCAATGGTGATAAAATAAATCTGAGAAACTCTTAACTAGACATGTTTTGTTATTTTGTAGGCAACTTTGCATAAAGAGATACTTCACATGGCAGGCCAATTGGGCCTTGATCCTCCAACCATGGCACTATGTGACAGGGGGCCTGTTTCTGAACTAGAACAAGCCCTGATAAACAGTGAAGCCGTTGCAAAATCCTTCAATTGTTCGATTAGTACATCGGCCATACTTTTTGTCGTTTATTGTTCAAAGTTTACTTCCACATTGGACAGAATCCGTATGCAAGAAAAAATTAGTGAGATTCTTAATCAGATTAATCCACTCAACTCAAAACACAAACATCTTTCTGGAGTGCTTAATCCTGTTTTCTTATATGTGCTTGTCCCTGATCTGCCAAAAAGGTACATCAAAACATTTTACCTCTAAGTTTCAAGAACTTAAAGCTTGAAATTTCATACAATATTTTTTATTCTTTCATTTGGTTGTGATTTTGTAGAGCTTTTGTTGAGGTGAAGCCCGTGCTTTTTGTTAAGGATGACACCAACACTGAGGAAGCTTTTAATGATCATGTTGTGTCTGACCTAAATTATGAAGTGAATCAATTTGATTTATATTTTCAACCAGAGAAATGGCATGATGAATGTCTTCAGAAGTGTGTTGTCCATGGCAGAATATGTGCAGCCATTTTGTCCATTACGAATGAAATTGCTGGCAAGATCTGTTTAAATGTGCACACCTCCAAAAATGTCAATGATAATGTAATTATCACCGCTGAGGAAAAATTGGAAAATGTTGCAGAATTTTGCTTATATCGTCTTGATAAAGTCCTTTCACAAAACTGCTTCTCGTGGGATGATGTAATGGTTAGTTTCTTTTGCCACATAGAAATCTGCATGTGTGTGCACATAATGACATAAATATATGTATCTCATAATGGCATAATCTTAGGATGCAATCCTTATTCGTCTCTATTTTGATTTGCAGAATCTGAGAATATACTTTTCCACAAGTTCCAACATCCCCCATGAAACATTATCACTCATCATCCAAAGCAAATTTGATGAATTTGGTGAAAAAACCAAAAAGGTGAAGCCTTTTGAGGAACCCATTTTCAACATTGTACCTGTGATCGGGGCTGGGAGTCGTGCTGCTTCCATGGATGATATAATCACCTGTGAGCTATTTGCTAGAAAATCTTGACATACTCCAATCAATTTTCTTTTTGTTCTATAGAAACTCGAGATTTATAGCTCTTTTGAGGGTTAAGTTGTGTAAAGTTCCATTCTTAAGTACCAGTGCCTTTTAACAGAAACTGTGAAAACCAAAAGATCCTATGAGCCATCGAAAACTGCAAATCAGTTGTTAAAAAGCTGAAATTTTAATTGTGTCGTATGTCGCTTTTTGTTTAGTCAATTATTCAATTTTGTTCATTGTGATTTTGGTATTCTAGTAGTCCATGATCTTGATTGAGAACAAATTTTGATATGATGATGCTTTTGTTGTTATCAACGACAATGAAAAACAATTATCATCAAAACTACAAATGTATATTTTACTGTAAAAAATAAAGAAGCTTTTAAGTTTTAACACCGATGATTTGGAACTTACATTACCGGTGCTTCAAATATGCATGGTTTGTGAATCAGAACCTGAACCCAAAACATTGGTACTAGGTCATGGGACCAGGTATCTTCTTGAGTTTGGGAAAGACATGGATTATTACACATTTACACCGACCAATAATATTATACAATTTTAAAAATATATTAAATATTATGTTGAAATTGTTGCAAACTAAAATTATTATAATTATATTATTATGAGAAGTTGCGTATTTACTATTTCAAAATAGTTTTTAAAGCGATTTTAAATTTATTTTCAATATAAAATTTTAACTATATAAAATTACTAGCAAGTATACGTGTGAAGCTGATAGATAATAACTAATGGGTACATGTTGGATCAAAAAAATTTTGGACCATAAAGAGAAGCAAAGAGACATAATTTTACACTTGAGTACGAGACTTAGATTAGCAATAACCATCTTAGACACTTAACAGGAGGTCCAAGGCTCTCTGAGATGTCTACAGTGTCAAACAGGCCGTACAAGGTTGATTTTCACACATGTTATGTATAGTTATGCTAGTTATATCACGTTTGTATTATGGGTGTTTGGGTTTTTTAATTGGGTTTCGGGTTTTTTGTTTTTTGACATTAGAAATACAATGAGTATCAAGCCATATAAATTGTTTATAATTGGTATTCAGGTTTTGATAAACCAGTTCCTCATTTCAATTTTAATTGGTATTTAGGTATTACTAAATTCATTTAGAGGTCAACCTAAACTTAACATAAAAACACTTGAAATGCTACACAATACACACATATAATATAAAATAAATAGTTCAACCATGTTAAATGCATGATATATATAGCATATACATAATAAATGCATACATACATGCATACACTTAGTGTATACATAAGTGAATAGATGTATACAAAGATAGCTTATTGATGATGGAAATATAAATACACATATCATATATAGTTTTAACTTGGTAAATGTTATTCTGAGAGGTGTTTCAAGTATTGAATGCATATATACATACAATTAGCATATTCATAAGTTGATGTAGATATTTGGCTTATTTTGGTTATTAAATCTTCAAAAAATCAACCATTTATCAAACCATTTTAAAAAAGTCCGGGTTCGAGATTATTATTAAATTAGGTTCGGTAGACCAAGTTAACGGTTATTTGAATTCAATTTGATATTAACTGGGTTTGGTATTCTTGTTCGATTAAAAACGACACCCTTAATTTGTCTAACATAAGGAGCAAAAAGCTTTAACCGAACCCAATTTGGCTAAACTAGTATGAAAAACTTCAAAATTAAGTTTTATCTTTGCCATGTCACAGAATTAAACATTTTACAAGTTGAATTTCACCTTGCAGGTATGTTCAAATTTGGACCTAGAATAATGGAATTTGTATTAACATAATGTTTTTAGTAATTCAGTAATCTACTCCGGCTAATTAAAAAACAACTCTTAACATTTGTTTATTTTTTTAATTATTTCATTTAAACAACTGTGAGACCATATTGCATAATCACGTAAATGATATGTGTAATACATATACTATAAAAAGTACTATTACATATATGCTGATATTTAATTTTTAATTTTCTAACCGAGTTAGTATTATTATAAGTGTTATTAAAAGTGATTGAAAAAAAGTTGTCTTATAAGTTTTATGTTTTTCAATAGAATCATCTAACATATAAAATGTTGTATATTTTAGCATAATTGGTTGTAAAGGAATATTAAAAAGTTGGAAGTGTAGAGTGCACACTCGTTTAATATTTCTGAGCTCCAGACCAAACGCGGGAGTCAAGGGGGCTACGCCCCTTGCGGGGTCCTAGGGGAAGCGCCCCTAGCAGGGTCCAAGGGGCATAGCCCCTGGTGGCTAAACGAAATTTACTTATTTGTTATGTTCGAATTTATCTTGACCCGAGAGTTGACCCGTTAATATTACCTGCCAAAACCAACCTCCAATAACTACCTTGTGGTTGGTTGGTGATGAATAACATGAACGGATTCGCAGAACAAGATCATTCAATCAAAATTTCATATCACGAATTTTCTCTCTATTGGATTATCCCAAATCAAATTTCTTGACTCGAAAGGGAAGAAATACTGATTTCGGATAGTGATTCAAACACGATCAGATAGATTTGCAAGTGATTTGACGAATTTCTCTAACATAAAACAAAATTTTAGTGGTATGTGGATATCCAAACATTTTAAATGCAATCATGTGCTTCTTCATTTATCACGTATAAGAAAGGGAAAGACAAGAGTGTTAAAAAGAAAAAGAAAAAAGTATCAACAACAGATCTTAAGCTTGAAAGCGAGTACAAAAAAGGGTTAAGACCCGTTCTATGGTGGACACCAGATTTCCCTTTGAAAACAGACGAGGTTGTGCCATTACTTGACATCTTAGCCAGTAAGGTGAAGGCCATTAGCCATTAGGAGATTAAGGGAGCTATTAACCACTAAACTACCTGCCGGTACCTTCCCCGTCAAGGCACGTTATAAATATATGTTCTTGGGTTGATTGTTTAAGCAATCTGGTGATGGTTTGTTCCGGTAGGTTCAACATGGTGTAGTGATTTAAACTTTAAATTGTATATTATTTTAATAACATGAACAAAAAGTAAAAGTAAACCTAACCTATGATCAGTAATTACACGATAGAAAATCATTCAAAATCAACATTCCAACACTAAACATATTATTATCTGAAATCCTAAGTCTTAACTATATATAACAACGAACCCTTTCTGGTTTTACCAAAATCGATCCTTATTAACACTCAAGTAGCCTGCCATTACCTTTCCACCGGTGTTTCTCATCCCATCTATAAGAAAACACCATGTAGAACCCAATGCCCCGACGAAGAAATCAGCTTCGGAAGCCATCAAGAAGTTAACAAGCGGATAATTGGTGCTGGTTTCTCTACCCAGGCTAGCTTCATACACAGCCATTGTTTTGTTTCCCACTTGTCGTCTCACATTCGAGTAGTAAAACTTCCAGTTTCCATATAACTTGGTCTTATCGATCACCTGTTGCATCTCGGTCGACAGCCAGATTCGTTTAAGATGAGGGAATCGGTTTCTGATACGGTTAGCAAGACGCATGTATTCTTCAAACTCAACAACCTTCATTTCACAAGCTTTGTCTCCCATTCTTACGTGCACGCTTAGCAACGGCCTTGGTGTCCATGCTTCATGATTCGACCATACGTAATCTTCGATAGCGGATCTTGAACCTCTCTTGTTTTCCTGAAAGTAATATGCCAATGCCAATAATAACCTTAGATAACAATATTTGTCGGTGGTTGTACAACGGTAACATACCTCGGAGTATTTCATCGAGTGAACTAACTCAGCCGCTTCCCATCCGAATGCCGCGTGTCGAGCTACATTTAGTAAACCACATGTGTACTCTGTTTGGAACCTCATAAGATAACGCAAAGCCTGAATAAATGGTTGTGTCCATGAAATGTTTCAAACATGTATACATTATATATAAAGATGAAGCAGAATCATGTGATGTGATGTACCTGTGCTCGCCACCATCTCCAGTCCATTCGCCGATGATAGCCGATTAAGGTACCGTTGACTTCGGTTGTTGGCTGCATGTAACTCCATGGATTACCCCATACCCTGCAATAAACATCAATTGATGACCAAAATAAGGATATCATATAAAAGCTAAGCAAACTACCTTGGAATTGGGCCAGTCCATATCTGCTTGGTTGTATAATTTTCTTTAACTGTAATAACTCCTCTCTCCAACGCTCCGTTTTCGTTCATGAGTTCAAACGCTCTATCCCGACACTCTTGTGATGTCTCAGGGAAAAAATAGCATGACCAACTAGACCTCGATGCACCTAATGTCAACAACATACATTACTTTCAAGAGACCCTGTAATGTGTTACTTTTTGCAATTATACCTTTACACCCATCGTGGTCGGCTCGATTATAGTAATTTGTGACAAGTACTCTATTTTCGTTAATAGCGATTGCGAGGAGTCCGGACATCCCGGCAAACTGGGCCCCCATACCAAATCCGGGTATTCTCTCCCAATCTGTGATGAGAAACCTCACATTCGGGTCTCTACAGTTCACGGGGTGTTGGTGCACCCATATATCGTGTTGCACTCTCCTTGTTAGTGGATAGTTTTCTTCATCTGACCCTTTAATCTGTAAACTATATGCATGTGAACAACTAAACAGACCAGACCAGACCATTTGTAACAGAAGTCATGTACACGTACCCAAGGAGGGTAAACACCTTTGGAGATATGCTGATTATACCCTTGTTGCTCATCTTTTGGTGATAAAGGGTAGTTATTTAAGAAGCCTTTCCACATTGTCCATGGTGGTAATTTCCCGTCTTCTGACCGCTTATCAAGAATCTGATTGGCTTCAGTTGTCAATTTACAGTTAACCAGATGAGGAGGAGGTCTAGGCACCTTTGATCCACCAGTTTGTGCAAACATAGCCTCACCGGTGCTTGACTCGTTTAGCATCATGCTCCAGGCTGAGTAGATTGAGTTGATCTGGTTGTTAACCTGGGCCTCCATCAACTTCTGTGATATCAACATTCTTTCTACTGCTTGAGATTTATAATCACATTCTCCACCATCTGCGTACAAAATCGTTGTTGGACAAAGTTAAGTATAATACTGAGATATGTCAAGAATGGCCAGATACTCTTCTTTCAGTTGATGTACTAAATTTTATAAATTATTAATTTTTTTTTGGATGATACTTCTAAATCTATGTCATTTGCCTATAATATAACTTCAACCCCCCAACTATAACGTCTTGGCAATAAACTAATCTTTTGATGAATTATTAAAGTATAATAGATTATGAGATCCACTCTACTTGGCTTTTTTCACTAGATTTGGTTTAAAGCTAAGTTGCCTACATGCCCAATTGGGTGACACGTGTCGGTTCGTTTATGGGCTAAAATCTGTAACACGTTTGGCAATGTTCACATTGGTCATAGACTTGAGAGACATTAGGTTCACAAATAATGATTCTTCTCAAATACCAACAATGTGTTTTGGCCTCATGGATATGAAGAGAATTTCACAGTTAAGCATACTTAAGTGGACAATTCAACTATTGGTGACCTCTCTAGGATTACAATAACAAACCTCTAACATATCTCTAAAATTTGAATTTGAATAATCAATTGTTTTAATTACAAATAGAGGAAAGTGGTTTCGTACTTTACTTGGATCAATCCAAACTCATTAGAGTTTAAAATTCCAATTATATATATAAATAAAGACACTTTGACATCTTTTTAACTTAATCCGAAATGGCTGGGGAGAGCAAATGTTCCTTTTTTTAGGGTACTTTCGGAAACAAATACATTGGAGACGCAGTGGGGCCTATAGCTAAGAGGATTAGAGCACGTGGCTACGAACCACAGCGTCGGGGATTCGAATCCCTCCTCGTTCACAACTGGCCCAAAAGGGAAGGACCCTTGCCTCTGGGGGTAAGAAAATCATGATCGGGATAGTGTGTATATATACACACAAAAATAGGTTATTTATAAAAGTAAAAAGACTACAAGGCGGTTAATTCAATTATAAATGTTTGGGTATCGTTCACCCTAATCCTAACCGACTTATCCAAGGATAGAATTTGAAGAGGCAGAGGATGAGTAACTGAATTCGCAAAACCATTTGGCAGAGGACGGGAATGTAATGATGCATTATTTCGTATTATTTGGTAGGTACGCAAAAACAAAACAATATAATGCAGCTCATAGGCCGGGTGGTGGGTCGGATGATGGTTTGTGTCGTAACTCGTAAGTTGGGTATCAACTGTGAAGTGGTGGTTGAATACTTGAGTCGTGGTCCGGGTTATGGTTCGGGTCGTAAATCAGGTGATGGTTTAGGTCATTGGTTGGGTAATGGTCATGGTCGGGTGATTGTATGTGTTGTGGTTCATGTCATAATTCAGGTCACTAGTTAGGGCATGGTTCGTGACATGGGTCAGGTCTAGTTTTTGTCACGGGTCTATAGTAATTCTGTAATTGTATCATTCGGCTCTGTTGGGCTGAAATGGGCCTCAAATTGAGGATGTTCTCTCATCTATGCCCCCGTATGGACTGAATATGGGCAAGATATGCATCATTAGATTTGTGCCGGCTTCTTATAGGGCATGTTTATGGTCAAAACCGTCAAATCAAGAATTTATTGAACTGGGCTTCTCGTAGCCCAACGCTTTGACGCAATAGCCACTAGCCCAATAGATAGGTTTTTTTTTTTCCTTCCATCCAAGTAATCCAACGTCTAGTTTTGCGTTCGGTTTTGAATAAGATGGAATGAGAAACTCGTCTTACACGTGTTAATTGTTATAATAAAAATTGCATGACTCATACATTTGTAAAAATTCTTTTAACTGAAATTGCATACTCGGTTGAAATATTAAAAAATTCAATTGATAATTAACTCATATAATTTTTTATTAGGAGAATACGTACAATTAAATTTTATTTTCCCTTTTCACTTATACTTCATAGTCAGGCATCTACGTTTACCCTGATGATACATTGCGTTTAAGGCTATTCAAAAACCTAGGAATTCCCGGTCAGTCGGGTATTAGGGGAGCCCGGGTTTAACACTCAAGTGGGTTCCCCGGTCATAAAAAAAAAAAGAAAACTCGGAGTTTGGATTTGGCTAGATTGTTCGGAAAAAGCTCGGCTTGGATAAAACTTGTTTGTAACCGAGCCAAACCGAGCCGGCTCGTTTTGTTACCGAGCCGAGTCCAAGCTAGCTCGACTCGTTTGTACAACATGCTATACCAAAATATAAAAAAATACATGGTTGTTTTTAATAATAACTATACTTTGATGTCATATTTGTAATTATGTTTAAAAAAATAAAAGAAAGCGTGAACTAGAGCTCGCAAGTCACAAACTCATATCCTAAATTCTAAATTATGTAAAAACCGAGACAAAAACGAACCGAGCCGAGCTGACTCCGTTAAAAACAAGCCGAGCCCGAGCCAAGATTTCAGTCTCGGTTTTCAATCCGAGCCGAGTTTGAGCCTGCTTTTGGTTCGGTTCAGCTCGGCTCGTGAACACCTCTAATTGCGTTAGTACAAAAAGGAAGATATTT
This sequence comes from Mikania micrantha, assembly GCA_009363875.1. NCBI lineage: Eukaryota > Viridiplantae > Streptophyta > Magnoliopsida > Asterales > Asteraceae > Mikania > Mikania micrantha. The sequence goes on from CM018680.1 coordinate 109,190,639, forward strand.
GAATTTGATTATTAAATACGTGGCTAGAAAATATAGATATTCGAATTTAATCAACCAAATAATGTTTTTTCAAGGATACAAGACTCTAAAATATAAAAATACATAGTTGATTAAGGTTCGTTTAGGGCCTTTTTTCAAGATTAATGTTTTACATTGGAGACTGAGATTGTACGAAAAAGAAAAAGAAAAAGAAAAATAAAAAAGGTTGAAGGGTACGTATTATATACTATAAACTATAAAGTGATCACTTTATGCAAAGCCTGGCTCACAAGGCAACATATTCATATTTGTACCAAAGTTTCTTCGGTTTATTTGGAAAGAGCACCGGAATGATCCATTTTTTTTAACAAATCTGTAAATTTATAGTAGATTATTTATTTTTCTTTTAAAAACATGTTTCTTTTAAAAACATATTTCTATTAATATATATATATATATATTTATATATTCAGAATATGGGTTATAATTTATAGTATTTTATTTCCTTTTCTTTTTGGAAAGATAATAGCTAGTCTAGAAGGTGGCACCAACTTTAGTTTGCTTCAATTACACACCCTTGAGGACTAAGAACTACTCATTTGTACATTTTTGACTAATCAAGTGTACATTTATCTTTCAATTATTATTATTGTCATAATCCAACTTAACTAATACTCCATCAATATTCTAATATATAATTTAAAAATCAAGAAATTATTAGAAAAACACAAATCCATTCCCAAATTAAATACTTTTAAGACATATAATTATGAAAAATAAGAGGGAAAAATAATAACTTACTGAGAAAATAGGAAGTTGAAATGGAATTGGGGGCAGAAAACTTAAAAGAAGCAAATGAAGTGAGGGCAGCAAGGAAGAGAGAGGTTAGACATACTCCACATAGAAATCCAATCACACATATTTGACATGAAAATGAATTTCCCAGTTGCAGAGCCTTCGATGAAACCATTCTCTCCAATGATTTTCCATTACCCTCCATTTTTTTTAAGTTTATCTGCAAAAAATAATTAAACCACATAAATTATATACTCTCTTGCAAATACCAAATGTATAAATATTATATTATTTTTTAATGGAAAACAGATAAGAATCTTGGGGTTAATATTCACCAGAAAAAAAGAACCTTTTTCACTAATAAAAGAATATTTTTAGGCATTTTAATGAAAACTTATCATTTAGCAGAAAAAGATAATAGAAATTAGAGAGTAAAAATGTATTTTCTATTATTTGAAAGATAATTATAGAAAAAAATAAATAAATTTATTGCTTGGCCTGTATAACATACGTTAAAATGGGGCATGTCGTAGTTAAAAGACTTATTTGGTTCAAAAATGATGTATTAAAAGATAAGATTATTGGATGTATAGTCACCAAAGAAACTAGCAAAAATTAAATTGTTTGGAATTGTATATATTATTAACAAATAAACAAAGAACATGCAACAATTTAAAGAAACAAAGAACATGCAACAATTTAAATGTCTTAATTTGCATAAAGGAGTAACTATGGCTTCTTCTTCTTCTTTATTATTATTATTATTATTATTATTATTAATTTTTAATCTTCCTTCTTCTTTATTTCTAAACATTATTAATACAGATGGAAAACTATTATAATTGAGAATTAAGAAGCAGAAGTTATGAATTGGAAATGATGAAGGACTTATAAACAAATGAAATATTTAATTAATTATGTTACTGAAACATATATAAAAGATTATATGAGATTATCAGAGTTAATATTGAGTTGATAATTAGTAATCATGGAGACTTACCTTACAGAAACCCAGAATTGAATAAATTTGGGGATATATGATATATCTGATTTGAAGCAAAATAATATCAACAGGGTTGTGGTTCAATTGTGTGTGTGTGTGTGTGAAGAAGAAGAAGAAGAAGAAGAAGGAAGATATGATGTGAAGGTAAGGGGATATGTTCTTGAATGGCAATGTGGGGGCCTAAATTATCTTTTTCTTTACACTCTCGCGTCACATTCACAACCAAATTCAGGTTTTTTTTTACAACCCCAAAGGATCAAATGGTAAAAACACCCCCCAGATTTTTTTATTTTTATTTTTTCGTCTAATTCAGAAATATGTCATATATTATTTATTTTATATTTCATCATGACATTTTCAAGTCTGCTATATCTTTGGCTCTTTGCATTGAAAGGATCAAAAGTTAATGTGTTTGTAAGTTGTGCATTAAAACTTGTATGTTTATTTTAAGTTCGATAACTAACCTCAATAATCGTATAGACTTTCGTTATTCAATTCGTCAAAGTACTCTCTGATTAAGCATGTGAATAAATACACACACATATATATATATATAGATGATAATTAATATATAACTAGAAAAGTTATCCGCCCGCTACCGCGGACGGTACAATTAGATTCACACGTTGTAACATGGTGATTTTATTACTAAAAACATATGAAGTTACGACTAATTAGTTGTGAATATTAAAACTTAGAAAGACAACATTATTGTGACATATACATTGCAGAAAAAATAAATTGTAGATATACAACACTATTGTATCTTGTACATAAAAAACAAAAAATTAGTACAAAAAAACAAAAATATAGCACAATAAATAAAAATCTAATATAAAAAATTAAAAATCTAGTACTATAAAATAAAAATGTAGTACAAAAAATACAAAAATCTAGTACAAGAAAAATGAAGAACAAAAAAAACAATCTAATAAAAATAATAAAAATATAGTATAAAAAATTAAAAATCTAGTCACAAAAAATATGAGATTATACGTAAATATAATGTCAAATGTCATATTAGTTCTTATTTTTCTTAGGAAAAAATATCTTCTTATTTGATCTTTACCCTATATATATGGGGCAATGATCAAATAAAATTGCTAAAATGAATTTTTAAAACCGATTCAAACGAGCTCCGATTGAACTCATTTCGATGGCATTAGAATCGTCTCATCGAACCCTATAATATTTGCCTTTTGGTTTTAGCTTTAACAACTATTTTTAGAGTTTTGATTTTAAAGCATGTATTTTAGCTTGTAGGTTTTATTTTTAGGTTTAGGGTTTGTTTTTATAATTTTGGTTTTATTATTAGGGTTTATTGTTTATGATTTAAGGTTTAGGGTTTAAGGAATTACAAGCTAGTTTCAATGATGTAAAAATGAATTCAATCGGAGTTTGTTTGGGTCGAGTTTCGAGTTTTTAAAAATCCTTCTTAGACTTCTTAGACAAAAAAAAACTTTTTAGGGAAACCATCCCTTATATATATGTATGTGTGTGTATATATATCACAAGAAATAAAAGAAAAGAATGGTGTTATCAACTGATAAGAATAATATAAAACAAAATTATAAAAAACAAAGAACAATGAAAACGGAAACCAGTTTATTAACCAACAAAAAAATGCATGTGGTTGGAAAAGAAAGATTTATAATAATCTAATTATTATTGTTCCTTATAGTTTCGAACATTGGACCACTTGATTAAAAATGCAAAACATTTACCAGTATTCCAAGGAAGCCTTTATGAGGACAATTTTAAATAAATGGATCTTATACATAAACCACTATAAAAGAAGTAAGAAGGCCCACCAACCGACGTTGGTATTTAAGATATATATAGGAATTTTATTTCTCGGAGACAAAATGTGCTAAACCGTATCTAATTTAACCATAATTGTAAAACTAGTTTTATACATATTTGGTTGCGGATCTATACTTATTCGGTTGCTTGATATTTTAATGTTATAATTTTATCACTGTATTGAATTATATTCTAAACAAAAACAACAATGGTTTAATTTATTAAAATACAATTTGTAAATTACAAAAAAAAAAACTTTATTAGAAAAACGTAAAGCAAATCAAAACAATAAAATGCAAATAACGTTAGAAACCAACATGTAACAGTCGGAAACTACCATAACCTCTGTAAACATTGAAAACCGTCTAAAACCGTCATGTAACCATTGTAACCGTCTAAAACCGTCATGTAACCATTGTACCCGTCGGAAACCAACCGCCATATATTTCCCCATTCATTTATTTTGAATGGACCATATCCCGTTTTAAGAAAATCCGACGGTGAACATCAAACATGACGTCAGTTACGGTCTTACGGAGATCGGTGTCAGTATGTATATATAATCTAACTTGCGCATGGGTTACAAAATGTAAGCCTCTAAATATAAGATGATTATACAAAAATGCGTTACTTTAAATATGTGATAAATACAGATTATATAAAATATGTAAAATAAATATTACGTGCACGTTATTTAAAAGATGTAAGGTCACCACAGTTACCTTATAATATATAGTTTTATAGACAGACGTTTTGGTGGAACGCACATAGAGCGTTTATATAAAATATAAATAAATCAATAATGATGTTTCATGATGTAGAATATAAAGAAGTATAAATCAAATGTCATATCAAGTGAATTGCATACTCAAATTTGATTACAAATAAATAAATTAAATAAAAATGGTGAAATAGATTTCACAGATGAATGTTTGGTGGCACGCATAAGGACGCTTACATAAATTATATGGTTTGTTGTTCATTTGGGTCGTTTTTTAATATAGGACGGTGGTTGATATATTATGTGTACAAGTTAATTTTTAATATGCATTATATTTTTTGTCATGTTCTTTCAACTATCATGCAGTATTCCTATAACTTAAAACTTGAAACCATGAAGTACTTATTTTTTATAGATTTTTATTATTTTGTTAACAAAAAATATTATCACAAGTGTTGTAAAAATCTTAAATTATCAATCCGATCCATGTTTTACTAAGTTATGCCTTTTACTTACTTGAAGGACTAGCAATTGAAATGAACCGTAAGAGGTTTTGCTGATACTAATAGTGACATACTAATTCTTTCACTAATCGACCTTATTTAATCTGATAAATAATAAAATAAATTCTTGGTAACTGTATCATAATTTATTTTAGAATATGTTCCATTTGATTGTAGTTCATATTTAATAAATTCTTGGTAACTATATCATAATTTATTTAGAATAAACTATGATAGGGTGTGTGCTTCGGAACCACCACACATACGTTTTTGTGTGCTTGTGGTCATTTAACATCACTTACGCTCTGTTCTCGAGTTCATTTAATGAGAACAAAGAAATGATATGGAAGGAAAGAATAAAACATTTTTGTGTTGCCGAGTTTCATTTAACGAGAGAAGGGAAAAGAAAATATTGTGTTTTCGAGTTTCATTTAAAGAAAGAAAGGAAGAAAGGAAAGTGGAAGGAAACCTAAGCAAAATTACCTAGCTTTTCTTTCCTTCCGATTTGGAAGGAAATGGAAGGAAATAAATCAATTATTTTCTATTTTTTTCTCTCATTTCTTTTCCTTTCTATTCTCTCCTCTAATAAACTAGGAAACACAGCGTTAGTATCAAAGGTTAACCGATTTTTAAAATTGAATAAATTCTAATTAAAAAAAAACCTTTAGAACGAACACTATCAAGCTTGGGTCAATGTCACAAGGGGACTAGCTTGGACAAACGACTTGGAATCCAGGTTCACGAAACCATGTTTGAAGCCGAACACTAAGGACGAAGACGATAACAATCATCGTGGTTGGATATGGTTTCGGTTGAAGTGGGTTTCAAGATGAGTGCTTGCTCTTGCTCAAATAGGTTGTAATGGGTTCAAATAATATGACAAATTTGATTGGATGATATCGTGAGTCAGAGCCGGCCCCAAGAACGAAAAAAAATTCCAGGGCCTGGGGCGAGAAAAAAATGGGCCCTTTTAGGGGCGGTCATGAGAATTGAGGTGCCAAGAATCGAACCGTATTTGTAACTGAAAAAACCCGAACCAAATACGGTTTGGTTTATAACTGTATCCGAATTCCGAATTCGGTTCCTAGCTGTATTTGAATTTCGGCTTTTGGTTTAGTGTCGTTACAATTTTTTTTGAATTTGGTTTGTTTGATTAACCGATTAAACCGAATTTGGATTTAAATTTATTATCTTAATAAAAATATATAAGGTTAAATTCGGTTTATTCGTTTTTGACCAGTTTATTCGACTGAATTCAGTTTATTCATATCGGTTTATTCAATTTTTAACCGGCTTATTTGGTTTTTAATCGGTTTATTCGGTTTGTTCATTTTTAACTGAAACGGAACTAAACCACTTCTAAAATTAGGTACGGTTTTTGGATAGGGAAAGAAATTGAAAACCAATTAAACTATACCAAATAAACCATTAACTGAACTACTCTAGTTTAAAGGGAAAGAAAGTAACTTAATATACTTTAAAGAAAATTATTTTTTGTACCCTTTAAATTATGTGTTTTTAAATGGTTATTTATATATTTTTTTATATAAGCTTTTAAATAATATAAAAAAAATTAAAATATCGGGGCCTCTAAAATGTCGGGCCCGGGGCAGTCGCCCACCTCGCCCCTCGCCAGGGCCGGCCTTGCCGTGAGTTGAAAGAGATACACTATTTCACCATTAGATGAAACAAGTACTCTTTTAGTCGGTTATTGTACAAAGGAAATTAACGTGAGAAGCGTAGGAAGCCATCAGAATGCGTCACGTGTAATCTGGGTAAGGGGTATAATGGTCCGTGTAAAATCACGGACCACGTTATATATAATCACGGACCATCGTTTAACAAACATAATCACGGACCAATGCGTTATATCAAATCACGGACCGTCATTTAATACATATAATCTATGACCAAATGGATAATCATGTACCAACAATTACGTAACAGGCATAAAAATCACGGACCATGTAAATTTTTTTTAATAAACTATAACAATAGTATACTCAAATTAAAGATAATAAAATTCTCGATTTTATGGTGCAATTTTTTTAAAAAAATAATTAAACGTTTAAAAGTTATTCGATTTACAAGAATATGGTGGAACTTGATTTACCCACAAAAAAAGTCAACAAATGTAGGCAATTCCTTTTTTGTCCTTTTATCTTTAATTTACGGAAGTATTAAACAAAGAGTGGGGACCACTAGATCTTAACCATTGATTTATTTAATCAAAGGTCCAGAATCCTTCCTATGCTTCTCACGTTAAACATCCTTTGTATTGGATCCGCCTCCTATATATATATATATATATATATATATATGGGAAGGCTCCTAATAAAACTATAATATTTAAGAAAACTAAAAAAACCATAATCTAACCCTTCATCCAAAAAATCAATGGCTATAATTTGATAGGGCATTTTTTTAATTAATACTATTTAAAATATGTTGAAAATATATCAAAAGATATTATCGGTAATTTCTTTTAAAGTAATTTTAGAAACTATTAAAACTTCTTTTAAAGTCTCAAACCTGACTCATGTGATTTCCCCCAAATCATTCGGAGCTACCTTATTTAAAAATTAATTTGCAGATAAAGAAGCCATGCATAAGAGAAAATATTCAAAGCTTTCTTATTTTAAATATTGAAAACTATCATCTCCATAAAATTTTTATTTCATATGATAAATTGAATCCTACGATAAAATTGAAGAGAACGTTTGTATATTTAATAATTTTTATTATCATTTAAATTAATTGATTGCATGTATGTAATAATAAACAATCATTTATATGTGTTTGACTTTTAAACATCTTGTTATATTAATTTTTTACTAATGTTTTTTATTTTACAAAATCAAAGATTCTATCAAATTGTTATAAAAGTAGAAGAAACATGAGAGCAAACTTCAACTATATTCATACAATATGATACATTATATAGTGATACAACGAGAAACTGTAAAGTCACGTAACTCAAACATAATGTGTGAGAAGACGAATGGTTGGTAGTAATCATGTCTGTGATTAATACTACTTAATACATAACACTCCCCCTCAGACATATTACTGTTTACCATACACTTATTAATATCATGCTTCAGGATGTATTAATTCGATACTTCAGGATCGATTAAATAACTGATATCTCTAGATCAGTTATGTTGCCTCATTAAAACCTTACTAAGAAAACCCAATGGGACAAAACTTAGTCAAGGAAAAAGAGTACAACGTGTATAATGCTCTCCCTCAATTTAGTAAATGCCTTTTAATCTATGAAGATTAATTCAATCTTCTATGATATTTTCTTGAAGCTGCTTCTGGGTAAAAACTTTGTAAATAGATCAGCTAGATTTTTACTTGATATGATCTAGCAAACATCGACTACATTATCCTTTTGTAAACTTAAGGAATTTGGTGAAATATACATGGTTATGTCACCCTTGATATAACGTGCTTTAATATGAGCTATGCTAGCAATATTGTCTTTATAAATAATTGTAGGGCTCTTCTTAATCTCTTCCAAGTCACATGCTTCTTCTATATTTGATTAATCATCGATCTCAATAGCACACATTTTCAACTAACATTATATAGTTCTATAATGTTAGCATAATTTGATGAAATTGTTGTAAATTTTTGCATTGTCGACCTTCAAGATATTGTTGTCCCACCATATGTGAATACATAACCTCTTTGAGACTTTCTTTGTGTTGGGTTCAGACTATATCTCGCTAACTCGTGCACCGCAAATGTAATATTAAGTATCGTAAAGATATTAATTGAACCCTTAATATGAAATATGACGTTGTCTTATCAAAAAAAACCTTTGCTAAGAAAACCTAGTGTAATAAAACATAGCCAATGTAGTTCACATTTTCTCCCCCTGGGATATATTATTGTTTATTTTACACAATTAATAACATACTTCAAGATGTTGTTAAACTTGTAATTATGGATCTGTAATATAAACTAATACTGCTGGATCAGTTATGTTGTCTTGTAATATTTTCGAGACACCTTAGTCATCAATCACAATTAGGTATGGTACTTCCGGACCAATTACATTTCACCCTCTTTTTGGGGCAGTAAGGATCCATTGATATGTCTAACGATCGAAAAACTATAGATGTGTTTTGCAAATAAACTTTGTCCATATAAAAACGAGTTAACATATTTTAGATATAGTTTGATTGATGGACATATATATATATACAATTATGTATATACCTGAAATGCAGATCAAGTAATTTCAACTTGTGTCATTTCTTTTAAAAAATTCTCTCTAAAGGCTTCTACAGAGTCTCAAATTATTTACAGATTCGAGATACCAATTCTAATGCTTCAAGCATTTTTAGGGATTTCATGTATATGTCACTTTAAATGCCCCCTACAAAATATTTATGACAACCTCTTTATATTTTATCTGAGGTATATCTGAGATTGCGAGGCTAGGAATAATCATGGGGTTATCACATCTGCAACAGGGGAATATATTTACTCATAATCAACTACTGGGATTTGAGAAATAAAAAAAACCCTTTGTGTTGCAATTCATTCCTTACATCGCGCACTCTAACTCTTTACGTTTCTTTTTAATCTAAAGACACCCATTTGTAAACTACTGGTTTGACGTCTATGGGTGTTCGAACTACAGGTTCGAAAACGTTTAGCTTTTCAAGTGAATCTAACTCAGCCTTCAAGGCGATTTGTAATTTATGTCAATCATTGATATATATATATATATATATATATATATATATATATATATATATATATATGCACTCTTCTAGAGTTTTACCTGTTATACCTGGAAAAAGTTGTCTTATAATTCAGAATATTTTGGGATACGAAATATTTCAAGATAATTATGAATATTTGCGTATATAACTTTATGTGATCTGATGACTTGATTGCTACATAATAATATAAATATTATTGTTATTATTTAATTCCACATGTGCTACTAATATTTGAATTAAGTCAACAGATTATGTAACAAGCATGCCTATTCTTCCGGAACTAGAAGAAGAAACGTGGAATTCATGCCAACGTTCATAAGAAGTGTTCGACGCATGATTGGAGAATGGACCGATTTATAAGGAACGACTTTTGACTGATATTGTATATTTTTGACTATAAATTGAGGCTTATGATCGATTTAGGAAACAACTCGCACACATCTGATCACTCTTTCACTACTCGCAATTGCATTTACAGTGTTATACACATTCGAAGACAATCAACACTTAGCAATCGATCATTTGTGCTCTTTCTTTGTACTATTTACTTTGTTAGTTTAATATAAACAAGGCAGAGTGACGATTGTCACCTCCCGAGGTTTTTATGCCGGCAATCCTAAGGGATTAAGGGCTTTTCCTCGTATAAATCTCGTGTGTTTGGCTGTTTTTTCTATTTTATATTCTGAAATATCCCTAGGGATCCTTAGGGATATTCTTGTCAAACATTACTGTTAAACTATTTTATTAATTGTTAAGCACGATACCCCACTAAACTAATTCGGTTTTGCTAAAAGTTATACTTGTTAATTTTTACCCGAAACAATTTGGCGCCCACCGTGGGGCAAACTTGTGTTTTTCATAATTAAAACCTTGTTTAAAGGCGTTTTTTCCGAAAGATACAGTGAAAAATGGCTTCACAACCGAGATCAACTTCTTCATTACCTATTATTTCTGCTACTACTACTAACATATCCTCGCAGATTCCTGTTTTTTCCAAGAAGTCAGATAATCCTAGCAATCCTGGGAAGAAAACCACATTTGTGGCTGAAAGTGCTCCATCAACAAAGATGACCACTTCTGTTCCTATACTTGTTTCTAACAATGAAATTTTGAGTATGTTTCAACAGGTTCAGCAGCAAATGTTGGATCAACAGAAAATGAATCAGAGGCTTCTTAGAGAAATGGAGAATTTGAAGGCTGAAAAGAATAAACGACCACAGACTACTACTCCAATAATTCCAAAAATCCCTGATTTTGGGATATCAGGGATATCCGGAAACCACTCTGGAGACTTTATTCCTATGCAGACTAGTCTGGGAGATCCGTCGGGATCTCAAGGGTTAAGGATATCTCGGGATAATACGAATATCCCGGGAACTTCTTATCTAACTCCCATTACTAGCAACACTTATAATTATTCTCCATTTGAAACTACTAATCTTGCTTCTTCGCAGGATTCAGGGATATCTCCTCAAGTGGCCAAGCAAATACAAAAACTCCGGGATATGATCTCAACTGTACCAGGAATAGTCAAACCTATCCCGGAAGTACCAACAACCACTCACAGGATATCCAGATTTGCTCCACCCATATGTGATGCTGAAATCCCGAAAAGATTTCAAACTCCAACGATGAAGTTGTATGATGGAACCACTGATCCTGAAGAACATGTGGCGCAATATAGGGAAAGAATGGAAACTAACCCTAAACCCCCGCATCTGAAGGAAGCATGCTTATGTAAAGGATTTGGTTCAACACTAACAGGGGCAGCCCTGAAATGGCTGCTTAACGTTCCTCCCTACTCTATTACTTCATTTGCTCACCTAATTAATCTGTTTAACAATCAGTTTTTTTGTAGCAGGACATTTGAAAGGCTGACTAGTGATCTCTATAGGGTAACCCAGGGATCCGACGAATCCCTCAGAAGTTATGTCAACAAATTTGGCAAAGAATCCCTGGATATCCCTAATCTCGATATCACTACGGCTGTTCAAGCATTTAAGATGGGTTTACAAAGGGACTCACCATTTTATGATGATTTGGTTATGAACCCCTGCAGGAACATGGACGAAGTTCGAAACCGTGCCTTGAGGTTTATAAGATTGGAGGATGATAAGGAAATCCAGAAAAGGATCACTACGACGCCTCCCAATGATCAATGAAAGAGAAAATTGGATTCACCTAACAGCAAATCATTCAAATCTAAGCCATACTACAAGACCGATAGCCACAAGATCAACTCTGTGGAAGAAGATGAGGATGACGAAGAATATCCCAGGATATCAGAATATTGTTTTTCTGTTGATATCCTTGAATTAATGTGTGCCATGCAGGATTTAGGTGAAAAAGCCAGGTGGCCACCAAAGGAAAAGAAGTTTGCGACAAGGGATAAATCCAAGTGGTGCGCCTTTCATGAGGACTTCGGCCACATAACGGAAGACTGCATTGCATTAAGGAAGGAAATAAGCTACCTACTAAGCAAAGGTCATCTTAAAGAACTACTGGGAAAGAAGAAAGAAAGAAGACAGGATCCCAACGGATTCCCAAAAAGAGCAACATCTCCACCTAAAGATGCAAAGGTAATCAACTTTATTTCTGGTGGTTCTGATATTTGTGGTACCTCTTATTCTGCAGCTAGAAGACATGCTAAAGAAGCCAAGATGGAAAACGGAGAGAGACCCACAAAGACATCAACACTCACCACTGAAACAGTGGTGTCTTTTGAAGAACAAGACCGCAAGGATATCCTGGATCCTCACCATGATGGGTTAGTCATTACTTTATATGTCGCTAACCACTATGTACGCAGGATACTGATAGATGGAGGAAGCTCGGTCAACATCATCCAATTAGAAACACTAAAAAGGATGAACATTCCTGAATCAGAGATAACGACTAAATCTCTGATCCTAGTCGGGTTCAGTGGCGAAACTAAAGCCACTGTTGGAGAAATCAAACTACCGGTATACATCGAGGGGGTAAACTCTATGCAACGCTTTTGTATTATAGATTCCCTTTCCTATTACAATATTATACTAGGTAGACCTTTCCAAAGTGGCTAGCCAACGTAGTCGTGGTTCAAAAGAAGAATGGAAAATGGAGAGTTTGTGTAGATTACACAGACCTCAACAAGGCTTGTCCTAAAGACCCATTTCCATTACCACATATAGATTCCATGGTAGATGCAACAGCAGGACATGAAATGTTAACTTTCATGGACGCATCAGCAGGCTTTCAACAAATTCAAATGGAACCTTCGGACCAAGAAGACACAGCTTTCATGACGCCAACAGGAATATATTGCTATACAGCAATGCCATTTGGCTTGAAGAATGCTGGAGCCACATACCAGAGACTCGTTAACATGATGTTCAAAGAGAAACTGGGGGACACTATGGAAGTATATATAGATGATATGGTGGTCAAATCGAAAATAACTGAGAATCACCTTAAGGATCTTCAGGAATCCTTCGATATCCTGGACCACTATAATATGAAACTTAACCCATCTAAGTGTCATTTTGGGGTAAGATCAGGAAAGTTCTTGGGATATATGGTCACTAAAAGAGGGATAGAGGCTAGCCCGGAACAAATTCAAGCAATCTTAAACCTCAAATCCCCAAAGAACATAAAAGAAGTACAAAAATTAACGGGAAGAATAGCTGCACTTAATAGATTCATCTCAAGATCTTCCGAAAAATTTAAAGGATTCTACGATATCCTTAAAAAGAATAAGAAGTTCCAATGGGATGCAGAGCATGAGAAGGCACTTCAGGATCTAAAAGAATATTTATCCTCACCACCGTTGCTTATGAGACCAGAAAATGGTGAACCACTATCACTATACTTAGCAGTATCCCAAACTACTGTAAGTGCTGTGTTAGTTAAGGATCATCAGGGATCACAGCACCCTGTATACTATGTAAGTAAGAGCTTAGTAGATGCTGAGACTAGATATTCTCATTTAGAAAAGCTAATTTTAGCTTTGGTTATGGCATCAACTAAGAGATGAGAATGCTGAGGCGGATGCATTGGCAACTAACAATGAAGCAGAATACGAAGCCCTAATAGCAGGACTTCAATTAGCTAGGGATATGAACATTAGAAACTTACATGTTTTTGTCGATTCCCTACTAATAGCCAATCAATTTAATGGATCTTATATGACTAAAGGAGATAAATTGGCAAAATACTTAGAAATAGTTAAGGATATTTCAGGATATTTTTACTACTTTGATATCGCCCAAGTACCAAGAGATGAGAATGCTGAGGCGGATGCATTGGCAAACTTAGCATCATCCCTAAGAATTCCTGAAGATATTAATATTCCTATCCTACATATTTTAAGACCAGCGATAGATTTGCAGGATATAGATCAGGATAGTGAACCCGAGAATACCGAAGTTCTTCACTCAGAAGCACATAAAATATCTTGGACTACCCCTATCAAGAACTATCTTTAAACAGGAAAAATACCTGATGAAGAAACAAATCCTAGAGCTTTTAAAGCAAAAGTATCTAGATACACAATCATACGAGATATCTGATATAGGAAATCAATATCAGGCCCATACTTAAGGTGTTTGGAGAAACCCGAAAGTTTGGAAGTAATGAAAGATATCCATGAAGGAGATTGTGGAAACCACACTGGGGGTAGAGCATTATTCTCAAAGATCCTGAGAACAGGATACTTTTGGCCAACTATGAGAAGAGACGCAATGTCTTATTCCCAGAAATGTGATGCTTGTCAGAGACATAGCAATATACCTTATCAACCAGCTGAACCTCTACATCCAATAGTCTCATCATGGCCATTCATGAAATGGGGAATGGATATAGTAGGAAAGCTACCTAAAGCACCTGGAGGAAAGGTGTTTATGCTTGCTATGACAGATTATTTCTCAAAATGGATTGAGGCAGAAGCCTTCGTACAAGTTAGAGAAAAAGAAGTAATCTCATTCATAAAGAGGAATATCCTGACCAGATTTGGAATACCCGCAGAAATCACTTGTGACAATGGGTCTCAATTTATAGGCAAAAGGACCACAAACTTTTGTGAAAGCTGGGGCATAAAGATGATCACCTCTACACCTGTTCATCCTCAAGCTAATGGTCAAGCAGAATCAAGCAACAAGATTATAATCAACAACCTTAAGAAAAAGTTGGGATCCAAGAAAGGAAAGTGGGCTGAAGAACTTCCATTTGTCCTATGGGCTGATAGAACAACCACAAAGAATGCAACTGGTCAAACGCCATTCTCCTTAGTGTATGGTTCTGAAGCCGTTCTCCCAACTGAAATGGTTATCCCTACCGCAAGGTTAAGCCTGCAAAATCTAGAATCAAATAAGGAAACACTCTCTGAGGATCTAGATACTATTGATGAACTTAGGGATATTGCAAGGATAAGGATGGCAACATATCAACAAAAGACAGCCAAATCATATAACAAGAATATTAGGATACGAAGATTTCAAGTTGGTGACTTGGTTCTAAGAAAGGCATTTCAGAATACCACCAACCCAGCTGATGGAAAACTTGCTCCGAAATGGGAAGGACCCTATAGGATAGATTCCGAAGCTGGAAAAGGTGCATACAAGTTAACCAACATGGAAGGAGAACCTCTTCCAAGATCTTGGAATGCCATTCATCTTAAGTTGTACTTTATTTAAAACTTATTAAGTTACACTCTGCATTCGTATTTCTGAATATTTATAATTATTCTTATATATGCCTATATATTCTTGTATATTCCTAATTACCATGCTACTAATCAAGCATACGAGGGGCATCAGGATTCCTGGTTCCCAGCAATGCAAAAATCTTATTGTTTTGTAGGTATAGCAGGAGAAGAGATGAGACTTTATGTCTTAACCCAAGTTCTGACCAGAAATCAGAACTTGATCAAGACCCGCACTGACTTTATGTCTAGCTGCGAAGTTTTGACCTGAAATCAAAACTGGATGCTGAGAAGAGATGAGACTTTATGTCTTAACCCAAGATCTGACCTGAAATCAGAACTTGATGAAGACCCCGCGCTGACTTTATGTCCAGCTGCAAAGTTTTGACCTGAAATCAAAACTCAAGAGACTCTTGTCTCTCATGAAGACTTAGGGCTCATGCCCTCGCCAGTTGAGCACGTTTATCCTATTATAGTTTGAGATGATGGGACCAGTACACGCATGAGTGGCTGACAATTTCATTATCAAGGGCTATAAATAAGGATCCTTCGAAATATCCCGGTATAGTTGGAGATTTTGGGACCATTACACGCATGAGTGGCTGACAATTTCATTTTCAAAAACTATTACCAGGGATCCTCCGAATTCCGGCCTAGTCGCCAGTATCCCGGCCTTAGTCGCCAGTATTCCGGCCTTAGTCGCCAGTATTCCGGCCTTGTCGCCAGTATTCCGGCCTTAGTCGCCAGTGGCCTCAGTCGCCAGTATCTCGGCCTTGTCGCCAGTATTCCGGCCTTAGTCGCCAGTATTCCGGCCTTAGTCGCCAGTGGCCTCAGTCGCCAGTATCTCGGCCTTGTCGCCAGTATTCCGGCCTTAGTCGCCAGTATTCCGGCCTTAGTCGCCAGTATTCCGGCCATAGTCGCCAGTTTAATCGGCCTTGTCGCCAGTATCTTGGGCTTGTCCCAAGTTTTCTTGTTTTTTTATTTGTGCAGGACTGACTTTCAAGGATACTCAGGAATATCGCAAAACAATTGGGGATATTCAGGTATGGAATGTTTTTGATTATCATAACAGGAACGAAGAAGATTTCAAACTAAATCTACTATCTCCCGAAATTGGTACCTGTTTCTTAACTCTTCTAATTTACTATGATATTTTTCATTTTTGAATATTTGGAAATATATTTTAATAATTGATAGTATGCACTACATCTGTCTTTATACAAAATGTTACATCAATAATTTTTAAGCATATATCTAAATTATTTTCGACCATGCATACAATTAAGACACTAGCCAAATTAGGCTAAATATAGCTTAGAATATCCTTATTTATGTGACACCTCGTAATTTCCAGGTCAGCAACTCTATTATTTTAATAATAATGTTTATTATTATTTCATACGTGGCACTAGAATAAATGCATTTAGTGTGACACGTGGCACAACAGTATGAACACACCGATAATTCGAGGAATTATCGCACGACAATCGCACGTGTCTTGAATGACGAACGTTGGTGAACGGATCAATCTGTAACACAAAACACTGCACTTAGGTTCGGTGAACCTAATTTAGTTAGAACAAAGCCAATGTGTTGAGAAACGATGATCGTATTCGAGAAATACGAAAGATTCGGTTCAAAACAATGAAATTGGACCTATTGGGCTCAGCCGAGATCCATCGCGGTACGCGATGGACATACAATTGGGCTTTCGCGGTACGCGAAGCTCAAGCGGGAGAATTTGAATTCTCCGAAAAACGTCGCGGTACGCGACGACCGATCATCTTCAACCACCGCGGTACGCGGCGTGTTTCGGGAACAGAATCATTATTTTAATCGCCGCGGTACGCGGAGCTGCTTTTTGGACATACATCGCGGTACGCGACGACCCCAACACGCAAAATCTTTTATAAATCCAATGTTAATCATTTCAGCCGAACTCTACTCTATTCCCTCGACTGAAACTCGTCTCCCTCGACCCTTTGCACTCTGTTCCAACCATTTTACACCAGGAGAAGCCATTCTCAAACCTTTGGAGGCCATTGATTGAAGGTTGAAGCTTTGTAGAAGCCCCAAGGACATCCTACCTGCTTGTTCTTCGCGTTTGGGTCGACTCCAGCCTCCCTAGAGCTGTTCCAGAAGTTGCTCAAGCCCCATTTCGTGATTTAAAGCTTTGGAAGGTAGTTTCTATGGTCAAATCTTGCTTAAAACACACACTAGGCACACATGCAAGCCATTTTGGCCACATGCAACACCATCACCACATTGATCTCGAAATTTTGATAGATTAGATCTGTTGTTTGTTGATTTATTCACTGATTTGATGATTTAATGACGATACATGATGATTTTATTTGAAAACCATGGTGATTTGGTGATTATGTTAGTAGATGGTTACTTTTAACAACATGCATGGATGATCTAAGTAGATTCACATGATGTTTGGTATTGAAATGTTGTTAGTAATGATATTGATGATATTCTACATGATCTAAGATGTTGGATGATGTCAAAATTTGTTATTTGGGTGATTATTGCCATAAATAGTAACTTTTATGTTACATATTGATGAATCTTGATGAAATGGTAACATGCATGTGTTTAGATCTAAATGTTATGCTTAAAATGATGATTAGAAACTATTGTGATAGATACTTGATGCATAGAAATGTCTAGGATAGTCAAAAGTGTGATTTTTGCTAACATTACTAAATATAGTAACTTTATTTTATAAAGTTTACGATTTGTCACGTGTTAGTTGTAACGAGCATGATTAATAGATTATTTAGGACTAACATGATGATAATAAATGATGTTGATTGTTAAACTTGTGGAAACATGCTTAATTTAGAAACTTTCCAAATATGGAAACTTTTACGCGCAAACTATGTTAAAACGATTATGTGTAACTATGTGCTATGTGATAACATGCTCATTTAGGATAAATATGCATGTTAGGATAATCGGAATATGATTTTATGCATAACCTGCCAAACATGGAAACTTTCCCAAAATAGAAACTTACCATAAATGGTAAGTTTCCTCATGGGAACGATTTTGGTATCCGTACACTTCACACGACACTAAAACCGCACGCTACACGAACACTTGATCCAAACCGTCACCAACGGGTCGTTAGGTCAAACACGATCGACACGGCCAAACACGGTCAACTCGACCTACATAACCACTTAGTGTTGTTGAACACTAACACGGTCCGGTGAGACCCACACTTGTGAACACAAACTCATAGTACCTATGTGATATAGGTGACTACTAGCCGGCGAGCTACACGTACTCTTTGAGCTAACGCATATCTAAACTCAGGTGAGTTTACGGCCCCACTTTTACTCTTTAACTGCTTTTACTCAATCTTGGGGTGAGAATACTATGCAACTGTTTTAGATGTATGACTGGTATGTTGTTAAACTATTTTTGAGTGTAACTATTATCGCATAAAGCCCTCACTTATCCTTACCGTTAATTGTTACGAACGAGTCGTTATTACGTAGTACTACTGGGTTTGACTAGCCCCACTCGGCAACAACTTTGACTGGAGGTCATAACGAGTGTAATAATCGATGTAAATTGCGAGTCCAGCGATGACTCGCGGAGGCAAATGGAAACAGTCTAGTTTCGGTAAGATGACATGACACACTCACGGATCGTAGATCCAACAACTAAACTTAAACATGTCCAGTATATATCTGTCTACAATTTCTGTCTGTCTAAACCTGTGAACTCACCAACTTTTTAGTTGACACTTTTCGCATGTATTCTCAGGTAACTGATGGAGCTTACGCTAGGATACACACAAGGAAGCCTTAAGGAGTCTGGCCTGCATATAGACTCGTATCTTAGGCGTTGTGTGCATTTGTTATGATTTGAAAACATTTTATGATGTAGTGTCTTGAACAATCATTTTCCGCTGCAACTTATGTATTATGATGTTTAACATTTTCCGCTGCATACTTTTATGAACTTGTATTATTTTACAACCTGTGTGAATGTGTAACTCATATAGAGTCGTTCTATATGACCATGAGCTATGATCCTGGCCACGTCACACCCACGTGGACTGACACCACGAGTGGGAAATTGGGGGTGTGACAGACTGGTATCAGAGCCTTGGTTATAGGGAACTAGGTTTGCATATAGTAAACTTAGACTATAGCCACTGCTCTACATTAGACACAACACTAGAACTTGCACACTGATGTTGTTATTATTACTATCAGACTGTTATTTACTAACCTGAAAACTTACAGGATGGCTGACAGCAACGGAAACGCTGACAGGAACCCGGGCAGACGCCCAGCCCTTGACGACTTGACTGAGGACAGTCGACGTAGGATCGACAGCATAGTAGCACAGGTAGATGCAGAGATGGAGAGGAGGACCCAGATGTTAGCACGGGAGCGCTATTGGGGGTGGTTGCCTAACCTCCTACAAGAGTGGGTTGTAGCTGAACGGGTGCCTACCCCGCGATACAGAGGTGATACCTCTGAAGGTCCACGACTGCCGGCACTTGGGATGCCGATGGAGAGAGCCTTCGCGGCTCATGTTGCCGTAACCCGGCGGGAGTTACGGAGGAACGCCGAGCTATCCGATGAGGTTCGTGTTCTTCGCGAGAAGAACGATCGCCTGGAAAGGCGAAGTGACCGGCTGGAGGAGGAGAAGGATCGTCTAGAGGAGACGGTGGAGACACTACGTCTCCAAGTGGCTCAGCTCATGTCCCAGCATGGGCAAATAGTTGATGTTGTGCAGGAGCACGACGGGCGTATTACCGAGAACCGGACAGATATCGTCGAGACGCAGGCGATGGTGCAGGCAAGCGACGCCATGCTTAACGCATGGGCGGCGCAATTTATCGAGGAGCCACCAGCTGAGGACGATGAGCCACAGTTCGAGGCCGAGGACCTCGAGGGTCTCGACGAGGATCCGGAAGAGGACCCGGAAGAGGACGAGGATGATGATGAGGACGCAGCTAGCAACATCTCCCATGTCTCCATGGATTCGGATTAGTGGGTTTTATTATTCTGGTACTGTTTGTTTCATTTTATTTCCTTTTGGCCTAGACGAGCGGGATGTGCTCGGAAAATTCGCATTGTACTTTCTTTTCAAATTATTGTACTTCAAGATTGATATTAATGGGAATTATGCTTTATTATTATTATCTGCTTTATTATTACTACTGTATTTGAAGCTTTGTTATGATAGCTAACTTGACATTTGACATGACAACAATCCTAACTTCGGCTAACACTTAGCATCTGATGACTAACACTCTAACCTCTCTATATAGAAACATGTCGGGAAGAGGAAACAATGCCCTTCGACTCAAACGCAAGGCCGAAAAGGCACGGATCGACATGATGGTCGAACGAAAATTCAACAAGGTACTCGCAGAGTACGAAGCCAACCGACACGCCAGTGAGACGAGTGGCTCTAACAACGGTACTAACTTTTGCCTAACGTGACTAACATAGTATAGGTAGCCTAGACACTAACACGTTGCATTGAACTACGATGCACAGGATCTCATGGGGGAGCGGCAAAGGGATGTTCGTTTAAAGCCTTCCTGAGCTGTCACCCTCACAAGTTTCAAGGTACTGAAGGAGCAGTGGGACTGCTTCGTTGGATCGAGAAGTTGGAGTCAGTTTTCTCCATGGCTGAATGCTCGGATGAGAACCGGGTGAAATACGCCACAGGAACTCTAGAGGGACCAGCTCTCACCTGGTGGAATACCCATGTCCAGACCCTCGGACTGGAAACTGCAAACTCCATCCCATGGGAGAACTTTACCAGGATGCTGCATGAGGAATATTGTCCTCGTGACGAGATCAGGAAGCTTGAGGAAGAATTCTGGGTACACAAGATGGCAGGGTCAGAAATCGAGAAATACTGCACTCGGTTTCATGAATTGTGCAAGCTTTGCCCGGCAATGGTAACGCCGGAGTATAAAAAGATCGAGCAATTCATCAGTGGATTGCCGGAGCAGATACAGAGCATAGTGACTGCTTCCGATCACACCACAATTCAACCATTGATCCGACTTGCCCACAAACTAACTGATCAGGCAGTAGCACAGGGAAAACTGCCAAAGAGGGGTGAGCATCTGAAACCCCAAGAACCCAAGAAGAAATGGGAGCCCAACAACAACAACAACAACCGAACCTTTTCACCCCAACAGCCAACTCAACACCGACCCACACCTGCAAAAGTCTTCACTGCCACCCAACCGAACAATCAGGACAAAGGAGGATACCGGGGCAACAACCCCAAATGCAACAACTGCTCATACCACCATCACGGCCCATGCCGAAGAGTTCGGTGCAGCAACTGTGGCAGGAACGGACACCTGGCCAAGGAATGCCGATCAAACCTCAACCCTAACCCCAACAAGGACAACACACTAAAGGGGTGCTTCACTTGCGGCAAGCCCGGACATATGCGCCGAGACTGTCCGCAAAACAAGAACGCAGGAGGCAACCCGGCTAAGGGTCGGGCATTCGTGATTGGATCCGGTGAAGCCAAAGATGATCCGAACGTCGTCACCGGTACGTTTCTTTTAAATAATGTCTACGCTAGTATATTATTTGATACCGGTGCCGATAGGAGTTTTACCTCTAGTGAATTTAGCAAATTGCTTGACATGACACCAACACCACTAGATTATAAGTATACCGTAGAGTTAGCGGATGGAAAACTCATCGAAACGCAACACATCATCAAAGGATGCGTTCTGACACTGGCAGACCATCAGTTGGTGATCGACCTGATGCCAGTAACCCTCGGAAGCTTCGACGTGGTGATTGGAATGGATTGGTTATCTGCAAACCATGCTGAGATCGTGTGCAACGAGAAGGTCGTACGAGTTACGTTACCTAGTGGTGAGCAGATCTCAATCCAAGGAGAACGACGCGGGATACCACTAAACATCATGTCATGCATGAAGGCTAGCAAATATCTAAAGAAAGGATACACGGCTATCCTGGCTCTTATTTCCGAACAACCAAAGAAGGAACGAAAGATTGAAGACATTGCTGTTGTTCGCGATTATTCAGAAGTCTTTCCTGACGATCTACCGGGACTACCACCGGCACGGCAAGTGGAGTTTCAGATAGATCTAACGCCAGGAGCAGCACCGATAGCCAAGGCACCATATCGACTGGCTCCTACTGAAATGCAGGAACTATCTAATCAACTGCAAGAGTTATTAGACAAGGGATTCATTAGACCGAGTTTCTCACCATGGGGAGCTCCGGTCTTGTTTGTGAAAAAGAAAGACGGTTCATTCCGTATGTGCATAGATTACCGAGAATTGAACAAGGTAACGATCAAGAACCGATACCCTCTACCTCGAATAGACGACCTGTTTGACCAGTTGCAAGGGTCAAGCTTCTATTCGAAAATCGATCTGAGATCGGGTTACCATCAACTCAGGATACAAGAAGACGATATACCAAAGACCGCATTCAGGACGCGGTACGGACATTACGAATTTCTGGTCATGCCATTTGGGTTGACTAACGCACCGGCCGTATTTATGGATCTCATGAATCGGGTGTGTAAACCGTATCTCGACAAGTTCGTAATCGTATTCATAGATGACATCTTGATCTACTCGAAGACTCAGGAAGAACATGCCGATCACTTGAAACGTGTCTTAGAACTACTAAAGAAGGAACAACTATACGCGAAATTCTCCAAATGTGATTTCTGGATTCGCGAAGTTCAGTTCCTTGGACATGTAGTAAACGAGAAAGGGATACACGTAGACCCAGCCAAAATCGAGGCAATCAAGAATTGGGCAGCGCCTAAGACTCCAACTGAGGTGCGACAGTTCTTAGGATTGGCCGGGTACTACAGGCGGTTTATCGAGGGATTCTCGAAGATCGCGCAATCGTTGACGTCCCTTACGCATAAAGACAAGAAGTTCGAATGGGGAGAAAAACAGGAAACTGCTTTCGACTTGTTGAAACAGAAGTTGTGCAGTGCACCAATCTTATCGCTACCAGATGGGTGCGAGGATTTTGTGGTGTACTGTGACGCATCAAAGCAAGGACTCGGTTGTGTGCTGATGCAACGTGAGAAAGTTATAGCTTATGCGTCACGACAATTGAAGGTGCATGAAAGGAACTACACAACTCACGACTTAGAGTTGGGAGCAGTAGTGTTCGCACTAAAGATCTGGCGACATTACCTGTATGGCACCAAGTGCACCATATTTACTGATCATAAGAGCCTACAGCACATTTTCGACCAAAAGGAGCTGAACATGAGACAACGCAGATGGGTTGAACTGATAGGTGATTATGATTGTGCAATCAAATATCATCCCGGTAAAGCCAATGTAGTCGCCGACGCGCTAAGCCGGAAGGAAACAACCAAACGCGTGCGCGCGCTACAACTCACCATTCACTCCGAGCTACCAAATCAAATTCGGATCGCACAACAAGAAGCATTGAAAACCGAAAACCTCACTCTCGAGGCCATGAGAGGGATGGACAAACAGATGAAACAAAAGGACGACGGAGCTTACTACCTGCTGGACCGTATTTGGATTCCACGATTCGGAGACTTAAGGAAGGTAGTAATGGATGAAGCTCATAAGAGCCGATACTCAGTACATCCAGGCTCTGACAAAATGTATCATGACCTAAAGACAACTTATTGGTGGCCTAACATGAAGTCAGAAATCGCAACGTATGTGAGTAAGTGTCTGACTTGCTCAAAGGTCAAGGTAGAATACCAGAAGCCTTCGGGATTACTCCAACAGCCAGAAATCCCGGTATGGAAATGGGAACAGATTTCCATGGATTTCATCACAAAGCTACCAAAGACCACAAGTGGTTGCGATACCATCTGGGTTATCGTAGACCGACTTACGAAATCGGCACACTTCCTGCCGATCAAAGAAACGGATAAATTGGAAAAGTTGACTCGAATCTACTTGAAAGAAATCGTATCCAGACACGGAGTCCCGATCTCCATAATATCAGACCGAGACAGTCGTTTCACGGCTCACTTTTGGAAGTCCTTACACAAGGCACTCGGGACGAGGTTGGATATGAGTACTGCTTATCACCCACAGACGGATGGTCAGAGTGAACGAACCATCCAAACTTTGGAGGACATGCTTCGGGCATGTGTAATTGATTTCGGTAACAGCTGGGAGACTCACTTACCTTTAGTGGAGTTCTCGTACAATAACAGCTACCACACAAGCATTGGAGCTGCACCGTTTGAAGCACTCTACGGGCGTAAATGCAGATCACCACTCTGTTGGGCGGAAGTTGGGGAAAGCCAACTGACCGGACCCGAACTTGTGCATGAAACAACTGAAAAGATCGTGCAAATACGCAACAGAATGGCAGCAGCTCGGGATCGACAGAAGAGCTATGCCGATAAAAGGCGCAAACCTTTAGAGTTCCAAGTGGGAGACCAGGTACTACTTAAAGTCTCGCCTTGGAAGGGAGTGATTCGATTCGGGAAACGAGGAAAACTAAACCCTCGTTACATTGGACCTTTCGAGATCACTAGACGGATAGGCCCGGTGGCCTACGAACTACAACTACCACAGGAACTAAGTAGCGTACACAACGTGTTTCACGTTTCAAACCTCAAGAAGTGTTTGTCGGACGAAACTCTCACAATTCCTTTAGAGGAAATCCAGATCGATGAACAACTACACTTCATAGAGGAACCGGTGGAAATTATGGACCGGGAACTCAAGAAGTTGAAACATTGTAAGATACCCATTGTAAAAGTTCGATGGAACTCACGACGAGGACCGGAATACACCTGGGAACGTGAGGATCAGATGAAGAACAAATACCCTCATCTATTCGCCGAACAAACCCACACCAGCACGTGAACTGAATTTCGGGACGAAATTCCCACTAACTGGGGGATGATGTGACACCTCGTAATTTCCAGGTCAGCAACTCTATTATTTTAATAATAATGTTTATTATTATTTCATACGTGGCACTAGAATAAATGCATTTAGTGTGACACGTGGCACAACAGTATGAACACACCGATAATTCGAGGAATTATCGCACGACAATCGCACGTGTCTTGAATGACGAACGTTGGTGAACGGATCAATCTGTAACACAAAACACTGCACTTAGGTTCGGTGAACCTAATTTAGTTAGAACAAAGCCAATGTGTTGAGAAACGATGATCGTATTCGAGAAATACGAAAGATTCGGTTCAAAACAATGAAATTGGACCTATTGGGCTCAGCCGAGATCCATCGCGGTACGCGATGGACATACAATTGGGCTTTCGCGGTACGCGAAGCTCAAGCGGGAGAATTTGAATTCTCCGAAAAACGTCGCGGTACGCGACGACCGATCATCTTCAACCACCGCGGTACGCGGCGTGTTTCGGGAACAGAATCATTATTTTAATCGCCGCGGTACGCGGAGCTGCTTTTTGGACATACGTCGCGGTACGCGACGACCCCAACACGCAAAATCTTTTATAAATCCAATGTTAATCATTTCAGCCGAACTCTACTCTATTCCCTCGACTGAAACTCGTCTCCCTCGACCCTTTGCACTCTGTTCCAACCATTTTACACCAGGAGAAGCCATTCTCAAACCTTTGGAGGCCATTGATTGAAGGTTGAAGCTTTGTAGAAGCCCCAAGGACATCCTACCTGCTTGTTCTTCGCGTTTGGGTCGACTCCAGCCTCCCTAGAGCTGTTCCAGAAGTTGCTCAAGCCCCATTTCGTGATTTAAAGCTTTGGAAGGTAGTTTCTATGGTCAAATCTTGCTTAAAACACACACTAGGCACACATGCAAGCCATTTTGGCCACATGCAACACCATCACCACATTGATCTCGAAATTTTGATAGATTAGATCTGTTGTTTGTTGATTTATTCACTGATTTGATGATTTAATGACGATACATGATGATTTTATTTGAAAACCATGGTGATTTGGTGATTATGTTAGTAGATGGTTACTTTTAACAACATGCATGGATGATCTAAGTAGATTCACATGATGTTTGGTATTGAAATGTTGTTAGTAATGATATTGATGATATTCTACATGATCTAAGATGTTGGATGATGTCAAAATTTGTTATTTGGGTGATTATTGCCATAAATAGTAACTTTTATGTTACATATTGATGAATCTTGATGAAATGGTAACATGCATGTGTTTAGATCTAAATGTTATGCTTAAAATGATGATTAGAAACTATTGTGATAGATACTTGATGCATAGAAATGTCTAGGATAGTCAAAAGTGTGATTTTTGCTAACATTACTAAATATAGTAACTTTATTTTATAAAGTTTACGATTTGTCACGTGTTAGTTGTAACGAGCATGATTAATAGATTATTTAGGACTAACATGATGATAATAAATGATGTTGATTGTTAAACTTGTGGAAACATGCTTAGTTTAGAAACTTTCCAAATATGGAAACTTTTACGCGCAAACTATGTTAAAACGATTATGTGTAACTATGTGCTATGTGATAACATGCTCATTTAGGATAAATATGCATGTTAGGATAATCGGAATATGATTTTATGCATAACCTGCCAAACATGGAAACTTTCCCAAAATAGAAACTTACCATAAATGGTAAGTTTCCTCATGGGAACGATTTTGGTATCCGTACACTTCACACGACACTAAAACCGCACGCTACACGAACACTTGATCCAAACCGTCACCAACGGGTCGTTAGGTCAAACACGATCGACACGGCCAAACACGGTCAACTCGACCTACATAACCACTTAGTGTTGTTGAACACTAACACGGTCCGGTGAGACCCACACTTGTG
Organism: Mikania micrantha; assembly: GCA_009363875.1. Lineage (NCBI taxonomy): Eukaryota > Viridiplantae > Streptophyta > Magnoliopsida > Asterales > Asteraceae > Mikania > Mikania micrantha. The sequence goes on from CM018680.1 coordinate 109,217,688, forward strand.
AACACAAACTCATAGTACCTATGTGATATAGGTGACTACTAGCCGGCGAGCTACACGTACTCTTTGAGCTAACGCATATCTAAACTCAGGTGAGTTTACGGCCCCACTTTTACTCTTTAACTGCTTTTACTCAATCTTGGGGTGAGAATACTATGCAACTGTTTTAGATGTATGACTGGTATGTTGTTAAACTATTTTTGAGTGTAACTATTATCGCATAAAGCCCTCACTTATCCTTACCGTTAATTGTTACGAACGAGTCGTTATTACGTAGTACTACTGGGTTTGACTAGCCCCACTCGGCAACAACTTTGACTGGAGGTCATAACGAGTGTAATAATCGATGTAAATTGCGAGTCCAGCGATGACTCGCGGAGGCAAATGGAAACAGTCTAGTTTCGGTAAGATGACATGACACACTCACGGATCGTAGATCCAACAACTAAACTTAAACATGTCCAGTATATATCTGTCTACAATTTCTGTCTGTCTAAACCTGTGAACTCACCAACTTTTTAGTTGACACTTTTCGCATGTATTCTCAGGTAACTGATGGAGCTTACGCTAGGATACACACAAGGAAGCCTTAAGGAGTCTGGCCTGCATATAGACTCGTATCTTAGGCGTTGTGTGCATTTGTTATGATTTGAAAACATTTTATGATGTAGTGTCTTGAACAATCATTTTCCGCTGCAACTTATGTATTATGATGTTTAACATTTTCCGCTGCATACTTTTATGAACTTGTATTATTTTACAACCTGTGTGAATGTGTAACTCATATAGAGTCGTTCTATATGACCATGAGCTATGATCCTGGCCACGTCACACCCACGTGGACTGACACCACGAGTGGGAAATTGGGGGTGTGACAATTTATTCCTAAATATTTCGGGTATATATTAGTCACCTAAAATATGCTCTAAACACTCTTCAATAGAACATATGAACAAATACGAAATCTAATCTTTATGAACATTAATTAAATTGATGAATGCTTATGAATATTCGAATGTGTCTTAAAAATTATAACTATACTCATGAATAAAAACTCTGAAATAAATATTCAAAACTGGATATAATATTTGATATTCAAATTGAGTTTAATACTATACCTAATTATTTTTTATTCCTAAGAATACCTGATAAAACTTGTGAAGAACTACTCTTGACTTATATGTTTGACGTATGAAGAGTTACATAACTCAAGTCAAACAGAACGGTAGCACTTGTCAAATTCAAAATACTTTAGAATATTTAAGGATATCTAAAAATAAACTAGGAAACGCTGAAATATAACCCAACATGACTGTTATATCCACAATCCAAAAAAATAAGCATTTAAAAGTTTAACATATCAAACTTCGCCATGAAACTTATGGTCCCTCCATTTGATATGTTAAAACAAAAGTTAAAAAGAAGATCAAAGCTTCGCCATGAAACTCATGGTCCCTCCACTTTGACTTCTAATATTGTCTGCCCCAATTCTAGGGGACTTTCCTAAAGAGCTATTGTTTGAAATCATTACATCATTAGAAAACAAAAACCACAACCATTGAAAAAGATGGGCTCAGACCTTCGCATCATTGTCCTCATCGCCCATCGTCACCTCCTGCTCCACAACATCAGCCTCCGCACCTGTCACCTCCACATTACCTGTCTTGCTCGTCTCCCCCACCTCGCCAGCCTTATTCACATCTACAGAAGCTTCAGCCTTGTCACCAGCCAGGGTCGCCAATATCTTGCCCCACTCCTTCATATTCTTGGCCAAAGAATCCACACCTTCAGCCTTGGCCTGATTCACCAGCTGGATTTTGGCCCTTAACACGGCTATGGCGGCAGATTTTTTGGCTCCATCAATATGCTCTTTGAATTGAAGCTTGTGGGTGGCTTCCATGTCTTTCATTTGCTTTTTGACCTTGGCTAGCTCTTTCTCGAAGTGACCGGCTTTGGCTGTGAAGATCTTCTTCTGATCTTCTAGGACCTCAATCTGCTTCTCATTCTGTTCTTTTTCTGAGGCGTATTTGGCAGAGACCTACAAAATAGGGATCATTCAGAATATGTCGGAATATAATGTTAAGAATAATTCTTATACCTTTTTCAGAAGATCAGGGATAGATAGGTCAGACGGCTCCTCGAGATCCACAGTGTCCACCCCTTTGCGTTTCTTGGTACTCTTTGAAGAACGGGTAGTCATTGCACGAGGTTTGGGGGCAGTAGGACTGGTTTTCTCCTTCTTCACAGCAAAGAAGGTGTCGAGGTCTTCAAGGTTGAAAGTAGATTCTGCGAAATAAATCAGAATAGTTAGGAATGACTAAGAATATTTAGGAATATCAAAATATTTTTAAATATACCAGAGGTCATTGGAGTGACTGTTCTGAGGTTAGCACCAAATTTTCTGTATTGTTCGTCGATCTTCAGCAAGGAGCGAATCCTGTTCCTACTATCTTCTTCTTCCGCAACAAGTGATTCGAATTTAGGAGCTACAAAAAATAAAAACATAATAAGCAAAATTAAACAGTAATAAGTCTTGATTAATAAAGAAAATCCTAAAAATCCTACCCTTTTCTACCCATTTGAAAGGAAGGATTTCCCCATGTGGGATAGAACTTCTTTTCACGAAAAAGAACCTATTTCTCCACTCATCTTCATTAAACGTAATTCCAGAAACTAAGACGGGAGCCCCACTCCGTCTCTGAAGAACGAATCGAGATGACCCGTGGGTTCTAAGTTGGTACATCAAGGATATTTCAGGGATACCGATATCTAAACCGAAGTGATGGTTTAGTTGATCAAGGGTATGAAGAAGACGCCATCCCATAGGCATAAGTTGCGGAAAACAGAGTTTGGTAGTTAAAAAGAAATTGAGGATGAGGTCGGGAAAAGGATATTTTAACCCCAAGGTGAATGGATACTCTGGAAAACATATCCAAGTAGGTGACACATGATCGGCCTTAAGATTTTCAGAAAAATGATGAAATGTGGTTTCATCAGGAAATGTTTTAGAAAGACGCAGCAGATCGATTCTATCATCGTTCAAAACATTTCTGTTTTGACGATTCAGACTTAGAATGTTTTGATCAGTAAAATCATTTGAGTCGAAATCAGAAGAGGAAGATGATCCAGACATTTTCAAAGAAAAAATTAAAAATTGAAGGAGAGGATAAAAGAAACTTACAGCAAGATCCTGTAGAAGACGATGGCATCAAATGGAAGGGAAATGATCATTATATCCTGCGCAAATGGCTGGAATATGTGGGAAACCGCCACAATAATAACTAATCTGCCAAACGGTCACATCACATTTAAAATTCAAAATTTAAATCAGGAGCCAAAATAAACGGTTAATTTCAAATTCTTACCACCCGTTAAAGCGGTAATAAGAATTTGGGGACAATTGTTATACCTGGAAAAAGTTGTCTTATAATTCAGAATATTTTGGGATACGGAATATTTCAAGATAATTATGAATATTTGCGTATATAACTTTATGTGATCTGATGACTTGATTGCTACATAATAATATAAATATTATTGTTATTATTTAATTCCACATGTGCTACTAATATTTGAATTAAGTCAACAGATTATGTAACAAGCATGCCTATTCTTCCGGAACTAGAAGAAGAAACGTGGAATTCATGCCAACGTTCATAAGAAGTGTTCGACGCATGATTGGAGAATGGACCGATTTATAAGGAACGACTTTTGACTGATATTGTATATTTTTGACTATAAATTGAGGCTTATGATCGATTTAGGAAACAACTCGCACACATCTGATCACTCTTTCACTACTCGCAATTGCATTTACAGTGTTATACACATTCGAAGACAATCAACACTTAGCAATCGATCATTTGTGCTCTTTCTTTGTACTATTTACTTTGTTAGTTTAATATAAACAAGGCAGAGTGACGATTGTCACCTCCCGAGGTTTTTATGCCGGCAATCCTAAGGGATTAAGGGCTTTTCCTCGTATAAATCTCGTGTGTTTGGCTGTTTTTTCTATTTTATATTCTGAAATATCCCTAGGGATCCTTAGGGATATTCTTGTCAAACATTACTGTTAAACTATTTTATTAATTGTTAAGCACGATACCCCACTAAACTAATTCGGTTTTGCTAAAAGTTATACTTGTTAATTTTTACCCGAAACATTACCTACGTAATCTTTTTCACTGGTTACATTCTTTGATATGCAAATGTTTAGTACCGAGTTTCTTCTGGAACTCCATTATCCTCTTTTGGGGTTTTATTAATCTCTTCAAGATTTATAATGATAACCTCTTATAAAGTTTTACCAATATCTTTTAAGATTTTACCGATAACCTCTTCTAGAGTAATGTTAATCTCTTCTGGGATTTTTACTAATAGCATCTTCTAGAGTCACGTTAATCTCTTCTAGGATTTTACCGACAACAAATTCTCGAATAATGTTAATCTCTTCTGGGATTTTGTCGATCAACCTCTTCTAGAGTTTCGTTAATCTCTTCTGGGATTTTACCGATAACAAATTCTCGAATAATGTTAATCTCTTTTGGGATTTTGTCGATCAACCTCTCCTAGAGTTTCATTAATCTCTTCTGGGATTTTATCAATCAACTTCTCCTAGGGTCTTATTATTCACCACTTCAGGAGTTTTATCAGTAACCTCTTCTTGAGTTTTGCATGCTTTCTTTGTAGGGTAATCTTTTTATGATTACATTAATTTGAACAAATGAATTTGATACGAGTATTTGTGACTTTGTCACTTTGTTTGTGTTTGTGCATGCATTTAGTAATTCATTTGTTATTCTTTGTAAATATATTGGATTTGTGATTTTCATCGACCACTTTGAGGGTCGATATTTGATAGTGATGATACATTCTATTATTTTCATGTTTTATCAGTCTTTCATTATTCATTCTCCCCCTAAAGACTGAGAATATATTGTGTTTGAAATTTGTCTCATTTTGGCATGGTAGTATTTGTACATTAACCGCATAACCAAATATACTTACATGTGAGACACAATTTGTTCTCTTCTAGAGATTAGTTACAATGGGGAGTATTTATGAGCTGTCATTTGTTTGTTTGATCAGCTCAACGATACATAAAATGGCATACTCTTGGGTCGAAGATAGTAATTTCACTATCATAAGGAGCGGTCTAACAATTAATTGTAACCGTTTATTAATGATTCAACTAAATCATTGCATGTGTGAACACAAGCTATCTACCAGATGTTCAACATATATCTAAATAGACATATAATAGTTGTTAAAAGACGGATTCATTTTTACTATGAATGTATCTCACTATATTTCACATTGGGTCCAACATAATTATCTTGATAAAGAGTGCCATTTAAAAAAAAAAACACTTATTTGACGTTAGGAAAGATGCTACATTTAAGTAGCTGAAAAACTTGCATGCATCCACATGAAAATGCAACTTTTGAGACCATAAAATATTTGCATGGTATGTGGAGAAGATGTTCACATACATCCATTGAAATCTTTTTAAAAACAATAGAGAGTTGTTTATAAAAGATTGTTTTCTAAAGGCTTAGATTGATATGCCATAGAGAAAACACTTCACACGATAAATCTACTAGAAAAAAAATCTCATTAATAAGAGGGGGTGCTCATTGAAGCTTTTAGATCCTCATTATCCTCGTGTTTTATTTCAAAAAAAAACCCCTTTGGTGGTCTTTCTGTGCTATATTGGCTGGTAGCATTGAGTTGTTTTGTCATGCCTATGACTTCAACCTTAGGACCAAAACCATTTTATTCTTGATCCATGTTGTATGACAACAAAAATCACCATGTGGAATGGTTAGTAATGGTTAGGCGCACTTGATGATGTTTTAAATAGGAGTTTTTATATATTGTAGTCGCAAATTGTCTTGCAATGTTGCAATCTAAAAATCATGACTTACGATTTAAGTATACACTTAGAGGAAATTGATGTCTTATCAAAGTTTGGCTTTTCCATGCTATTAGCTGTCAAACTAGAATGTTGGCATCTAGATCTAAAGTTGTGCCTTCATATAACTTTGGAAGGACTTTAAGTTTTCAACAATGTTTTATTATTCATTGTGAAATACAATTTACTTTACAAACATATCATAACGTCCTTTGAACCTATCTCCTTCCCTTAACATGTCTAACTGTATCTCTAAACTCCTAATGGCAAAAATAATGACTTCATTATGTTGTTCATCATCTGTCCATTTAGTTAAGTACATAGTATATATATATATATAAAGATAGAGAACATTAACTGTAATATAGCCTAGTAATCGTTACTTAATAGATAAGGGTTTCCATTGACAAAATGAAACATATTTACTAAACACATTAAAAGTCCTTTATGTTACCAACATTGAAAAATCATAATTGAAGGTAACTGTCCTAATTTAAACTAATTGAAGGTAACTTCTATATAGTCCATAAGAATAATTACCATGCAACATTGCAAGCCATGTTCCACTTGTTACACGATCGTGTAAATCAACCGTAAGGAACGTGTGCACTCTCTATTTAATTTGTTAGGTTAATAGTTATCATAATTGTGACTTTTTGATTTCCAATAGTTTCAAACCACAACCGAATCGGTCCTATAAGATAAACCACCACAATGGGCCACATATATTTGTTTATGCTAAAAACCACTATTTGTTTAATTATTTGCTTAGTTGATCTTGAACTTATGAATATCAATGATCAAAGAAAAAAAATTAAAAATACTAGAGCTCAAATATATCAATTGTTATAACATAAAAATAGTGATACACAAAAAAAATTTAAATGAAGTAAGTTTGAGTTTGATGATTTATAATAACCTTACAGAAATTATAGGCTTCTGGCCTACCTTCAAACTTGTGAGATATATATATATATTTCAATGTGTTTTTTTCTCTTTTGGTCAAACATATATTTATGTTACAAAACTTTTGATTTGATTTGATCTAATCATTTATATTTTACTTTGACCCTTTAATATAAACAAGTTATGTAATTTCATAAATATCATTCTAGTTTGTCTTTAAATACACCAAAGATTTTTCGTAAAAAAAACTTGATAATTTGTTCATATCTGTTTTAAAGTTTTTCTTTCTAGCAAATGAATTCTCATTTAAACTGGACTATAAAACGAAATGCAATTTTTGTGGGACATCATGCATATACAACTTTTTCAAGAACTGAAACAGAAATAATGCAATATCAAAGAGAGAATCAACCGGCAGAGATGAGATCGCAACGGTCGGTCTAAAGGCCAAATCGGTTCATTGTGTTTGATAAAAATTATGATATTTGACATTTATATCAAATAGAACGTAATCAAAACTTTATTGTAAAGAATAGTGATCAGATTTGTACCTTTGAGAATTGTTGGAGGATGGCCATGAGAACATATATGGTAGACAAGAAGTTGAACCACATGTGCTTTAAGGAGCAATAAAATATATAACCGTGAAGAAAACCTTGAATCATTCATTCCATCATGATGGTGTTTTGACCAGAAGCAACAATAGTCTTTGAAGGAAACAATGGTGGTTGTCAAACACTATGGCGGCTGCTAGCAACAAATTGAGAGATCAAGAGAGTCGATCGTGCTGATAACGTGTTATAAAAGTAGAAGAAACATGAGAGAAAACTTCAACTATATTCATACAATATGATACATTATATAGTGATACAACGAGAAACTGTAAAGTCACATAACTCAAACATAATGTGTGAGAAGACGAATGGTTGGTAGTAATCATGTCTGTGATTAATACTACTTAATACATAACACAAATCAAATTTTTTTATATAATATGAATCAAAATATAAAATAAAGAACAAAAAATATGTCAAACTCGGTATTACATATATTTGATTACTTATATGTAATCATATAACTTATCCGTCAAAAAATAAAAAATGAGCATCAATAGCAAAAAAAAATAATATTAGATGTTACATATACTTAATTACATATATGTAAGCTCGTTACTTATATACCTAATTACATATATGTAATCAATCAAACTATGTCGCACCATCGTTCTTCATCTGTGTAGTTCAATCGGAAATAAAGAGAGATAAAAAGAGATTTAAGAGAGATTTAAGGGATTTGAATTAAAGCTAATTTAATTACCTAAATTAACAAGTGTAAGATTACTCAAATGCCCTAATTTTCTTGGTTTTCTTAGAAACGAGTGGTTTTCTCATGATCCCTTCCTTATATATATGTGTGTGTGTGTGTGTATAGGGAAGAGATATTCTAAAAAGTCCAAAAACTCTAAAAAGCCTAAAAAAGATTCTTATATCGTCCATAACCGGCTCATACGAGCTCCAATTTAGCTCGTTCAAGTTGTGTTAGAACCATCTTATCTAACCCAATCTAACCCCCCACCCTCACCCCCGCCCCCAAAAGCCTAAATCCCCCACCCACCACTACCCCCTCCCCCAAGAGCCTAACCCCCCGCCCAAAAACCTAAACCCCCAGCCCCACCCCCAAAAACCTAACCCCATCGTCCCACACCCACCCTCCAAAAACCCAACCCCCCTTCACCCCAAAAAAAAAAAAAACCTAAATCCTAAACTATACCCTAAAAGCTAAACCCTAAGGATAAAAAACTAAAACTTAAAATCTAAATCTAAAATCTAAACCCTAAAAGATAAGAACGTAGAGTTTGACGAGACGGTTCTAACGCCGCCGGAATGGGACAAATCGGAGTTCGTATAAGCCGGTTATGAGCGTTTTAAAATCCTTTTTACACTTTTTAAAGTTTCTGTCATTTTTAGCCAAACCCAACACTATATATTAAAAATAAAGATGCATATTATAATGTAATGTTTATTTGTAGCGTATGTGAAATTTATATTAGGGGTGTTCATCGGGTCGGATAAAGAGTTATTCGAATCGGGTTATTCGGGTTTGAAATTTTTTTTTGTCTATCCGAAGCCTGAACCGAAATTCAAAATATATTATCCCACCCGAAAAATAGTGAATCTTACATCCGAATAACCTGAACAACCCTAATAAACTGGGTTTATTCGGGTAGCTGACCTGAAAAAACTAGTTTTTGTCTATCCTAAACTCGATCCGATCCGAATCTAAAATTATATTATCCGACCCAAACAACCCAAATTAGATTTCGGATGAGTATTTTTGGATTTTTTCGAGTTTCGGATATTTTGAACACCCTTAATTTACATAGTTAAAAGAACACAAACTTTGGTTCATAATAAACCTCTAGTATTACAATTCAATTTTCTCTAGACTTGCATCACTACAACGAAAATCGCCTTTAGCGACAACATTTTTCGTAGCAATAGCCCCAAAAAATCGTCGCTATAGGCTATAGCGACGACACATCGTCCCTACTAAGTCGTTCCAATAGCTTAGTCGTTATAGCTAAGACAAATCGTCGCTATTTCTTTCGTCGCAAATTATTTAGCAGTAGGGACGGCATGTCGTCGCTCTAGGTGACAATAATATTTTGATTTTTAATTTGTTTTTATTCTGTTAATTATTTAAAAAATAGTATTTTTTTTTAAAATACGTATAGCGACGACCTTTAGTCGCTATAGCTTGTGGTCAAACATTTAGCTTTCCTTTATAGCGACGACATGTCGTCGCTATAGGTTCAAGTAAAAAAAAGTTAGCTTTCGTTGTAGGGACGACAAATCGTCGCTATAGCCCTAATACCATTTTTTAATTTTTTTAATTTTTTGAATTTTTCAGTTTTTGACCTGTAACCTGTTCAAAAACCTGCTACACAATAACAATTTCTAGATTTAAATATCTAATTACATTAACGATTACATCATAACAAACCAACCAAACATAACAAAGTTTAAATAATTGTTTAACAACCAACCAAACAAACAAAGTTTAAATTGTTTTAAAAATCCAACAAGTTCATCTAATCACTTTCTTCATCTTCATCTTCATCTTCATTTTGTTGAAATCCGGGGTAATAAGGAGAGCTATGTCCTTGGCCTTGCATCGATATGAGCTTGTTTATTTGTTGTTGCATCATTTCATTGATATGTTGTTGCTCCTCCCAACGAGCATTTGCTTCTGTAAATTGTTGTTGAAGCTCGTTTGATGGTGCATACATGTGGGGAGGTAAATCTGGGGTTATCCTTTTAACTGTTCTACCAACACCCTGTACATGCCCACGTCGCTGACCTAGTGAGCGCTCTAGCACTTCTATTTCATCCACAGGTGTGTCATCACCACCTGAGGTTGATTTAGCTTTGTTCAATTAAACACAAGATAAACATATGTTAAATGTTTTATAAAAATCCGTGTTGCATAACTGCTGTAAATTGATTACCCAAAATGTATAATAAATGGCAAGAAATCCTAATTCAAAACCAAATCTCAATTCTATCAACAATTCCCAAATCAATCAACAAATATCCAACAATTCATTATCACACAAGGTCCTATATATTAAGGGCAACTTTCAAATAAAGTTTAAATGAGTAAAACATAATATTAGTGAATATATTTTACTTACCCAATGTTGCTCGGCCAATTGATTGTACCATCCCGAACTTCCTTTAAAATGCATGTCTTTCCATCCTTCAACATGTTGGGCCACACCACCTTCCTTGATGTGACACCCATGTCACTTTCTGTCCCCTCCGGACATTTAAAACATCTAATTAAAATTTTTGTTTAGATCCCAGAAAAAATTTCTGTGTTTTGTTTGTAAACACACACATTTTTAATCATTCAAACATTAAAACATGTCAAAGTATATCCACATACTTATAACAAGTTAACTTCAATTCACCACTCAAATCTTTTTGTTCGATCCCGATCACCATTGTCGTTCACCTTACTCTTTTGTACCTGTAAACACCACATTTAATTACCATTAGTTCGTTAAAACTAAGTAAGTTTACCCCACTATTTCACCAAGTGTATTCCATAACACCATATGGATACACTACTGATGTCCCAAATATAATTTGGTAACGATATTCAATCACATACAAAACGATTTATTAATGGGTCGTTTCCACCCAAAACCCCATGAATCACCCATTCATGTACAATCATTATAATTTAACACCTCACATACATGTGCACACAAAACTCCAGTTGTGCATCATATTTCCCAAAAGTCAAAATTAAACAATTTGACTCTTGAATTTTATATGTCTATATTCTTGTAGGTCATCTTGTGTTCACACACCTTGTGAATCAATTACATTGGAATTGCAAGTCTTATGTTCACACACCTTATGAATCAAAGCATGCATATTGCCAATTTAATTCCCACATATTTGTAGATCACCTTTTATTCACACACCTTGTGAATCAGTTACATTGGAATTGCAAGTCTTATGTTCACACACCTTGTGAATCAAAGCATGCACATTACCAATTCAATAGTTGTTTACACACCTTGTGAATCAATTACATTGGAATTGCAAGTCTTATGTTCACACACCTTGTGAATCAAAGCATGCACATTACCAATCCACCATTTGTTCACACTTCTTGTGAATCAATTACATTGGAATTGTAAGTCTTATGTTCACACACCTTATGAATCAAAGCATGCATATTGCCAATTTAATGCCCACACATTTGTAGATCACCTTTTATTCACACACCTTGTGAATCAGTTACATTGGAATTGCAAGTCTTATGTTCACACACCTTGTGAATCAAAGCATGCACATTACTAATTCAATAGTTGTTCACACACCTTGTGAATCAATTACATTGGAATTGCAAGTCTTATGTTCACACACCTTGTGAATCAAAGCATGCACATTACCAATCCACCATTTGTTCACACTTCTTGTGAATCAATTACATTGGAATTGCAAGTCTTATGTTCACACACCTTATGAATCAAAGCATGCATATTGCCAATTTAATGCCCACACATTTGTAGATCTCCTTTTATTCACACACCTTGTGAATCAGTTACATTGGAATTGCAAGTCTTTTGTTCACACACCTTGTGAATCAAAGCATGCACATTACCAATTCAATAGTTGTTCACACACCTTGTGAATCGAAGCATGCACATTACCAATCCACCATTTGTTCACACTCCTTGTGAATCAGTTACATTGGAATTGCAAGTCTTATGTTCACACACCTTGTGAATCAAAGCATGCACATTTCAATCCACCATTTGTTCACACACCTTGTGAATCAATTTCATTGAAATTGTCGGTTTTATGTTCACACACCTTGTGAATCTTTCAACCGCAATAACCACCATCATTTATATCAATTTCAATCAACTCAACAAATCATGTATATGTGCTAAATGCACAATTACTTGTAGTTTGGACTCACCCAGTCCTTCAACTACAAGTTCAATCAAATAGGTAACTTACACACTATTTGAACACATTCACTTGTGTTTACATAAATTATACTCCCAATTCATATGTTCACACACCTTATGAATCATTTAATTATATTTCAACACACTGATTGTTCACTCTCAAGTGAATCAACCAGGACTGTCTACACATTTGTAGATCATCAAATACAATTTTTTCTATTTACCAAACATGTGTCACACTATTAAATTCAAAACAACACACTTAGGTGTCTTATTGAGTTTCACAATTTTGTGAATTACTCAAACTTTCACCAATATAATTATGTTCTCGCCCTTGAGAATCCACTAACACAAAGTTTACTACATGTGTTATTTACACATATAGTCATCATTAGACACAAACAACAAATAGTCACACAATTGTGATTCAAAATAACATATATTAGTGTCTAACTTAAAATTCAACCTTAAGGTCTATCACCCTTACATATGTTCACACACCTTGTGAATCATATAAAGGTAAATAAATCACAATTTGTTCACCTATAAGTGAACCAATTATACTTACGTATAACAAACAGTTGTCTACATCATTTTAGGTCAACTAAGTTGTCCACTACCTCATTAGTTCACATTCAAGTGAACCATTTCAACATACTTTCAACAACATTATCCACACTCATGTGAATTAATATCAATTAAAGCAAACATGCATGCCTACACACTTGTAGGTCATTACTATATCATATTCAACACATGGTTTATGTAACAGCAAGTACCAGAACGTCCGGCAAGTCCGTACGGTACGTGTACTTTCTACAGTAACTATGTGTACTCATACGATTTTAAGCAGTACTTGAGTTAACAAGATCTTAAATACAAGAAATCGTTGTACGTATTTTCGTATAAACTTGAATACATTAAGTACAACGTACATTTGGAACATTTGTTACATTTATTAAGTGAAAACTTAATTACAGTTAACACAACAAGTCACGAGAAACAACGATGCTCAAACAATACTCAGAAACAAATCGGTTGCGATCTGATGTCCACAACTGACAGGAATCAGATGACCGACAAGTCAGTACAAGAACAATGTGAAAACAGGATGTTTAGTTGAGTCCGACAGTGAGGAAACACAATCTAAACACAATTACAGTGTTATTTCAGAATAACGAACTGACAGTGTGTTTGCGTGAGTGACGATTCACACAAACATATCTGTGAGCTTAGAGTTCTGAAATAATGACTGAAAAGTAGAAAACAAAAGTCAGAAAGCAAAACCATCGTCGTATTCGTTCGGGTGACGATTCGAACGAATTACGCGCGAAGGTGACGCGATCTGACGAAACGAAAACGAAAACACGACACGAACGAAAGTAATTTAATAAAATAAAATAAATAACATTTTACAATTTTGAAACTCATCAAAATAATTAAATTAAACTCTTTTTATTTAAAACCATTTAAATTACGCGTAATTTTCCGGAAAACGAACGAAATTACGAACCGAACAACGAAAACGAACCCGAACACCCTCGGGGTATAAATAACCATAAATGAGTCAAATTACTCATTTTCCCACTTCATCTTCCTCACCTAAAATCCAATTCCCGGTTTTGAGAAAACCTCCATTTTCTTCAACTTCAAACCTCCATAACTTCTTCATTTCTTCACCAAATCACTCCATTCTTGAACCTACTTGAAGCTCTCATCACCCTCTACACGAAAGTACAACCGATCTAAGTTGAACACTACTGGAACTCGAGGTATGAAGCCACAAAAGTCACAAAAATTAGGGTTTTCTAGCCCTTTGGCCGCCCCACCCATTTAGCCGGCCAAAGACCTTGAAACTTGAATCCTACAACCACGAAGATCAGCCTTAGAACCCATAAACCTCAAACCACTTGAGGGGTCTCAGATTGGGGGCTGTTTTACTGACCCAAGCCGCGACCGAAGGAGCACAGGCCGCCGAATGGCCATGAGCCGAAAGAGCCTGGCCGAAAGGCCTCATACTCGGCCCCATTCGGCAGCCAGGCCTCCCCTTCGCCAGCCTTCATTCGCCCAATCTCATGCGGCCAACCACACCTTCGGCAGCTTCTCATTCGAGCCATACCTCTTCCATTCGACCAACACACATCTGGCCAAAGCTTCCCTTCGCCACCACCACATTCGCCGCCTCCCCTCCTTCGGCCAAGACATGGCCATTCGAGCCTACATTCGGCCACTGCCAGACAGGCGCCCAGATCCATCATTCGACTAACATAGGCGGCCCACTTAACTTGGTTGAAACAAAACCTAATGCAACCAAGTCCAAATACTAGCCCATTCCGTCCATATCCTATGTGTAGCCCAAACAGCTTGGTACCTTGGCCCCACAGGCTCAACAGTAGGCCCAGTTGCATTCTGTTAGGCCCAGGATGGGCCCAACCTCATACTACCTTGGCCCAATAATATCTCGGCCCAACCCTATTGTTCCAGCCCAGAACCTATAGTAGGCCCAATAAATAACCTCAAAAACCTTGTTTGGCCCATGTTTATTGGACAAAATAGGCCCACGACCGATTTCAGCCCAAATAAACCAGGCCCAGGTTGGCCCATGATCTATTTTACTACAGGCCTGGATGGGATTCAAGGGGCCCAATAAATTCAACCTTTGGCCCACAGATTTTGGCCCAAGGCCACCATTTAAGGCCAACAGTCCAATCTTTAGACCCATCATTGTTTCAGCCCCATTTAGCAAGGCCCAACTTGGCTTATTAGTTATATTAGTGAAGGCCTGAGACAAATCTCAATGGGCCCAACAAAATCAGCCCGAGGCCCACAGAAAACCAATTTAAGGCCTATTTTGAGGCCCATGTCCTCATTTTGGAGCCACTTTGCTAATACTTTGGCCAACAGCCCATTCCTGGCCCAGTTTTGATTCCTACAGCCCTATATGACTTTAGGCCCAACAAATATTACCAAGGCCCACCTTGGGCCCGATAAATTCCTTAGAGGCCCAAAACAAGGCCCACAAAGCTACTTAAACTCTAGCCTTTGTAACTTTTGGCAAGGCCTTTGTATTCCATTAACCCAAATCATTGTCCCACACTTTCAAATAAGCCTCACCATCCTCAATTGTTCAAGAACTATTCCAAGGCCCATGTATTTGGGCCCAAGGCTCAACTTGCTACATAAAGGCCCAACAAGTAACTTGGTCACAATGTTCGGTCCATATGCCATGATTTAGCCCACATGAGTTCACCACATTTCATAAGATCAAAATAAGATAGGCCAAAAGAATGTTTGCTTAATTAATCAATAATTATGCGATAAATGTTCAAAACGTACAAAATCAACAAAGACGAGTTGGAAACTAAGCACTAAGTCTTTCATCAAAGCAAATGGCATATAACTAATGACAATATGATAACTTACAAGGTCATTAACTTGAATCAAACATATGGGACCGAACAGGGATCATGACCAAGTCTTACGCGTGTTAGCCAACTTTAGGGCTAACACATATATCCACACACAATTCCCTACAAAACTTATACTTGCGAGTCTTAACAACGTGAAATCAATACAGGGACGTGAAAACAAACCAAATTACAATACAGAGCGCGCGCAGTCTTTTGTTTAAGCTAAGTCAACTCAACAGCAACAAGGTGAGTTCATTGCCCCTTTTCTAACATTTTGTTTTAAAACGCGGGGCTGAGAAGCATGCGTAAACTGTTTTATGTAAATTGTTTACTTAAATGCATTTATATATGTTTATATGAATAACTGTTATCTTAGACTCCTGTTTAGGTAACTGTTATGTATCAAAGAACTATTTTCAAAGAACTATTTTCAAAGAACTAAAGACCTCAAACAAAGAACTATTTTCAAAGATCTATTTTCAAAGAACTAACGATCTATTTTCAAAGAACTATTTCAAGGGTGTGTTGTCAAAGAACTAACGATCTATTTTCAAAGAACTATTTCAAGGGTGTGTTGTCAAAGAACTAACGATCTATTTTCAAAGAACTATTTCAAGGGTGTGTTGTCAAAGAACTAACGATCTATTTTCAAAGAACTATTTCAAGGATGTGTTGTCAAAGAACTAACGATCTATTTCAAAGAACTAAGTACAAAGAACTATTTTGAGGAACATCTGGGAAATGCTCAAAGATAACATGTGCCAAAGAACTAAAGAACTATACGAACTATGGACGGTCTAAAGAACTATAAAAGCCTATATATCAAAAGATGTCCTAGCTAGACTGATTGATTATAGGTCACATGTTTGATGAGGTTTACAGATCTCCTTTACTACTAAGTACCTTGATTGACAGACTAGTCTACTCGAGTTGACCATAGGCCCCAATCATTAGGACTTAGATTTTATTGAATGTTTACTTATTTATTTAAATTAAGCATTTATAACTAATTCTACAATTGCTGTTTTAATCATATTTGTATGATGAACATATGAAATCAAGAGAGATTTCAAATGATTGCAATTACAGGAACAGAGAACAGAGGAATCATGGGTGTTTAAAAGTGTATGGTAGGTAAAAACGCTTAATTATCATTAACAACAATGTCCTATGCGGATTAGTATGTGGTGGGACGTCGTCTGGGCGGGGTTGTAGCCTTGACCCAGGGGTATGCCCTATATATAAGCATACCGATCTGGATGATACATGTGGTGTTAATGAGGTTAGGGTCTTTACCGAAAGAAGGGTTCAAAACATTTTCAAAATTTCAAAACTATATGAACTCACCAACCATGTGTTGACTTGATCTTTTTGCATGACTTCTCAGGTGACGAACAGGTCAATTAGGAAGTCATTACTTCTGGACTAGGACTTCAGATAGAAGACTTAGTATTTTGGACCTGCATATTTTGAAGGCAACATTACACCTATCATTTTGTATATCTTGTGTAAATACAAGATAGAAACTCATGGTGTTAACAGTAGAGTTACATTGTTAAATTATAAACAATATTGATGTAGTTTAACTTTGTAATTCTATCCTATTTAGCATTTCTCATTTATGTATCATGTGCCATATAACAATCTGATCAGTCCGATTATCACTCCCGATATCGCGCCCCGGGAACCTTCCGCCCGACGGGACCACCGATCCTATCCCGCCGGCTCGGGGTGTGACAGATTGGTATCAGAGCCATGGTTATAGAGAAATATAGGTCATTTATTTAAACGGTTTGGCCTAGACTATAACCTAGGGACCCTGCATGTAGAGAACATAGGAATTAGGAATTTATGTGCATTGTGTCTTCTGCATTCGATCATTGCACTAACCAATATTACATTGGTTATGATTAGAATGTCACCAAGAAGACAACCATCACCGCCTCTACCTTCGCAGGAGACGGACCCAGCAGTCGAGGCACTTGCAACTTTGATCACTGAACAGTTGATGGCGGTCCTACCTGGAATCATTGCCCGGATCAGGAATAGTGAGGAGTTTGCTAAAATCTTCCTACTACTTTCTACAGAGCAGAAGAAATCGGAAACAGGAGAGTCAAGCAAGAAGCGAAGAAGGTGTCATCCTGAAGAATCAAGAGACCTTGTAATCTACACTGAGGCCATTCCCCTTCGTCAGATGGCCGTTGCTCCGGAGTCAGAGGGTCATAAGCGTCATGCTGACAAATTTACTTTATGTGCCACGTGCGGTCTCCACCATGCTAAGGATAGACTGTGCAAACATTGTCTGAACTGTGGGGAAAAGGGACACTGGATTCGTGATTGTAATAATCCCCCGACTCACAACCAGAATCCCGGAAACACTACATATCCTCTTCCTCGACACAGAAAGGATTGCTATGTGTGCGGATTATCCGAACACATTTCACGAGACTGCCCCGTAAGGATATCTTCCACAAGTCCTGCACATTCTAAAGGAAAAGCTCCCCTCTGTTCAGTTTGTCACCACCATCATCGAGCTGAACTTTCATGTGTATCATGTACACTTTGTGGAAGATACGGACACTGGATTCAAAAGTGTCGGATAAATTCGACCAGGAAACAGAAACAAAAAGCGAGCACCTCTACTTCCTCTCAACCTAACAACAACTGCTACACGTGCGGAATGCATGGACATTTCGCAAGGGACTGCCCTAGGAAAATGCCTCCAGCAGACCCAGCAGTCACTGAGGAACTACTCGCTTTACCAGCTCCTGGGGAACACTCGGAGTCCGATGAATCCATAGGTATGCAAATTATATCTTAGTGCATTAAGTTATTTACTGGTTTATTAAATGAAACTGCACGGTCTGTTGTAATTTTAGAAACAATAAATTATAATAGCCGTAAACAAAGTTAGTGTCAAAAGATAGTTATAATAATAACTTAAGGAACCTTTAGGTTAAGTAAGCATTAAAAAAGATTAAATAAAGATAGAGAAATCCATAATTACATTTTAAATACAGTATTTAAGAAGAGGACTTAGGTTAAATAGAACACTAAAACTCATAGGAGTTCAAAATGTCAAAGTTAGTGTGTCAGCTTCCACCTTCCACATAGACCTCTTAAAATTTTGAGTTACTTTAATTAGAGAACTCTGATTCGATGATGTTAGTAAAGGATGAATGTTAGAACGATGCTGAGTTCTTATTTGAACAAGATAAGTGGATCAGGAGAAATCAGTTGTGAGTGCAAGACGAGGATAGGACAAGGGACAACATTCCGAATGAAATATGGGCATTTCAAGTTACAATAATGCCTTTCGGATAGAAGAATGCACATATGATTTTCACGGGCTTCATGAACTAAGTATGCAAACTGTGTCTGGATTAGTTTATCATTATCGTTAGGGATGACATACTAAATCATTTTAGTAGAAAGACAGAATACGAAGGACATCTCAGGTATATTCTGGAGCTGTTAAAGGAATAACAACTCTATCCTGGTTTCTTTCCTTTGGAAATTAGGATGAGAATAAGTAACAGTTGGAACAACAGTTACAATGAGTTCAGAAAGACACATGACTTTCGGGTAAAAGTAAGATAAATATACATCACCTCACAGTGAGTATAGGATTACTTAGAAGGGATAGACCATTATCTTTATTCCAATAGTAATACCATATCTTAAGTAGACCTTCCCGATATATAAGTCCACTTTCAAAGTTGAGAACAGATTAAACAGATGGTGAAGTATGTATACGGTTATATCAAATAACCTAAGAATTCACCATGTGACGTGAGAATCTTAACCAGACGATCAAGATTCAGAGTTGTCAGAGTCACTTATGAAAGCTTTAAAGAGTGTGTCAGGTGATAGAACAGAAAGACAATTTGAGAGAAGCTGGATGAAATGCCTACCACCAAAATGGTGGATTTCGGTGATAGGTCAATCCAGAAGAATTACTCTTGAGAAAGCACACGAACCAGATAATTAGTGCATTCGGGCGCCGATAAAATGTACTGAGAATTACAGAGATTTTATTGGTGGCCGGGAATGAAGAAAGACATAGCCGAATACGTCGGCAGATGTCTTGCGCGTGCAAGAGTAAAGGCGGAACACCAGAAACCGTCTGGTTTACTGGAACAGCCTGAGATTCCACTCTGGAAGTGGGAACAAATAGCTATGGACTTCATTACCAAGCTACCCCGCACTTCCAGTGGTCACGATACAATTTGGGTGATCATCGATCGTTTAACAAAATCTGCTCACTTCTTGCCGATGCGTGAAACTTTCACGATGGATAAACTGGCAAGATCATACATCAATGAGATAATGGTACGCCATGGTGTGCCATTGTCAATTATTTCTGATAGAGACAGCAGATTTACTTCAA
Source organism: Mikania micrantha (assembly GCA_009363875.1). NCBI lineage: Eukaryota > Viridiplantae > Streptophyta > Magnoliopsida > Asterales > Asteraceae > Mikania > Mikania micrantha. The sequence continues at coordinate 109,237,799 of CM018680.1, forward strand.
GGTTCTGGCAATCACTGCAGAAATCTCTAGGGACACAGTTAAATCTGAGTACAGCTTACCATCCACAAACGGACGGTCAAAGCGAACGTACAATTCAAACCTTAGAGGACATGTTAAGAACTTGTGTTCTGGATTTCGGTGATAATTGGGATTCTCATTTGCCACTGATCGAGTTCTCCTACAACAACCGTTATCGCAGCAGCATCGGTTGTGCCCCATTCGAGGCTCTTTATGGTCGAAAATGTCGGTCGCAGGTCTGTTGGTCGGGAGTAGGAGATAATCGTATCACTGGACCAGAACTTATACAAGAGACTACAGACAAGATAGCTCAGATACAACAAAGACTACAAGCAACACGAAGCAGACAAAAGAGCTATGCTGATAAACGGCGCAAGCCGTTGGAATTCCAAGTGGGTGATCGTGTCATGTTGAAGGTTTCCCCTTGGAAAGGTGTAGTTCGATTCGCGAAGAAAGGCAAACTAACACCACGATACGTGGGACCGTTCGAGATCATCGAACGTATTGGTCCTGTGGCGTACAGATTGAGCTTACCAGATGAACTCAGTGGTGTGCATGACGTGTTTCACGTTTCGAACTTAAAGAAATGCCTTGCTGACGAATCACTCGTCATCCCACTCGAAGAGATTCAAGTTGATGAATAGTTGCACTTTATCGAAGAACCTTTAGAGATTATGGATCGCAAGGTTAAACAACTGAGGCGAAGCCGTATCCCCATTGTAAAGGTTCATTGGAACTCAAGACGCGGACCCGAGTTTACTTGGGAACGTGAAGATCACATGAAGTTAAAGTATCCCCAACTATTTGAAGAAGAAACTGTACCCGATAACAACTCTTAAATTTCGGGACGAAATTTCTTTAACAAGGGGAGACTGTAACAGCAAGTACCAGAACGTCCGGCAAGTCCGTACGGTACGTGTACTTTCTACAGTAACTATGTGTACTCATACGATTTTAAGCAGTACTTGAGTTAACAAGATCTTAAATACAAGAAATCGTTGTACGTATTTTCGTATAAACTTGAATACATTAAGTACAACGTACATTTGGAACATTTGTTACATTTATTAAGTGAAAACTTAATTACAGTTAACACAACAAGTCACGAGAAACAACGATGCTCAAACAATACTCAGAAACAAATCGGTTGCGATCTGATGTCCACAACTGACAGGAATCAGATGACCGACAAGTCAGTACAAGAACAATGTGAAAACAGGATGTTTAGTTGAGTCCGACAGTGAGGAAACACAATCTAAACACAATTACAGTGTTATTTCAGAATAACGAACTGACAGTGTGTTTGCGTGAGTGACGATTCACACAAACATATCTGTGAGCTTAGAGTTCTGAAATAATGACTGAAAAGTAGAAAACAAAAGTCAGAAAGCAAAACCATCGTCGTATTCGTTCGGGTGACGATTCGAACGAATTACGCGCGAAGGTGACGCGATCTGACGAAACGAAAACGAAAACACGACACGAACGAAAGTAATTTAATAAAATAAAATAAATAACATTTTACAATTTTGAAACTCATCAAAATAATTAAATTAAACTCTTTTTATTTAAAACCATTTAAATTACGCGTAATTTTCCGGAAAACGAACGAAATTACGAACCGAACAACGAAAACGAACCCGAACACCCTCGGGGTATAAATAACCATAAATGAGTCAAATTACTCATTTTCCCACTTCATCTTCCTCACCTAAAATCCAATTCCCGGTTTTGAGAAAACCTCCATTTTCTTCAACTTCAAACCTCCATAACTTCTTCATTTCTTCACCAAATCACTCCATTCTTGAACCTACTTGAAGCTCTCATCACCCTCTACACGAAAGTACAACCGATCTAAGTTGAACACTACTGGAACTCGAGGTATGAAGCCACAAAAGTCACAAAAATTAGGGTTTTCTAGCCCTTTGGCCGCCCCACCCATTTAGCCGGCCAAAGACCTTGAAACTTGAATCCTACAACCACGAAGATCAGCCTTAGAACCCATAAACCTCAAACCACTTGAGGGGTCTCAGATTGGGGGCTGTTTTACTGACCCAAGCCGCGACCGAAGGAGCACAGGCCGCCGAATGGCCATGAGCCGAAAGAGCCTGGCCGAAAGGCCTCATACTCGGCCCCATTCGGCAGCCAGGCCTCCCCTTCGCCAGCCTTCATTCGCCCAATCTCATGCGGCCAACCACACCTTCGGCAGCTTCTCATTCGAGCCATACCTCTTCCATTCGACCAACACACATCTGGCCAAAGCTTCCCTTCGCCACCACCACATTCGCCGCCTCCCCTCCTTCGGCCAAGACATGGCCATTCGAGCCTACATTCGGCCACTGCCAGACAGGCGCCCAGATCCATCATTCGACTAACATAGGCGGCCCACTTAACTTGGTTGAAACAAAACCTAATGCAACCAAGTCCAAATACTAGCCCATTCCGTCCATATCCTATGTGTAGCCCAAACAGCTTGGTACCTTGGCCCCACAGGCTCAACAGTAGGCCCAGTTGCATTCTGTTAGGCCCAGGATGGGCCCAACCTCATACTACCTTGGCCCAATAATATCTCGGCCCAACCCTATTGTTCCAGCCCAGAACCTATAGTAGGCCCAATAAATAACCTCAAAAACCTTGTTTGGCCCATGTTTATTGGACAAAATAGGCCCACGACCGATTTCAGCCCAAATAAACCAGGCCCAGGTTGGCCCATGATCTATTTTACTACAGGCCTGGATGGGATTCAAGGGGCCCAATAAATTCAACCTTTGGCCCACAGATTTTGGCCCAAGGCCACCATTTAAGGCCAACAGTCCAATCTTTAGACCCATCATTGTTTCAGCCCCATTTAGCAAGGCCCAACTTGGCTTATGAGTTATATTAGTGAAGGCCTGAGACAAATCTCAATGGGCCCAACAAAATCAGCCCGAGGCCCACAGAAAACCAATTTAAGGCCTATTTTGAGGCCCATGTCCTCATTTTGGAGCCACTTTGCTAATACTTTGGCCAACAGCCCATTCCTGGCCCAGTTTTGATTCCTACAGCCCTATATGACTTTAGGCCCAACAAATATTACCAAGGCCCACCTTGGGCCCGATAAATTCCTTAGAGGCCCAAAACAAGGCCCACAAAGCTACTTAAACTCTAGCCTTTGTAACTTTTGGCAAGGCCTTTGTATTCCATTAACCCAAATCATTGTCCCACACTTTCAAATAAGCCTCACCATCCTCAATTGTTCAAGAACTATTCCAAGGCCCATGTATTTGGGCCCAAGGCTCAACTTGCTACATAAAGGCCCAACAAGTAACTTGGTCACAATGTTCGGTCCATATGCCATGATTTAGCCCACATGAGTTCACCACATTTCATAAGATCAAAATAAGATAGGCCAAAAGAATGTTTGCTTAATTAATCAATAATTATGCGATAAATGTTCAAAACGTACAAAATCAACAAAGACGAGTTGGAAACTAAGCACTAAGTCTTTCATCAAAGCAAATGGCATATAACTAATGACAATATGATAACTTACAAGGTCATTAACTTGAATCAAACATATGGGACCGAACAGGGATCATGACCAAGTCTTACGCGTGTTAGCCAACTTTAGGGCTAACACATATATCCACACACAATTCCCTACAAAACTTATACTTGCGAGTCTTAACAACGTGAAATCAATACAGGGACGTGAAAACAAACCAAATTACAATACAGAGCGCGCGCAGTCTTTTGTTTAAGCTAAGTCAACTCAACAGCAACAAGGTGAGTTCATTGCCCCTTTTCTAACATTTTGTTTTAAAACGCGGGGCTGAGAAGCATGCGTAAACTGTTTTATGTAAATTGTTTACTTAAATGCATTTATATATGTTTATATGAATAACTGTTATCTTAGACTCCTGTTTAGGTAACTGTTATGTATCAAAGAACTATTTTCAAAGAACTATTTTCAAAGAACTAAAGACCTCAAACAAAGAACTATTTTCAAAGATCTATTTTCAAAGAACTAACGATCTATTTTCAAAGAACTATTTCAAGGGTGTGTTGTCAAAGAACTAACGATCTATTTTCAAAGAACTATTTCAAGGGTGTGTTGTCAAAGAACTAACGATCTATTTTCAAAGAACTATTTCAAGGGTGTGTTGTCAAAGAACTAACGATCTATTTTCAAAGAACTATTTCAAGGATGTGTTGTCAAAGAACTAACGATCTATTTCAAAGAACTAAGTACAAAGAACTATTTTGAGGAACATCTGGGAAATGCTCAAAGATAACATGTGCCAAAGAACTAAAGAACTATACGAACTATGGACGGTCTAAAGAACTATAAAAGCCTATATATCAAAAGATGTCCTAGCTAGACTGATTGATTATAGGTCACATGTTTGATGAGGTTTACAGATCTCCTTTACTACTAAGTACCTTGATTGACAGACTAGTCTACTCGAGTTGACCATAGGCCCCAATCATTAGGTTTTAGATTTTATTGAATGTTTACTTATTTATTTAAATTAAGCATTTATAACTAATTCTACAATTGCTGTTTTAATCATATTTGTATGATGAACATATGAAATCAAGAGAGATTTCAAATGATTGCAATTACAGGAACAGAGAACAGAGGAATCATGGGTGTTTAAAAGTGTATGGTAGGTAAAAACGCTTAATTATCATTAACAACAATGTCCTATGCGGATTAGTATGTGGTGGGACGTCGTCTGGGCGGGGTTGTAGCCTTGACCCAGGGGTATGCCCTATATATAAGCATACCGATCTGGATGATACATGTGGTGTTAATGAGGTTAGGGTCTTTACCGAAAGAAGGGTTCAAAACATTTTCAAAATTTCAAAACTATATGAACTCACCAACCATGTGTTGACTTGATCTTTTTGCATGACTTCTCAGGTGACGAACAGGTCAATTAGGAAGTCATTACTTCTGGACTAGGACTTCAGATAGAAGACTTAGTATTTTGGACCTGCATATTTTGAAGGCAACATTACACCTATCATTTTGTATATCTTGTGTAAATACAAGATAGAAACTCATGGTGTTAACAGTAGAGTTACATTGTTAAATTATAAACAATATTGATGTAGTTTAACTTTGTAATTCTAACCTATTTAGCATTTCTCATTTATGTATCATGTGCCATATAACAATCTGATCAGTCCGATTATCACTCCCGATATCGCGCCCCGGGAACCTTCCGCCCGACGGGACCACCGATCCTATCCCGCCGGCTCGGGGTGTGACAGTTTATATCCATGTGGATCACCAATTGAGTTTTGTTCACATGATCACGATATTCGTGATTCATTTCCACAACATTAAACAAACTCAATAGTAACGGGTGACTTACCTTGTTCAAATGGTTGATCACTTTCTCCAAATTCTTTTCCACTTCTGTGACTTGCATCTTGACTCTCATCACCAACACCTAGTTGCAATTCACATATATACAACTAGTTTCAATACACACAACACCCACATATATTGATTCAAACTCATTTGAATCTCATTTATTACTAGGTGGCATTTAGAAGTCAAGTCATCACTTATAATTAGCATATTTATGCCAAATCATTAACTTTCAAATCTCAATCATTTAATCAAGCATTTGAATTGGATTGATCATTCCAAAGAATGATCCAAATCCATCATAGTCATAATTTAATCATCCCACTGGTTATCATACTCAATAATATGAGATTCATGACAACCGGACATTATAACGGATCGAAATCAAGATTTCACCGTTAAAACATCTAATTCTTCATTTCTAATCATCCCTGATCATTATATAATGCTCAAAACTCAATTTAATCCGCATACTATCAAAATCAATTGGATAAAACGAATCGTTACCCTTCGAACAGCTTTCTGGTTGTAATACGATGATCAGGAGTTGTAGAATCGAACCCTAGCTCAATCCGGACGTTCTGGTAGCTTCAAAATTGAGATTTAATGAAAAAATATTGATCTGAAAGTGTATGTGTGCGTGTAAGATCGAGAGAAAGAGATATCTCTGCTTTCTGCTTGAAATCTGATTAAAATCAAGAATCTGCCGACTCAAAACAGTCCAGCGCACCGCCCCGCGTGGCCGTTTGGCCCGGAGCGTAGCGCGTGAGACATGGAGTTCCCAGATATTTTCTAGACCCCGCACGTATCGCCTAGCGTGGGTTCTTGGCGCTAGGCGTACCGCCTGGCACCCTAAAATTTTATTTTTTTGTATTTTCTTCGTTTCGCGATTCCGGACAATCCGTAACTCCGTTTCGAGCACGGTTTTCGCCTACATTCATCATTTTTCGTATATTTTCAATTTGTAACAATAACAATCGTTCTATTAATGATTATTTCAAACGTGTTCATTCGTTGAAAACCGGTCGTTACACTTGACCTTTAAACAATAACAAATATTATTATTAGGATATCAAATAACCTTTTGATAACACTAAATTACAACCTCATCATAGTGTCTATGAGCATATGATTGCGTCCCATGATAGCTTCCATACAATTGTTTAGATATATTTGCTGAAGACAAGAGTAGATTCTCTATACATCCTGGTTCTGACAAGATGTACCATGACCAAAAGACAACATACTATTGGCTGAACATGAAGTCCGACATTGCAACTTACGTGAGTAAGTGCCTAACTTGCTCAAAGGTTAAAGTCGAATACCATAAGCCATCAGGATTGCTCCAACAACCTGAGATACATGTATGGAAATAGGAACAGATTTCCATGGACTTTATCACGAAGCTACCCAAGACAGCGAGTGGTTGCGATACCATCTGGGTAATCATAGGCCGACTAACAAAATATGTGCACTTCCTTCCTATCAAGAAACTGACAAGTTGGATAAATTGACCCGAATTTATCTAAAGGAAGTGGTCACGCGGCATGGAGTGCCTATCTCAATAATCTTTGACCGTGACAGTCGATTCACGTCACATTTATGGAAGTCCTTATATAAGGCATTGGGTACGAGATTAGACATGATCACTGCTTATCACTCGCAGATTGATGGGCAGAGCGAGCATACGATTCAGACACCGGATGATATGCTTCAAGCATGTGTTATCAATTTCGGCAGCAGCTAGGAGACTCACCTACCGTTAGTTGAGTTCTCTTACAACAACATTTACCACACCAACATCAGGGCTGCACCATTTGAAGAACTATATGGGCGTGAAAGCCAACTGACTGGTCCCGAACTAGTGCCCGAGACTACCGAGAAAATCGTGCATATACGAAACCGAATGGCAGCAGGGCGAGATCTACAGAAAAGCTATGCCGACAGAAGGCGCAAGCCTTTGGAGTTTCAGGTAGAGGACCGAGTACTTCTTAAAGTCTCGCCCTAGAAGGGAGTCATCCGATTCGGGAAACGAGTAAAGTTGCAACAGAGAATTATCTTTCCAGAATAGAGCACAATCATTAATGCAAGCATGTATAGACTGATATCCTAAACCAACTTTTCTTAGTTTCTTCTTAGTTTAATAATGTGATGCTGGAATCTTATTTTCTTTCGGGAATGCAACTCTTAAAAACTCTAAATGTTGATCAAAGGAACTATCAGTCCATTTATTAATAACTTTAATATGCATTAATTTTGCCAAAAAGTTTAGGGAAGACATCCAATTACAACTAGGGTATAGCTCGGTTCAAGCTACTTAGTTATTGCGTCAAATCATGTGTCTAAACCATCTCCATACTCATTTACATTTTCGTCATATGTATTTTGCTCCGCCATGACATCATCAAATGCATCAAACATCTCATTATTTGTTAGTGGAGGATTATGTGTGTTCAAATCCCACAGTCTTTCAATATCTAAAGCATTAGAATATTTCTCACCATGATATACCCATGTTGTATATGACTGTAGAAAATCACGATCAAGTATGTGGGCATAAATTGTAGCCAAATTCTGGGGTGATCGATTAGAATTGGCACAACTTTTACATGGGCAATACCCTTTACCTTCACTATTGACATGATTCTTTGCGATCTCCATAAACTTATTAAGACCGTTTAAAAAATCCACACGTCTCCGGTTTCGCAAGTTAATCCAACTTTTATCAACTTCCATGTTAGTTATCAACACATAAACCTAAACATGCATATTTAAATGAAATTTATAAACACATAAATATAAACATACTTATAAAAAGTCAATGTTACAAATGAAACATAAACAACACATACAACATACCTAAACATATGTATACAAATGGAATTCATTCATCACATAAAGCTAAACATGCATACATAAATAAAATTTATCAACACATAAACATAAACATACCTATAAAAAGTCAATATAACAAATGAAACATAAACAACACATACCACATACCTAAACATATGTATACAAATGAAATTCATTCATCACATCAAGCTAAACATGAATATATAAATGAAATTGAAACATCACATAAACCTAAACATCACATAAACATAAACATAAACAACATATATAATTGAGACTATCCAACATGCATATCTAAATGTAATTGAACTATCACATAAACCTAAACATCACATAAACATAAACAACATATATAATTGAAACTACTCAACATCCATATCTAAATGTAAATGAACTATCACATAAACTCACTCATCACATAAAGCTAAACAACATATGTAATTGAAACTATCCAACATGCATATCTAAATGTAATTGAACTATCACATAAACTCATTCATCACATAAAGCTAAACAACATATACAATTGAAACTATCCAACATGCATATCTAAATGTAATCGAAACATCACATAAACATAAACAACATCTATAATTGAAACTATCTAACATGCATATAACCTAAACATACATGTACAGTTGACAAAAAATACATGTGTAATTCAAGTTAACCTACATATAAACATTAAAAAATAGAAACATACACACACACACATAAAACATAATGAATCATTCAAACATTTACATCACATAAAACTAACCTACACATATATAAAATAAAATTTCTAAAACATAATAAACATCAAATTTACATTTTAAAATATTAAAATTGAAAAAAAAACATATCTTTGTTGAAAATAATGTCCCAAATCGTCTTTGAACACGAAATCAATGGTAGAATAATATGTAAAATGCAATAAACATATACAAAGTGAGAAACTCTCAAAGAAATTCCATAAACACAACAAAAAAATTGAAAATGGCAAAAAAAAAACACATACCTATGTAAATGGTAAGGTTCCAACAACCCTTCGAACACAAAATCAACACTAGAACCGGTCTAAAGCTCGAAATCGCCCATGGAAGAGAAGAAAATGGGTTTTTCGAAAGTATTCTGTGAAATGGGGTTTCTGCGCGATTTTGGGTATATAAACCCTATAGCGACGACATGGGCTAATCCAGAACGGCGTCGTTTGCTTTTTTGTACGAATTGAAAAGTTATTTTTTATTAATTGCCTAAAGCGACGACATATCGTCGCTGATTGTAAAATTATTTTTTTTTTGATTTTTCGCTTACCCAATTTTCAGTTACAAAACAATGAAAAAAAATCAAACATAAAAAAAGAACACCTATAGCGATGACAATTAGTCGCCATACTTCTCACTAAAAAAGCGCAAAAAAATTCGGTCAACTCCCGCTCATTCCGGACATGTCACTATAGCTGAAAAGCCAAAAATGTGATTTGGAGCATGTTGCAACCATTTGTCGTCGCTATAGCCTTTGCTATATAAACGACTTTTGTCGTCGCTATAGTTCTGGCCCCTTTAGGACCATTTCCTTGTAGTGCATATAGTGATGTCTCTTTTTATAAGGTGGAGATTTTAATTCCTATGCTAAATAATGATGTAATAATATTATATGTGTATTAGATGGCTGTTAAAAAAATAAACTTTGGCTTAATATTCACAAGCTTATTTTTATTAAACAAATAAACTCTTACCTAGAACAAATTTTTTTGGGACTAAAAACAACCTTATTGGATCGAAAAATTGCATTCATAAGTTTTAATGCACTTGTTCGTTCGAGTGGTTCTGAGAATGAGCTACACAACTGATTGTTGTGTGTGCATATTAATGAACACATGTTGATAGTTGATACAATAACTATGTTAGAGATGGTGACAGTCATCACACTCTTGTGAGCAAAATAAATCTCCTAACGATGATTTTGATGTGTCATAATTAAATACATCTCTTTTTCTTTCTTTTATATATTTCGCCCTTAATTTTTGGCTATTTAATTTACATGTTTTAATAAATATTCTTAATTTTATATTTTCTAAAAACAAGTTGGTCACCATGTTTAGACCTTTCCTCCCTAAACCGAAACTTTATATAGTACCGCACAAAATTTAGAATAAATATATACTGTTTTATATGATAAAATTAGTAAATCAAAATAATACTAACAAATATATAAGTTCTCATCCTAAGCATGGGAGGCCCTGGAGAGGGGCAAACCCGACCTCCGTCCAGGACCCATTTATCGTACGGGCACAAAAAATTTTTAAACCGTTTTTAAATTATATATATTTACTTATATCTCCAAATACAAAACCGAAAAAACACAAAGTTTATAATTCACTGAGGCCTTTTTTTCTCAGTAGCATAAGAAATATAAACTTTACAAAGAATTGTATCCCACATTCTTATAACAGTAAATTTAAATTTTTATTTTACTTTCTATGATCGATTAAACAATAAAATAATAATATCTAACGATCATAAAATATTTTTCATCTTCCCGTGTCTTAAAAGGAAGAAAGTAATAAAAGAATACTTTTAAAAGTTTTTTTGATGCACACTTTACAATTATAGTTTTAAAGCCCAAGGGTCTTAGACGTTTCGTATGCATAAAGCCGTTGTTTTTCTTAACGTCTTTCAAATTTTGTGTGCCTAAAGCCGATATTTTTTTTTGTTCTTCTAAAAGTACATATGTAGAACCAAAGACATCACATCCTAACGATATTTTGCTGGTGGGACATGACTTTGGAGCTAAATAGTCTTGGGTTCGAATCCCACAAGGAAGTTTCTCAAGGTATTGAGTTTCTACCAGAACTGGTTACTTGATAGTTGATATAATTAGGTGACACTGCTGGTGACACGATAAGTCGATGATACTCCAGTGATCTGTCAGTGATAAAAAAACAGTCGTTCAATAAAAAACATATATAGGGTCAAGCCTTAGTGATTAATAAAAGACAAATACCTTAAGAGATAGAAGCTAGGGGTGAGCAAAAACCGAACTATTAAACCAAAACCAGACTATTAACCGATAAAACCAAACCGAAATTAACCGAAAACTAAATTAACCAAAAATCAATCATGATTTTGGTTTTGTACCTTTGGTTAACCGAATTAACCAAAATCGAACCGAACATTTTGTATGTCCTTAATATTTATATATATTTCTAGCTTATATTCCATTTATTTTTATTTAAATTCTTTTGCATCCTTGTATACCTATACTCCACTAATCACTACTGATTATTAAAATTTTACTATGTGCATCTGTTTGTTTGTATGATTGGTGATTGTTTTGTTGAATCTTAATTCTGACCTTCTAAATTAGATAAGAAAATGTTAATCTAAATATTTTATGTGTGTGTGGGTATATATGCTCATTATACAACCAGGTTTCTTATTATTTGCATAACCTTAATTGCTCATATACCCAGCTCGTAAACATATAACTAGGTGAAAATCAAACTAAAAAAAGACTAAAAGAAATACGTTGGACAATTAATCAAAACTGATCCGAAAACCAACGAAAAAAATCCAAACTGAAACTAAGTTTGGTCATTGTTTTCGATGGAGCCTAAAACCCAAAGCGAACCAAGCACACCGCTAATAGAAACTTCCAGTCATGCATAACTAAATATAATTTTTTTATTAAACAATATTATTACACCGTAAACCATATTCTTTATTTTTATATTAAATATTAGCATTATTGTATTAAAAAATTAAAAAAAAAAAGTTAGAATTCATTGCTCATTGTATGTGTAATATACATGTTTTTAATATAATATAGTAAAATTATAAATATAATATTTGTAATGTTATAAATATCATATTTTAATTTAAAATTGGTATAAATTAAAATCACATTATTCCCCTGAATGTGAGGTCCCCAAACTGAAAAAGTAGTATTTAAAGGAGGCTGGATGATAGACGTAACAACATTAGAAGACAAACATTGATAGGTGACACAAACCAAACACAAGACAGTCGAATGAGACGTTAAAACAGGGTACATTTTTTATTGCATACCGCACAAGTTTATGAGTTGCTACATACTTTTCTTATAATTCATATTTAATTAATTAACTACTAATTTGGTTATTGCTATTGGTTTCATTAAAGAACCCGAAACAGAATAAACGTTTCGATCCCTAAGCTACAAGTCACTATGATAGCCAAGAGAAAAATGACAAACAAAAATTACGACATGTTGAACGAATTTTATTTCAAATGATAGTATTATTCTGCTCGATCTATCTATATAAGTGATGTCGAAAATACTTGAATCTGACTAACCCGATCTGAACCTGAATAAGCACAATATGGTTAGGTTATTTGGGTAAGAAAATGTTAGTCGGTTATTTGGGTCAAAGTGATTAATCCAAACTCTTAATAGAGTCAGGATTCTAGAATACTTTTAAAAATTACTCGGGTTTCAGGTTAACCCAAATAACTTGAATAAGGATGATTAATATTTATATATATATATATATATATATATAGACACACACATACATATATGTACATATAATTATTAAATATAAAACTTATTTAACTTTTCACCTAGATATTTAATTAAGTTAATTACTTATAACTATAACTATTTATCAATTTAAATATGGTTCAACACATTTTCCATTGTATTATATATTTGGAAAATGAATTATTTCTAATAATTTAAAGTGGGCTAAGATAAGAGCAAAATAAGCAAATAAATATCAATCCGAATAACACGTGACCCGACTAAACCAAACGTGATTAGCATCCGGTTACAGGTCAATATTTTTTAAAGAAAAATCCAACTTACCAGATCCAATTAACCCAAAACCCGATCGGGCTGACTCGATCAACACCCCTAGTGAGTATATTTAGTAGTTGTAGCCATCAATTATATTAGGCTTTCGACTTAACAACACAGTTCATATTGGCAACAACTAAGCCTTTATTCCATTTAGTTGGCAAGTATGAAATAAAGGCATCTGAATTGTTGGATTCTTAAATGTTCATGAGGGTTATAGACTAAAAAGTAATGCCTATTTTGAATACTTTAATTAAACTTTTCAGTTTACGTAATTTGAAAAAAAAAAAAAAAAACCTTCTGTCATTCTGCATTGGTAAAACAACAATCGTCACATAAGCAGTCACCTTTACCACAACCACCACATTCTCTTCTACCAATTCTCATTCTCCTCTCATGTAGAGTTACATAAAGTATAAGCATTAAAATTATACCTAGCAAAGTATTTTGTGTTGTGTTGATCAAGTCATATCTTTTATGACACATTTAACGCGATCATTAAGAACTAACACGACATGTTTAATGAAGTTTTTATTTTCTTTTAACGATAACATGTACATGTTTATTGCAATGCACAGCATATTTAACCCAATTGCATGTAATCAATTCAAAAATGATATGATACATGTTAAACATCACATAAATATACATAATATAACACAAATAAAAAAAATGTTTAATAAGACATTTAAAAATGATCATGAAGACATGACTAACAAGATAAACTGATACTATTTTATGGTGTGATGTGTGTGTATATTAAAATCTTAATTAATTATTTATAAAACTATAGAAATACATTGTTATGATAAACATGTCCTAAACTTCTCTTGTCAACCTTTTTTTCTTTTGAACAATTTTTTTTTTTTTTATAATGGGTAAGATTTAGACCAACAATGTCTTTGATCGTGACACTCTTTTCTTATCACTAAAACTCTTTTTCTTATCAGTAAGCTTCATCCCTCACCCTCTCTTGTCGACCTAATAATCTATTTAATATGATAAATTAAACATGTTATATGTGACATAAGTAGATTAAACGGGTTGAATATGTTAGAAACACATTTAATTGTGTTAACCCATTTAATCCAAACACTAAACCGTCTAACTTGTCAAATCATTTCATAATGACAGGTCATGTAGTTATTATCATTTCTAAATTGAACTTATAACCAAAGTTAAAAGTGAACACACAAAATCTACCCATTTCTAAATGGGTAGCTTGCTAGACAACAACCGAAGTAGAAATCTATAATCTTCAAAGGATTATAATAGGAGGGGAAGGTTCCCCTAAAAAGTCTATTTTGCCTAAGAAGGCTAAGAAGGATTTTTAAAAACTCGAAAATCGAACCAAACACACTCCGATTGAATTCATTTTTGCGCCATTGGAACCGTTTTATCGAACCCTAAAACCCAAACCTTAAATCATAAACAATAAACCCAAACACTAAAATCAAAACTTTAAAAACAAACCTTAAGCATAAAGATAAAACATAAAAGCTAAAAATCAAGCCCTAAAATCTAAATTCTAAAACTACTTGTTAAAGTTAAAACTTAAAAGCTAATATTGTAGGGTTCGATGAGACGATTCCAATGTCATCGAAATGAGTTCAATCGGAGTTCGTTTGGGTCGGTTTTGAAGGTTTTAAAAATCCTTTTTAGCCTTCTTAGGCAAAAAAGACTTTTTATTTGATCTTTCCCCTATAATAGGATATCCGATATAACAAAAATGCAAGTAGCCCATTGAATATAAACCGTAGAGGTAAATCCTCCCTGGGCATTTGGGCTTGAATCACAGGTTCGGCCTCATTTTCAGCCCAATATCCGCTCTTTGAAAGGGACCTTATTCTTCGACTAGAGTTTAGACCAAGGGTGTTCAGGAGCCGAACCGAGCCAGAGGTCAGCTCGGACTTGGCTTGGATTTAAACTGAGCCTGGCTCGGACGCGGAACTGGCCCGGCTTGGCTTGTTTTTGGCTCGGTTTTTACATAAGAAATTTATATTTTAATTGCATTCACCTCAAATCGGCTTGGTTCATTTTTGGCTCGGTTTTTACATAATAGAAAATGCGTGAATGTGTAACTAGGAATTAGGAATTAGTAGAGCACGTGAAAATTGAGATTAATTTCGTATTTATGTCCTCTTTTCTTTTCTTTTTTCTTTTTTCTTTTTATTTTTAATTTTTAACATAATTACAAAATAACATCAAAGTATATTTATTAGTGAAAGTAACCCTATAGTTTTATATTTTAGTATAACATGTTGTACAAATAAGCCGAGCCGAGCCACGAGCCGGGCATACGAGCCGAGTACCGAGCCGAGCCCGCCCTTGCTCGGACTCGGCTCGGTTACAAAACAAGCTGGCTCGGTTACAGATGAGTTTTATTCAAGCCAAGTTTTATCCGAGCTTTTTCCAAACAAGCTACGAGCCGAATCTGAGTTTCAAGCTTCTTGTACAACCCTACACCGCATGATTAGGGAGCATCGAAGGATTAAATAAGGTGTACACAGTTTAATTTCATAGAATTCATGCTTACAACATTATGAGTAATTAGTTTAACTTTTTTTTACCTGTATATTTTTTATGTCTATTTATTGTTGAAAATATTGTATATCGCTTGTAACATTCACGCCAAACATATTAGTAAGATCGGAAAATATTGAGGTTGATTTTTTTTTTTAATGATAAACATAAAAGTGATTACGAAAATGTTTATTTACATATGAAATGAAACGATAACTGAGATACATTAGGTCGTATAGATTTCTAAAAATTCAATAACAGAGAATAAAATTAACTAAAAACTACTTATAACTGAGATAACTTGGTGTTAAGCCTGGTTAAATGGACGGGTTGGGTTGGGTTAGGTTGAGTAACGGGTTAGAACGGATGCGAGTCAGGACGGTTGCGGGTTAGGGTGGGTGTTAAGCAAAATCAATTTGAGCCTAATTCTTGTCGTTCATAAAAATTATAATTAAAAAAAAGATTGGAGCCTAATTCTGGTTAAATGTTGGCCGTAAGACCGGTCAGTAAGGAGCGCTTAATGGTGACGTTCACCATTTTTTTTACCCTTGTCATCTCCGTTTATAATAACTTATTTTTTGGCAAATCGGTAATAGTATACATACGTTAACTTTACTCGATTATTTTAAATAATGTTTTAAATATAAAAAATATTAAAACAGCATGTGTTAGTGTTTCATATGATTTAATCAGCTGAATATGATACAACGTACCGAAATAAAATGTGATGTAAAAGGCCCCATTAGAGCCTAATTCTTGTCGTTCATAAAAATTATAATTAAAAAAAAGATTGGAGCCTAATTCTTCAACGGTCACTTTTTTTTGAAACCAGCTCCTATATCTTTCCCTTATCTTCTCTCTCTCTCTCTATCTCTCCTCCTTCAGCAAAACCAGCAGCAGCTTCATTGAATTCATCATCGCATTCATGGGCTGCTTTTCACTCTTTCCATGTTTCACTTCCTCAAAATCAAATAAATCTGTCAACTCATTCACTTCTGCCGATCAGGTTATACTTGCTTTATCCCATTTTAATCTTCTTCATAACCCAATCTATGGTTGAATTAATAATCTGTTTCAGGAATGTAAGAAGAATCCCGAGTCTGTTTTGATCAAGGTGCCCACGCAAGAATCAACAAATCTTTCATCGCTCCATATTCCCATTTGGAAATCCAGGTAATATTATCTGTTTATTTCCTTTCTTTTTTTTTGTACTTTTAATAAAACCCTTGTTTTAGAGATATGATACAACACTTTGTTTTATTGTTTTTTTTTTTTCTTGAATTGTTTGGGATGATAGTGAAAGTCAGGTGATCATTGACAGTGACATTAAGACCTCTGCTATAGATATAGATGCTAAGACCAATGTGAAGGAGGGGTATGGGAAATTACAAGTCCTTGTACAACTTGAGGTTGCAAAAGAGAGGGCTGATGCAGTGAAAAAGGAAAATGAAAAATTGGGAGTTCTTGATCAAATTGAAAATGAAAGAAAGAAAGAAAGAAAGACTGATTCAAGCGTTCAAGTTGAAATTGAGAATGATAACAAGATAGAAGTGGTACCAAAAGAAGAAGATCAAAGATTTGAATTTAATAAGCAACATGAGAATGAAAGTGATGTAGAGAAGGAAGTGAAGGCAGAGGCCAACAGTCCAGCCATCTCGGATTCTAGTGTTTCAAGCTACATATCTTATCCTCCAATGCATAGATACCATAATAGTGTAATTAATGAAGTTGAAGATCAAGTAGTTATTCAAGAAAATTCATCCGAATCATTGTTTTCTTTGTCAATTGATCAAAGGAGGCAATCAAAGTCTTGCCTGGTTGAGGTTGATGATAAAGAGGTCAACAGTCCCTTGAAAACAAATTCTTCACCCAAAAAGATTGCTAAATTAACCAGCTTTTGCCCTGATGAGAATGATTACGATAAAGCCTTTGATTCTTTGTTGAACCCAATTGAGAATATTGCTCAATGGAAAACAATGAAGACTGTGTCCCCAACACCCAATTTAGATTTCCACCAAGAAAAGGAAAATTTCAATTTAGAACAAGAAGACATCCCTATTCCAGTAAGTGAAGATCCTAGCTTTAAGGTTTTTGATATGAAGGGAAAGGTAAAAAACAACACTGCTGTAACTACAAGTCTTTCAAGTTGGTTGGTTGACCCCGAGAAATCGATGACAGTAAGCAAGGAAGAAAGTCAATATTCTACAGGGAATTCAAATTCATATGCATACTCTGATGGGGCAAGGAGCTTTGAAGATAGACCAATTTTAGGAGCTTGGACCATTGATGAAGTCAAGCAGATATCCGCAAGATCGTCTCCAAGAAAGTCTCCATGCCGTAACCCTGATGAGACACCAATCATAGGAACTGTTGGGAGTTACTGGAGTCATACTATGCAAGCCACAGATTCTTCAAGTTCTTGCACATCTCCTTTCGGGATGTCAGCAAAATCCAGAAGGAATAGAGAGGTATGTACAATAACATCCCAAGTGTTTTCCATATAATTGTTTAGGAGGTATCATGCATTTGAATATAATTTGACCTGCTCAGCTTGCAACTAACTAAATCAATTTTTTTTTGTAGAATAAAGCTTTAAGCTGTCACTCTTCTCCCACCAAGAGGAGGTTGGAGAAAGCATTCAACAAGACTGCTGTTTGAGTAAAGCTATAAATCTGGGCATGCACATCAAACGTACAGTCATCTTGATCTTGTCTTATTTTCAGTTTTTGTATCATAAGATCAAGTGAGCATGCTGAATGAATAAATGGGATGAAAGTGTTTTCATCTCTAGTCTTGTTACATAATATCCCTTCTTTTATGCTTTGTGAGTATTAGAAATTGGTTTATATGTTTACTCTCATTTTGAATCCATTATACACAAGGTTATTGAATTTTGGAATTATATGGTAGCTGGTGAACGAACATAGCTAAAGTTTCATTTTTTGGGCCCATGATAAGTACAAATTTATTAGGTGTAATCTTATTTTTGAGGAACAGTTGCATGCTTTTATCAAGTTCAGATTTGATCATTGATTAAAATGCATTTGAGACTAGTAAGTTCTTGTTGTGGATCATTTATTCTCACCATAGAGGTGACCACCAAATAGTTTGGGATGCAGCCTTTTGCAATCAATTTGAACTTCTTATTTCTTTATCAAATGTGAAGGATACTTTGGTGTCTTTGCAACAATAGTTAACACAATGGTTGTAGTTCTATAGGCCAATCAATATTAATTTCGTTTACGCATATAATCATGGCTTTTGGCCCAATTAGTCCCCATGCAAAAAGTTCTTCAAGAATTAACATCTGGTCATGAAGGCTAAAAAAATTCTATTTCACATTTGTCAATTGTCAATCTTGCATTATTATACTCAACCATATGATTCAGATATAATATATATATATATATATATATAAGGAATAGATAATTTGAAAACCACTTCTTAGTGCGAAAACCTTGAAAACCATGTTAAAAAAACGTATTTTTTTTGAAATTCTTTTTACAGGTTTGTAACACTATTGGGCACATTTTTATAAAAAAAAAAATCAAAAAAGCACCGACCATGTATTTTTTCAAAAAATATTTTATAAAACCATGTAAAACATACGTAACTCTTCGTAAGATCTGACGAAATTTTTTTAGTTTTGTTACGTATGTTTTACATGGTTTTATAAAATATTTTTTTTTAAAATATATGGTCGGCTCTTTTTTGATTTTTTTTATAAAAATGTGCCCAATAGTGTTACAAACCTGTAAAAAAATTTTAAAAAAAATACCTTTTTTTACATGATTTTTACATGGTTTTCAAGGTTTTCGCACTAAGAATTGGTTTTCAAATTATCTATTCCCTATATATATATATGGCAAGGTATAAAAAATAACCCTCATCTTTTGCTACAACTACATAACCCATTTCAACCAATCATAAATTTACACATAAGCATTTCATTAAAATATTAAAAAAGGCATCTTAGTCATTTTACCTTTATAAGTTTTCCCCCCCTCTTTTTTAAACATTAATCACTTTTTTATAATATATTATTTTTTTAAAAAAAATTGCACCATTATATTCGTCTCATTTTTCTCTTTAATTCCGTTATAGTCTCGACTAATTTTTTTTACTTTTTTTAGATGTCCTATATATACATCATTGTAACGAGCTTAAATATAACAAATTTATTTGAATTTTTTTTAAAATATGCATTTCATTAAAATATTAAAAAGAACATCATAGTCATTTTACCTTTATAAGTTTTTCCTCCCTCTTTTTTAAACATTAATAACTTTTTTATAATATATCATTTTTTTAAAAAAATTGCACCATTATATTCATCTCATTTTTATCTTTAATTCCGTTATAGTCTCGACTAATTTTTTTTACTTTTTTTAGATGCCCTATATTTACATCATTGTAACGAGCTTAAATATAACAAATTTATTTGAATTTTTTTAAAAAATGATAAATTACAGTGATGTAATTTACATTGACGTAATTTATCGTGATGTAATTTACATTGACATAAAATTTAGTTTCGGTTTTTTCGGTTAATTGGGTTCCGGTTCGGTTTTTTCGGTTAATTCGGTTTTAGTTCCTCTTTTTGCTCATCCCTAATTTGTAACGAGCCTAAATACAACAAATTAGTTTGAATTTTTTTCGAACAATGATAAATTACATCACTATAATCATCATTATTAGAGAAAAAAATCAAAATAATGTATTATATTACATCATTGTAATTTATCATTGTAATTATCATTTTTAAAGAAACAATAAAATAATGTGTTATATTATATCACTTTAATTTATCATTGTTAGAAAAAAAATTCAAAATAATGTGTTATATTTATGCTCGTTATATCGATGTTTAATAATGGACAATGAGAAAAAAAAAATTAAAAAAACTAGTCAACATTATAACGGGAATTAAAGAGAAAATTACATCACTGTAAATAATGTGTTACGTCACCGTTAATTATGTCATTGTAAATTACTTCATTTTGTGTTACATTACTTCATTTTGAGTTACATTACTGTAATTTACCATTGTTAGAAAAAATTTCTAATTAATTTGCAATCGTTAAGCTCGTTACAATGATGTAAATACATGACATTAAAAAAAAACTAGTCGAGACTATAACGATATTAAAGAGAAAAATGAGACGAGTATAATGGTGCAATTTTTTTTAAAAAAATAATATAGTATAAAAAAGTTATGAATGTTTAAAAAAAGGGGGTAAACTTTACATAAATGACAAATGTCCTAAATGCCCTTCATACTAAAGACAAAGGAATTAACACATGGCACGATCTTACACACTTACTTTTTTTCAAGTAACCATTAGATGATGGTTAATGGTTGTAGCAAACGATGAGGGTTATTAAAAATTTCATCCCCTATATATATATATATATGTATTATATAATAAATACAGGTTTTCATATCACATGACTTTATATATAGATCATTAAAAAAGATAGTTTCTCGTCTCTTTCTTTTATTAAATATTTGTAGGACATCTTTTTTTAAATTTTAATTTGTCTCTTCATCTTCTATTAGATAGTTGACTTTATTAAATACATAATATGATTACATTGTACGTTATATTTTTTATACTTTTATTAAACACATTTGGGAAATATATGATATATTAATGAAAAAAAATTTAATTAAAATTTATATATTTAACACGTGTAATACATATGTTTTTAAGCTATTGTTATTTTATATAGTAGAATATTGTAGTGTAGGTAAGGAAAAAAGAACCATCGTTTTTCCTGTCTCACGTTTGTCATGTATGAGCTTTCCTCGAATAATCAATGCTTCAATAGAAAAACACAACCATCAAATGTAAGGGTGGCAATCCTTGGTGGTAAAGAAAAAACCACCCAGAAAAACCGAAAATAATCATGTTTTGGGTTAACTTGTTTAACCTATTTACCAATGTTGTAAAAATCGGCCTAGGCGGCACCCATCTACTGTCTAATTTTTGGCCTAGGCGCTAAGCGGCCTAGGCGGCCCAATCAGATTTTTATTTTTTATTTTTCACTTTTTTGACTTTTTTTGACTTTTTTATGGTAAAAAGGGACCAATTTCATGATTATTTAGACATTTCTCAACCAAAAATCTTTAATATGTCTCTGAAACATCGAATCCAGACAGTTAACATCGAAATTTATCTCTAAACTTTGAACTCAGTGTTTAAGTTTGCACTTTAAAGTACTTTTTTTAGTATATTTAAGTATATTTTTTAAAATTATTTGAAGTATTATATTAAATTATTGATATTGATGTGTGCATATAATATATATTTGTAAAATTACTTATAAAAATTTCAATCCGCCTAGCTCCGATTAATTCCTAGGCGGTACCTCGCCGCCCGACTAGCGCATAGCGACTTCTACAGCCATGCTATTTACTATGCATGTCATGTTTGGGTTAACTCATCCAATAAACAAGTTATGTATAGATCAAAATTAAAAATAAATATATAGGACTAATAAAATAAACTAAGGGATAAACTTCTACACAAATGTAATTAATTTCACAAACCTTTTCAATTATGTCACCAAAACTTTGTAATGTGTTGATCCTATATATTTTACTTGTTTAACAAGTTAAAACACTAACATAATATTTTTTAAAATAACACACAAACTGACAGACAAACATACATAGTATATATGTATAACATGCATATATCTTATTACTATATATAATGTATATAAGAGAATGTGAAATGTCTTAATTTTAAGAGTTGTACAACTCTTAAAACAAAGAGTACTAACTCATTTAGCTTTCCATCCTCTTCTGACAAAAAACATCCTCAAAAGCTTATTTGAAAACCAATCTTATTTCAAAATTCAAATTTCTTCCGTCATTTGAAAATCCTAAAGAGGGAGCAGAAGAAGATGGAGACGAGAACCAGAGACAGAAAGCAAGAACCTTGAGAACCAGCGATAGAAAGCAAGAACACGACGGCCACCATTCCACCTCCTCATCTGCTTGCAGCTCCGACCTCCGTGATAATGGTCTATGGAGGTGACTAGGCAATGATGTGTTTTTGGATGGTCCGGTGTTGAGAACTGCCCCCGAGGAGCTTGAATATCATAGAGAATTGCGAGGCTCTGACAGCAGTTTCGTAACAAATTTGCTGAAATTGCTTCCAACATTGGCTGAAATTGCTGAAATTGCTAAGCAATTTCATATATTTTTTTCGTATATGAAAAGCCAATGCTGAAATTGCTACGAAACTGATGTCAGATCCTCGCAATCCTCTATGATATTCAAGCTCCTCGGGGGCCGTTCTCAACACCAGACCATCCAACAACACATCATTGCTTAGTCACCTCCATAGACCACTATAGCCGTTGTTGCGGTGGTCGGAGCTGCAAGCAGATGAGGAGGTGGAATGGTGGTCGTCGTGTCCTTGCTTTCTATCTCTGGTTCTCGGGGTCGTGCTCTTGCTTTCTGCCTCTAGTTCTTGTCTCCATCTTCTTCTGCTCCCTCTTTAGGGTTTTCAAATGACGGAAGAAATTTGAATTTTGAAATAAGATTGGTTTTCAAATAAGCTTTTGAGGATGCTTTTAGTCAGAAGAGGATGGAAAGCTAAATGAGTTAGTACTCTTTCTTTTAAGAGTTGTACAACTCTAAAAATTGAGACATTTCACGTTCTCTTTCTTATCTTTTCAATAATACCTAATAAAAGAGTAACTATTTGGACACATGGCATCATTTTAGGCTATCCATGTCATATGTGTGCCATATGTCAATACTATATTAATTCTAGACATTTTAAAAGTCAATTTCATTTAATAAATATAATTAATTCATACTTTAAATGAGGTAAATTAATTAAGTCAAATTATCTTTAAATGTTAATAAAAATACAATCATGTTAAAACTTTTCATTTTTTGATCAATAATTTTGAAATTCAAAATTTTCAAATCTTTTATTCAAGTATTCAATTAATTTTAATCAATGAATAATAATTTATCTAAATTGAATTATCAAGATACATAATTCTATAGTTTTAAATTCTAGCTAAAAAATGAAAGAATAATGATAATAATTATTATTTATGGATATTTATAATTTTTAATAATTTAATGTCGTTAGATGGTAAAAATGCAATATGTCAAATAAGAATGAATATATATATATTTTTTTTGAATACTAAGTTTTAATTCTTCATTTTTATATGTATTTATTATGTAAAAATAAATAGTTTTTAATTCATACAATCATATTTAACATACTTCAGTGATTTTTTATTTCTTTTTTCTTAGATAAATTAATCAACATATTAAGGTAAACTTTAATTTGTTATCTTTTATTATTATATGTAATACGTAATTTTTATCATATCAAATATTTATTACAATATTTTTTTGCATATATAATCTTGTATATAAAAAAGTGTTTAAAGATTTGTAAAGTATACTATTTTTCATTTTAGAAAATGTTAAAAAGTTTACTTTATCTATATCTAATTTTTTATAAGTGATCAATTTAACGAATACTTATTTTTTTTAATACAACTCCGTGTTTTACACGGGTTAGTAACCTAGTATACATTATATAGTAATATGATATACATGTATGCATATGTATGTATTTATAGGGTGAGGTTGATGTACAAAGTGATAGTTTTGCAAAAAGAGTAAAAAACAAAGTGTTATTATAAATAACAAAGTGTTATTATAATATTAACAAAGTGCTATTATAATATTTAACAGTTTCGTGTTAATAATAGCACTGCCTTTTACACTTTTTACAAAACTATCAATTTGTATTTGATCCTAACACTGTATTTATACGTTATACATGTATCTATCTATCGATATATACATGCATACATATAAAAATATATATGTATGTGCGTATAATTTTATAAAAATGGAACTAACTTTCATAACTGTTTTAATTTAATCACTCAACTTATATGTAATGTGTTAATCCTATACATTTTAGCAAGGAAAAAGTATATGATTATTATAATACTTATAAATTGAGTGACTAAATTGAAAAAAAAAAAGTTTAAATGACTTAATTGAAACAATTATGTATATGTTTTCTTTTGAATTAACTCACCAGCCTGTTTACCACTTTATTATAACCGGTTTATGACCAATTTGACCCTTGTCATGGTACTTGATTGTAAGTGTCAAGGTTATGGATGATTTTGGGTTCATCAATCATCAGTTTATCCCATCAAGTGTCTACCTTAATCATCAACAAAAACAACATTATAAGAAACATAAGTAATTCCTAAATATAATCACCAGCATTTGCATCTTCATTTTGTAAAAAGAAAGGACATCATCATTATGAGAGATTATGTGCTAATACTAGCATGCCTATTATGTATAAAAAGTAGTTATTCATGAGTTCTGTACTTATGTGACAATAAGACTTCATAATGCAGAAGAAAAGCCAACATTTTTAACATCCAACACCTGAAGCTAATTAACAGTCAATAAATCAAGAAACTCAGGAGTCCGTAAACATCTGATTACTCTTAAATGCAAACATCTGATTAGAGTATCTCAACTGAAATACCAAATTTGATAAATCAACAATATTACATAGACCAAATTGAGCAAGCCAAAGTGTCTTAAAAAAGCACAAAATTTAATATATCATCAACTTTCCAAGCTAATTTCAATTAACATCTAAATTCAAGTTTAAAATCTTGCTACAATTTGATCACAGATGTAGAAAGAAATAGCACAGATAGAATAAATCTGAAGAAATGAACAAATAAGCATGCCGAAAAATAATTCAACTACAAATCGTGCATATCCAATCGTAAACTCCCCAATTCCAAAAACCCTAACTTTAGTTTTTCATTGATCGTAGTCTCAAAGTAATCAGATCAGGCGTAGATATCACCAAAAAAGCTAGGAATGACGCTCTCCCGAAAGAATTCTGTATAACAAGATCTACAATAGTAAAGCACTATTATAGTAAAAGATAATAATAAAATCATTCACCGATGATTTTGATCGAAGATGATCTCTCTGATCGTCGTTTGGGAGTCAATGGCTGAAGAACAGAGTCTCTGTACTTGGAAGGCATTGTCATACTAACTCTCCTCTGCCTTTTTGTTTTCTGCTTGGATTTGGGTTTTGAATTGGATTCCGATGCCGATCGGAGGAGTAGATCGGTCGTACTGATGATGAGATTGTTGAAATGGATGGGTCTTCTTCTTCTGGTCAAAATTCTTCTTTGTATGTATGGAACACCGACGACTGATCCTGCTGTAACTTGGTGGATTGCTTTTACGAGTAAATTGAGGCCAAAACAACGAGAAGGGGAGGAAGAAGAAGGTTGGAATGATGAAGATTGGAGGGAAGATGATGAATCTGTAGATGATGCAAGGATGGAATGCAGAGTAACGGACGAGTGAGATGGTGAAATTGGGGACGAAGATGAAGAAGATGATGAAGGTGTTTGCATTTTTTTATGGTATCTTGGATTGAAGAGAAGAAATGGGAAGATGAAATCTCTCTGGATCGGTGAATCGGGAGAGACTGGTTTGGGTGTTCGACGGTGATGTTGTACGTATGATATTATTATTCCTACCCCTTAGGCCCTTATACCCTCTTTCTTTTAGTAATAAATAATAAATATGTTTACCATTGGGCTTATGACCACCAGCAATAAGAGGTCTTGAGTTCGAGTCTCGTTTGAAGCAAAAAAATGTTTTCGGAGAGCTAGGGGGTTTTCTCAGTGTGAATTTCCTCCTAGATGGTGTGGCGGTTCCTCGATTCAGCACTCGCCAACGTCCGGCTTTAAATGTTTCCGGGGGTTGGTAGCGCTCTATGGTCGCAGCGCGTGAGTTGTTAGGTCTGAGGACTCGTTTAGCTATTCAAAAAAAAATAATAAATAATTAAATATGTTTACTCTACAACAATTGATTTTATTTAACAGCTTCATACGGTAACAAATAAGAAGGGATTAGCATTTAACGCTCTATGGTGTATTTTCCAGTCATCAAATGAGGAACCATATAAGTAGGTAAACATCAAGTTTTGAGTAAAAAGATTGATATTTAAACAATATATAATTATTATCTTGTTATCAAAAGTTAATAAAATAAAATCGTGGTCGAGATAAACCAACAATGCCTCATCTCTGATTATATCTACATACATTTTTTTCTTCTAGCCTCTCTTTCACATTTTATTGTAAAATTTCTTTTATCATAAAAATCATAATGTTACTCTTTATAATTTAGAGGTATTCTAATGTTGTGGCTATTAAGAACTATATGTCACATTAGTTTGTGGTTTATTGTTCGATTAACAGTCAACTCTAATCTTACTAGATGAACGTGTACATCTTACTCTCCTATTGTTGAAAAAAATTTTATGCCTTTGTTTCCGCTTATCTTTTCGCTCATACTTAACAAATCAATAAAGCTATGACGAAAGTTACACAGTAAGAAGAAGATATGGGTGAAGGAGTTACTAAATAAGGAATCAAAACCTACAAAAAAAAGTGGTGTAGTAGTAAAAGTCTCAAGTTCAATCTTCACTTATATCAATTTTCCTTCAAGACCAGGACCAAGTTGATTGCAGTCGCGCTTTACCTGTTGGTTTCGGTAATTTTGAATTTTTTTTAAGGTACCACGTAAATGATTATTTTTCAAATTTATCGTATAAAATGATCTCATTTTTAATATTAAAAAACATTGCGTGTGGTAGAGGTGCTCAAACCGGTTTGGTGAAAACCGGTTTAGTTTGGAAACCGGTTTAGGAGATTGAGGATGTCAAACCTATAGAACCGGTTTGGAGAGGTTGAAACCGGTTTGGGAGATGAGGATATCAAACATATCCCAAACCTACAGTTCGGACCGGTTTGGAAACCGGTTTTTTCAAACCAAACCGGTTTGGTTGTGCAACTCTAGCGTGTGGCGTGTGACGAAAAAGTACGGACAAAATTCATATTTTCTGAAAAAATAGAAGGACAAGTGATATTATAAAACATCACACCGAGTTGTGTGTTTAATATCAAAGTTTTCTTTTGATTGCGCGTTATTATTATATGAAGCTGCTAGGTTATTAACCCGTGTATCACACGGATTTTGATATAAAATATTAAATATTTAGTAATGAAAATTTAGCGATTATAAAACGATATTTTTATATAAAATGATTAAATTACATATTAATAATTTTTTTAATTAATAAAAAATAATTAAAAACTTTAATCATTATACAAATGATATATGACCTTTTAATGTGTAATAATTGATATCTTTGAAATAACTAACATTAATTACTTCAGTTTCTATTATATTAAAAACTAACTTTTATAAATTAATAATATAAAATATAATTTTTGTAATTATTAAAGTTCAACGACCCAATTTAAATTAGCGTTAAACATAACGGAACGAAAATGTAACTTTTTCTATTATTTTTATTACTTCAGAATTTAAATAAATTAAAAAACGTCGTTAGATGATAAAAATCTCATTGTTTAAAAACTCCTTTTATAATATATTTTATTTTAAAAAACATTTTTTTAAGATAACTTTTTTTTTACATAAATTTTGTTTTTTGAAAATAAAATATTTCTTACTTTAAAAATTTTGATTTTAGAATTTAATTTATGCTTTATAATAAAAAGATAAATAAGATATTAGTTATTAATATTATATTATTTAATAAGTGAAATAATTTATTTAATAAGAGAGATAATATAGTTATTTAATAAGAGAGAGAATTAAGTGGAGTGATAAGGAGTTGACATGTGGCAATATTAGTTTAATGATGTGACATGTGGCATTAGTAATGTAGGAGGGTGACAAGTGGCAAAATTGTTACTCTTTTATTATAGAGTATAGATATAGATTGGTTTTTAGATCCCTTTCCACATAATTTGGAGTGTTCCCGAACCGAGCCGAACCAGGCGTTAACTCGGACTCGGCTCGGATTTAAATCGAGGTTGGCTCGGACTCGGCTCGGATTCGGCTCGGATTGTAAACCGAGCATGAAATCTTGGCTCGGACTTGGCTCGTTTTTAACCGACCTGGCTCGGCTTGTTTTTGGCTCAGTTTTTACGTAAAAATTTAATATTTGAATTGCATTCACCTCAACTCGGCTCAGTTCATTTTTGGCTCAGTTTTTACATAAGAAATTTAATATTTGAGTTGCATTCTCCTCAACTCGGCTCGGTTCATTTTCGGCTAGGTTTTACATAAGAGAAGAGGCGTGGTTATGTGAAACTAGGAATTAAGAATATGATTTAGGAATTAGTGAAGCACATGAGAATTGAGATTTATTTCGTATTTCCATAATCTTTTCTTTTATTATTTTTATTTTTTTAACATAATTACAATATAACACCAAAGTATATTTATTATTGAAAGTAACCCTATAATTTTATATTTTAGTATAGCATGTTGTACAAACGAGCCGAACATATGAGCCGAGCAACGAGCGAGCTACGAGCCGAGCCAGCCCTGGCTCGGAGTCGGCTTGTTTTCTATACGAGCTGGCTCGGTTCGGCTCGGTTACAAACGAGCTTTATCCGAGCCGAGCTTCATCCGAGCTTTTTACGAACGAGGTACGAGCCGAATACGAGCTTCGAGCTTTTTGGACAACCCTACTCATAATCTTCTCACCAAATCAATCTTTTGCCTTACCGATTGCTTATAAAAATTCATTTTTTTAAATAAATTAGACGGAGAATAATGAAAAAGGCAAGTATGTGCTAAATTGCTAATACGTACATTTATGATTTCAAATGTAATAAATTTAATAATGGTAGCATTTTCTTAGTACAAGTTTATTTCATATGTTACTACGGTAGCTACGTGTCAAAATGAGCATGAAAATTCAAACGATAGAGAATATCAAAACCATATAAAAACTGACACTTTGCTGTAAAAATATAAAGCATATAACACAAATTTTAGAAAAATAATAGTTGATAAAATAAAGCTGGTAATGTAACCAAATAATAAACCAATAAAATAAGCATATGTCACACAACTAATTGATCTAATTTGCAAAAAAATATCAAGTCATACATTTTTAGACTCATATGGTTACCTGATAACAATAATGGCGACAAAAAGAATTCCGCCGCAACGACTATCAATTTATTTTACAACTCTAAATTAAATGAATCAAATCACGAAAAACAACCTATACTACCAAGAAACTTAGCAATGTCATGACATTTTAAAACAGCCGACACTTGTCAGTTGTCATAAAAGCAGTCTTTGCTTTAAAAAAAATTAAACAACAAAAAATAAAAAAAATGAAAACAGTTAGGTTCCCTCTCATTGATCACACTCATTTGTAAAACTAAACATGCACTATAAAAATAATATTTGATTTAAGACGAGCATGATATTATTTAGGGTCAATTACATATATCCCCTTGTTAAAATCATTTATTACATATTTACCCAATCATAAAACTAAATTACATATTTCCCCTTTTTAAACCAAATATATTACATATTTATCCATTTCATTAAAAAACAAATTATGTATTTCCTATTTTACCCTTAATGAACTAACTAAAAAGAACTTACATAATTCTCCTTACTAAGGGGTAATTTTGAAACATGGAGATATTTGTAATTTTAGTTTAACATCGGAGATATATGTAATTTTGATGTTTAATAAGGGTGTATATATATATATATATATATATATGATATTATCCCTATTATTTAAGTTCTTGAACCATATGATATATCATATAAAGCCCGTGGTATTGGACCGGCAATGCACAATTTTGGGTCTAGAAATTCCTCGAGATCGTGTCTCCATCATGGCCGTTCAATCCAATCCAATTCACGCGTCAATCTCGTCCGTGTCTCCCATAAAAACAATAAAATTAAAATAAATAAATAATATATTCAATTTATTCTCCAAATTTACCCTCAAACATGCGTTTTCTTGAATCAACGAACAAATCCATGGTCCTCCTCTTCTAACACAATACAACTGTAATTAAAGATGTGATTAAATTAATTAATTTTTTGGCTACAGCACTTTAAGTTAGATGGACCAGTACCTTTGTAAAACATTATCATTTTTTCCTCAAAATTAAAATCCAAATCAACCCATCTCAGATTTTGCTACCATATCTGTCCATAATATCATCCCACAAAAATTGCATCTGGTTAATTTTATACAGGTATTGTCAAAGATGGTGTTGGATGTTATGTTATCTAGGGTTGTGTTATTCTTGTTCATACATATGTTTATTAAAGGTTGTTTTCAATCTGGGTATCAGTTTTATTGCTACATGCAATCTTTATCTTGTGTTGATTTGATTTGTGTGTTTTAGGGATTTTGACCGAGTCAACTCGGTATTCTTTTTTCTAAAAGTGGGTTCTGAGTCATTACTGCTTGTGTTTTAATTTTGTCAATTATTGTTCAGTAACCCTAAATTGATCAATTCATGTTTTCTGGGTAACTTTGGGAATCTGGTTAGATCAGATCTGTTGCGTTTCATTTAATTCTCTACAACTGCTTGGTGATTCTGAATACCAGTTTTTAGTATTGATGCTCAACATCTGGGATTGAACTGCGTATGTATGGTCAAGGAGCATTGACCTCCTCTTTTGGGGTAATGAATCTTCATCTCTTTGACCTTTTAGTTTCTTTTCAGTTGCACATATATAGATAGATGCCATCCATCCGATCCTCTGTTGTTTGTATATGACGTTTGATTGTTATGGTGATCGTGGTTTATGAAGGGTAATTGTGTTCTTAAAGTTATTGAGCACCAGTTATAAATCTAATTAGCTTACCACAAACCATGATTAGCAAAAGATGTTCATAGAAGATGCATTATGCATTGTTAACTTATCTTAAACTAGTTGGATATACAAATCTTTCTTATAATTGATTTTGATGCAGACAATTTACTCGGCATATTAGAGAATTATTGATTTTGTGGAGTATTTACATGATGGGGACTGAACTCATTAGGCATCATGTGAAAGAAGATAGCATAGATATTCCTTCAATTCCACCAGGGTTCGAGTCATTTGCAGCCTTAACTCTAAAAAGGGTCGATGATAACAAAGTCGAGTCTAGTTGCTCTGTTTCCACAAGTGCTTCTGAACCGCAACCTGTCAAGAAGGAATCAGGGGTTGAATCCAATGATGATGAAAATTTTAAGAGGTCTGTTAGGCCTAGACCGGGTGTAAATTATGGCAGATTTGATGGCAGCTCAGGAGATGAGTCTGAATCTGAGCAGGTTTAGTCTTCAAATTATGCTTTGCATCAAATAACT
The DNA here is from genome assembly GCA_009363875.1 of Mikania micrantha. Taxonomy (NCBI): domain Eukaryota; kingdom Viridiplantae; phylum Streptophyta; class Magnoliopsida; order Asterales; family Asteraceae; genus Mikania; species Mikania micrantha. The sequence goes on from CM018680.1 coordinate 109,269,656, forward strand.
GTACTCGTATTACATAGTTATATAATATTGTTTGACTTGAGGTATTGATTCAGAATCAAACGTTAAGCACTCGAATATCTAAGGGGGTTATTCGTGGATGCGAAGAGTGTGATAAGTGCCAAAAGGTTATTCAATTTGTTAGACCTTTGAATTTGGAGTTTCTGTTGTTGCAATTTTTGCACTCAGATTTTAGAATTTTTGTTTCCAGGTTATTGCAAGATGGCATCCAGAAGAAGCTCGAATGCCTGATCTTCTCGAGGCTCCTGTATTTTACCCAACCGAAGAGGTAATCAAACATTCTAAAAAACACTCGTCGAATTATTTTGTTGTTACAACTTCAAACAACAAAAGCAAATTCAAATGCTAGTACTACAACCTTTTGTATTTCAGCTGATTATTTGATCCTGATTATTCAATTCAATATAATAACTTGGTGAATGTTTATTATTGGTTTTTAGGAGTTTGAAAATACCCTAAAGTACATTTCAAACATACGCAATAAAGCTGAAGCATACGGCATTTGTCGTATTGTACCACCTTCATCATGGAAGCCTCCATGTCCTCTTAAGCAAAAGAACGTATGGGAAAATTCTACATTTGCTACTCGTATTCAAAGGGTTGATAAACTTCAAAACCGGGATTCGTTGAACCAAATGTTGAGAGCTAGTTGCCACAAAAAAAGGAAAAGGGGAAGATGCATGAAATCAGGGTTAGATCAAAAGACCAATGGGTCTGACACTGGAGTTCCGGTTGAGATGATGGTTCCTGAACCTGGTTTTGGTTTTGAACCTGGTCCACGGTTCACACTTAAAGAGTTTCATAAGTATGCAGATGATTTCAAAAACCAGTATTTTAGAAGAAATGGGACAGCTACAGGTGCATCTGATGATTCAGTTGTGAAAGATCTGTGGGATCCTTCTTTAGAAAACATAGAGGGTGAATATTGGCGAATGGTAGAGAGTCCTACTGAAGAAATTGAGGTATCTTGCTAAAAAACATTGTTTATAGCTTGATTACCATAAAGAGAAATATACATATATGTCAATTGGCTACGCCCCATTTGTGGTGCACACATATAATGTATATATGTGTGGGCCCTTAAGGGGCAAAAGTAAAAGGGCACTAATTTTAACGTTATTTCAATTATTTTGTGAAAATAACGTTAAAATCATTGGGATGATCAACTTCAAACGATAACTTTGAGTCGGGGACTCTTTCGGAGCAGCCTCTCTATCCCAATTGGGATAGGGGTAAGGTTTGTATCTATCCTTCCCCCCCAGACCCTACTAAAAAGTGGGAATATACTGGGTAAGGTGGTTGTATATGTCAATTGGCTAAAGTTATGAGACACTATTAAATTGGCTAAAAGCCTATGCTACACCCTTATTTTCTTTCCTTTGAGTTAATACGGTTCACCTTGTGGCAATGTAGGTGCTTTATGGTGCTGACTTGGAGACTGGCACATTTGGCAGTGGGTTTCCAAAAGAGACTTGCCAGGTGTCAGGGTCAGATGAAAAGTACATCAGATCAGGTTGGAATTTGAACAATTTCCCAAGGCTTCCAGGGTCGCTACTCTCTTATGAGAGCAGTGATATATCTGGTGTTCTTGTGCCATGGTTGTACATTGGAATGTGCTTTTCATCTTTCTGTTGGGTGAGTAGATCTTGCTTTCTGTTTTTTATTTTCTAAAAACTTCTCTGTGCCAATGAACATTATTAAACTTGATTGTTTATCATGTATTCTCTTTTTTCTCAAAATCTTTTTTTTATTTACAGCATGTTGAAGATCATCACTTATACTCAATGAATTACTTGCATTTTGGTGCTCCGAAGATGTGGTATGCTGTACCAGGGAAAGATGCCATCAAGCTGGAAGCAGCTATGAGAAAGCATTTACCTAATCTTTTTGCTGAACAGCCCGACTTGCTTCACAAACTAGTGAGAAACAAACCTTTAATAAGATTATTGGATTGTCCTTTGGGCATTTGTGTTTAAACATCTTCTTAAGGTGTTCATCAATGTTACTTTGAATTGAATAATGTAAGTGAATATGATATTTGTAATTCAGGTCACCCAACTTTCACCATCAATCCTAACATCAGAAGGGGTTCCTGTTTTTCGGTGCATTCAGAATCCAGGGGAGTTCATTCTGACGTTTCCTCGTGCATATCATTCTGGGTTCAACTGTGGGTTCAATTGTGCAGAGGCTGTGAATGTGGCACCTGTTGATTGGTTACCTCATGGTCATAATGCCCTTGAGCTGTATCGTGAGCAGGCCCGCAAAACTTCAATTTCTCATGATAAATTGTTGCTTGGAGCTGCAAGAGATGCTGTTAAAGCTCAATGGGAACTTAATTTGCTCAGAAAGAACACGCCTGATAACTTAAGATGGAAGGACGTGTGTGGGAAGGACGGGATCCTGTCCCAAACACTTAAGGTAATAAAACAGTATACTACTAAACTTTTCTTAACAGACATGGAAGCTTCAAAGTGACTTTTTTTCAAATAATGTTTTGATTTTCACTGTTGGTAGGCGCGTGTGGAAATTGAGCGTGTGAGGAGGGATTTTCTTTGCAACACATCAAAGGCATTGAAAATGGAGGCAAATTTCGATGCCACAAGTGAGAGAGAATGCAGTGTATGCTATTTTGACTTGCACCTTTCAGCTGCAGGTTGCCACCGTTGTTCTCCGGATAAATACTCGTGCTTAAATCATGCAAAACAATTTTGTTCTTGTGCTTTGGGTGCAAAATTTTTCCTTTTTCGCTATGACATCAAAGATCTTGCTCTTCTGGTCGAAGCTTTGGAGGGAAAATTGAGTGCCATCTACAGATGGGCTAAACTTGATCTTGGTCTTTCTCTATCTTCTTATGCATCTAAAGACAGCAAACGAACTGTATCACCAATCAAAGAGAAAAAAGGACAAGAAACAGGTGAAGACCTTTTGAAATCGAAGGATTTATCAATGTCACGTGAATCTTTACACAATAATATCATTCTGCTTACTGATGATGAGGATGATGACTCATCAAAACCACCTAATCAAGCCACCAGAAGTGAAGATCAAGTGAAAAAAGATGTCTCTGAGTCGCACTTGAAAAGCCCTTCTTGCCATAAAATTTCATCAGCAAACACAGGCCCTAACAAATCACAGGATTTATCGGTTACAAAAGGGTCTAGTAACTTAAATGGGGAAACTGCCGCAGCGGTGTTGCAGCAGATATCCGAAAATAAGGACAAAGTTGTAATTATTGGATTATATGCAAATTCAGGACCTGGAAACAACCCACAAACCAACCCGGATAAATACAAAAGACAGAAAGGTCCTCGAATTGCGAAAGTGGTCAGAAGGATAAACTTCAATGTTGAGCCGCTTGAATTTGGTGTGATCCAATCGGGAAAGCTATGGTGTGACAGCCGTGCCATTTACCCTAAAGGTAGAGTTAAATGTACATCACACAGTAGCAATTGTACCATCAGTAGTTGTTGTAACTCTGTAAGAATGTGATTTTGAGTATTCTGTGTTGTTGCAGGTTTTAGGAGTCGGGTTAAGTATATAAACGTTTTAGATCCTACAGATACGTGCTACTACATTTCAGAAATTGTTGATGGGGGAAAAAATAGACCTCTGTTTATGGTAATCAGAAATCGTCTATTACTCTAGGAATTTTGCTCTGATTGTGCTTTATGCATCGCAAGATGTATCTCAAAAGGCAACTTTATGATGATAAAAACACACTTGTTTTCCCTAGGTTTCATTGGAGAAGGATCCAAGTGAAGTTTTTATTCATTTATCAGCAGTAAAATGTTGGGAGCTGGTTAGGGAGAAAGTTAATTTTGAGATTTCAAAGCAACATAAGTTGAAGATACCAAATCTTCCTCCTTTGCAGCCACCTGGGAGTCTTGATGGTATGGAAATGTTTGGTTTTTCATCACCTTCAATCTTGCAGGTAAAACTTGCTCAGGAATCCCTAACTTCCTGTTCTAAGAGCGTATTGTTTCATTATCGCAACTTAAGCCACAATAATCAGTTATTAATACTTGGTAAACAAATTCTGCTTCTAGTTTTCTAGTTTGTTTAATGAGGTCAAACAATGAACTTTTTTACCGTATAACTATTAGAAAACCGAGGAGAGTCTGTTTTTACTGTATGACAGATGCTATTATGGTACAAATAGAAATAAGTTGTTTATATAAACAACACGGTTCTTTTTACAGGGTATTCAGTCAGTGGATAAGAATCAGGTATGCTTAGAGTACTGGGAATCACATCCTGTACACTTTGGTTCCCACAACAAAGGAGAGAGCTCATTAAAGATTCTGGAACCAGACATTCCGGATGCCACCAAAAGCAACGGTTTGACTACAGTCACCGATTCTATCATCTCAGGCCTGTTAAAAAAGGCGAATTTAGAGGAGTTAAATGCACTTTTGAGTGTTTTGAGTAACAATGGCTCGACTAGCAATCAACAACTAATAACAAAGCTTCTTAGTGAAGAGATTCTTACACGACCCAGATGACAATCCATAAAGATTTGTTGTTTTTCACTCGGTAAATCCTTTGGTCTCATTATAGTTATTGGGACTTCTGTAGTTTTGGGTTTTTTTGACCCACATAACATGCTTGTTCTTCACTGTAGATGTTTTTGGTAGGGGTTTTATAGTAGAGAAAGATGGAAATTTGTCGCGATTTTTTTTGTTATTTTTTGAATTAAGGTTCATTTTAATAGTTGATCAAAGAATTGAACGTAATGCTTTTGTTTATATTTCATCTCGTTGTTGCCAAGTTGATATTCATAGATATAAATATGTTTGCTTGACATTTTCTTTTGTAATTGTTTCGTTGCAGGACCTGATGAGCAAAGAACTCCAGCGTCATTAATATTTGTTGTTTTTCGTAGCATTTTAATTGAATATAAGATAAATACCACTGTTGATTATGTATTTATTTTTAATTCAATTTTGACCACATGATGCTCAAAAACGAAAAAAAAAAAGATCAAATAAACAGATAGTAGTTACGGATAATGGCATGAACATCATCAAACATTAACGTACACCGTCTTTTTTTTCTTCGAATAATATGAGTGTTAATAAGGTAGAATAAAATGCTACATAAGCCAATAAAGCGTTATAAAAAAAAAATAAACAAAAAGAAAACTAAAATTCATGATGTAACGACACAAAGGAACATGTTGTCCAAACGCAACTCCCAGTGGTTGGTTACTTTAACATCTTCATTCATTCATTAAAGAATTATTTGTTTTCAAGGAAGGTTAGTAAGATAGACAGGGTCTTCCACAAACAATTATAGGTTTACCGCTCGAAACGAAAGTTCAGGTTAAACACTATTTTGAGTGTATAACATGAGGTGCACAAAAAAATTGGGTTTGAACCAACCAGAACCGGAACGAGTTGTGTTCACAATGATTCACTCTACGTCTTCCGTTGGTTAAGGTTTTAAAAACCATTGTTTTTGTTCTTGTGCATAGATAAAAATTTGGTGGAGTTGAGATTTGGTTGAGATGTGTTAGGGTGTCAAAAAACTTGTTGCAAGTTTTGTGTTGCTTTTTTAGCCCAAAAAAAAAATTAAAAAACTAAACAAATCATCTTGCAAGGCGTTCAAAAATAATCTTGAATCCCAAACATGATAGGAGGGTTTTTACTTTCAGTTGACAATGGTCTCAATTTATCGAGAGGCTTGAGACGACCCTGAGTTACATAAACATAACTTCATGTTCTACATATTTTTATTTTTTAATTTTTCTTATTATATTTATAATCTATATCTATACTATACAATAAATAATAATAATATGACACATGACATTATTTTAACCTATCCACATCACATTTATCATGTGGCGTATTTTTAGGCTATTCGTATGACATATTTAATAAATTAAAAATTAATTTTATTTAATACAATCGGACCAATTTTCAAATTAAAAAAAATACTATTCATTTTTGTAAATATTAATAAAAATCTAATCATTTCAAACTTTCATTTCAAATTAACAATTTTTAAAATTTTAAATTTTAAATATTATTTGCATTGTTTAGAAAAGTGTTTAGATACTTATAAAATATACTTTTATTTCCTTATTTTAAAAATGTTAAAAAAATTATATTGACTGTATATCTATTTTTGTGTCAGTATTTGATTTGAATTGTTATTTTTTTTATACAACTCTATGTAGTATACATGTTAATAAACTAGTTTTATAATTAAAAGTTATAAAATGATTGATTGAAGGGGTTTTCTTAGTTTTGTATAAAATGAGAATTTTTTTTTGAACCCCGTGTGTTTGTATAGAAGGTATTTTTGTTAACACACATCTATTGCATTAACATAATAAGATTAATTCAAAATTTTTTTGTTATTTTTTTGAATAATATTATTACATATATGTAACACTTTCTTCTTGTATGTGTATGAGTAAATTTACATTTGTTTTTGTTTTTACACCAGCGCAAGTTTTTCGTTTTTTACACATGTCGCGGCAAATTTATAAAACTTATATTGCTGTAAAATTTTACAAAATATACATTATAGATGTATAATAATGATATTTGAATAAAATATTTTTTTAATTGATCTTAACGAGTTATCTCATATTATAGAACGAATAATTAGTATAAGTTCATGATCCTGTAAAATGATTTCAAAATACACGAAAAATGTAGTAGTTGCTCTATCGTACGCTTGTGAATGTAATCGTAATTGAAAACTAAAATCACCTGAAAAACTAGAACCGTTGGCCGATTGCTTAATTTCACAAGTAGAGTGTACCTAGTCTTTTATTTATGCAATTAAACGAAAGTAGATTATTTTCCTATTTGGGAATTTAAGTTTTTTTTTTGAACGGCTAACTAATCAACTGTCAGGTACTCTGTATGCGGCCTCCAATGGTTAAAGAATGCCCGAGCTGGCCACTAGTCTAAACGGACGAAGCCCTAGCCCACCAACCACCAATTCCCGGGTAAAACCAGACCCAAGCACCCGCCCAAAGGCACGACGGTGAAAGGCCGGTAAGACCGGGTGGGATTAAGGATTTAACCCAAGACTTGTGTCTGCTATCAGTTTCCCCATACCTCCATCTTACCAGTAGGAAAAGACATCAGTATTTGAGAATTTAAGTTAATCTTAAAAACAAATAATACACTTTTTAATAAGATTAATCACAAATTTTTAGTTAATTGATAAAATATTATTTTGATATAGACATGCTATTATGTTAACAGAGAGACGAATTCTCACGGCAAACGAATGATTAAGAAAACCTTAAATTCATGAGTAGAGACACTCTTTGGTTTAGCTTTTACATGATTCATATTTTGATTTGAAAAGTTGTTGGTTTCAGCGGTAGTCAAAGCCAGTTGAAAAACAATAAAATCATGACAAGTTTAAGAAAATATTTTTATTTTTTTATCAAACATTATCGATGAAGATTTTATATTTAAATTATTTTAGAAGTCTTAATATTTATTCACTATCTTTATTATTTATACATCATATTTATGTTAAATCAAACCTATTATACACACATAATTTACTCATACACATTTTTAAATATTTTTTTACATTAAAAAGTACAACAATCTAATGTTATCAATACATCGGTGTATTGATAACCCAACCTTATTTTTACCTTAGTGGCTTAGTCTTTCCCTAGCTAATTACCATATCAAAATATGATGAAATTGATACACTTGAAATACATGTCATGAACGGATCTATGTAGGGAGGTTCATAACCCCGGTACAACAATGATGTTTCACCATATACGAACATTTATGAACGACATTTTCAAGTTACAACATCGGTTTTTAGACTAGTAACATCATTGGTTATTAAAAGGACTATGGAAACAATAAAACACATAAATGATTCTTTCATTTTTTATATTGAAAAAGACTTACTCCAACAAGTATCGGTCGGTGATGTAATGCACCATTTTCAGAAGATGAAACTCGTCTAAGTAATTTTTTTACACGACCCGAACGTTAAAACCAACCTGGAGGATTTAAAATAATTGTTAATATAAGACTGTCATTTTTGGTTATTTTGAAAAGGCTAATGCAAACACTTTTTTGAAAACTAATTTTGAAAAAATGATAAGTTAATAGGAACTTTTAACATAAAAACACTTATAATTTGGAATTATATAAGCAATCCCAACCATGCCCTAGAGTCTAATGGGGAAGAATGATTTATATATTGGAACATTAAATAACTACAGTTAGGAGACTAGCAATGAACAAGTTGTTCTAAGGAAATATTAAATTAGTTAAACAATTGTGAGTTATAAAATATAGGTACACTTTTTCTTTTTTCTTTTTTTAACAATTTCGTTTTTGTCTTGGGTAATATTTGGACTCGATCATAATCTTTTAATTATGAGACGACTCTTAGTGTGTAAATAATTTCAAATATTGTTGGTTTTGTCTTTGGGGTTTGAATGCTATCTTGAACGACGAGTTTAACCTATTTATAGATTGATAAAAATTTTCAATTACTGAAAAATATTACTGCAGTAGTTTATCAACGATTTAGTTATTGGTTTACAATTAATTTACTACTTCATTTTTAGATTTGGTGTTTATGTAAGATAGTAATTGATCATAGTGTAGATTCAAATATAAATTCATATATCAATTAGCACTATTTCACGTGAGATATATATAATATTGGATTAACCAAGTGCTTCTAGCCTAATGATTACCCCCTAGCTTGCCTGTGAGAGGTCACGAGTTCAAATCCCTCCCAAGGCGAAATATGGGTTCTTGGAAGGTCAGGGGTAAGTTTTCCGGTGCGGTTTCCTTTTGGGGTGGTGGTGAGGTCTCAACGGAGGTCATGGTAACTAGACCTTGGTGATGTGGCCTGGAAATCAGTGGTTCACACGTTGAGATCAAATGTTGTTCAAAATATATATATATAGGGAATAGATAATTTGAAAACCACTTCTTAGTGCGAAAACCTTGAAAACCATGTAAAAATCATGTAAAAAAAACGTATTTTTTTTGAAATTTTTTTAACAGGTTTGTAACACTATTGAACGCATTTTTATAAAAAAAATAAAAAAAGCGCCGACCATATATTTTTAAAAAAAATATTTTATAAAACCATGTAAAAGATACGTAACAAAACTAAAAAAATTTCGTCAGACCTTACGAAGAGTTACGTATGTTTTACATGGTTTTATAAAATATTTTTTTTTAAAATATATGGTCGGCGCTTTTTTTATTTTTTTTATAAAAATGTGCCCAATAATGTTACAAACCTGTAAAAAAATACGTTTTTTTACATGATTTTTACATGGTTTTCAAGGTTTTCGCAGTAAGAAGTGGTTTTCAAATTATCTATTCCCTATATATATATATATATATAATATTGGATTGCGTATGTAAATTTGTAGTATTAAATAATATATTTTTGAACTAATATTTTAATATTTATAGTTGAATTTACATTTCATTAATTCAAACCTATAATAATTGTTTGATGAGTATTGTGGCCCAATCAAGAAAACATTTGCATATATGGTTAAACACTTAAAAGTTAAAAGTGTCCCTTATATATGCTAGAGAAGATTTAATAATAAATTATTATAAAAATACAAATCAAAGTTGAGGAACATTGTGATGCGCGTGAAGCATTAATGTCGTTGACAGATAGTTTTTTTTTTGTTTTTTTTTTATTATTTTTTTTAACAGGCGATGGTCTCGTCATCGACCGTGAGAACGCACTCCCTAGTGCGCGGGAACCTCGTGGAATAGGTAAATCATCGCCCCCCATTCGTTCAGAACCCAATATTAAGCTCAAAATTCCTACTCTACCCGGTATTCATTAAAGTGTCACAAGTGAGATTTAACCGCTATCCAAGAAAATAGGGTCAAGCTTTAACCATTTGGCTAACTTTGTTAGATTAAATAGTTTATTTGATAGGAGACCCAGGTCTTGCGTTCGATTCTTGATACCACCCGGTTTTACCAGCCTTTCATCGTTCGATTCTTGCGTTCAAAATTTCCTGGGAATTGGTGGCTGGTGGGCTAGGGGCTCCGTTCGTCTGGACTAGTGGCCAGCTTGAGCTTGGGCATCCTTTAGCCATTGAAAGTCTCGTACAGAGTATCTGACAGTTAATTAGTTGGCCGTTAAAAAAAATAGTTTATTTGAGTAGCCATAGCGTTGTAAACTAATTTATTTGTAGCATTTGGATTAAAAAGAATTAATGAGCGCTATGTGTTCCCGTGCTATTAGCATTTAATGGTTCTAAAATCAAGAACCAACAGGTATACCGTATATATATGCATGTAATCTTTAAGCAAAACTAATTAAATACGGTGCATTTATATGTTTCCTTTTATCAAAATTATTTTTTACATGTTTACCTAAATAAAATAGTCAACTAGATATTTCTTATTTTTAATACATATATTTCTTTTCAAATAAAATGATCAATTGCTAAAAGAAATATGTAATTTTTTCTAATAGTTGTTTAATATGTATAAGGCGTTTAAGTGGGATATAAATCAGGTGGGACACAATTGTTTGGATTGGTAGCAACCTTTTTGAAGGCTCAGTTTGGATTAGTTAATTGAATTAGGTTTAAGGGTTGTGCTACTTTGATTGTTTTTATTTTGTATTCTTTGTAACATTGCTTTGTATCTAGCATCTTGCTAGTTTTTTTGATTTGTAGATGGCTGTTCAAAAAACAAAAGTTGTTTAATATGTAATAAAGACTATTGGTAAGGAGATATATCTAAAAATATCATTACATATTGATCTTGATTTAATAAATCCAAACACAAATTGAGGTCAATATATAACTAAGAAAAAAATAATAATAAGTGATGTTATGGTAGCTAATTATTTTCAAAATTTAAGCCAAATTATTTATCAATCCAGCTCATACTCAATCAATCCATTAAAAGTTAAATCTGCATTTTTTATTCAATTCATTGAGAAGAGAAAGCGAAAAAGAAATGCTAACTTGCAAGAGTTGCACATTTCCATTTAAATCTCGAAAAACAGGCAGGTCGGGTCGGATGGGTAACAGGTCAGGATGAGTTTTAAGTAAAATATGTTTGGGACCAAATGAGTATTTAGAAAAACTACAATTCAGTTAAATTCAAAATGAGTTTTAACTAAAGAAATAGTTAATTAATTTAAATAACTTTTCATGATTTTTTAATCAAACATATTATTAATAAAGTGGAATGAAAATAAACCAATCTCAACGTGTTTTATGTTGTGTTGTTACCCATTTCAACCCAAAATACAATATTTATTCACTCAAACCAATCGATTTCTCTTGTTTTAGACAAAGATTGTTGGGTCTATTTTCATTCAACTTTAGTCTAACTCCAAAAGTGTACTGAGAAATTAAATGAGAAACCTGCAAACTTAATTAATTATTTCACACACATCAAATTAACTTTCTATAATCTCGAAAACCCCCAAAATTTCTTAGAAATAGCGAACTACGTAACATATATGCTCTATAAATTTACTCTATATGTTCATCACAAGAATTGAACCATATGTCGATTATATATATTTTTTTGAACAGCCCATATGTCGATTATATAAACACCATTAATACAACACATTTCGTAAATCTTCAAGTGAAAGTTATTTTTTATCAATGGATAGATGTAATCTTGGTATGGTTTGTTTATTATCATGGAATTGAAGACGTTGAAGTCTTTAAGGCCACACGGAGTGGGCACCGGGAGCACTTTGGGGAAGCCAAGGCCGAACCGGGGCAGGTTTCGGCTCGGGACAAAGTGGGGAATCCTCACCGATTGAGGCCGAGCATGGGGAGAAAATTCGACCGTGGAAATGTGGGAAAAGTGGGGGAAAAATATGAGGAAAAGTGGGAAAAAGAATGTGGGGAAAAGTGAGAAAAAATGAGACGACACCATGCAAAATGGGGAAAATTGATGTGACACTGATGTGGCGTTGATGTGGCAATGAGGAAAAATGGGACGACTCTGAGTGGCCTAATAAACAGTACCCAAAAAAATAGAAAATATTGAAAGATAATAAAATGAAATCGATTTTATAATACATGAAATGTTGAGCATAAAAATATTACCTTTTTATATATATATATCCAAAACAATAGTTAATGTGAACATCAAAAGGCTTGAATTCTCGATGGTAATCTTCAATATCCTAACATATTAATATGGAATTTTTTTTACTTTTACCATGATCCTCAACTATCCCTTGATTCCCAGCCAACATCAAATACTTATCTTTTCTAGTTAGATTTGTGCACTCAAAACCCAAAGCATCGGCAAGCTTTTTCTGAATATAGTTAGCAACATCATGGCTAGACTTGCCACCAGCACTACAAGTGAGCTCTTTGGTCAATTTTCCAAGCACTTGAACATGGTAACTCGGTCTAGGGTTCATCAGGAAGTAAATAGGGTCCAAACACTTGAGCCCACTAGCTGTGGTACCATAAAACATGGTCACATGTGTGTTCATTGCAACAGGCACAATCTCATCGGTTAACTCTGCGAACAACGAGCTAAACCTCAACAAATAAGGCTCCCTGCAAGTAGTTCCTTCAGGACAAACAACCAAATCACCTTCCCTTAGTAACTGGTACATGGTTTCACCATCTTGCTTCCTGTCTCGAGTTAACCTAACTGTTTTAATTGGCGATATCATTTCTGACATCTTGCTTAGGCTATATGTAACCGCTGTTAACGGCCTACCAATAGTCATGCTTAAGAAGACAGGGTCCAAAAGGGTTCGATGTGTGCAAACAAATAGAACACCGGTTTGTTTGTTTTTGTTCTCCCACGAGTAATCACAGCCTTCTATTGCTATATTTACACCTGTAAGACCGCCTACGATACGCGATATGTGGTAAGGCAGGTATATGCCCACAAAAAGCCTGATGATTGCAAGCAAAACACCAAGAGGAAACCATAGAAGCATGCATAAGGTTGCTAATGGTGTCGGGAAGAATGCTAGCCTTCCATCATGGAAGACTAAAGGTTTTGGGTACTTCTCTCGTGGCATTATTGTTCTTGCACTCTTTTTTCCATCTTCTTTGCTCACCACATAACCTTCCTGTGATTAAATCATGCCATTTGTAACGATTTAATTCAAATTATAATGTTTAAAAAAGCTTACAAAAAGGTCGAACACACATGAATCCTGTTGGTAACGGATTTGGTTCAAGAAAGTCGGTTAACTCGAAAGATGTAAATGCTGTTCAGGAAAAAAAAAAAAAAACTCGAATGGTGTAAAGCAATAAACCTACCAACATTTTCTTTTTATATATAAAATAACAAGATATATAAAGTTTAATTACAAATAATCAAGGACTTAAAAAATACAACTTTTGGGAGAGAAAAAATAGTTCCACGTTTAAAAAGATTTCTTTAATTTGACAGATATTTAAAGTTAAAATATATATCTCTCTTGAAAAGATAATCATCATCGTCGTTAACAAAGCTAATATATGATCTGAGAATTGTAAGACATAGACAATCTTATCTCTATCCTTTCGAATATAGGCTGTTTCTGACAAGACCCTCAGCTTATGATGCATTACTTAACAATTAACCCAGCGTTTTTAATATTGTTTTAACAAAAATCAAGTAAGATAATGTTAAAGGATATGCGTGCACCAAAAACATTATCTCTCATGAAAAGGTAAGATTTGGTAGAATAAAAATTTGGGGAACAGTAATTAAAATGGGAAGTCCATCGATATAATATGAGATTTAGAATTTTATATTTTTGTTGAACGAAAAATTTATTTTATTACTGACCTACCCAAACTAAATTACGTCAAATTTAGATTTTTATATGACCTTCAACAGCACATATATATGTATAAGTGATCGATCAAGATGGTTGGTTGAAAGTGTATGCATGGTTTAATAACGCTGCCAATAATAAAAGATGTAAACGAAGTTGTTTTGCGTGATTCATATAAATCAAGCCGACAAGCCTTCAAATCCAATTAACATTTCGTGTTCAAATTAAGACTCATTACTAAGAGGATATATAAAAACTTTTTTTTTTCCTTTTTAAGCATACAAAATATAAATAAATAAATAAATAAATAAAAATTAGTCATTCAAGAATTATTCAGTCACACATACCTTGCACTGGGAGATGAAGAGTTGATCATGAAGAATACAACTTCCAACACCAACATCTGGTTTTCTTTCATTTCCAAACCATTCTTTTACTGCTTTATGCTTAACAAGCACCCCTGAACTTGACACAAAACCACTAAAATACCCTCCAATACTATGCAACTCAGTCCCTATTATATCATCAACACTCAAATATTCTTTACAAAACTCTTCAACCATCACTCTGGGCACCCTTGTAAAAATCAAAACTTTAATTCCATAACTTCTTGCAGATGAAAGTAACTCATAAACTTGAAGATTTAAGTTCTCAAGGTAAAATTTGGGCAAAACTGCTCTCCCTACATTTTTCATATCTTTCAATTTGAGCCCACAAAAGGTGATGAAGATCATGAGCTTTAAACCTAACTCATGGTCAACAACAAGTAATAAAGGGTAGGATAATAATAAGATGAAGGCCCTAAGTATGCTACCACCTTCAAAAGCAACCAACATGAAGTATGGAAAGAAAGATGTTGAGTTTAATAATAAGGTGTTTTGAATATCACAAACTAGGGTTTCTTGATCTTTGTTTAAGCAGCATTTTGTGAAGGTGGGGAACTGTGGAAGGTGATGGTGAGGTGATTTGTGTGATGGGTGGTTTCTTAGCAGGAAAAAGCTTTGGTTTTTCACCTTCATTGCAGCTCTGTAACATGAATTTGCTAGCAGTTGGTATACTAACCATTCTGCTAATTTGAGAAATACCATTAGGAAATCCATCTGTATGTGTATGTGTATGTATATATGCTTTTGAGATGGAAGTATGGAGTGAAGGACACACATATATATAGAAGGGATAATGGGTTATTATGAGAGTAGATAAAGCCTAAAGGGGTGCAAAGGGACAAAAGAAATTGTTTTATTTTTCTTTTAATTTTTTTAATAGAAAAACAATAGAGGATTACAGCATTTGGTTAGCCACACCTGTGGCATTAATTGCTTACTCTTTTAACAATTTAACGCTCTTGGTTCACTCCCTACGGTTTTGACTTTTGTATGTTACTTTTTTTAACTTCAAAATTTGTCTTAATTCATAATTATCCCCAAATTAATATGCTCTCGTCTCGTTTAATATTTAGTTAAATAAATAATTTAATTTGATTATTAATTTTAAAATAGCTTGTATAACTATATTTTAAATATATAACATAATATATGTAATTTTCATTATATTTTTCAAATTTTTATCTATAGAAATAATTATTTATATTTTAAATAAAAAATTTATACAAAAACTTGATTAGGCTCGCGAGCTAGCTCGAGTTCGACATGTGAAGCTCGGGCTCTGGCTCGTTTAAGCTCTATTTGTTTGAGCATTTTATCAATCCGATCACGAGTATCTCCCGAGCCAGCTTGATTAGCTTACACCTCTACTTTTTGTTTGTGTTTGGACCTAGTGTTTTGTTATGTTCACAATAAAAACAAATTTTATAAAAATAAACTGTATGAAATAGTTTTTTTTTTAAGTTATTAGTTATTAATTGGTTTAACTAATTGTATTACTTCTAAGGTAATTCATTTATATGTAACATTAATTTTATTATAATAGTCAATGGTGATTGATTTTGTCTACCCATATCCTTTTACTTTTGCACAGTGACACATTAAATTCGTTAAAAAATTCCAATGGATGAAAGCACGCTATCAATTAAGTAGTTTGTCCAAGACTTCCTTTAATTTTGTAGTCACCTCCAGACTCCGGTATATTTTAAGGGTGTTCTTGGTTCGGTTCGGTTCAGTTTTTGACTGAAACCGACATAAATGGTTTTTACTTTTTAGTTATTAGAAACCATTCGGTTTTCGGTTTTTGGTTTTTTTGTTGGTTTCGAGCATTGCGTTATTTTATCAAACTTCGTCACATATTTGAATTGAGTTGTAACCTTATAAAAGTTGTTGTTTGCTACCTATAGACACTATTTAAATCTTTTTAAAAAAGTAGTTTGCCTAATTAAACTTTAGAAAGAAAAGCTAGAAGACCAAGAAAAAATATATATAGAAAGGTCAAAAACTTCATAGGAAGAATCCTGTTGGGGCCAATAGCATCGCAAGAGATCCATGATGTCTTCATGACTTCATGTTAACCTCCCCAACGACTCTCGCAAGAATACATTTTCTCTCTCTTTCTTTCTCACAGATTATGCCACCTTTCTTTCTCATCTTTTTTTTTAATAGTAAAGACTTATGATTTAAACATTACAAGGAATGATCCTTTCTCTAGCAAAATTATTTGCCTAATTATAATTGTCTTTTATAAAAATATATCGACCATTTAAATATAAGCAATTGATGGTTTAAAGCTTATACAACCATAGCTAATTAATGTTCGTTCATTCCTACCTTATGTTGTTTCGTGAATCGCCTCTGTCAATTGTCATTTCTATAAATTGCGAGCAACCACCAAACGGAGTACTAATCAAGGGGGTCTTATAGCAAGTGCGGGAGGTGCGATCGCACAGGGCCCAACTTTTTAGGGGGACCTAAATTTAAAAAAAAAAATCGTATATGTTATATATATATATATATATATATTAATTTATTTTACAACAAACACATATAACATTTCAATTTTTAATTATAGTTAAAATATTTGAAGCAATTCGATTGTTTTTCAAATGCATCAATTGCATATAGAATTTTGTTGACTATTCCGGTAACTGTAGCATCTACAGAAAGAAATTTTTCAAAATTAAAGTTGTTAAAGTCATACTTACGATCGACAATGTCTCAAAAAAGACTTAATGGATTGACAATGATAGTATTGAGAATGAAATACTAGACAATGTGAATTATGAAGATCTAATCAACAAGTTTGCATCAAAAAATGCTAGAAGAACATCACGTTTTATTTAGTTATTTAAAACATTGAAATGCATCATTTTGCTAAAACAATATTGTTTATATTGTTGTTTTAATTATCGTCATTTTGTGTGCGCGCGTGCGCGCGCATAGGACCCATTTTTAATATTCGCACATGGTACCTAATTTCTCAAATACGGCCCTGAGACTAATCTGCAAAGAGGATCTCTCCATAGTATTATCTTTGACAGCCATCTAATAAAACCGAGTAATAAAAGAGTTGAGCATTCAGGTAATAGCAATAATATTAGTTTTAGAAAATTATATATACAAGTACTCGAATTAATGTACAAACTCGATCAGCCAAAAAAAAAAGTTAAGTTTATAAAACTGTTATCGTTAATATACATTTAAAAAAAAAACAAGAGAGAAACTTTGGAGTGTGTGAGCATGTTATAAACTTATAATCTAATTAACTACTACAACAGTCTGGATATGAGCAGGCTCCATACCACAACTGCAATTAATACTCTTGCCTCAAATGTAATCCACCGGTTAGCGGGAAAACAGGGACGCATACAAGTAGTTTTTTTTTTTTTTTTTTGGTTTTTTGTAACAGCCAAAAGCGACTATCATATATTTAGAAGAAGTTAAAACAAATAAAGGGTTTCAAAGAGATAAAGACTGTATAATATAATTTACGCAAGTGTTAGTTGTTTTTGTATGATAAAATTACGTAAATGTGTAATTATTACACAAAAAGATCAACATGATAATTTCATTTACATGTAATAACTCCGCATCTGCATTATTTTTTCACGCAACAATAATAAACACTTGAGTGGTACATATACTTCGTACCTTTGTATGTAAAAAAAGCTTTTGCATTTGAACCGGTGCAATTGTATTTTAATATAAAACAATATCTCATAAAATGTTTTTGACCGAATCATAAGTTTATGGAGTGGGGACATTCAACCACACAAAAATATGCCACCATACATTTAATAATATACTTGGTAAATTTGGGACGCGTACGCTCTTAAATATTTTTTTAGTTTTACGTTTAGGAAATACATTTAATAAATCAATATCATTGAAACATTAAATGCGCATACAACATAGCATCAGATACTAACTATACGACATCCAAAAGAAATTGTTGCTGGTGTCACGCTACACTCGTATGTTCTTAGTGAATCCTTCGTTGCATATCGTCTCTATGGTAGACTTGGTAATTAGCATAACAATTTATCCTAGTTTTATAATTGCATAAACAAACATCTTTTTTATAACTAATAAATATGTGATCTTAAAATTAAAAGAAAAAAAATAAATAGATATGAACTACAATTATGGATTAAGTTAAATTAAATAAGTCTCTTCACTTAAAAAACCTAAGAAAGATATCAAGTCGTTAGATCATTAATCAATGACTATGATTAAATTAAGTTGTTAGAGGGTATTTTAGTAATGAATATTTTTGTTAAATTTTTATCAAATTTCTCATCTTTTTTAAACGTTCATAACTTTTACATACGAAATTAGTTTTTGAAAAAATATATATAACATAAAAACGAAAAAAATTTATCTTCAAAAATTAGTATGGTATTGATATATAAAAAAAATTGTTTTTTAATTCATTGTATCTTTTGTACATGACATTGTGTCTTTTGTAAAGGTGGTTGTGTCTTTTATGTTTTTACTCAATGTTGTGTTTTCTTGAACATTTTAAGACAGAATGATGTCGCATAATAAATGATGTCAAGTAAGAATGATACAATGACTGGTATAAATAACACAATTATCTTTAAAAAAGAAACAATTACCTGTAAAAAAGACAAAATTACCTGTAAGAAAAACACAAAAGATAATTATACACAAACGTTTAAGAAAGACATAATAACGATAATTAGACACAATGAGTTGAAAAAATTTCATTTTTATGATAAAATTATATTCATTCTAAAGATAAAAAATGCTCGATTTATGATATATATATTTTTTTAAAATAATATCTTATGTAAAAGTTATGAACGTTTATAAAATGTGGGAAGAATGTGGTTATAACTAAATTACCCTTTAACAATTTTTCTGTCTAAAATTTTAAATTTTCAATCTTAAATTTGATCATATGATCTAACGGTTAATAATCATTTTTAACATTTTTAGGATAAAAGAACTATTTAGTTGAACCTAATCACTACAACTATATGTCAACAAAATGGATGTGTCGTGACTCATCGTTGCTTCAAACAATATTTTTCTATAAAGTGTACGTAGTAAGGCTTTACATCTTAAAATGGGAGGTCATGAGTTCTAACACATACAATTGTGTAATTAGTGTGCAGTAATTTAGAAGGAGATAACAAGCTAGTGCCAATCAAAAAAAAAAAATAGATGACGCTGGGCCTGCTGGCATTATACTATAGTGGCTACATTACGTTATAGCACGCAAGTTGAATAAAATTTATCAAATAATTAATAATGAAAATTTATAAAACATGAAACGATATTTTAGATAGAATATTATTGAAACTACGTTTAAGTAATGAATTTAAATAATATTTTTTTAATTTTTATTCTTTGAAAAGTTTGTTATTAAACATTTCGTTAAAAAGATGGTTTTTGAAGAAAAAAATGTCATTTTTAAAAGATACCTCTCTCTTTAAATATATCAATTTTAAATTATTTTTATTTTTGAGAAAAAGTGTAAACTTTTAAATAATTTTTCTTTTTAAAAGATATTTTTTATATAACTCTTTATTTATAAACTGATCGGTATCAAAAATTTTATATTTGTAACAATGTTTTTTATTTAAAAAAAATCTATTATCATATTTTAGTTATTAAAAAGTGTGTTTTTTTGATATTAAGATTATTATTGATATATTAAAATATATATTCCCGTCAGTGATCCAAATTGCCGTTCAAAAAAAAAAGAAGAGATATACATAGCAACATATATTCAATATTAATTTTTTATTAATTACTATAAATATTTTATAATGACATATTTCAATTATCGAAATAAGAATATCTTGCAGAGTAATCTAAAACAGCATATTTGGCTTCATGTTATTCAGATAAGTTGCCCAAGCAGTAGAAGACTAGAAGACACAATTTTCAATATGAAGGTCAAGGGTTCGACTCCAGTTAAGGCACTTTGATGGATGCCAGGTAAGGGGAAAAATCTTTTTAATCTCGTGTTCTGAACCGATGGGGGCGATGTTTTTACAGTAAATAAGTTGGTTACTGCGCATCAGGTGCAACTATTCAAAGGGTGACGCCCGGTAAAACGGACTATCGCTCACTTGAGAAAAAGGTGTCATCCCGAGGCCTGCTGACATGATGCATATGCGACGAACTTACGCTCGGTTGTTGCTGTTAAAAAAGAATTTGGCTTCATGTTTATTGGATCAACATGAATTTGACTTTTTTTTTTTTTTGAACGTCCAACAAAATGATATTATTAATAGAACCTAGGAGTGTTGGCGATCCGGTTTTTACGGATTTTAGGTGGAAGGGTAAACCAAACCATTAACAACGGTTTTTGAATAATGAAAACCAAAACCGAACCGTTCAAAATAAAAACCGAACCAAACCGAACCGTTATTAACGATTTGGTTCCGGTTTGGTTTACGGTTTGAAGTTTTGATCTCCTTAAAAGTAAAATTGAATCAAAACAAACCTTTTATAGTACAAGACGAACTAATTGTATTAAGTCCAAATGTATTTTTTTTTAATTACAGATAAATCATGAACTCGTTCTATACAAACACATATATAGACATCTGTGTGTATATATATAGATATATGAATATATACATATATAGATAGGATTGTGAACAAATAATAACCCACTCTTAAAGCATTAACCTAAAATAACCCGTCAAGATGAAGCCAAATCTTGGTTTTTTAACACTATTGTAAGACATCTACAATAATTTATTCTTTTATGAGTTTGCGAGAATTCATCACCGTTTGAGACGTGACATCGTTGTAAGTTTTAGGCCTAAAACAGTTACAGTGTTGTAACTGAAAAACTTACAACGATGTCACGTCTCAAACGGTGATGAATTTTCGCAAACTCATAAAAGAAGAAAGTGTTGTAAAAGTCTTACAATGATTTTCAAAAAAAATTCAAGATTTAGCTTTATCTTGACGGGTTATTTCGGGTTAATACTTTAAGAGTGAGTTATTATTTGAACACTTTCCTATATTGATAATCTACATGTATATACATATTTCTATATTAGTATATACTTAAACACATACGGTCCAGTCTGGTTTTTAACGACCGGTTTTTGAGGAAAACCATAAACCAAACCGTTTATTACGGTTGTGAACTTTTGAAACCGACCGACCAAATGTTTGAGAAAAAAACTGACCATGAAATCAAACCGATGAACGGTTTGGCCGGTTTCGCGGTTTAGAACCGAACCGTGACCACCCTTAATAGAACCTGCTAGGAAGAAAGAATTTGACTTTTTTGTATTTGACATTTTGACATAAATGTGTTTTTTTCTCTTTGTCATAAACACTTAGTTGACCTATTTATTATAGTAACTACGTGGATCTTCGACGTGGCTCAAGTCCCTAGGTTGTATCGTTACATTAATTCAAAACCCTTTTAAGAAATAAATAATTTTAAAAGATAAACGTAAATGTGAGATGTAGGATATTTTTCAAAAAAGAAAAGAGCAAAGCGGAAGGTGTTTCCTAGAGGTGGGATGCACTAACACCATGGGAATGGGCTTTCTCTTTTGATTTTGTTTTATTTTTTGAATGGTGCATGTCTGTTTTTTAGTGTGCAAGTTTTCTTATCTTGGGTGTGTTTTAGTGTTTTGCTAGTGTGCCCGGTTGTGTTTTTTAATGAAAGTTGTCATTCAAAAAATGATAACACGTGTCACCACTTTTTAAAATTAAGAAAGTAAATAAATAATATGTGTCATCAGTGGGCTTTCTATCTAGGCATACTATTAAAGATTCGAATTCAGATGCATATTTAAAATTTTTTGATATTTCAGATATCAAAATTAACGGAAATAGTATTATGCTAAGATAATTTTAAGAAATTTTGAATATTTCGAAAAATCTTCGGATATTTAAAATACAATTTTTAAAATTAATATATATTTCTAAAAATTATTAAATAATTATTTTATTAAAATTACAGATACCTAAATTTAAATCCAAAATTTTGAATATCAAATATGCAAAAAATACAGATAATTTTCGATTATACGAAATTTCTAATTCGGATTCAAATATCCGAACAAATCCAAATATCCGAATTTGAATTTGGGTATTTGAAATTGAAATTTCTATAGTTTTCCATTTTCAAATTTTTTCATTTTATAACTTAATTAGAATATCATTCAACTTTTTGCAACGGTCTTAGACCATTGGTAAACTAAAACAAGGCTGATATATATTAATAACTAATATTAGTTGAACAATAATAATTATTTATAGTCAACGTATTTAAAAGACATAAATCAACATTTCATACTTTAAAAAAGTTGTTTTTATAAATATTAAAAACAAATTACTCTAACATAATTGACCAAATTACTCTCGCATAGAGACTATATATGTTGCAAATATATAAAGTATTATACTATATGAGTAATTTATGAAACCTATATACCAAGAGTGAAACACTAGCAAACCATATGTACCATATCAGTAATTTACTCTACAACTTATTTGTTTTCTACAAATGTCTCATTTAAACCTAATCCAAACCAAATCAAACAGTAATTAGTGGTTTAAGTTCGGTGAGACTTCAACCATGCATAGGGAGGCGACAAACTAATGTGAGAGGCGGTGCCGACCATTGAAACTCATGGACATGATTTGTAATAATAACACGAATTGGCTCATTGTGTTATTTGCTTATATCCAAATTGTTAGTTTTGTGAATAATCTCCTCTGTCATTTCACATAATTGGTTTAAAAGACAAATCACATAAATTATGCTAATTTAAAATAATGATAAATATATATCCCATATATACTAATACAAATTATCAGGCAATTTTTTTGAAGTAATCGATTAACTTTTCTTATATGTTATAATCGGGGCGTGTACTCGTATATCTTTATATTTGGCTTCAAGATCTTTGTCATTCGCTTGCAATGCGTATCCGTTGTATCATTTACTTAAATGTGAATATCCTTTTTTTAAATTTCATTTGATTTCTTTTATATAGTAATTAACACATATTGTTTCTTCTACAATAATATAATATCTTCAACTTACGTTTAAATATTAACATGCTCTTATCGGTTATCTTAATCGATAAAATAAAAAAACTCGCACAACTAATTAACAAGGTCTTTAATTATGGAGATTAATTTGAAACATTTTAAATAAATCAAAAGTAATTAAAAAAATAACGATATTTTCCTTACTTTAATTTAATTTCGATATCATTTTAGTATTCCATTTCGAATGCATTAACAAAATAACTAAAATTAAAACTCGTATATTAACTACTTAAATATGTCAATGATGTTTATATGATTGCAAACTACATTACACAGATTGAACATGTATCCAAAGCAAATGTTTAATTATATGATACTTTTACCTTTAAATGTTATCATATAAGACATATGAAAATAATCTTACAATAGCATTTAAACTACAATAATATGCAGGTTGAATCTTTCATGCGAAAATCTTGGAATGATTTGCATAAAACTAAAATTTAGTAATATCTCAACAATACGTACGTTACCAAATACAAATGAAAAGTGCACATCTTTTGTACCTATAACCTGCCAATATTTGTGCCACAAAATCTAAATTGTGTTTTGAAAGTTTCTTTTGGATTCTACGATACATGTGGTTGAAGTTGGATCATGCATTTGTTGCTGTTGGTTGGTGAATATTGTTCCCAATCATTACATGTGGATGCAAGCTTCACTACAAGTTTGAATAGTCTATGCATGCCCTTACCTACTTCCATCTTTTCATGTTGTTTTTGTTTACTTGTTAACATTTTATTATAAACTGCATTTATTTACGGCATGTTGCGTCAGAATCTTAAATATCAAAATACAAGTTGTAGCAGGTTATTATTGTAATGTAAAATTCTAAGGTATGAAAAATAGTAATTTCAAATTCAAGTCACAACAATGCTTACGTTCTAAAAATACCTAAAATAACGATAAAAATTTCAAAAGAAAATCTGACTTGGGTGCATCCTTGAACCTAGGTTATTAGTGGGAGCTAAATTGTTCAAATTGGGATATTTGAAGTTTTGGATGTCTGAAATTTTGGATTCGGATCCGTTTATGAAAAAAGTATCTAGTAGAGGTGGCAAATTTCACTCATGTCACAAGAAGTGTGTTGGTTTGGGTAAACTGTATTATGGGTTGAAATAGGTAACATCATAATATTGAATGGGTTGAGATGAGTAACCCTTAAACACAATCCGGGTCAAGACGGGTAACCAAAAAAATATGTAAATGCAATGGATTCAAACATTTAAAAACGATTAATAACATATTTGATAAGAAAATTACTAAAAATTATCCAAATAGACTATTTGTTTACTTATAATACATTTTAAGTTAAACTAAATTGATGTTTTTTAAGAACAATCCATTTAGACTCAATCTGATTTTGCTTAAAACTCATTCTGACCTATTACTCAACCCGACCCAACCCGTCCATTTTGCAAGGCATAGTATCTATTATTTAATCATTTCTAGAAAAATCTAAGAAAAAAACAGTATTTCAGATATCCAAAATATTATAAATTATCCAAAATATTCGAAAATTATTCAACGTATCCTTAAGTATTTGAATATTCGAAATATTATCCAAAATATCCGAAAACTATCCTATTATCAAATTACTTGGATATCCAAAATATTCAAAAAATTTCTAAAATAGTTACCTGATTCTAAATCCAAAATTACATATATCCGAATTTTCAGACATTTCAGGTTTGTAATGTCTAATATTTCATGTTAGAATATTTTACACACCCCTAACGACAACAAGATCATCAATACCAAAATGCAAATAAAAACACGTCGTAACGACTTTTAGTCCATCATAAAACTTAAAGCGTATCTCATGGCAGAAGTGAACGTCACTTATGTATTCATAAAACCCGAAGTTGGACTCCCTAATAAAAGTTATACTTTGTATCATAAAAGTTAATATTATGGGCGGCCCTATATAAGTTTCGTCAATGATTTTGAATACCTAAACGTATATTAAAAAAACACTGCAACTAGGGCTGTAAACGAACCGAACGTTCAGCGAACAGTTCGTGAAACGTTCGGCGGGAAGTTCGTTTACGTTCGTTCGTTTAATAAATGAATGAACACGAACAAGAAATTCCGTTCGTTTAGTTAAACGAACGAACATGAACAGATGTCGTGTTCGTTCATTTGCGTTCGTGAACGTTCAGTAACGTGTTCGTTTACGTTCGTTTATGTTCGGTTAAGTTCATGTATTATTTTTACTCATTAAATGTGTCGTATGTTTTTAATTTTTTATTTTTAGTTTAATAACATAATATTTAAGTTATATTTAATTTAATACTACAATATTTTAATTAATATATTTATAAATTATTATCTCTAATGCTTGAGATTAAGAATATTGATTTTTATTGTTTAAATAATACGTGTTCGTTAGTGTTCGTGAACCGTTCGTGAACAAGCAAAATTCCTTAATGAACGAACACGAACAAGAATTTTCGTTCGATTAGCGTTCGTGAACAAGTTAAAAGTTAAACGAACGAACACGAACAAGGGCTCGTTCGTGTTCGTTCGGTTCGTTTACAGCCGTAACTGCAACAATTATTTATACTACACAAAACCCTAAAACATTTTGTATTGTAAAAGCGAGCGCAGCTTTAAAACATTAAGCATATATAGTCATAAAAGCAAACTTAAAGAAACTTGAACGTAAAAGAATCAAAATAAAAAAATAATGAATTTTCAAATTACAAAAGAGAAACTCGACGTAACCATTTGAAACCGATGTAACCATGCAACCATTGAATACTGTCACGTAGTAGTCGGAAACTGCACAACTATCGAAAACTGCCATGTAATCATCGCAAACTGCACTAATCATTAGAAACCATCATGTAACTAGCTTAACCGCTTATTTTAGACCGTGCAAATCTTGTTTCAAAACTAAAATTATTATAAATAGACTATATGTAAGTATACAACTATATACGAACCTTGATCGATGTTTTTCAAACGAATATTATTATAAATATTTTCTAGGGAATTGACGTTTCTCATTTATCCATTGCTAAAATACCAGGGGCGATTTCCACATAAATTTGTTTGTCGCTTATCGTCAAGTGTCGACACTCCATCGCACATGGGTACTTAATTGTTTGATTGGATTCCTAAAATCCATCAAAATCCATCCAAAATTTTATATGTTTTCTTTCCACCACCATATATATACACGAAACAACACTAGAAAATGAATTTGCGGTATCTCAAACACATATGATTCTTTTTAGGTTATTTTTAATTTGGCTTCAACGGACGTGATAAATCATGGTCACGTTCTTGTTCTCCTCTCACATAGACGGTGTTATATAGGCATGATAGATGGAAAGTGAACGTGGTCACACGGTTAGACTGTATAGGGAATCGAGAAATGAATGTTATATAACGCTCATATTGGTCAAGAGGTGGCAGTTTTATTCCAAAAAAGTTTAAAAGCCACGAGAAAGAATTTCGAACATGTTTGACGTCTTAGGAATTATAGTATTTTGGTGTCAAATCTATGTAGAATTCAAGAGAAAAGTAAGATTATTAATCTTATATATTTTTATATTATTTTGTATAAACGATTATAAAAGAAAAATGTTAATTACACATGCGCAAGTTACTTTTATGTGAGACTGTGATCAAGTTTTTTTTAAATGATAACTAGACATAGTCACAGACTCTTACGTATTAATGTTTTATGACTTGGGGAAGAGAATCAAACAAAAAAAAAAAACTTTACTGAAAATATGAAATTGCATAGTTTATGTTCTTTATTTTATTTTAGTTATTTACATACTCATTGTCGTGTCAACTATTTTGACTTTTGAAGGTCTTAAACGAAACTAAAACTAGTGTTCTTTTAATTTGTGTTTGAGAAGTGTGATTACAATTTAGGGCCCAAATGAAAAATCCGAAAATGAAAAGCCTTTTCAGTTTTCATAGACAGCCTACATCTCAATTATAACTTATAAGTCCGTCACTCCGTTGCATGTAAATATAACAAAATCCCATACTTCTGATTAAAGCTTATTACCTATAAATAAAATCCTATCACATATGAAAAATAGGGTCTAAAATTTTAATGACCTTAAGTCCTAGCTTAGGTTTATTTAGCTATTAAGTCGGACATGTATATATTAATGTTATAAGGGTATAATCATGGTTCATTTAATATTTGTTTTATGTTGGTGAAGGTTGATTCAGAATTGTATAACGACCCAATTAAGTAGATTTTGACGCTATTTTTTTGAACGACTAATTTTGAGATCA
The DNA here is from genome assembly GCA_009363875.1 of Mikania micrantha. Classification (NCBI taxonomy): domain Eukaryota; kingdom Viridiplantae; phylum Streptophyta; class Magnoliopsida; order Asterales; family Asteraceae; genus Mikania; species Mikania micrantha. The sequence goes on from CM018680.1 coordinate 109,297,162, forward strand.
TTGACAGATCGCTGGAGTATCATCGTGTCACCAGCAATACCACCCGATCATATCTACCATCAAGTCACTAGTTTGAAGGAAACTCAATACTTTGAGAAAGTCCCAATTGTGGGATCCGATCGTATGACCATTTGGTTCCTAAGCTTTATCCCATCACCAAGATACCACTAGACTATAATGTCTTTGGTAGATTTTGACGCTAGTTACCTAAATGTCGGGACAATGTACTCAAATGATTAATAAAGCACTCAATGATAAGTGATGTGTACACTTTTAACGTATTTAATTTCTTGAGAAATTTGAACGTAGGAAACTGACATAAATCAGGTCTTCCATTCTAAAGTCTTCCATTTAAATTAAAGGTGTATATAAGTAAGTTTGCATCAACATCAGATGTGCTGATTTTTGAATTTGTTATTAATAAGGTAGGTTTGATCTGGTAGAAAAACTTCGTAGCTTGTTCAATTTTCTTCGTAGCCCAACACCACCCAATTTTCCCTGGGTCACATGATTTACCTCCCTCATATTGGAGCGTGAAACCGGTTGGTGAGGGACAACTAATATTATCGTTCACCATTTTTTTCATGATTTATTTATAGCCAGCCCATATATTCAATCTACATTTTGCTTGATTACTCTTGATAATTTCATGGTAAAAAACAAAAACTATGTTGATTTTTACGCGCAAAAAATTGTTAAGCGACTTTTGTGAGAAAAACATGAAGTATTTTGACTTTTATGTAAATACTTTATGTTATTTGTTTATAAGAATATGAATAGATACAACTTTGACTTGTTTAAGAAAAGTACTTCTTACATGATAAAACTACTTAATTTTTATCTAAATCTTTTTGTCAATATCTGACTAAAAGATTTTGTATACATATACTTTAATTTTTAAATGGACTTACATATTTTTCCATCCGAACTTGTGAAATTACATATTTTCGTAAATCATGCTTTAAGAGCATTGTATATTATGCATTGAAAATTTGTACCTAAGGAGAATATGTAATTTTTCAAGTTAAAAAGTGAAATATATAATTCCCCGATTCTTAAAATATCTGCACTTGATTCAGAAAGCTATCTACGACTATCGAAAATTCAGCAATTTAAACTTTTCTTGATAGGTGGTGTTGATAACTTGTGACAAAGGTAAGGTATAGGTGGTGTTGATGGTTTTTTGGTGGTTTACGGTGCCTACTTTCTTGCAGCTCTTCAATTCATCTACTAATTTAATTTGATAATTTCAAACTAAAATTCACGTTATCTAAAAGTCAAAACCCAAGGATGGAACGGATCAACACCGACATGATAACTAAATAAAATATTATAATTACGAAATTAAACATTTTTGCAATTTGTTGAGCCAAATGTACAAGCTATGCATACATGATTTTTATATCTAGGTCCTATCAACTTTACTTAATTTTTCTCTTTATTTATGCCTTACACTTTTAACATTTTTTATATCTTTTTCCATCCATCTCTTGATTCTTGATTCACTCAGTGGTTATATTTTTTATTTTATTTATCTTATAACTTTAAAATACTGTGTTTTATGAAACCCTTGCTACAACTCGAGGTGTGGGTCTATGTAAAGGTTTCGATAAGCAATGTTATTTTATTTTTGTCGGCTGAGAACAACGTAACGTGCTCTAGTATAATGCTAATGATTGGAAATTATAAGTTCATAATCGAGAATAGAATGGTAAAGGTATAAATCAAATCATTTGATGGTTTTTCATCAATCAGTTTTTTTAATTAATAAGTTTATATAGTTAAATAAGTAAGGATGTAAAAGTATAAGTAAAGAAATTTAATATTACAAGTCCCCTAAACTGTTGCAATTCTTTAGAAAGCTAAATGTTTTTCTTTATAACAACAATAATAAGATTTTCTAGTCTACAACAAACACCTTCCACGATTTAAACTTATAATTATTATATTAGGTTAAGTAATATACCACTGTTTTATTGGGCTTTGCTACGTTAAATAGTTAAAATGAAAAACATTTAACTTTTCGTTAAGGTCATGGGTTGATTAATAGTTTTCTAATCTTAGGTAACTTACGGGCTGGTGGCCTGTTTTGTGGAAGTTGGACTGTTGGAGGCTTGTAGCAAGTGAGCAACCGCGCACGTCTTAACACACATTTACCCAACAGCCCAACTCATATTGGCCCATTAAGTGAATCCAGTTTACCTGAAGTGCAGAAGTTTTAACTAGTTTTTTCATAACTTTTTTTTTCTATCTATGTGTCCTTTTTCTGAACAGACTTTTCTAATAATATTATTGGAAAAGTTAACAGGATTTGGGTACATGTAAAACTTTGATTGGGGTTTCCAGGGAAGGTAAGGCTTTCAATATCTACGATGGCCAGATGGGATATGAACATGACACAAAGTTTAACTTGAACTTGGTTTTGAATTTGAGCAAAATAAGTTTTATGGCATGATTAAATCAATTTGATATATGTACGTATGTGCTTGTTAAAATATTCACGAGTCACAATTTTTATCTAACCAACGCATCGTCTTCAGTTTTCACTTTGTGTCAAATTCTTCTCACTCTCATATTCTTATCCTAAGGGTATAAAGGAGCCGAGTCGAGCCCTAGCTTGCTAAAACTTTAGTCTGGCTTGTTATGACTTAAGAGAACTCAAGCACGATTTGTTTAAAGTTTTATATGTTGAGCTCGGTGTTGGCTCGTATAAAACATTGCTAGCTTGAGCTCAATTTAGCTCGTTTATATTTACTTAAGTAAACAAGACATGAATCAGGCCTTGAGCTCGTTTAGGCTCATCAATTTCGAGTTTTTTAATAGATCTGATCTTGAATAGCTCATGAGTAGGCTTGATTCATTTAAACTTCTAATCATCATCACTTCATCTTTTATAAGTTTACAAAAATCCAAATACTATGCATTAATGGGTTGTCATATATTTTTTAATTATTTAATTATTTTTATATGGAAAACTAGGGATACGACATGCCACTACATAATATAGATAAATCTATCAGACCTAACAACCCACATGTTGCAATCACAACTACTAACTTCCAAGTATCTAAAGCACAAGTGTTAGTGAGCGCTATACCCAAGCAAGCTATGTGCTTAGCCCCCTACAGACCCTTTTGGCTGGTATTTGAGCTAATGGCCTCACATAGCTTAAGTCTTATGACAATAATATAGTGTCTGCTGAGCTACAAGCTCTTTTGCTAATATTACTTGACATGTGATATTAATTGTGTTTAATATGTCATATCGTATAATAGATTTATAAACATGTCCAAGAAATAAGACGATTAATTAATCATGTTGTGCAAGTGTTCTATACATGTTTTAATCGTATCATGTGTTCAGACATCACAATTTCCATGACCTTGTGGATAATTGTCGCACAAACGTTGTGTTGGTAGCAATCAATGCATGTGAAGGTTGATTAGATGATATTTAAGATTAAAGAAATTGTTAATTCAAAAGAAAAGGAAAAGACTAATTACTATATTTAAGTGAAACAAAAGGCACGATTTTAGAAAATATTGTCAACAGGAAACTGATTTCAACACAAATTCAAACATATTGCTACAACTGGAAGTGATATGTTGATAATGGTCTTCACGAAGATGAATTAAAGATTTCCTGAGTTAGTCAATTGCCACCATTTTCATCATCTGTCACTCCTGTCATAGCTTGCTGAAAAACAAGTGCAACAACTAAGCTTAAACAAGACTAAAAAGACAGTTTACGCAGTGACTTATTGTACCTTTATGCATGACAATGTGTACTGCACATCACTTGCAGATACTTGGTGGTGAATCACAATCCTTACCCTGCACCATTTTTTCTATAAACTTTACTCACCTTAAACTTATCAAGAACTGTAGTAAAGTTATCAATATTAATCTAATGCCACAAATTCATGACTTTGAACATAATCAGCGGATCGATTCGCACCTCGATGAGCTATCTGGCATCAAAAGTATACCATGTTCATCCATAATTTTCCGCAACTTTAGTGCTGTAATATTTGACCCCTTTAAGATCTCGAAATAGACCTGCTCAAGAACCAACATTACTCAGATGTGATTGTGAATCAATACTGAGAAAAAACAAGATCTCATCATATACTGCTTACAATATTTGTCTCCACAGAAGCTACATCCACACTCAGACCGTTGATTTTATTTAGCCCTTCTGGAAAACAAGATTCATACTGACATATTAGAGTTTTGCTGGTACACATAAACAATGTGTATGAAGAAAGATTTTGTAAATCTCAATGAGGAATAAAGAAAGACACTCCACTTCCAAGTATAAAAAGAGGGGCTTATTTTAATAATCATTTATTAATACAGATAGTTGATCAACAATACAGAATTCCTAATGGGTTTTCATTATTTTATATAAAAAGAAAGTGAAGTATTTTATTACCAGCTAAAATCTTGGCATTCCTGTGATCAATTACAAGCTTTTGGACATTTTCTTGTAGAGCAACAAGAGCAGCAGCACATAAGATGCCAACCTGTCTCATTCCACCCCCTAAGGTTTTCCTCAGAATCCTTGCCTGCATAAATAAAGTTCCATTTTTGTAGCTTCAAAAAGGCATAATCAACCAAAAGTTCAAACAAATCTTTCAAGAAAAACTAGAACGTACCTTGGCAATAAAGCTTCTTGTCCCAACAATAACAGTTCCAACCGGGGCACCAAGCCCTTTCGATACGCATACCTAACAATCAAACCGATGATTCCATCTACTGTGATTATGGTTTCCCTATGGGCATATGAAAGTGTTTCAAAACTATAACAAGGCAACCTACCGAAACTGAGTCAGCAGCTTGCACAAGCCTATCAACAGGAACATTAAGAGCCTGAAACAAAAGTTTACCAAATCAAAGGATGACAAGTCAGTTTCAAGCTTCAAAACATTAGCTGATGAAATGGATATTTTGACTCACAACAGAGGCATTAAAGATGCGAGCCCCATCGATATGAAGCTTTAAACCATGCTTTTTTGCAAGTTCCCCAACCCGGTCGGTGTACTCTACGGAAAGACATCTACCACCAGAGCTACATCAACAAGAATTTATCCCTGTTAGACATTTCATCATACACCTGTCCAACATTAATTAAGAACACAATATCCAGATTCATACTTTGCATGCGAATTCTCAAGGCAAATAAGCCTCGTTTTCGGGTAACATAACTCAAAATCAGGGTTTCGAATTGCAGACTCGATAAGATTGATATCTATAGTCCCGTCTTCATTGTTGTTTACAGGTCTAGGGTGAACACCCCCGATGGTTGAAATCCCTCCATTTTCGTATATGTGGATGTGAGAATTGTTACCGAGGATCACTTCGCTTCCCCGAATCTCACAGTGCACAAGAACACTGATTAGGTTACCCATGGTCCCGGAAGGAACAAAAAGCCCGGCCTCTTTGCCAGTAATTCGGGCCATTTCGTTCTCGAGCTTTCGGGCCGTGGGGTCGTAGGTCAAAACGTCGTCTTCCACATCAGCCTTCGCCATCGCTAATCTCATTGATTCGGTAGGTTTCGTCACCGTGTCGGAGCGGAGATCGATCGTTCTGGTCACCATAGCTGCCGGAAAAAAGCTAAAACGTTACAAACAGACAAATAAATTAGGGATTAAATTAAGCAATTTCCCTAACTTTATGGATGATGGATCCTGATTACCAGGACTGTATCTACTCTACACAAAACTAAACATGTTTGAAAAAAGAAATTCTTTGAAGAAACAGAATCGATCGAAACAGGGTACATTCAAGAAAACATGAAATCGATTGACTGAACAAGAGAACATGAAAACACGAAAGACCCACCCGACAAAGGCAAATGAGAAGGCGTTGCAATGCAAGTAGTTGGCGAGATATGAGACGGCCACATAATGCATATATATACACCTTGCATTGCATGCAAACATTCCTTCTATCCCTTTTTTGGCTCATTATATTTTAGTGAAAATCACACGACTCACATTTGACAAGTTAATTTATTAGGAGCCGAACCAAATACAAAGGATTATTAACGTGGTCTTTGATTTATTCGTATGTTATTATACATTTAATATTTTATTATGTGTGTTAAATTTCAGTCTTTGATTGTTATATAATGCGGTCCATAATTATTGGTCCATAATTATCCCGGTGATCCTTGATTATGTGTGTTAAATGTCAGTCTGTAATTTTATGAAGCACAGTCTGTAATTTTATATGGACGATAATGCCCTTTACCCAGATGACACATGACACGTCATGTGGCTTCCTACGCTTAGCACGTTAATTTGCTTTGTATGCTAACCGTCCCCTAATTTATTATTATTGTTATTATTATTATATTTTATAAATAAACTTTTAACTTACATTTTAGGAGAAAACTGAAAAGTCACGTGATACATGACAAACTCAGGGACGTAACACGTGAAATTTTGGTAGGAAAAAAAAAATCCTTGTCTAGTCTCCAGGCCAAACGCCAGCCAATGTTTCCGTTGGCCCGTGGGCAGCCTAACAGATGATTTTTGTCAAGGGAACGTTCAACGTTTAGAGAAAACAGTTTTTGAACCATTTGTGGAAGAGTTCGTTTATGTTCATTCGTTTATTAAATGAACAAATACAGAAAATAAATTCAATTCGATTATTTAAATGAACAATCATTAACAGATGTCGTGTTCGTTCATTTGTGTTCGTTAATGTTCGGCAACTTATTCGTTTACGTTTGTTTATGTTCGATTAAGTTAATTTATTATAATTATTCATTAAATGTGTTGTATATTTTGAATTTTTATATTCTTAGTTTAATATCATAATATTTGTTATTTTTAGTTTAAGACTATAATATTTTAATTTATATATTTATAAACAATTATCTCCAATATTTGAGATTAAGAATGTTGATTTTTATTGTTTAAACAATATTTGTGCGTTAGTGTTCGTGAACAAGCTAAATTCCTTAATGAACGAACACGAACAAGAATTTTCGCTCGGTTAGCGTTTGTGGACCGTTTATGAACAAGTTAAAGTTAAACGAACGAACACGAACAAGGACTCGTTCATGTTCGTTCGGTTAGTTTACATCCCTGATTTTTGTTATTACAATTGCAAATTTATAATTTATCATACAATTTTAACTCATGCAAATATATCACAATAACAAACATATCTATAATAAAATAGCACTATAATTTTGTTGAAATTTTTACATTTTTTAGGTAATTGGATATAAAAGAATGTTTAGTAAAGAAACGATCTTGAAAATCTATATTTAAGATTTTAAGTAAATAATACACGAAATTAATGAGTTTCTGACATTTACGAATTTACTTCATTTTTGCAATTTTAACTTTTAACTGGAGTGCAAGTGTGCAACTATAAAGTTGATCATTCTGATTTACATGACTAGTCATCATGTCACTAGCTTTTTATCAATTCATTCTTGCAAACTCATATTACTTTAATTAATATTACCATACTCATTCTTATCACATGCAATCTATATTTTACAAAGCATGTGTACTACATATGTTAAAAGATTAAAGCTGATATAATTAATAATTTATTTGTGTACCTTTTAATGCTGAAATGCAAAAGTAGCTTTTAGGTCTTAACTATTCTTCTCACACGTAATCTATCTTATACAAAACATTGGTTTAAGTCTTATTCTTCTCACATGTAATCTATCTTGTACAAAACATGTGTAGTTCATATGTTTAAATATTAAAGCTAATATAATTAATAATTTATTTTTATACTTCTTACTGCTGAAAATGTAGGTAGGTTTAGGTCTAAGAAAAAGTTGTAATTAAGAAAACAAGAATCAAATATTACAATGTAATTAAAAAATACTAAGTAATAAAATAAGTAGGAAAAAAATAGATGCATAATATAACGTTACATATAACAAATTTATTTACTATAACTATAAGATAAAATACAAGATAAGCTTAGATTGAAAGGTTATGTGTAGTGGTAAAGCATTTATCACTTTACGTAAATGTCACATAAACAATTAACACCATCACTCTCTTATCACTCCACGTAATCATCACATTTGTTATCATCACCCCTCATTTTTTCCCATTTCTTCTCCTTTCACGCCGTGATCCGGCTCACGCATGTGCCTCTCACGCCCTCGGTCACGTCCCTGTGTAGTAGGGGAGGGCACCAAGAATGCATGACGACCTCTCTCACGCCACCATCACGCTTTATTACACAAAGTGTACTTGACAAAGTGTTAAATAAGTGCGACAACAACCACCCCCAACTCTCCCACATGTGATGTCACCTAGCCACCTAGGCTGATGGGCACCTGTTTGAGAATTGAGGGTGGTCTAAACTCCAAAGTAAAGACAGTCGACACATGATTGAAATTCGATGAATCGATGGTACCATGAGTGGGCCTGCTTCCATCCAATGTTGACTCATCTATTCATCCAACCTCATCATGTGCCTAACTTCAGATGCGTGGTTAACAAGTTCGATTTCGCTTCAATCGTTACATTTTTCCTTTTCTAAAAACAAGGGGTATTTCCATTCCCTCGCACGAAATGAATAAAAAACTTATATTTTTTTTTAACAAAGATGAAAGATATTTTAACAGCAAAGGTGAAAGATGCAAACACTTTTACTATTTGCAAATCCCTTCAATATTCCTTAAAATCAGTAACATGATAATTTGACACATGCCACAGAAAAACCAATAGCTAAAAAGCCTTCGGTTCAAAGAGAAACAAATTTTGTTTTTGGCATAATTACTCAACTATTTATTCTTTTCTAGTTATATAAATTCTAATAAAAATCAACAAACTAAAAAATAACATATAATCACATGATATAAGAGGCATACAATTAATTATTAGATTTAAAATATAGAGAAGTTACTTTTGTGGTTGTGTATATTAATTGTTCTTCTTGTTAATTAATATTACTATATTAGTTTTTAATCAAAGTAGGATTAGGATCAACTAAATAGTCTCTTTATCCTAAAAAGTCTAAGAAAATTTTTAACCATTAGATCATGAGATCAAATTTAAAAGGAAAAATTTAAAATTTTAGAGGAAAAAGTTGTCAGAGGGTAATTTAGTCATAACCACTTTCCCCCACGTTTTTTAAACGTTCATAACTTTTACATACGATATTATTTTTTCAAAATAAATATATCTAAAAAACGAGCATTTTTTAATCTTTAAAATGAGTATAATTTTGTTAAAAAATTAATTTTTTTTCAGCTCATTATGTATAATAATTGTCATTGTGTCTTTTAAATGTTTGTGTATAGCTATCTTTTTGTGTTTTTCTTACATATAATTGTGTCTTTTTTCCATGTAATTGTGTTTTTTTTAAATATCAATGTGTTATTTATACTTGTCGTTTGTGTCATCATTGTGTCTTAATTGTTTTGGAAAACACAATATTGAACAGGAACACAAAAGACACAATGACATGTACAAAAGACACAATAATATGTACAAAATTGTTCATAATCGTCATTTTGTCTTTTTTAAAGATCATTGAGTTATTGATACTCGTTATTGTGTCATCCTTGCTTGACATTATGTATCATGCAACATTATTGTGTCTTAAATTGTTCACGAAAACACAACATTGACCAGAAACACAAAAGACACAATGACACGTATAAAAGACACAATGTCATGTATACAAGACACAATGCTATGTACAAAAGACACGATAACCTATACAAAAGACACAATGAACTAAAAAAACAAATTTTTTTCTATAGCAAAACTATATCAATTTTGATGATAAAAAATGCTCGTTTTTATAGTATATTTTTTTTTTCAAAAAATAATTCCGTATCTAAAAGTTATAAACGTTTAAAGAATATGTGGGAATTTGATAAAAAGTCAACAAAAGTATGCATGACTAAAATACCCTTCAACAACTTGATTTAATCATAGCCATTGATTAATGATCTAATGGCTCAAAATCCTTCTTAGGCTTTTTAGATTAAGATGTTTATTTAGTTTAACTTAACCCTAATCAAGTAATCCTTCTATATGATATGGTTCAAATAAGAACCCACCATAATTGGGTTAACCAAATAACTCAAATCTAATGGTTTTAAATTTACAGATTTAATAAGATTTTGCCAAGTATCACCTAACCTTTTTAAATTAAAAAGGGTATCTAAGTAATTTCACTTAATATAAAAAAGTCAGATTTAATAAGAGAGTGACAAGTGTCACACTCTTAAAAAACTATCCATTTTTTCTTTTTTAAATCAAAGTTTCCCTCTTGATTTTTATACACTTATAACTTTTTTATACTATGTTATTTTTTTATAAAAATTACACCATTAAACATGTTATATTTTTCTCGTCAATTCCATAATAGTCATGCCAATTTTTTTTTAATTTTTTTCGAGCGTTCGTAATTACACCAACGTAACTAACAATAAATACAATAATTTTCTCTCATTTTTTCATAATCTTTCCATCCTTAAAATGTTTTACAAATTATTTTGAGTGTTCGTAATTTTCTCTCATTTTTACGAGCGTTTGTAATTACACCAACGTAAAATCTTTCCATCTCGTTACAAATTATTTTTTATTACAAAAATTAGTTCATTAATATTTTAAAAAATTAAGAACACTTTGAAAAAATCCAACTCCTTACATCAGTGTAATATAGAAAACTTTGTAAAAATTCAGCTCGTTACATCAGTGTATGATGTGTTGTAAAACACATCTGTTTTTCTATTTGTTTTTGTTACGTTTCAGTACTGCTTTATTCAGTTTTAGAGTCGATTTAAGCTGGTGCTTTACATTTCTGTAATTTGATGCTTGCAGGTAATAAACACGTTTATTTGGTGCTAAAGTACAAAGAAACGAGCTCACGGTTGGGTAAGGACGGACCCGAAAACAAGAAAAGAAGAAAACTGAATTCTGGATTCCCTCGCGCTACGCGACAACCACAGCAAACCCTGTCGCGCTACGCTAGAGGTGGAAAAGAACAAAATACCCTTTTAAATCTCTCGCGCTACGCGACAGATTTAGAGGTATCTGTCGCGCTACGCCACAGACTTAAAACCCTAAGCCAGAAAGTCGAAAACCCTAAGGGAGAATACGTTTTTGAACGGCTGGAGGCGACTAGGAGGACGAGGAAAAGCTATTCTAAGGTGATTCAAAGGTTGGGAAAGCATTGGATTGAAGATTGAAGGCCTAGGATCAAGGAATTCGGGTGTTCTTCATTCGGTTTTCTTTGTTTCTTTGTTTTCTTTGATTTCTATGTTTCTCATTCACTTTAAGCAGATTATGGATTGTATTCGTATGATTTTTCTTGGCTAATCTTTTAGAACTACCTAGGTTTTGATGATGGCACATGTTTAACATTGGTTTTTATTGGTTTTGGATTATGTTTATGTGATGAACTCGTGATGTAACAAACTTGGATTGGATTATTGGATGTTTATGTGTGTCTATGATCGTTTATGGATTGATGATTTACTTCTTGTGTGCCTTGGTGAATGTCTTTCATGTAATAGGTGCATGCTAGGTCAATTACTGTGTGTTTTTGATTATTGGATGGTTTACTACGTACGAGTTTACCATAGGAGTTATTATCTTGATATAGATATATTAGATGTGCAACCAATCTTGATAGCCGTGAGGTGAGAGATTGTCGGTTTGTCTATGGTGTTAGATTGACTAGTTTAGAGACTTTGTGAGAAAATCTTTCTAGTTCATTGTATATCTGTGTTTACCGAATCCAATAGGAAAACCCAAGTCATCCCTAGCATTTAAGTAATCTGTGACTTTCACGCTGTGAGGTAGATTGTTCAACAGTTAATTCTTAGGTGTTTTGAGATTATCGTGCCGTGAGGTAGATTGTCTAGCGGATACATTTTGAGTATAATTGGATGACCTGTGAGGGAAATCCATTTAACCGGTGGTTTAACGGCTTTTAGGACTCTTAGTTGACAATCCTTGAGAAGGGTCAAGGGTGCTCTATGTTTCCTTAGAGTTTAGTATTCTAAGATCCCGGTATCACATAGTTTCCATTTACCGATAGATTCTTTGTTGAGCATGTGTAGGATTCATGCCTAGGTAGTGTTTTGTCTTCGTCTGATCTTCGTTTCTATCTTCATTCATTTTGGTGTTTTCTCTTTAGTCTTCATTTAAGTTATACTTAGTTTTGTTAGAAACCCCCTCCTTAAAGCAGATAAATTCCTAAACAGTCAAGTTTCTTAAACAGATAAGTGTCCCAAACGGGTAGTTCCCTTATTCCTCAATACTGACATCCACCCGATGTACTGTAAATGGTATATGTATAGGGCATATGATAAGGGTAGGTCGCAACCGCCCAAACCACCGTCCCACCACCTTTACAATACACCACGAGTATGCCCTTATTGAGTCATTAGGGCACAAGTAAACAGATAAGCAGCATATATAAATCAGATGTATAACAGGAGTTCAGTTAGCATGTAATAAACACATAAGCATGAAATCCTGAATATACTAACTAGTGTATGAATTTATTCATACTAGGGTATCCTACGGTTATAGACTAGGTCAACCATTTCTAGTAACCTAATTCCCTATAACCCAGGCTCTGATACCAATCTGTAACACCCCGACCGGCGGCAGAATCGTCGGGATGCCACGAGGGATGTGTAGATTGTTCAAAAGCTCATGAGCATCTAAATCAAATCATCATATATCATTCAATCAACCAAAATAATTACACAAAAATCATGTTCATCATGAATTAAGCACATCAATTTCACAAAAGAATTAGCTAACTAACTAAACTCTAATCGCTAGAATTTTAGTTAACTTTAGCTAAGTCCAAGAGCCTATATGATGATGTCCAAAATAGAAGAGATCCTCTCTTCTCATCCTACTTGTCTCCATCACCTGAAACATGTAAGAAAATCAAGTGTCAACTACAAAAGTAGTTGGTGAGTAATCATAAGTTTTTTTTTTATATTTAAAAATGTTTTAGTAAAATGAGTTTAAAAGATTATGCTTAAAATGGTTTTATAAAATGCTTTGTTTAAAACGAGTATAAGACTTATGATATTCTTGAGTAAATCCATATGAATACCTGTATGAGATAATCCAACACACATCCACCAATTCAAAATCAAACACATACACAACCACATAATCACAAAATCAATTAGTTATAATCAATCACAAATAATCATAGTCAAACATCGATAATCACCACACAACTAATCAACCAATCTCATCAATTATATTCTCAAATAATGTTCGTGACTATACATGGTCATTGTGTAATTAACATAAGTTAAAAACATGATCCATGGAGTGGTCGCTAACCACGTGACAATACATGAAGTCAAAGCAATTAACCGAAGTCAAATGCAATGATTCACGGATGTGGAAACCATCCACGTGACAATACATGAAGTCAAAACAATTAACCGAAGTCAAAAGCAATGATTCACGGAGTATGTGACAATACATGTAACCTTTGTTATCGACCGAAGTCAATAACAATGTTTACACGGATGTATAATAATCAGTGATAATCCATAATGATAATTCATAATAGTGAATATCATAATGATAAACAGGTATTACCCTTGTGTTATCAAAATAAGATTTAAACCGGTATACATGTTCCACCTCCGGGTTTTTAAACCAAAAACAGTTTAAAGAAAGGAGGTTATGAGAACTCACCTGAAGTCCTTAGAATAATTGTTCTCGTATTATGCGCGCTCGCGTATGTAAATCAACAACAACTCAATAATCTGTAAGTATTAAGTATTTGTGCTCATGAGTATAATTATTCAATTGTCATTACATGCCTGCATGTGTTTATCTTTAAATTCTCAAGTATTCATTAACTCAGTTAACTCGATCTAAGTTAAGTTGTCACATTTAGAATTTTATTATTTATCATCCCGCAAGGATAATTCAAATTCATTAGTGTTAATTATTATTTATATATATGATGATCTTTTAGATTAGTGTGTCAAGGTTATGTAAGTTGTAAGGCTTAATCCCTTATAAACTTACACATACTCATTAGTAGTTGCATGCATGCATGATCATATATCTCCACCACAATTTAAGTTATCCTAACTTAATTTAAAACTTAACGAATTATATTTAGTATTTCGATTCAAATTTCCCATTTTACATATATCTTCATAAATAATTTATGTTTTTAAACAAAAGGTGGTATCCATGATTACCAATGCATGCATGGTTTTATACACGTGTATATATATATATAATCATGTTCCTTACTCATCCTTAATCCCCCTAAATAAGTTGAGACTAGGTCGGATTTCACATAAGGCAGCGAACCTATGTAGCTTTTGTGCATAGGTTCGGCTAAGAAGGAACCAACCAGCCCCTAAGGTTCGTGGAAGTCTATGGTTCGGCTATAGTTTATAGATTCGCTGCGTGGGGTTATCCCACCCGAGGGTTCGGCCAGAAGATGAATCAGCAGGGTTCGGCAAGCTATATGCTAAGGTTCGGGAGCCATGGCTCGTGGGAAGCAAGGAAGGGTTCGGTGTCCCTAAAAGGTTCGTTGTCTAAACCTCGTGATGATGGGTTCGTCCAAGACATGTAAGGTTCGACATGCAAGGTTTGTTGGCGCAAGGCTCGGCTGACCAGGGTTCGGCCGGAGAGGGTTCGTGGCCTCATGGTTCGGCACTCCCCCAATGGTTCGCTAGATCTAGAAAAGGTTCGTTCGATCTAACCCAGCCCTTGCAGGTTCGGCTAAGGTGCTGGGTCACGAACCTGTAACATTCTCCCTGCAACATCTGCATTTCCCTCGGATTCAAGGTCATTCATGGCTTCCACACTCTCACCAATATGCGTTTTAGGGTTTTTATATGTCTAGGCCGGCTATAACATCAACAAATCGTGGGTTTTCATGGATGACTACAAAACCGAAAAGAAATCATAAGATTTACCTCGAAATGCCGACTAAACCCGAAATCTTCTTGTACTTTCACGTTCTCCTTGTTCTTGTGGTCGTTTAGAGCCAAGAATCACGTGATTCCGTCAAGAAACGAGCTCGCAATCGTAGAGAGAAGTTGGTTGTGATGTGGGTGACGAAAATTAGAACTTAGAGAGAGAGAGTGAGTTGGTGAAATGAAGAGGAAGGAAGGAAGTAATCTTCCTTATATCGCGTGTCGTATACGTGTGCACGATCCCGTTTTTATCGCGATAAATAAAATAAATGTTCGGTTTTTACCCGTTAAACATATTTAAACATAGAGTGTTTAAATAATATAGTTTCATTACCTATCTTGATTTTTAAGTAATCTTTGTCTCGTAAAAGATCTCCTTTAACACACGTAAAATGTAATTTCATGCTCGGTTTTCTAATGTAGCATATTTAAACAATAAATCATTTTGAGTATATTGGTTTTGTTTAAATAAAATAAATTTAAATAAGTTGTTTCGTAAATCGCTATCTTTTCATTATCGTTAAATAATTATTTAGTAAATTAATTTATTCGAATTTATTTTAGGTTGTGATTCCTAATAAATATTTTTAGTTTTCGTTTAATAATTTAATATCGTTAGATGATATTTAATTATCTCGTCGAAACGCGTTACTCGCGTACGTATTCGTAAAGATCGTCATCTTCGCGAATCCGTTGCTAGTATCGTATTTCGATTTGATTTATAATTCATGGAATATCATTTCAGTATATTATTCTTAATAATTATATTCGTGTGAATCGTCACTCACGCGAATACATTTATTAAGTCAACATTTCTGAATTAATATTCGCGTTTAAGTAATATTCGTAACCTCACTTCACGTAATTAATTCCCATTATTTAATAACTTTAATATTATCATTCCCAAATCAAGACCCACTAAACTGAGTCACTGACACATCCATCATAGACCGAAATATGCATATGTATAGGGCATATGCAGAGGTAGATCGCAACCTCCCCTACACCGTCCCACCGCTATTTCGATTAACCATGACCATGTGTCCTTGACTACGTTTAGAAACCATACCATAACAACTCCCAGTTTCATCCCAGTTCAACCCAATGCCATTTTCAAACCAATAATCCATAATCATCAGTACTAGCACTGCGATAAACTCTCTGGTTCTGTTTAGTTGGGTTACAACTAAACTTCCCATGGTTTACGCGTATCATATGTTATAACATGCATACCAGAAATAGTGATGATATCAATAATGACAATCAAAATTCATAATCATTAATAAATAACAAATCTCCGGTCGTAACAGTACAATCGTACAGATGTACGGATGTACGGACAACCGAAAGTACAGTGATGTTACAGGTTCGATATCCGGACTTGCTTTGCTCTGTTACATACGATGGGTAAGAGGGATATGGCTGAATGTAATGATTTATTTGAGAGTTTTGCTCAGGCCGAGTATGAGCAGCGGTCTTCAAATAGGAATTCAACTCCTATCACTAGTTCTTCCTCGTCAATGAGGGGTGTCCACCATGTGAACACGGACACTAGTGTTGCTGCTGCTCTTGAGTTTTTGGCTAGGGATGTTAAGGATTTGAAGATGAGAGTAGACAGGTGTGAGATTTGCAGAGGTAGTCATGCCACTTCTGAGTGTTTGGTGAGCCAGGAGCAGGCTAACTATTTAGGAGGACAGGGTAGGTTCGGGCACTCATATAACCTCGGATGGGGAAATTCTCAGCACTCCCAGCTTTATAGATCTTCAGGTAATCTCCCTGGTTTTCATTCTGGTCATAATCAGGGACATAATCCAGCTCCTAGTGGTAGTAATTAGGGTAGCACTTCAGGTGCTGGTGGTGGTTTGGGTAGGATAGAGGAATTGTTGACTCAATTAGTGGCTAATGATGCCACTACACAGAAGATCCTACATGAGCATGACGTTCTCCTAAAGAACCAGCAATCTGCGTTCTTGGATTTGCAGAGAACGGTTGGTGACATCGCCAAACGGTTGGATGAACGGCCTCAAGGCCAGTTCCCGGGTCAGCCCCAAACCAACCCAAACGCCCACGTTAAGGCGGTCACCACCCGTAGTGGAAGAGGTGGAGGAGAAGTGTTCATACCACCGGTGTTGGTGGAAGTTGAGGAGAGTGAGAGATTGGTTCCACCAGTTGATTTAGATGAGGAGGAACCGGTGGATGAGGAGATTGAGATGGAGACTCCTGGGAGGGTGCCCCCGAGGCTAGTCCCAGCAAGTACCGCACCTAACAGTGAGTCTCCCGTTGAGAAGCCGGCAGTTGGTAAGCCGGTCATGTTTAGACCCACCACGGAGATTGATTTTACCCGTATTCCTTATCCGGTGCGCTTAACCAATCAAAAGCATGCTAAGGAATACGGGCACTTTCTTGACATGTTTAGACAACTCAAGATCAATCTCCCTTTTATTGAAGCCCTTCAGCACATACCTAAGTATGTCAAGTTTCTGAAAGAGTTGCTGAAAGGTAAAGACCGTTTAGGAGAGGTCGCCAACGTACCATTGAGTGCGGGTTGTTCCGCGGTGATTTTAAACAAGCTTCCCGAAAAGCTTGCAGATCCGGGAATGTTCACTATCCCGTGCTTATTTGGAGATAATGTGAGGAGGTATGCTCTGGCGGATTCAGGGGCTAGCATCAATCTGATGCCATATTCTTTATACGAGAAGCTAGCCCTTGGTGATTTGTTCCCCACACGCATGACCTTGTCGTTGGCGGATGTCGCACCCCGAGAAATCCCGTCCCTTCCTGGGGCGCGACGCGACTGATTTGGCAGGATCGCAGTCTCCGGTCACACAACATGCGAGACCTATATGTCTGATTTCGTACGTACATCCAATAATTTGGATAAAACAGTTTAGCAATATCAGAGTTGCGGAAGTGAAGTATAAATTAACAAAACAGTTTAATCATTCATAGTTGCGGAAGCGTTAAATCAAGAGGGTTTTCAAAACATCACAAGTTAAATGTTGCGGAAGCGATTAAAGTAGTTTACAATACGTAACAACCAAATGATAATAAGTGTTTGATAAACTAAGACACTTAAACAGATGCATGCGACTCCGGCCTAGCATCCTATTCCTGGTGTGCGTGCCTTAGTTACCTGAGAAAACATGCGAGTAAAAAGGTCAACACAAAGGTTGGTGAGAGCACAGGTTTATCAAAAGCATTAAACATCCAATGTTTAAAGTAAGAGTTGTTATCAATGTATCATTACAATGCAGTATCGATTGATAGCTAGTCAATACAGTTATATTATATTGTGGATGGTACCGAAGCTGACAGTGGGTGCCTCCCGCCATGTCCATCACAAGACTATGGCAAAGTGTTGGTCAATTTTGCACTGTTCCGACCTCCAGTCGGGTGTAGTGGGGCTTGTCAGGCCCAAATAGTACTATTCAAGATTACCATGCTAGGCGTTATGCTATTAACGGTCCGAGGAGTATCGCGAGGACTTTTAGTTGTGATAGGGGCCCACACATATACATATAATGATAAAGCATGTCCATACATAAATGAAATGAGTTGTTTTCCAAAAACAGTTTATCATGCAATGTTTTCTCCCCCAAAGGTAGAAAAAGTAAAAAGGGGCCGTGAACTCACCTGATAGAGCAGTTCCGGTTTACAGGGTGTTCGCGTCTGCGAAAGCTAGCTGTCCTGCTAGTAAGCACCTATGATCGTATAGGTGTAAGTATGTGTTTTGTGGTGCGTTGTAATCCATACAACTCCAAGTGTTGGTGTGCTCAACCGAGTGGGTGTGTGTTAACTAGTGAGACTCGACGAATCGTTGGTGACACGATTGTTGTGTTTATGTGCCTTGACGCACATAAGACACTAATATGCATCCTATGACTCTAGTCACATAAGTTACCATTTTTAGCAAGTTTCCCATTTAGGAAAGTGTGGTTATGAAATTCCATTTCATAAAACTAATGACTTCCAATATGTTTATAAAACACTTTTAAACTCTTAAAACACGTCGTTTGTGCATAAATCACTATTTATGCCGTTTTGCCCAAATAAAGTTTCCTTATTTGGAAAGTATCCGTTTAAAACTCGTTTTCGCAAATCAAGGTTTCCGATATGCTTAGAAATCATTTCTAAACATATTTCAATATCCCAAGTTTATCAAAACACTTTAAAACATCAAAAGCCCTCTTTTGATTTCTAAAAGTTTCCATTTTTAGTAAGTTTCTATAAAATCAAGTTTTTGACAAAATCAAATATCCCAACGTGTTTCTAAACACTTCAATACACATTTAACGATATCTAGACATGTCTAACATGTCTAGATCATCACCAATCCAAGACTTGCAACATAAAAGTTTCCTTTTATGGCAAGTGCACCAAAACATCATCAAATCGATTCTAACTTAACCAAACTCGAATCCAATCATTTCTAGACTATAATATCAGTAAATCTATGACAATACTCATCAAATCACCAACAATTTCAAGCACGGTAACCGAATGGAGTTGCATGTGGGTTATAACCCATTGCATGTATGATCTAATGCTAGACAATCATTTAAAACTACCTTAGATGTGTAGATTCGAGTTGTAGCAGGAGTAATACACTCTGGAAATGGTTGGAGATGATTCCTCAACTTGTTGATAGCCTTCAAGGACTCCTTTGATGCTCCAATGCCTCCAAATCACTCCAAGGATACAAGGATGTGGCTTAGGGAGTGTTTATCAAAGGTTCAAGGGCTGATTTAGGAGGGTTCAGTCGCTGGAATACGAGAGAAATCGGTGTAGATGGTGAAGGAATCCGACTGAAATGATATGGGGTTGATTATAAAGAAAATATGATCTGCATGGCCTTCGCGTACCGCGGAGGCCGATCAAAATTGTTTGCCGCGTACCGCGATAGGATTCGGGAGTCTCGACTCCCGCTTTTCTTCGCGTACCGCGAAGCCTCTCGCCGAGGGACCATCGCGTACCGCGATGAGTCCATTTCCATGTTTTTCAATTTCGTTGAGACGGTTTCGCTCGTACTCGATTCCTAATGTTTATCTTAAACATCTAATACATGTTTAGCACATAGTCATGTGGTAACATACAAGTTTGATCACCAACGTTCGTGAGACTCGTGTGTGTGTTTCGATAATTTCCTCGAATTATCTTCGATAGTTTGTGTTCGTATCTAACGAAGTGTTTGCACGCTTGATTAATCCTAATCAACGTGTGATGCACAATTCAATAATTCTTTGAACTATTGTTTTGTGTTAGTGTTGTGTTTGTCACACTTGGTTTCCAAAACCAATGTGCAATGTATGATTCGATAGTTCCTCGAACTATCGTTTCGCAGTTGTGTGTGTTCAACTCATCTAATTAAACATAATTAAATGAAATGCAACAAGTATGAATGTGAAATGTAAAGGATATAAGAGTCGCAATTTACCTGAAATTGCCGGGTGTCACATCATCCCCTTGTTGAAAGAAATTTCGTCCCGAAATTTGGTTGTTGTTGGTAGTGTTTGAGAAGCAACAGTGTTTGAAAGACAAAAAAATTTTCCGGTTGTCACATCATCCCCTTGTTGAAAGGAATTTCGTCCCGAAATTTATTTGCTGTTGTCGACATTCGACGTTGTCTGCTTGAAGAGATGGGGATATTTGCGCATCATCTGATCTTCACGTTCCCACGTGAATTCAGGTCCGCGTTTTGAGTTCCATCGGACTTTGACAATAGGAATCTTACTCTGTTTGAGTTGTTTGACCTCACGGTCCATGATTTCTACCGGCTCTTCCACGAACCGTAGCTGTTCATCCACCTGGATCTCATCCAGTGGAACAATAAGTGTTTCATCCGATAAACACTTCTTTAGGTTTGAGACATGAAATACGTTGTGAACTCCATCGAGTTCGGCTGGTAAGTTGAGTTGGTATGCCACTGGACCAATCCTCTTCAGGATCTCGAAAGGTCCAATATACCGTGGGTTCAGTTTGCCTCGTTTACCGAAACGAATGACGCCTTTCCATGGCGAAACTTTCAGAAGGACTTTGTCTCCTACCTGAAATTCCAAAGGCTTTCGGCGTTTGTCAGCATAGCTCTTTTGACGATCTCGAGCTGCTGCCATGCGGTTTCTTATTTGCACGATCTTCTCTGTTGTTTCATGCACAAGTTCCGGGCCAGTAAGTTGGCTGTCGCCCACTTCCGCCCAACAGATGGGTGATCGGCATTTTCTGCCATAGAGTGCCTCAAAAGGCGCTGCTTTGATGCTGGTGTGATAGCTGTTGTTGTAGGAAAACTCCACTAACGGTAGGTGAGTCTCCCAGCTGTTACCGAAGTCCACTACGCACGCTCGTAGCATATCTTCAAGAGTTTGTATTGTGCGTTCACTTTGGCCATCAGTTTGTGGGTGGTATGCTGTACTCATATCCAACCGTGTGCCAAGTGACTTTTGCAGTGATTTCCAGAAGTTAGAAGTGAATCTGGCGTCTCGATCTGAAATGATGGAGATCGGCACTCCATGTCGCGAGACCACTTCCTTGACATAGATTCTGGCTAGTTTTTCCATCTTGTCATTTTCCTTGATTGCGAGGAAATGTGCTGACTTAGTCAGTCGATCAACAATTACCCAGATAGTGTCACATCCACTTGAGGTACGGGGTAATTTGGTGAGGAAATCCATGGAGATTTGTTCCCATTTCCACATGGGGATCTCAGGTTGTGTGAGTAATCCAGATGGTTTCTGGTACTCGATCTTGACTTTGGCACAAGTCAAGCATTTGCCTACGTAAGTAGCGATGTCGGCTTTCATGTGCGGCCACCAGTAAAGTATCTTCAGATCGTGATACATCTTATCAGATCCTGGGTGAATGGAATATCGGGATTTGTGAGCCTCGTCCATCACAAGGTCTCGTAGGTTTCCGTGGCGTGGAACCCAAACGCGTTCCATGAAATATTGTAAACCATCGTCCTTTGCTTTAAGGTGTTGCTCCATTCCCCTTAGTGATTCAGCCGCTAGATTCTCTGCCTTAAGTGCCTCCACTTGGGCAACGCGTATCTGCTCAGGAAGGTTGGGAAGGATGGTAAGCTGTAAAGCTCGTACCCTATTGGGTTTCGATGTGTTTTTCCGGCTTAGGGCATCGGCCACTACATTGGCCTTCCCTGGGTGATACTTGATAGCACACTCATAGTCATTTAGGAGTTCGAGCCAGCGACGTTGTCGCATGTTCAGTTCCTTCTGCTCGAATATGTGTTGGAGACTCTTGTGATCAGTGTATATCGTACACTTTGTACCGTACAGGTAGTGTCTCCAGATCTTGAGTGCGAATACCACGGCTCCAAGTTCTAAGTCGTGGGTGGTGTAGTTCTTCTCGTGGACTTTCAATTGTCTAGAAGCATATGCGATCACCTTGTCGCGCTGCATCAGCACGCAGCCGAGTCCTTGTATTGAGGCATCGCAATATACTACGAAGTCATCCGTTCCATCAGGAAGTGATAAGATAGGTGCACTACAGAGCTTCTGCTTGAGAAGTTGGAATGCAGCTTCTTGTTTATCAGTCCAGAGATACTTCTTGTCCTTATGGGTTAAGGCTGTAAGGGGTTGGGCTATCTTCGAAAATCCTTCGATAAATCGTCGATAATAGCCGGCCAATCCTAGGAATTGTCGCACCTCAGTTGGGGTCTTTGGTGCTTCCCAGTTCTTGATTGCCTCTATCTTAGACTTATCCACATGAATCCCTTGTTCATTAACAACATGGCCTAAGAATTGGACTTCTCGAATCCAGAAGTCGCACTTTGAGAGTTTAGCGTACAGCTTCTCTTTCCGTAGCAGTTCAAGAGCCAATTGCAGATGCTCTTTGTGTTCTTCCTGATTTTTGGAGTAAATAAGTATATCATCAATGAAAACAATGATAAACTTGTCAAGGTATGGTTTGCACACTCTATTCATGAGGTCCATGAATACTGCAGGTGCATTTGTCAGCCCAAACGGCATAACCAAGAACTCATAATGGCCATACCGAGTGCGAAAAGCAGTCTTGGGTATATCTTCCTCCTGAATCCTCAACTGATGGTACCCAGATCGCAGATCGATCTTGGAGTAGTAACTCGATCCTTGCAGTTGATCGAATAGATCGTCGATACGAGGTAAGGGATAACGGTTCTTGATTGTTACTTTGTTCAATTCCCGATAGTCAATGCACATTCGAAACGTGCCATCCTTTTTCTTTACGAATAAGACCGGAGCTCCCCAGGGTGAGAAGCTTGGTCTAATAAAACCTTTGTCCAACAGCTCTTGCAGTTGATTGGACAGTTCCTGCATCTCCGAAGGTGCAAGTCGGTATGGTGCTCGTGCAATGGGCGCTGCTCCCGGCACAAGGTCTATGCGGAACTCCACTTGCCGAGGTGGTGGTAGTCCTGGTAGATCCTCAGGGAATACATCGGGATAGTCGCATACGACTGGGATGTCGTCTATTCTTTTCTCCTCTTCAGTCTTGTCGGTGATAAGCGCCAATATGGCAGTGTATCCTTTCCGTAAGCATTTGTGAGCTTTCATGCACGAGATGATATTCAGAGGAGTGTCACTCCTTTCGCCTTTGATGTCTAGAGTTTCTCCGCCAGGGAGAGGTATGCGCACAACCTTGTCGTGGCAAATGATTTCAGCCTGGTTTTCAGATAACCAATCCATGCCCACTACGACATCAAAACTGCCTAGTGTAACCGGCATGAGGTCAATTCTAAATTTATGGCCTGCTAGCTCTAAAGTGCATTCCTTAAGAATGTGCTTAGTCACAATCAATTTACCATCAGCTAGCTCTACTGTATATTCAACATCTAAGGGTGTTGGGGTAATGGCCAGTGTCTCACTAAAATCCTTAGATATAAAGCTTCTCTCAGCTCCAGTATCAAACAGTACAGAAGCATAATTGTTATTTAAGAGATACGTACCGGTTGCAAGGTTGGGATCCCTTCTGGCCTCCTTTGCCCCGATCACGAAGGCTCGTCCCTTCGGACCGTTGTTGTTCCCGTTATTGTCATTGTTCTTCAGGTGCGGGCAGTCCCTCTTGAAATGCCCTGGCTTTCCACATTCGAAGCAGCCTTTCGGCGCCTCGAGTTGTTGTTGCTGTGGCTGTGGGGTCTTTGTACGCAACTCACCCCTGCAGTCCTTGGCGAGATGTCCCCCCTTGCCACAACGTTGGCATCGGATAGAACCGCATTGTCCCAAAACATGGTGTAAATTGCATTTGTTGCACTTAGGATGTTTGCCTGCATAGGATCCTGAGCCTTGGTTGGTTGGGATGGGTGGTGCGTAAGCTTGGATTGCTCCAAACTTACGTTGCTGTGGTGGTGGTTGGAGAGTGGCTGGTTTGTTCAGGGTGTCATCCCATTTTCGTTTGCCCTTGTCGTTGGTCGTGGTCACAGCACCACGGGGTGGCAAGAGTCCTTGTGCAACAGCCGAGTCAGTGAGCTTGTGGGTTAATCGCACGGCTTGTTGCATGGTGATAGGATCAGCAGAGAGCACCATGCCCTGAATTTGGGGTGGCAGTCCATCAATGTACTTTTCTATATGTTTGAAGGGTGGGGTTGCCATTTCCGGGCACAAGTTTGCCAGCTCATACGATCGAGCTGTGTAAGCCTCGACCTCGGAACCAATCATCTTATGGTTCCAAAATTCTGTTTCCAGTTTCTGCACTTCGCCGCGAGGACAGTATTCGCGGTTCAACATCCTCTTAAAGTCATCCCAAGGTAGGGCGTTGGCTGCATCGAGCCCTTGATTCTGGACATTGGCATTCCACCAAGTGAGGGCAGCTCCCTCGAATGTCCCTGCAGCGAATTTGACCTTGTCTTCGTTCCTGCAGTTGCTCATGGCAAAGGCCGATTCCGCCTTCTCGATCCAGCGTAATAGCCCAACGGCTCCCTCAGTGCCGCTGAATGAGTGAGGTTTGCAGTCCAGAAACATCTTGAACGTGCAGAGAGGTGGGTTAGGATTTGCTCCTGAGATATGCATAGAGTAGAGTTGGGTTAAGTATCGGGTAAACACGTTGAATTGGAAATGAGTGATTGTGATGCAAGGTGAGCATGAACAGATTCATCACCTTGGTTTAGCAAGTTCTGGTTACGGGCAGCTTCCCGTGCAGCAAGTACCTCCTCCACTCGCTCGTTGATGAGTGCATTCAGTTCAGCTGCGGTGAGGTTGATGTTTCCTCGTCCGCCAGCATTCCTACGTCCTCCACGTCTTCCAGCCATGATCTTCATAGCAAGAATAAGTGTTAGTGTTTGCGCAATGACTAACGCAGTGTGTGCGGTAGGTACTGTAAAGAACGTATTAGAGCTATCGGCTCTTCCCCGTCATGGGTAGTCACGTGCAGTGACGAACGTAATGCATAAAAGATGTAACGTGTGTGCAAGTACTACAATACTATGCACTATGTGTTGTGTGGAGACTAGTGGTTATAGACTAAGTTCACTAAATGCAAACCTAATTCGCAATAACCGGAGGCTCTGATACCAATCTGTCGCACCCCGAGAAATCCCGTCCCTTCCTGGGGCGCGACGCGACTGATTTGGCAGGATCGCAGTCTCCGGTCACACAACATGCGAGACCTATATGTCTGATTTCGTACGTACATCCAATAATTTGGATAAAACAGTTTAGCAATATCAGAGTTGCGGAAGTGAAGTATAAATTAACAAAACAGTTTAATCATTCATAGTTGCGGAAGCGTTAAATCAAGAGGGTTTTCAAAACATCACAAGTTAAATGTTGCGGAAGCGATTAAAGTAGTTTACAATACGTAACAACCAAATGATAATAAGTGTTTGATAAACTAAGACACTTAAACAGATGCATGCGACTCCGGCCTAGCATCCTATTCCTGGTGTGCGTGCCTTAGTTACCTGAGAAAACATGCGAGTAAAAAGGTCAACACAAAGGTTGGTGAGAGCACAGGTTTATCAAAAGCATTAAACATCCAATGTTTAAAGTAAGAGTTGTTATCAATGTATCATTACAATGCAGTATCGATTGATAGCTAGTCAATACAGTTATATTATATTGTGGATGGTACCGAAGCTGACAGTGGGTGCCTCCCGCCATGTCCATCACAAGACTATGGCAAAGTGTTGGTCAATTTTGCACTGTTCCGACCTCCAGTCGGGTGTAGTGGGGCTTGTCAGGCCCAAATAGTACTATTCAAGATTACCATGCTAGGCGTTATGCTATTAACGGTCCGAGGAGTATCGCGAGGACTTTTAGTTGTGATAGGGGCCCACACATATACATATAATGATAAAGCATGTCCATACATAAATGAAATGAGTTGTTTTCCAAAAACAGTTTATCATGCAATGTTTTCTCCCCCAAAGGTAGAAAAAGTAAAAAGGGGCCGTGAACTCACCTGATAGAGCAGTTCCGGTTTACAGGGTGTTCGCGTCTGCGAAAGCTAGCTGTCCTGCTAGTAAGCACCTATGATCGTATAGGTGTAAGTATGTGTTTTGTGGTGCGTTGTAATCCATACAACTCCAAGTGTTGGTGTGCTCAACCGAGTGGGTGTGTGTTAACTAGTGAGACTCGACGAATCGTTGGTGACACGATTGTTGTGTTTATGTGCCTTGACGCACATAAGACACTAATATGCATCCTATGACTCTAGTCACATAAGTTACCATTTTTAGCAAGTTTCCCATTTAGGAAAGTGTGGTTATGAAATTCCATTTCATAAAACTAATGACTTCCAATATGTTTATAAAACACTTTTAAACTCTTAAAACACGTCGTTTGTGCATAAATCACTATTTATGCCGTTTTGCCCAAATAAAGTTTCCTTATTTGGAAAGTATCCGTTTAAAACTCGTTTTCGCAAATCAAGGTTTCCGATATGCTTAGAAATCATTTCTAAACATATTTCAATATCCCAAGTTTATCAAAACACTTTAAAACATCAAAAGCCCTCTTTTGATTTCTAAAAGTTTCCATTTTTAGTAAGTTTCTATAAAATCAAGTTTTTGACAAAATCAAATATCCCAACGTGTTTCTAAACACTTCAATACACATTTAACGATATCTAGACATGTCTAACATGTCTAGATCATCACCAATCCAAGACTTGCAACATAAAAGTTTCCTTTTATGGCAAGTGCACCAAAACATCATCAAATCGATTCTAACTTAACCAAACTCGAATCCAATCATTTCTAGACTATAATATCAGTAAATCTATGACAATACTCATCAAATCACCAACAATTTCAAGCACGGTAACCGAATGGAGTTGCATGTGGGTTATAACCCATTGCATGTATGATCTAATGCTAGACAATCATTTAAAACTACCTTAGATGTGTAGATTCGAGTTGTAGCAGGAGTAATACACTCTGGAAATGGTTGGAGATGATTCCTCAACTTGTTGATAGCCTTCAAGGACTCCTTTGATGCTCCAATGCCTCCAAATCACTCCAAGGATACAAGGATGTGGCTTAGGGAGTGTTTATCAAAGGTTCAAGGGCTGATTTAGGAGGGTTCAGTCGCTGGAATACGAGAGAAATCGGTGTAGATGGTGAAGGAATCCGACTGAAATGATATGGGGTTGATTATAAAGAAAATATGATCTGCATGGCCTTCGCGTACCGCGGAGGCCGATCAAAATTGTTTGCCGCGTACCGCGATAGGATTCGGGAGTCTCGACTCCCGCTTTTCTTCGCGTACCGCGAAGCCTCTCGCCGAGGGACCATCGCGTACCGCGATGAGTCCATTTCCATGTTTTTCAATTTCGTTGAGACGGTTTCGCTCGTACTCGATTCCTAATGTTTATCTTAAACATCTAATACATGTTTAGCACATAGTCATGTGGTAACATACAAGTTTGATCACCAACGTTCGTGAGACTCGTGTGTGTGTTTCGATAATTTCCTCGAATTATCTTCGATAGTTTGTGTTCGTATCTAACGAAGTGTTTGCACGCTTGATTAATCCTAATCAACGTGTGATGCACAATTCAATAATTCTTTGAACTATTGTTTTGTGTTAGTGTTGTGTTTGTCACACTTGGTTTCCAAAACCAATGTGCAATGTATGATTCGATAGTTCCTCGAACTATCGTTTCGCAGTTGTGTGTGTTCAACTCATCTAATTAAACATAATTAAATGAAATGCAACAAGTATGAATGTGAAATGTAAAGGATATAAGAGTCGCAATTTACCTGAAATTGGAGGCAGACACGGCGGTTCCCATCATTCTTGGGCGACCATTCTTGCGCACCGCTAAGGCGATTATAGATGTGTATGAGGGAAAACTCACTTTTAGAGTGGGTGATGAGAGCGTTTGTTTGAAGATAGCAAAGTCTATGAGGACCGGTGGTGAGTTAGTCCATCAAGTTGATGGTGTGAATTTGGTGAGTGAAGAGGTAAGTGTAGATGAAGTTGTGGGAGGAGGACCATGTTGTGACAATCCGACTTTTTACACTAACCTTGTTAACGGGAGTTGGTGCTATCATAGGCCCAACAAGGTCAAAGAAGGCCCGGTAAGGCCCAATGGAGTCTATGAAGGCCCAACAAAGTCTAGTAGGCCCAATAAGATTAAGTTAGGCTCAAGGAAAACAAGGAAGGCCCAATTAGACCAAACAAGGCTAAAGTAGGCCCATTAAGGCCCAATGTAAACAAAGTAGGCTCAGGGAAGGTCAAGGTAGGCCCAGGAAGGCCCAGTGAGGCCCAATTATATTTGAGAAGTCTAACTAGTTTAATTTAACCCTACAATGTTCTAATTGGCCCATTTAGTGGTAATTAGGGATTTTTAATATAGCTTTGTAAATCGAAACAATATGTTATTGATTCAGATTATTAAATAGGAGTTAAGAATTAAGCAAAAATGGGTCTAGAAACATTAAAACATAAGTATCACAATTGTAGTTACATCAAATTGGAGAATTTGACTTTGGAAGTCAAAGTTTCGGCCAATTGGCTTGTAAAGGATCGAATTCCATCACTTATACTAGCTTGTAACTGAAAATTATCAGTGGTATGTATCACTTTAATGATTGACAACAGTTACTATCGGTTAATTTCACCATAATGGTCGAATTAATGTGATTGAAACCTCTCAATGTTAAAACCGTTCCATTAGCTATCAATTTCACCTTAATCGATCAAATCGTTCACAATTGAACTCTCTAAAACTCCAATCGGTATCTTTAGAGTCATTTCCAAGCAATCAATCGATTCCAGAAGCTCGGGAAGAAGGATTAGGATCAAGGGTTGCCGAAACTAGGGCTTACAATCGAATCTCATAAATCCGACATCAAATCTTGTAAGTAAACTTTCCTACACACTCTAAAACTACCGAATAAAATAATCCCTATGTTAATTCGTGGTTCCAATATCGAATTAATCATGAACGACAATTAGGGTTCTAAGTAGAAACGGTTTTGGGGGATTTGATTTCAATGGATTTAAAAATGAAATCAAATGATATGGTAAGCTTCATAAGGTTCCGATCAAACAGTTTATCATAACAATTTCATTTAGAAACATCAAATTCTATGATTTCGATATTAGGGTTTATGTTAAGAAAATGATTTGGGAATTTCGTATCAAATGGATTGTAGAATCAAATTAAATGTTATCAGTAGTTTCAGACAACCTCGATTAAGCATAATCTCAGTTCAATTTGTGGTTTCAATAACGAATTAGATGAATTCTATGATTAGGGTTCATAAGATGAATACGTTTTTGGGTTTTTGATGCAAACTATTATGATTATCGAAATTGATTAATCAGGAAGGTTCGAAATTTCTGAATTGATGAAAACCCTATGGTTTTAATGTTAATCGGGTTCGAAATAGGATCAATTGGATGGGTAACTGCTTCGGCTATATATGATAAAAGGGAAACTCATCAGTGTGGGTTTAAAACAATTATTTCCTGATAACCATCGCGATACCCTAGCGGGCTTGACTGGTTAGTTGCGTGGGTGTTGGAGTTGAGGGTCGCGGGTTCGAGTCCCGGCCCAACCAATTTTTGGGTTTTAGTACTAATTTAGTATTTTAACCATATTTTATTCGTTCTAACTCCGTTTCGATCCGTTCAAGTTGCGTTGGAACCGTAACGAGAATACGAACGTGTTGAAATGATAAAATTCATATTTTAATCAAAACACGAAATCGCGTATAACTACGTTTAATTAAATAAAATCAAATGTGATTTTATTTAAACGATTTCAATGACACGTGTACTTTCGTATGCACAATTTTAGCAAATCCAACATACGTGTGTTGACACGTATGTGATTTTAAGCACAAAACGATTATTCGAATAACAATAGGTTATTGTTTAAACACAGATTCTTCGTAGAAGGATTTCTTTCACGAGCTTTTAGTGTGTGATCATTCTGCTATTATCAAAGGTGCGTACACGGCCCCTTTCTTATTTTAACTGTTTTGGGGGAGAAAACATGTGCAACAAACGCTTTTAGATACATATCACTTGCATGAGTTAGCTGTTTACATTAAGTGCAAACATAGCATTACAAAGCCTTCTCTTTCGAACCGTTTAATTTGCCGGAGTGCAAAGCGTGGTAATTGAAGATAGATCTATTGGGTTTGACAAACCTCACTTGGTAGATGGGATCTACGCAGGTGTTTGACTGACCAAACACACACATTGCTATTGTTCGTGCTAGACAATAGTGTTAAGGCAAAAACATGCTATAGCATGGCAACTCGTCAGCTTCGGTGTCGACCACTTGTGTAAATAGTTTATATGACTAGCTATCATGACTGTGCATGTGTGATTATGTTATCTACAACTTGATATTCAAACTGCTGTTTTGAACATTGTGAATACTTAAAACCTGTGTTATGCACCAACCTTTGTGTTGACTTGATTTACATGTTTTCTCAGGACGCTAAGGCGCGCATTAAAGCTGGCATGGACTAGGAGATAGAGTCTCATGCATTATAAACACTTTGAATATTTGAATTTGAACATTTAAGTATTTTGTTTTGTAATGTTTACTTTCAACTGTTTATGGTTTTTAAACGCTTCCGCAACTTTTGTAAACTCTGAATGTTATGTTTTAAAAGACCAAAGTATGTTTTGAAATTCATATAGAGGTCTTCGCTATGTCTAATGATCTGAGATCCTGGTTTGTCACGTTCCCAAACGGTATGATTCCGTTAGTTGAAATTGGGGGTGTGACACATGTGATGTTGGTGATCATGGTCATGATTTGATTGCAAGGGAGGAGGTTTCCCTTGATTCCCCCATTTGAGTTGAGTGTGAGTGAGTTTTTGGGTTAAACTCCCAAGTGTAGAGTTTGTAGGTTATCTTGTGTGTCGTTGGTGTGTTTTTCATTTTTCGTGATTGTTTTTCGTTTTTCGTTTTCGTTTTTGTGTGTTTTAATTTGTTTTGCAGTTTTTTAATCAATTTGATGCCATAATGATGAATTGGAGCCACCAGGTATGTATTTCTTGCTTTAGAACACTTGTGGATGGTTTAGTGAGTTTTGGGGTTGAAAATTTGGCTAAGGCATGGAAATCTGGAAACTCTCTAGAAAAAGAGCCTCGTCGCGTCACGCGACACCCACAGGGTAAATTGTCGCGCTACGCGACAATATGGTCAACTTCGCTGGTCAACGTTCTGTCGCGCTCCGCGACGGCCATTGAAGATTTTGTCGCGATACGCGACGCTTTCCCAGATTAGTGAAAAGTTTTTCCAAGCCCTAGAGATCAGATTTTTTAGCCTCATTTCTTCTCTTCTACTCCATTGGCCCTCCATTCTCATACATAGCCACCCGAGATGAGAGGAGATGGTGATGATGAAGGCTAAGTGTGGGGAGGCCTGTTGTTCCTGTGGTTTATTGATTCATAGTTATGTTGATTAGAATTTTTGCAATTTTGTAAATTTTGATTTGTTGGTTTCGGGAATCCGGGTTGGTTTGTGGTTGGACTTAATCATGGATATCATTGTTATCATGTTTTGGATGGGTTGATGCTTGTTTTATTTTTGTCTGTGTAGATCTTATGTGTATGTTTGTAGCCTGCGGAGCAAATTTGTAGATTGTGGAGTTACGTGGAAAGATTGGCACTCGACAGTCTTCTCTTCAACCAGCTAAGTCATTTTCAGTTTTTATTTTTAGTTTTTAGTTTTTCTTTTGGGTTTCCTTTTTCTCTACATTGGGGACAATGTACAGTTTAAGTGTGGGGATGGGAAACTTAGTTTAGTTTTGTTTTAGTAGTTAGTTTTTGAAATTTTGAGTCAAAATTTTTAATTTTATTTTTATTTTTATTTTTTTCAGCTAAAATCTTTCTTGTCTTTGTTTAAGTTGGTTGCAAAAGCATGATGGGAAATGATAGGAAAGTTGGGTTTTGTGGTTTCATTCATGGTTAACTTGTTGGTTTGGGTTTTATGCTTTGGTTATGGGATGTGTAGGTAGGCTCAACTGATTGTATTTGTCCCGTAGGATTGGTAAAATCTTACTTAAATGCATGAATTTCATGGGAAACATCTTGGGGATTTGGAATTGATGAAACTGTTTTCTAGTCAGAAAGGAGTCTTTACATAATAACAAATAAGAGTTTTGAAAATCTGATTTTTGTTTGGCACATAAGCACTCTTTTATGAGAATAAATCCGAGTCTTTTGGCGCCTCCATTTCACTAAATGAGCTGAGCTAAAAGAAAAAAAATAAGAGAAAGAATTTGGATGAAAACTTATGTGTCACACGCCGGGTTGCAGCCTGGTTGAAACACCACTAAGTTAAATTCAATGGATTGAAAAATAAAAGAAAAATGCTCACGCTTCCATCTGTTTCATGCATAAAAATCTGATTTGAGAAATTTCTTATTTGTTTATATGTAAGGATGACTTGAAAGCTAGAATCCAGGATTGATTTGGTTTTAATTTCCTAAGTGTGGGTCTAATGAAATGAAATGTAGAACATGAACATAATGAACCATGACTAAGGAACTAGGAAAATCAGTATGGGTTTAGTAGGATAACAATACTTGCAATCTTTTCCAACGCATTTAATTTTGAATTAATGAGTTTAATTGTGTGGAAACCATTTTACCTAGCTATGATCCCAGATTTTTGCATAAGCCTTTTTCAGGGACAGAAAAGAGATAAGTGTGGGGATGTGATGTGTTGTAAAACACATCTGTTTTTCTATTTGTTTTTGTTAAGTTTCAGTACTGCTTTATTCAGTTTTAGAGTCGATTTAAGCTGGTGCTTTACATTTCTGTAATTTGATGCTTGCAGGTAATAAACACGTTTATTTGGTGCTAAAGTACAAAGAAACGAGCTCACGGTTGGGTAAGGACGGACCCAGAAACAAGAAAAGAAGAAAACTGAATTCTGGATTCCCTCGCGCTACGCGACAACCACAGCAAACCCTGTCGCGCTACGCTAGAGGTGGAAAAGACCAAAATACCCTTTTAAATCTCTCGCGCTACGCGACAGATTTAGAGGTATCTGTCGCGCTACGCCACAGACTTATAATCGCAGAAAATCAGTTTTAAGCCAAAAAGTCGAAAACCCTAAGGGAGAATACGTTTTTGAACGGCTGGAGGCGACTAGGAGGACGAGGAAAAGCTATTCTAAGGTGATTCAAAGGTTGGGAAAGCATTGGATTGAAGATTGAAGGCCTAGGATCAAGGAATTCGGGTGTTCTTCATTCGGTTTTCTTTGTTTCTTTGTTTTCTTTGATTTCTATGTTTCTCATTCACTTTAAGCAGATTATGGATTGTATTCGTATGATTTTTCTTGGCTAATCTTTTAGAACTACCTAGGTTTTGATGATGGCACATGTTTAACATTGGTTTTTATTGGTTTTGGATTATGTTTATGTGATGAACTCGTGATGTAACAAACTTGGATTGGATTATTGGATGTTTATGTGTGTCTATGATCGTTTATGGATTGATGATTTACTCCTTGTGTGCCTTGGTGAATGTCTTTCATGTAATAGGTGCATGCTAGGTCAATTACTGTGTGTTTTTGATTATTGGATGGTTTACTACGTACGAGTTTACCATAGGAGTTATTATCTTGATATAGATATATTAGATGTGCAACCAATCTTGATAGCCGTGAGGTGAGAGATTGTCGGTTTGTCTATGGTGTTAGATTGACTAGTTTAGAGACTTTGTGAGAAGATCTTTCTAGTTCATCGTATATATGTGTTTACCGAATCCAATAGGAAAACCCAAGTCATCCCTAGCATTTAAGTAAACTGTGACTTTCACGCTGTGAGGTAGATTGTTCAACAGTTAATTCTTAGGTGTTTTGAGATTATCGTGCCGTGAGGTAGATTGTCTAGCGGATACATTTTGAGTATAATTGGATGACCTGTGAGGGAAATCCATTTAACCGGTGGTTTAACGGCTTTTAGGACTCTTAGTTGACAATCTTTGAGAAGGGTCAAGGGGGCTCTATGTTTCCTTAGAGTTTAGTATTCTAAGATCCTGGTATCACATAGTTTCCATTTACCGATAGATTCTTTGTTGAGCATGTGTAGGATTCATGCCTAGGTAGTGTTTTGTCTTCGTCTGATCTTCGTTTCTATCTTCATTCATTTTGGTGTTTTCTCTTTAGTCTTCATTTAAGTTATACTTAGTTTTGTTAGAAAACCCCCTCCTTAATATTATTTTATTTAAGTACAAATTTTGTATAGATAAGTCCTAGAGTCTAGTTAGTACAGTCTGTAGAAGTCTGTGGGTTCGATATCCGGACTTGCTTTGCTCTGTTACATACGATAGGTACACTTGCCTGTCGGTAGCTTAGGTTTTAGAGAGTCTAGATTTATTACTTTGTGTCTATTTTAGAGTCGGTTTTTAGTTAGTTTATTAGCTAAGCTCCGTCGACATCAGTGTAATTATATCAGTGTAAAAAAATTCAGCTCGTTACGTCAGTGCAAAACGTCGTTGCATCAGTGCAAAACGCCGCTGCATCAGTGCAAATTAAGAAAATTTTAAAAAAATTTGACAAAATTATACTTGAATTATAGATAAAAATGTGACAAATTTAATGGTGAAATTTTTATAAAAAAATAATAATGTATATAAAAGTTATGAAGGTTTAAAAAATTAGGGGGTAAACTTTTTTTAAAAAAGGAATCAAGTACACCCACCAAATGTCAAAAATACCCTTAAACAAATCTCATCCACTTGTTTTTTTCCAGATTTAATATGAACCACTAATTTTAAAACACATTATTTAAAGAAACAATCAAAATTAGTTAAAAGGTTACCGCACTTGGAGTGCGTTACCAATGGAACCATCCCCTCCTTCTATATATGTGTTTCTATAGTTTTAAAATTCATATTCAGATTGTATAATATAATCAAATCATTTTATATATTATTTATTTAACAAAAAATAGTTAAACCGGCATGATTTTCTCACTTGCTTTAAATAAACTATCATATTTGTTTTCTCTATTATCATCATCTTTATTTAAAGATGCAGCGTTAATCAAACCAGCTTTACTACTAGTTCACTGATTAAACTTGCTTGAATAGTTTTAAGAACCAAAACAAAATTATGTAATTAATTTGATAAATATAAAAATACATAATTAACAAATGAAATAAAAAAACTACATATAAATATGCATTCCAAATTGACACCGAATTAAATTATTTAATCAATTTGTTTTTATTAGTATAAAAGGAAAAAATTAAAAAACGAATTATATTATATGTCTACAAATTATAAAAGGAACCCAAATGATCGCGAGTGCTAACATAACATGTTAAACACAACAAGATAATATATATGCGAAGACGACACGATAACCAATTGTGTTATCTTTTACAAACACAAATCTTTTTTATAAATAGGTTATATGACAAGACCTATTTAGGTCTTAGGACATGCTAAAAATCACAATTTTTTTTTTTAATATTCAAAAATATAAACAAGCTTAGACAAAGTGTTTAGTGTGTCCTTAACATGTAAATACATGTTTAAACAATTTTAAAAATGCCCAAAACAAATTTAAACATGTAGTTGACATGTTTAAAGAGGTGTTTTTATTGTGATTAAACAAATTAATGCAGGTCGTTAATGTTGATTATTTCAACATCGTGAGCGGATCGTTAATCAATTCAATCATAATCAATAATCAAAATTATAAAACTTACTTGTAGGAATCATTATTGTAGGAATCATGACTTTGTATGTGGTTGAAGATTGTTCCCGTTATGATGTCAATGATCGATGGATGATCTTAGAGAGAAAGTGAATGATGTTGTTCATGGTGTTCTTCATTCTCTCAAATCTTATATATATGATATCTAAAGGGAAACTTACCCTATTTATAGTTATGGTTACATCCATCAAATAACCTTAAAATAAGTTCAGGGACTAGTTATGTCATTTTAGGAAAAGTTAATCAAATGATCTCTAGGCCACATGATGGGTTATTTCCAACAGTTAATAGGTCTACATTTGTTTAACCTGTTTAGACACGACTGTTATCATGTCTAAAACCTGTCGATATGGTAACGACACTAAATCCATCTAGCTTAAACACAAAACTTTATGTCGTGCCGTATTAATAGGATCACATCAAAAATCACCAAATGAACATAGAGTCAAATCCCTGCAATAATAAGGGCTATATACCTACACCCCTGAAAAGAAAAATCTATGGTCTTCAATACAATCGCATACAAGTTCAAATAAATCAATCTAATAAGCGAGCGTCAAGGAAAGAAGTTAACCCCATTCGGTCGTATCCCAGCCAAGTCTCAACGCTCTGCAAACTTGTTTCCAATTGGTAGGAACACAAATATCAAACAGGTTTTGGTTTTCCTATAAAACTGGTTTGAGTGTAACCGGTAACCTAAGAAACTGGTTCCAGTTTCCAGAAAAAAAAATGGCTTGTGCACCTTAGATAGCACATTAATATACCTGGACCATATAAAAAAAATAATATATAACACTTGCTCTAACTTTTATTTTTCAAGTTTAAGGCCTTGTTTGGGATTCCATTTAAAACCAACTTATTAACTTATTGACTTTTTGAAGAAGTCAATAAGTTAAAATAGTGTTTGTTAATCTCAAAAGACTTTTCATTTTAACTTTTTGATTAGTCTTGAAAAGTTGTTTTTAAAAAGCTAAAAATTCTAGCTTTGGGAAATAGCTTTTAACTTTTTGACAAAAAGTCATAAGTTAATCCAAACACTTTTTTAAAAACTCTATTTCAAAAAATCATAAGTTAATAAGCACTTTTGACAAAAAGTCTTTTTGAAGTTAAATAAGCAATCCCAAACAGGCCCTAAAACTGTATAATAGGGTACACATTTGCATCTTCACGCAATAAAAGTTTAAAAAATATTAATGTTTCTTATATTTCATATGCATCACTTTTCCCTGGTAACATAAGAAAATAAAATAACACCACAAAAGAAATTATATTTCAAACATATTTTTTCTGTTAAATATTCATTTAAGTATCCGGAGAATTGCCTCAACTGGTAAAGGTCCACCCTCCCAAAGTGGAGGTATTGGGTTCGAACCTTGTTGGGTGAAATTTAATGGATATCCAGATGAAGGAGCGCATCTAGGCTTTAATCCCGGGTCCGAACCTAATGGGGGGAAGGGTTTACGGATTCCATCCGGTTCCCGCGCATCTGGGGGCACTCGTGTCTCAAGGTCGGATATCAAGGAATCTATCTTAGCTATCAATCGCCAGGATAACTGAAGGTAGCACGATGAGACAGTTTAACTGTCGTTCAAAATATTGATTTAAGTTTTCGGTTCAACTTTTGGACTGTTCAATTTTAGATGCAAGTCACTTCTAGGTCGTTAAGCTAATTATAGTGAATTATCTTTAGTTGGCATATATATAGGATGACCTTTCACATCTTGAATTCTTGATATGTAAAATCTCATCAAATCACATACCGCAATATACTTGTTTTCTTATCTCTACTTTGATAGATTTCAACCAAGAAGATGTGACAAACACCTTAATTACCAAGGATGATCAACTACATGCGTCTTAGATAGGGTGTTCAAATTTGGGTATTTGAAGCTTGAGATATTCGAATTTCAGATATCCAATATTAATGTCCGAAACTGTATCTAAAATTTGATATCTGAAATTTTGGAATTGAGTTTGGATATCTGAACTTGTATCCGAATTATGAGAAAAATACTATTTATTTAATAATTTTTTGAAAAAAAATTAAAACAAAAAAAGCATTCGAGAAGTATCAGAAAGTTATTAAAAATATTCGAAAATTATCTTAAATATTTGAATAATTATCCTAAATATAAAAAACTTTCTAAAACGGTTTTTTTAAATGGCCAAATTATACATTTAAGATCGATCACCCAGGAAAACCCAATAATGAAATGAAACCAGTGAAACACAGACAACACTGGTGACCCGGCTCACACACTATTTCAAAAGAAACTCACTATCCAAAGACCTATTACGATAAGCCTCTGACCCACCTGGATATTTCAAGCGGGACTCAAAACCACAACTTTCACATTAGAATACAGAAGATTGGTTAAGGGAAGGAACCAAGTCGAGCCATAGTAAAGGCAGGTCTTTTTTGGAGCAGTCATCAATGCTTGAAACTTAGAACACGTGTGACTAGGATCAAGTTCAAGGGAACATACATCTCAAGCTTAGCATGTTCTTTTCATGACTCTTCTTTATTTATACAGTTAATTATAGATTGCTGACATGCGATGTGATAGTGATATTGACATTGCTAAGTAAGTTAAGAGAAGTACCACAAAACTAAAACCTTGATGGACAAATATTGAACTTGGGCAAAGAGGTATAAACCTCATGTTTTAACTACCAAAGTACCAATCCATTTTTTTCTTGTTTGATTCTTGCTATGATGGTGTATTCAAGTAAAAAAAGAATTGAAAAAAAAAACATAAAACCTGAAACAAAAATAAATAAAGTGTTGAAGCTCTCACTTTTTATTCTCCTTGAAATTTACACACTACTATGAAAGTGAGTTTACCTCTAGTACCAACCTTGTTAAGTGTTATTTATATAATTGTTAAAAGAAGTCAAAGACTTGAAAGGTTACATTTTAGAATGCTCACTAAACCTATTTATAATTAAAAAAAATCAAAGTTTCACGTTTTCACGATGGGACCGATGGGTTTTGAATACGGGCCACTTATTCAGTTATTCACTTATTCTTGTGAATCTGTGACTTCTAATGGGCTTTGCTTCCATGCTGGTCTGGTTTGGTGCGTGCAACCCAATTGACACCGTTGAGCGTTCGATGCGGGCCCATCCATAAATAAAGCTTTCAAAAAATGGAAAATGGTTCGGAAGCAGGAACCACTACCAGGATCTATAGGCTAGAGGAGTGAACATCAACACTGCGCCTGCAAACAAAGGGGCAAAA
Source organism: Mikania micrantha (assembly GCA_009363875.1). Lineage (NCBI taxonomy): Eukaryota > Viridiplantae > Streptophyta > Magnoliopsida > Asterales > Asteraceae > Mikania > Mikania micrantha. Next base: position 109,336,465 of record CM018680.1, read on the forward strand.
AAGAACCCTAAAAGGATCAAACCTGTTGCACAAACATCATCTTAACTCATCTCATCAATGATGACTTTCGCTATATCCAACGTCTTGCAGCTTCCTAATTCTCGTTCTTATCTCAAGAAGAATTGCTTCAATCATACCTCACTTCCCAATCTTACTCCAAAGTATACAAGGTAAATACAAAAAACATTTTAAATTTCGCTCCTTTTTGTAATTTGTATCAAGACTCGACTATTTTTCTTAATTTCCAACATAATTTTGGTTATTAATCCAAAAATTGGATAATGGGTTTGATTGGTGTAAGATGAATACCATAGCCTCATGTCGAAATTGCAGGTTTTCTACAGTTCGCGTGAATCAGAGGATAATCTGTGCTGCTTCCTCGGCTGCTGGAAGCCCTAGTTCAGACAATGAGTTAAATCCATACGAGGTATTGTATGTGCTCTATATATTGTGTAATTTGGTTGCAAAAATTTCATGCTTTTTTTTAATTTTTCTTAATTATCTTTGAATGCAATATGACTTCCTCTATCTGATGGAAGTAATAAAAATATAATCTTTATACTTCATAGGTCCTTGGTGTGAACCCTATTGAGGGGTTTGATATGGTGAAGGCAGCTTATACAAGAAAGCGCAGAGATGCGGAGCGAAGAGGGGACGAGGCTGCTGTTGCTCGTGTATATCCGATATCTCTCATTTTGTTTTCTTTTTGTTAAAGTTGTGATCTTGCTTCTAGTAGTTAGTATACGTTATACAAGAATATGTATTGTTACCAATAAGGGACTAGGGTTCTAATTATAATATAATGAACACATTCGGTAAACATGTTATCTTCAGTTGGAGAAGGCATATGACAAGCTCATGATGGCCCAATTATCAAATCGAAAGAAGGGAGTTACATTTGGTTCATTACAGGTATATTATACATCTTTTGTGCTACTTTTGTAGTAATCATGAGATGAATTTCTGAATTATTCTTTGATTCATTGCAAAATTTATAGATTTCATTGTCTGATCGCTCTAGAGTTTCTGTTGTGCGTATAACTGATAAGCATGTAAACTCTTGTTAGATGTTTGATGTGAGTTTCAAAGTCGAAAGCCCAAACTAGACTGTACATTTGTAAATAACCAAACAATGCGAGATATGCTTACCACCATGTATTTCTTCCTAACAGAAGTTTTTTTTTTTTTTTTTTTTTTTTTTTTTTAATTTTGTGTGATGTTATCTATTGTTAATAAATAATTAAACTTCGTCTCATTTGGTGTTAACCTTTATCTCCTACTAGAATATGCAGCCTCATATAGTACACCGATTGTTTTAAATTTATTTGCTTTTTCCTAATTACATTATTGAGTTTGCAATACAGTAATCAATCATGGTAATTTGCTTTCAATTTACTGATTTTCTTTTCATGGCAAGTGAAGGTTTCAAAAGATATTAAATATGCTGACAAGCAGCCAATTGTTCCTTGGGGCCCAAGGTATGTTCATAACTTTTATTCTTACTTCATCTGAACTCATCTAAACTAACTAGCTAGAAGGCTAGAAGCTAATCATTTATAAATGACAATGGAGAACATTCTTCTTTTCTCAGGTTCACCAAGTCTGATGTGAAGGATATTCGGATTAACATGGCAATATCAGCTGCATTTGTAAGTGTATATTATGTATAATCTTTTCTTAATTGGCTTAATAACATGTAACTGTATCCTTTAATTATATGTTGTATACTCCATTTTATTTGAGCTTTACAACATCATTTTTGCATCACATTTGGGTTTTTTTTGGGAAAAAGAAAAACACTTATACAGGTTCTTTCTACAGATTGCTTGGATTTTTATCGCACGTAATGCTGAGTGGAAGCCTGTGCAGTTTTTATCCTTTGTATTTGTATACAGAATCTTTGAAAAGTTAAAAGCATTTGAACCTCCCGCACCCACAACATTTTCAGTATGGCAAATCTCATTCATTGTTTCTCTTTTCTTTTTTCTTTTGTTTTTTTATGATATATGGTTAGCTGATTTTGGATGCAGGAAGAAGGTGAAGATGAAGGACGCATGTTGAGAATGGGGAAACGGTTGCTACGTTCCCTTGCACTGGCTTTTGGATGTATAGCATTTGCATCTTTGGTATGTGGAATTGCTTACTCTTTTTACTTTTAATAGAGAATTAGTTACACTGATACTCCCTGTGCTTTGCATGAATTTCATCTTTGGTTTCCAACTGTGAGAAATTATAGACTAGGGCCTGTACTTTGCTTGTTTTTGCACATTGGCAATCCCGAACATGGATGGGTTAACTTTTTCTGTTAAATAGCTATGAAATGACTAAATTGCTTTTTTGTCAAGTGTCTCCCCATTTGATTAGGGCCTATACTTTGCTTGTTCCCCACCCCACCCCGTATTGTTCTTCACTTCCTTCTTCACCAATGCCCCATCCCTATGACTGACACACGTTCGCCACCTTCCCCATCAAATCGCTGTCACCTTCGATATGTAAAATTTGTTGATCTCTGCCACCCTCACCTACAAAATCACCAATTAATGGAGATGAGACGGATCACTGTGATGGATCGAAAGGGCTGCTTTTTGTTTCAAAGAAGCTCTTCATATACTCGTACATTCAATTATCTACAACATAAACCCCCAGATTCACCCTTAAGTCTAATCTTCAAGATTGGTGCTTAGTTGAAAGAAGAAAGGAGGTGGTGATTAATTAATTTTTATTTTAATTTTTGATATTAAATGTATAATGTGTGGGCCCTTAAGGGCAAAAGTAAAAGTGCACTAATTTTAACGTTATTTTAATTATTTTGTGTAAATAACGTTAAAATCATTGGGATGATCAACTTCAAACGATAACTTTGAGCCGGGGACTCTTTCGGAGCAGCCTCTCTATCTCAATTGGGATAGGGGTAAGGTTTGTATCTATCCTCCCCTCCAGACCTTACTGAAAAGTGGGAATATACTGGGTAAGGTTGTTGTTGTATATTAAATGTATAATGTTAATCTCTGACTAATTTAACATCAGTTTTTAATGCCCATCCTTGTTGTGGAAGCGTGCAAAGTTGAGGCTCTAGATTTTAATTATTTTTCTCGAAGGACTAAAAGTAAGGTTCATCCAAACAACAGGGGCTTTGTGTAATTAACTCTTTATTATTTATTTTTTTGAGCAACAAATCAACAATTCCTAGCTTTGTTAAAATAAATACATTATAATCTGTTACCTCCAAGATTTGTTGAACATATGACCTCTCCTTCTAAGAGACAAAGCGTGTATCAAGTGGGCTAATCTTTTATTAAACTCATTATTAGTAACAAGTGCTTTTGTCATAATTAATAAACCATTGACCAAGTTTATTTTTTTATTTTATTTAATACAGGGATATACAGGTGTGGTGAATTTGATTGAATATTTCAGTGGTTATGTGCCTGTTGTCTTGTATAACAACCAGGTATAACCTTTCGTACCCAAAATTGCTTTTGGCTTCTGTTTTTCTCTTGCAATATTAAAATAAAACTTTAACCAGATGTCTGAAATAGCCTTCAACAATGATATATTAACAGAGCCATGTGGAATACAATCGATTTCAATATAAAACTGAATTAATGCGTTGGTACCTGCAGGAATTAATTGTTACTGCTGCAACTTCTGTATGTCTGTATCTCATGGCATCATATTACAGATGAGTATATGAATCGGGTGAAAACCAAATCCAATTTTATTAGGAATCTCAATGTACGCGACACTCTAAATTTTTGTAGTCTTAAATCGATATGTATGAGTTTAAATAAGGAGCTAAAATCATGTATGGTATGTACGAGTCGTATTGTCCATGAAATCACATCTTTACAAGATTTTATGTCTTCAAAAATAGCTTTAGTTATGGCATAAGCGGGTTATTTAATGGTAGATTGGAGTAACCAAATTTTGTAATTTTTTTTGTTGTTGGTGTATTCGTATAAAAAACTAAAGAAAAAATATTATGAAGTTTTTGTTAAAGAGCGACTAATTTAAAAATGTAATTATTCTATCATGCTTGTTGACATCACTAACCTTGTCTCGAAGCCGATTTCACAAAATTTAGTTGAACAGTCTAATTAAGAAATTCGTCAAATGTTCTAATTAATACATTCTTAATATATAAAACTATAAAAAGGATCACAAACCATTTTAACAACACACTGACAGCAATCAAAATTAGCACAATGAAATAACAAGAAACTTGAATCTTAATTCTTGAAAGCTTGAATCTGAATTCTTAATTACCGAGTTCCGAAGGCTCTTCGTTTCCATCTATTCGGCTACGCCCATCGTTCCCTTGGTTGGAGCAACAAACCCTTGCTATCTGACGCCTTGCTCATGATTCTGTATTCATAGGCATGTGAAAACTCCTTTGTAACCGCCTATATCAGAGAAGAAAATATGGTGGGAACAATGGAACACCGAACATGTATAGAAGTAGGCGGCCAGAAGAAGAGTCTAACTGCCCAAAAACGTAAAAAATCATCCGGGTGGAATAACCTCCACAGTGAAACAAACAACTTACGACGTGTGGTAACTGCTGCCAACAACTAGGAAACTTTGGGGCAACCGGTAATAACCTATCAATTACTAAAGAAAAGGAGGACTTTATACGGCCAAGATCTTCTCTCGTGATGATCCAATGGCTTAGATTGAGCCAGAGGTGGTTGGGGAGACCGCCGTCAGCTATTTAAATAATTAAAAGTGTTTTACAACACGAAAATTACGTTATATGAGCCGATGGTTATTTTGGAGCAATCTCTATCCCAACTGGGATAGGCTTAGTAACTGTTTTCATCCTTCTGACCTTACTGAATAATAAGAATATAATAGATAAATTTGTCTGGTTTTGTTCTACAACATGAGTCGGGGCACTTATTTGGCTTGGCTTTTGCATAGCGTCGTGTAAATATTTATGTGTGCATACAAATCTTATCAAAAGTGTTTTACAACATGAGTGGGTTTTCACGATTAACCATATCGAAACAGTTTAAATCCGTAACCAATCTCTAAATACTGAACCACCGGTTTTAATAAAAGTCTGGTCCTTTGGGGCCGTGATTTAGTTACAATTCGGTTCTTTAACAATTATGTTTGCCTTAACACTATGGTATTCTGATATCCAAATCATTGAAATTGAAAATAACTATATAAGCAAATGTTACCTGCAACTCTTCATAAGTGTTGGAGAATTTCAGATTTTATAGCCAGGATTTCTAATGTATAGCATAAAAAATGACTTTTCAAAATTAGTATTTTTACTCTTTCGAGTTCAATTGATTTGATTAGGATAATCAATATTTTTAATGGCTATGCCCCTAGGACCCCACAAGGGGGTGCGGCTAGGGGTGTTCATCGGGTCGGATAACGAGTTATTCAAGTTTGAAAATTTTTTTTGGTCTATCCGAGACTCGACCCGAAATTCAAAATACACTATCCGACCTGAAAAACCAGAATTCGTGCATCCAAACAACCCGAATAAACCTGTTTTTTCCGGGTTATTTGGATAGCCGACCCGAAAAAACTAGTTTTTACATATTCCGAAACCCGACCCGACTCGAATCTAAAATCATATTATCCGACTCGAAAAACCCGAAATTGATTTCGGATAAGGTTTTTCGGGTTTCGGATACGATTCGGATTTCGAATTTTTCCGAGTTTCGGATATTTTGAACACCCATAGGTGCGGCCTCCTTGAATCCGCTTGATCCAGAGCCTAGAAACCTTAAGCGAATATACACTTCGCACCTTCGAACTGTTTAAGATTCATTTACATCCAATTATGCTAAAACATACAACAATAAGTACCTCAAACTAATTAAGCTCCTATTAACAAAAAAATAATGCGTAATAATTAGATTAAAATCTTATCTCAAAGAATATTAATGGGCTTTTGCATAAAAAGTTTGGCATGACATTTCTCAAACTATGATAGCGTAAATCATCATGGTCCTTGAACAAGGGTTTTAAGACGACAAGTGTCCTTACAACAAACCATTTCAATCAACCCTCGATGGGCTGGTGTTAAATTTGTCTTAAAATCATACGTCGGTTATCAAAATGAACACAAGCAAGACACGGGTCCAAACATTTGTGTCTGTGTGTGCATGTAAACATGTGGCTGGTTCCAACAAGTGAAGTCATATCATGAAATAGTTTATCAAAATGGACACAAGCAAGACACGGGTCCAAACATATGTGTGTGCATGTAAACATGTGGCTGGTTCCAACAAGTGAAGTCATATCATGAAATAGTTTGGTCTTATCTTTGTCCTTACAATGAATCAACTTTAGCTCCATAATTTTAGGGTGAAAAGATGTATGCTTTTGTTATTTAATAATGGTGGCTGTCCTATTTAATCTTCTTCAACAATTATTCATATTTAAATATGTTCTCCAAGTTGGCCACTAAAATTATTTTAATCATAGCAAATATATCGTTTTTATCGATAAGCATAATAAACTTGTATTATTGTAATACCCAGACGTTTTAATTGTTAGTTGGGTCGATTTCAAAATACAAAAAGTTAATATCAAAGTGCTTAAAATGATGGTAATTAAGATGGCTAAGCAAATGGATAAAGTTAATAATTAAAAGTTCCGTTCTCTTATTGGCGTAAACTAAACGTATAATCCTGTTTCATTTTTGTAGGAAGATTGTTTCTGAACTGAGTCGATTGAACTAAGCATAGTCTTTTTTTAATTCAGAAACAATCGATTGACTGACACGTTCTTTAAAAAAAGTTCGTACACCGGTCACACCAACTAGATCTCACTAATTTAAATGAAAAACTACCAATGTGATGAAACCCTCTTGAAGTTAGGATTAAATCCTAAGACCTCTAGATACCCAAATTTCATTCCACATTTTTCCTATCATTAAATCATAAGGTTATTTATAAGCTTAGTTTAGTTAATAGTTTCAATTAAGTTTTCGTTAAATAGAAAAACAAAAGGCAATTAATTTGCGAAAAATAGAAAGCGCCCTTTGTTATACTCTGCGTTAATTAAAAAAGTAATAATTTTTTTATTAACTATAGCATTCATGTTATGAGAAAAATTTGCATACAGATACATATTTGTCTAATAATCGAAGAAATTATAAGAGTTTGGTATTAAATATGATACAATAAAAGCACAAAGAGTAATTTGAATATAACAATTTTGTATAAGCACCCAGCCATAAGGCCTCTATGTGAAGTTGTGAACAACGAGACCAATTTAGAGACTAGAGTAGAGAGGACGGCAGCATCAACAATAATAATATAAATAAATAAATAAATAAAATTAAACTAAACCATGATACCAAAAACTAGAAAAACATTGAAGACAAGTAATTAAGATGAGTATTCGTCTTTATTCAGGCATGCCAGCATATAAGATTAATAAAAACAATTTCATGGGTTCTTGTCTATATTCTTGAAAGTTTGGCAAGGGTCTCAAACCTTTCTAGGGTCCTAATTTTTTTTAAAAAACAGTATACGTTTATTTTATAATTTCATACAAAATTTTACTTCAGATCAATTGATTTAGTAGTTTTACTACTAGACTTAAGACATAGAATTCAAATCTAATAATTCACGATCATTACTATTAGTTGATTTTTTTTTTTTGTATTTTTGAGTAACATTTTAAATAATTTTATTAAAAATCTTTTTAACATAAACAATGGACACATTTCATGATTTTAAAGAAATAGTAGATTACATATAGGAGCCTTTATCTCACTACAGGAAAATACACCTTTAGCGTCGACAAAAGTCGCCGCTAATAGGTCGCCACTATTAAAACGTCGCTAATGAGTAAAAAGTAGCCGCTAGTGTGTCGCGGCAATTAATACCCGTCCCGCAAATAACCCTCTGTCGCCACTATTGATATCTTCTGACCACCTTGTGACTATCATTAGTGGCGACAACAGTGTCGCCCCAAAAGCTATCTGTGGCCGCTATTGATTTGAGTTATATGTTCCCCACTTTAACCAAAAATCTAAAATTAATATTACAGTAATGTGAGTTCAAATTAATTATCCAACCTTGTATGTTTTATATATGTAATACATGAGAGATTATCAAGCGATAAATATGTATGAGATTATCCTACATCACCTAATCAAATGCAGGTTGCATGTTCACCTTCATCAAAAAACGATTTCACAATCAAATAGGAAAAAAAAAAAACCAAAACTAATACTAGAGATCCTCAAACGAGGATCGTAAGAAGTAAGGAAAAAAAAGCCTCAAACGATGGAGACAAAACACAAAAGTAATCCAAGTGATCCTCTCCTTTTTTCAACGAACAGCAAGGAACATAAAAAACAACACTTAACTTAGAACGAAAATGGCAGGAAATAGAACGGTAAGGAAATGGTCGGAAGGAATCACAAACTACAGCGGTAAGGAAAATGGCAGCAGGAGCGACGGCAGTCTGCAATGTCGGAGCAGCTCGTTATCGGCGGCAGTCGGGAAAACGCACAGTTTCGTGAGGGAAAACGCGAGGCAAAGGGAAAAGTGAGAGGAGAAAGACTTCGGGAAAGGGAGAGGAGGGAATGGTAAGCGCCATTTTTTTATCACTTTTAGCGGCGACGGGATGGTAAACGTACGAAATAACCCCAGCCATCGGATGTCTATCACTTTTAATGGCTAGATGGTAAGCGAGCGGGATCCGCGCCCATGTCGCCGCTAAAGGCCTCCGACGTCGCTATTAGTGCCGCCGCTATTGAGCCTTTTTCTTGTAGTGTGATCTATATTTCAGATCACGGATTTCATTTTTAAACTTTAATAACTACATAATACATGCATCATTTTTTTTTTTGTTTTATAAATATGGTCTTTTTTCATCACTAACCAAAGTTAAATTTAAATTAATTTTTTTGAAGTAACAATTTTAACCTTACCATGGAAGTACGGAATATTGAACTATGTACAAAGAACATTTTTGTAATCAGTTTTCAAGTTGTTTTCTAACTGTATATGGATTCTAAATTTGGTTTGTAGTTTGTTAAAATATATACATATATATATATATATATATATATGATTGGGATCAAATACTAACTCACACTTAGAGCAATAACCCATTAACCCTCTTTACCCAATCAGAAATAAACACATGGCTTTTTCTTTTATTATTTGATAAGGGTAAATTAGTAATTTGTTATATTAAATACTTTACTCCATCTTTTTTTATACATCCATAACTTTTTTATACTATAATATTTTTTTATAAAAATTGCACCATTTTACTCATCTTATTTTTCTCTTTAATTCCGTTATAGTCTTAACTAGGTTTTTTTTATTTTTTTTCGGATGTTCGTATTTACACCAATGTAACAAGTATAAAAATAACAAATTATTTGGAACGAGTTGTAACGAATTTGGTTTTACATTGTTGTAGAATAAATATGGTTTACGTTTAAGAGTGTAAACGAGCCAAGCCGATCCCGAGCTAGTTAATTACGTTATATTCTTGACTAGGTTTTATTTATTTTTTCCGGATGCTCCAAAATTCGTTATATCTACAAGATTGTAAATACATTTTAATACTATAAAAAATTATATCTACAAGATTGTAAATATATTGTAAATACGTTTTAATACTTTAAAAAAATTATATCTACTAGATTGTAAATATAAAAAAAATTATATCTATAATATTGTAAAGACATTTTAATACTTTAAAAAAATAATATTACATTTTGTTGATAAAAACCAAAATTCGTTATATATACAAGATTGTAAATACGTTTTAATACTTTAAAAAAATTATATCTACAAGATTGTAAATATATTTTAATACTTTAAAAAAATACTATAACATTTTGTTGATAAAAACCAAAATTATATCTACTAGATTGTAAATACGTTTTAATACTTTAAAAAAATTATATCTACAAGATTGTAAAGACATTTTAATACTTTAAAAAAATAATATAACATTTTGTTGATAAAAACCAAAATTCGTTATATATACAAGATTGTAAATACGTTTTAATATGTAACGACCTGATTTAACTTTTTTATTTAACAATCGATATGTGATGTAATATTAAGTTAAATTGTGTTGTTAAGTGTGGAGTAGTAGGTTAAATGTTATTCATTTGTAAATGTTAAAAATGGGTGATTAGAAATATGAAGGGCTAAAACTGCCAATAGTTAAAAGATGAATTAAAATGGGATTTTAAAGGGGAATAAGGGTCAACATGGTCAAAATCAGAATTTCTATTCTAGATTAGAAGGGGGCGACGACTAGCAAGGGAGAAAAGAGGAGAAAACTTGGAGATTTGATCAAATTCATCCACCAAAGTTGTTCTGATCTTAAATGCAAGCTTTGACTTGTATTCCTCTTCACATTTCTCAACTATAGGTATGTGGTTTCATACTTATGGCTGAATTTTCGTGGGTCTCCATGGGTGGGTTAGGTTAGTAGTGATAAAATCAAAATTTTGGGTGTTTGAGGTAGTTAACACATGTGATTGTGTTTGTTGAGATGAAAATCAACTAACCTAACTATTTTGCATGTATTTGGTTTGAAAACTAAGAGTTGGAGTGTTGGGGAATTATGGGTTTGGGTGAAATTAGTGGGTTGAATGAACTATAGTTTTGAATTGATGAATGGTTGCATTTGATAAGTATGTGCAGTGATTTGAATAAGAAATTATAATTAAGGAGTTGAGATTTCATATGTTTTTAATGAAATGAATGGAAATGTTCACCTTTTAAATTGTTGATGTTTTGGTGTCATAAAACTCTGCACATAAGGTGTTTGAGGAAATGCCTCAAACAACTAAAATGCAAGAATGAATTGTGATTATTGGTAAACTTGGGGGAAATGGTTCATAAATTCAAATAGATGATTTGTTAGTGGTGTTTAGCCTAATTTCATACGTTGGAAGCAATTGAAATGTAAATTAATGAATTAGGAGAGTTTGACTATAGTAAAGTCAAATATGATGATAATGGGTCAAAGGGTTGGAAGTTTGTTTCTTGTGTATTGTTCCTAGATTGAATGTGTATGTGTGATAATATGATCTAGGAGGTGGAAGAACCAACCAAAGACCCGGTAAAGAGAAAGTAGAGCCAAGTGGAACTAAGGATCAAGGTGAGTAAACCTATTCATGAATAAGCAACCATAAGACTTATTCATGTTAGTCAATGTTTGAATTATTGGATTGCATAATGTGGTGTCTTGTAGTAGTTGTTGTTTATTATGTAGTGTATGCATAATATATGTTGTGTCAATATATGATAGAGGATAATTGACACATAACTTGGGAGATGATCCACACTTGTGTGGAATTGGATGTAAGACCACAAAATTTGTGGCATCCATGGGGATGATCCACATTCGTGTGGAAGAATATATAAGTCCATACTCATATGGCAAAAAGGGGGATGATCCACATGCGTGTGGAAGCTAATGTAGAACCACTATTGAGTGGTATTGGGAAGGATCCACATTTGTGTGGAAGGTAATGGTTTGGTGGACATGAAATGGGTACTTTTGACCCGTTAAGAAATAATTGGAAGGCAATTATGATTAAGTATGATGATAATGATGAGATTATGATATTAGAAATGATTATAAATGTGATATATGGGGTTTGGAATGTAATTTTACCCCTCGGAATGTGGAGAAATGGTTTTGGATGCTTAAAACGCGAAAAAAAGTGGAAGTATGCTGTAGGGGGCGTACAGTACGCTGCAGGGGGCGTACAGTACGTCGGCCACAGTATGGTACGCCCAAACCATTCTGTTGTACGCTGGTGCATTGGCGTACTGTACGCCGGGGCGGTAGTACCATACGCCGGGCAGTGTAATTTTCCGGATTTCGATTTCTTTTATAGAATTGATTCCGGAAATCGTTGGGGTTAACTCACTTAGTCCTTTTGGACTAACACTTGATTGTTTGTGGTTGTTTCAGGTCAAAAGTAGGCTCGGCTACGAATCGGAACGATCAGACGGTTAAAAGGATCGAACCATGCTTTTGTAAAGATTAAGTAAATGAATTGTAAAGTTTAAAACTACACTTTTAACGCATTTGACATGTATTGTAAATGATGAACATGTCTCGTTAGTCATGATTAACGTGTTAAATGTTTTGAGGTGAATTGTAATGGTTTTAAAACCGATGAATCTGGGACCTAATTTTTTTTTAAATTCCGCAATTATGTTAAACGTTTTGTTATGAGAATTGGGGTGTCACATAATACTTTAAAAAAATTATATCTACAAGATTGTAAATATATTTTAATATTTTAAAAAATACTATAACATTTTGTTGATAAAACCAAAATTTGTTATATCTACAAGATTGTAAATACATTTTAATAATTTAAAAAAATATTACAACATTTTGTTGATAAAAACCAAAATTCGTTATATCTACTAGATTTTCATACATTTTAATACTTTAAAAAAAATACTATAACATTTTGTTGATAAAAACCAAAATTCGTTATATCTACAAGATTGTAAATACATTTTCGTACTTTAAAAATTATATTTATAAGATTGTAAATACATTTTAGTACTTTAAAAACCAAAATTCGTTACAAAATCAAGAATATAACGTAATTAACGAGCATCCGGAAAAAATAAAAAACCTAGTCAAGAATATACGTAATTAACGAGCTCCGGTACGGCTTGGCTCGTTTACACTCTTAAACTTAACCCCTATTTAGTATACAACAATGTAAACCCAAATTCGTTACAACTCGTTACAAATAATTTGTTAGTTTATACTTGTTACATTGGTGTAAATACGAACATCCGAAAAAAAATAAAAAAACCTAGTCAAGAATATAACGGAATTAAAGAGAGAAAAAAGACGAGCAAAATGTGCAATTTTTATAAAAAAAATATTATAGTATAAAAAAGTTATGGATGTATAAAAAGAGATGGGGTAAAGTATTTAATATAGCAAATTACATTAATACCCTTATTCCATTTTCTTTCAAATCAATTACATTATTATATTATAGTTTAATATCAACCATTAGATAAACATCTTGTAATTTGATCATTAAATATGGTGAGGTTAATGGGTTATTGCTCTATCCTAAGGTTAGCATTAGAACCCTTCCCTATATTTAATGCTAACCTTAGGATAGATCAATAACCCATTAACCTCACCATATTTAATGATCAAATTACAAGATGCTTATTTAATGATTGATATTAAACTATAATATAATAATGTAATTGATTTGAAAGAAAATGGAATATGGGTATTAATGTAATTTGCTATATTAAATACTTTACCACATCTTTTTTTATACATCCATAAATTTTTTATACTATAATATTTTTTTATAAAAATTGCACATTTTACTCGTCTTTTTTCTCTCTTTAATTCCGTTATAGTCTTGACTAGGTTTTTTTATTTTTTTTCGGATGTTCGTATTTACACCAATGTAACAAAGTATAAAAATAATAAATTATTTGTAACAAGTTGTAATGAATTTGGGTTTACATTGTTGTATAATAAATAGGGGTTAAGTTTAAGAGTGTAAACGAGCCAAGCCGATCCTGAGCTCGTTAATTACGTTATATTCCTGATTAGGTTTTTTATTTTTTCCAGATGCTCGTTAATTACGTTATATTCTTGATTTTGTAACGAATTTTGGTTTTTAAAGTACTAAAATGTATTTACAATCTTGTATATAACGAATTTTGGTTTTATAAACAAAATGTTATAGTATTTTTTTAAAGTATTAAAATGTATTACAATCTAGTAGATATAACGGATTTTGTTTTTTATCAACAAAATGTTATAGTTATTTTTTAAAGTATTAAAATATATTTACAATCTTGTAGATATAACGAATTTTGGTTTTTATCAACAAAATGTTATATTATTTTTTTAAAGTATTAAAATATATTACAATCTTGTAGATATAATTTTTTTAAAGTATTAAAACGTATTTACAATCTTGTATATATAACGAAATTTTGGTTTTTATCAACAAAATGTTATATTATTTTTTTAAAGTATTAAAATGTCTTTACAATCTTGTAGATATAATTTTTTTAAAGTATTAAAACGTATTTATAATCTAGTAGATATAACGAACTTTGTTTTTTATCAACAAAATGTTATACTATTTTTTCAAAGTATTAAAATGTATTTACAATCTTGTACATATAATTTTTTTATAATATTAACATGTATTTATAATCTTGTAGATATAACGAATTTTGGAGCATCCGGAAAAAATAAAAAAACCTAGGCAAGAATATAACGTAATTAACTAGCTCGGGATCGGCTTGGCTCGTTTACACACTTAAACATAAACCCTATTTATTCTACAACAATGTAAACCCCATATTTGTTACAACTCGTTCCAAATAATTTGTTATTTTTATACTTGTTACATTGGTGTAAATACGAACATCCGAAAAAAAATAAAAAAACTTAGTCAAGACTATAACGGAATTAAAGATAAAAATAAGACAAGTAAAATGATGCAATTTTCATAAAAAATATTATAGTATAAAAAAGTTATGGATGTATAAAAAAAGAGGGGGTAAGTTAGTACATAAAACAAATTACTAATTTACCCTTATCAAATAATAAAAAAAATCTATGTGTTTAATTATGATTGGGTAAAGAGAGTTAATGGGTTAGTGTTTTAAGTGTGAGTTAGTATTTGATCTCAATCATATATATATATATATATATATATATATATATATATATATTTGAAGTTGGTTTATTTTATTAACAAAATAAGTGATAATTATATATATTGAACTAGCCTAGAAAACCCATGTATTACATGGGTTGAATAATAAAAAATATAATTTATTAACACTAAATAATAATAAATAATTAATAATTATAAAATTATATTTAGGATAGATATAATTGAATTATTCTTTTTTAACTTTTAAAAAATTAGTAAATTATTTTAATAAGAAAAATTATATTTTTTTGATATTTAATTATATAATCTAATTAATAAAAGTTAATATTATTTGTTAAGAGAGAGAAGCGGAAAAAACATTTTTAGATTTAATTAGAATGTGACATGTGTCTCTTAAAAATACTCCTTTATTAGAATAGAAAGATTCATCTTTAGGTTTAATAAATTTGTATACTTTTTCGAATTTGGTTTAGGCAGTTGAATTTGGGTTGCTTAAACAAATTCCCAATATTGTTATGTTAGGCTAACAAATAGACTTAAAATAATTAAAAATTTTATATGCTAAACCAACAAAACACCGAATCATTCAAAACCTCTAATTATACAAAACCCTTGATTGATGACCTACTTTAAGTTTTAAAAACGCTTAGAATTTCGTATTTAAAATTTCTACTCTAATCTAACATTTATAAAATATATTTAATTTGATACATCACGTTGTTGAGTTTAAAAAGAACTCGAAGATACCCTTTTTTATGATGAGCAAACATGTATCAAAAGTGCAAATCAACATGTTTTGTTGACACTTGAAGCTTTCTTGTCGAGCCAATAAGCAATGATAGCTACAATGGGGTAATTGATGGATGATTCACATCACATTAAGCACAATGATCACAACAACGTCCTTGTGAGCTTAAAGTTGGGAGTTGTTGAAGTACATTGGACAGAGAACAGTGTGGTTTTAACGATGATTCATAGGAATGCTTCATTGACCTCCTTGGACTCGTTTAAGTAGAACCATTGATTAGATTTCTTTTGTAGAGCATTTTTCTATTTGCCTTTGTACGAGAATTTTCTTCTGCATCTACAAAAATCAACATGTAATACTCAAATTAGGCTTGCAATTCATTAAAAATTAAGAAATGTAGTGAATCAAAGAAATGATTAAAAAATAAGGGCATATCGAAAACAATGTTGGCTTTATTAATTGCAATCTAATTATAGTATAGTAGCATCTCCGATCAAACGATCAGTATGTTGGATTTATCCTATTGCCTTGATCATTTGCAATGGTCTCAACACTATGGTGTTGCTGAACCCCATGTATGAGTATGTGTTTTCGATATCGTTTTTAATCACTGGTCCTTTACCTTTTCCAGACATCTTTTCCGGAATAACAGATCAAATAGATGAATTTATGATGCACACTTTTGCGCAAATGTGGTTTAAAGAACATGTTGTTTGTTTACTCTCGACAATGAAAATGAATGCAAATAAAGTATAGTAATTATATAGTATCAAAAGATTGCTTTGAATTGTGTTTTTCAAGCTTTAAGCTCGTGTGCTATAGTCGTAAAGAAAACGCCATGTAAATATTGTAGCTGTCATTAACCGCTTAACCGATAGAAACCATCGTAACCATCAACTTTATACAGTTTGAATTTCTTTCTAGATAAATTCAACAGTAGAAAATGATCTAGACATAGGTCATGAAGATCAATGTCTCTATATATAGTTGATATTACAACAATTAAAATAGCTTTCTAAATGATGTTTTTTAAAACGAAATGTCTAAAAATTAATTATTTTATACCAAAAGTAATAGAAATGTTAGGAAAAATTAAACTTTAGTTATTTTTGTTTAATGATATTTTCAAATTAAGTCATCTAACTTTAATAACTATATAAATTGTACATTATCTTCTTCATTTGTAGCAATTAGTTTTTGATAGAAAAGCAAATGAATTTTTAGCATCAATTAGTTTAAGAATCTTTATTTTTACACGTATTATTTCTTTAGTTATTAAAAATTTTAATTTATTATTGTAATATTTAAAATACTCATTAATATGTTATTTAATTAATTTATAACTAAATATTGTATCATTTTTAAATTTTTATTGTTTAAATATATAATATTTTGTATTTAATCCGTGTAATATACGGGGTAATAATCTAGTTAATTATACACGAATCATCTAATTAATTAATTATCTTCTCCTGATTCATAAGGACAGGAAATTAATATAGCACGCAGTTAATTTTTTAAGATGAAAAAATAAAATAAAAGCAAAACTGTTGAGATGATTAAGAGTTTTTAGTAATTCAATAAAACACCGTTTGTAAAGTTCGAACGGGGACTAAAATTATTAAAATAAACTAAAGCCTCGCATTTGTCGGTTATTAGAGCATAACTGAATAATTGAACCAAATAATGGCATTATTGGGTTTTATTTTATTTTTAATGTATTTAAATATTAAGTAATATTAAACTTGAAGCGTAAAAGGCCTTTCAAAAGATTTTGGGATTTTATTAATGAGAAACCTGAGGCACTGAGTGCCCACAGATTCAACTTGGATTCAATAATATAAAAAAAATCATGTATCTTTAAAAAAATCCAACGGTAATTCAAATTAGATTACAAGTATCTCGTAAGAATTTCTCTTTTAAAATATTTCATAATATTTTAAGATTTATCTTGTTATATAACGCCGGATTATTGGAGAACTAGAACTATATATGTTAATACCAATTTAATTAATAATTTTAAGTGTTTGGTGAGGAATAAGAAAAATATGAAGATATTTATTGTAAGAATACAATTTTAATATCAAAACTCTAATTTAGTGAATTAAGTATAGTTAAATCAAATAAATTAGATAAAAAATAAAAAAGAAAGTTCTCTTCAATCAAACACCTCATTTGAAGAATATATTGTTAACGGTCGGACGGTTTGTCTTTATATATTAAAAAGATTATAAATATACATTTTTAAAAAAGAATGGATCATGCCAAGTATTTTGTGCTGGCTAAAGACGAATTGAAAGAAGACGGTAATAAGACAAATGCGTGAAGATTGAGGCGGAGTGTGCGTACTAAAGTAAGGTTTTGTTGCATGCCATGATTTTGTAGTTCTAAATTATAAACCATCTAATGTACTATATTACACAAGTTTATAAATAAAATTTATGTAATTTATGATGTTCTTATAAATTTATATAATTCAAAAACTTTTATTGCATAAAACAATTGAAAAAAAGTACATGCAATTATAACTTATAAATTTCTACATATTTTTGCACACCACATTTATTATTTTGTTCGAAATTAAGAATGCATTTAAGTTTATATTATTAATTTTATAAAATTAAATAACACTATTATCAATTGATAAATTTTGTAACAAATTATTAATACAACTGAATAACTGATATTTTGTAAATAACAAACATTGTTATAATTTGATATAAAATATAATCATTATTTTACACTTTTATATAAAAAGTAATATTAAGAGAATTTAACACTATGCTATCAATTAATTAAAAAAATTAGATTAAAATTTTTTTAAACTCCGTAGATGATTATATAAATAAAAGAAAATTAAATTTGGATTTCATTTAAATAAGAAATGTGAATATTAAGTGAAATA
Source organism: Mikania micrantha (assembly GCA_009363875.1). Lineage (NCBI taxonomy): Eukaryota > Viridiplantae > Streptophyta > Magnoliopsida > Asterales > Asteraceae > Mikania > Mikania micrantha. The sequence continues at coordinate 109,354,783 of CM018680.1, forward strand.
AATAATGAAAAGTTGAGATGTGATATTTCTTAGTACATATAAAATTTTACTACGAAATAACAATGTAATTTTACCTAAAAATTATATTAATAACTTTTCACAATAATCCGTTTGTAGAAGGATAGGGCTCGAATTATTTATCTTAAAAAGAATAAGACCTAACATCCCAATTAAATTTTAAAAAACAAATAAAAAAGGATACGGATGATTTGGCAAATGCTTTTAGAAAACAAAAAAAAGATTTGGCAAATAAAATATTAAAATTTTAGAATTATTGTGCTTATCGCATCATCTTTTCATTTATTTCAAATGTCGACCACCACTTATACTCCGGTTATTGAGTGCTTATAAAAATACGAGTAAACTTCTCTTTTGCTCATTGTGTTTTGACAAAAGTAATCATTTTCATCCAAATTTTGAAATTTTGCAATTTTCCTCCATTAGTTTCAGAAAATTAACCATTTTAGTCCCTGTGGTTTGACTAAAGTAACCATTTTCATCCAAAGTTTAAATGGACTTTAGATGAAAATGGTTAATTTTCTGAAACTAATGGAGGAAAATTGCAAAATTTCAAAATTTGGATGAAAATTGTTACTTTTGTCAAACCACAGTGAGCAAAAGAGAAATTTACCCTAAAAATACCCTTCACTTATTAGTTTTTCTATTATATCCTCCACATATATTACTAATTTTACTTTAGTGGATTATAAAACACATGTAAGTTGAAATAATATTAATTAACGGTGTTGATTTAAAAATTCTATTACAATTGACAATTTTAATTGATAATAATATATATGTATTATTTTATTATTTAACTTTTATTGAGTTTATAAATGTATCATTAAATTTCTAAAAACATTTTTAAGAATTAATTAATAAGATAAAAAAAAAAGAAAAAAGTTGTAAAAATGTGTGTGAGAAGAAACTATAGAGAGACATGTCTCCTTATAATTAGTACAAGAGGGATGAACAAACATACTGGTATTTAAACCCGAAAACCACACGCGTGTCCTTTTAGCTACTTATTTATTGTTATAGAAGATATTTATTGTTGGAGTTTAACTCTTAAAATTTTTTTATCGTAGAACCCACATACTAGAATATAAGTTAAATAGTTAACTAAATCACATATTAAATATTTGGAATGAAAATGTAAGAAATATGGCAATCATTAACACAAGCTACAAAATTTGAGGTTAAACTAAGAATAATTGGGAAAATTCCTAAAATGACTTATTTGACCACCTTTCTTCCAAAAACGTCCAAATACCTATCCCCGTCATGGGCGCCGACGCCCATCGATCTACGGGCGCCGCCCATGTTTTCGCCCAATCACGAAGCGCCATGTGGGTATTTTTAAAAAAAAAAATTAATATTTTTTGCTTGGTACCGACTACGGGCGTCCCGCCCATGATGTGGTTCGTTTACGGGCGCCGCACCTATTGTGGGTATTTTTAAATAAAAAAAATTTTAATTTTTTTTTGCTTGGTACCGACTACGGGCGTCCCGCCCATGATGTGGTTCGTTTACGGACACCGCGCCTATAGTGGGTATTTTTAAAAAAAATATTAATTTTTTTTGCTTGGTACCGACTACGGGCGTCTCGCCAATGATGTGGTTCGTTTACGGGCGCCGCGCCTACAGTGGGTATTTTTTAAAAAAAAATATTTTTTTTGCTTGATACCGACTACGGGCGTCCCGCCCATGATGTGGTTTGTTTACGGGCGCCGCGGCTATAGTGGGTATTTAAAAAAAATATTTTTTTTTATTTTTTTTGTTTGGTACCGTAGTGCTTAAAAATTCAAAAAAAAGGGCGGGACGCCCGTAGCTAGGTTCGGGACGCCCATAGCTAGGTTCGGGCGCCCATAATGGTGGTTCGGTTCAGATTGTTCTTTACGCCCACAAAAAAAAAATGACTATGGGCGGGACGCCCATGATCACTAGTGTCAGAGTGGGCCCGGCGCCCGTGACCGTGTGTTTTTTTTACAGGTGTTGGAATTTTTCTATGGGTGTGGGCGCCTATAAAGGCCACGTGGCGCTTCGTGATTGGGCGAAAACATGGTCGGCGCCCGTAGATCCATGGGCGGTGCCCGTAGATCCATGGGCATCGGCGCCCATGACGGGGATGAGTATTTTGACATTTCTGAAAGAAAGGTGGTCAAATAAGCCATTTTGGGAATTTTCCCAGAATAATTAGGTTTAGGTTGACCTATAGTTAGTTAAAGGAGTAATTATTCAATTGACCCGTTAACTTGGTTAATGACACAAGTCGATCTATCAACATATTTGTGACCCATTTAACTCGTTTATTACAAACTATCTACCCAATTACAAATTGATTTATACCATTAATCCATCTGCAACGTATGTTTAGGTAAATTGTGTCTAATAGGTCGTGTTCACGTACATGATTTGGAATATGTGTGGTCTGGGATTAATGTTTTTGACATGTATAATGTATAAAAATATCGTTTTGTTGTTTGAGTTGGACATTTCAACATACAAGCCAAAATTCACAAAAATGGTTAGATTGGTAACCCTATCGAATCTTATGGGGATAAACGAGACCATTATAATTGATTTGATTGGAGGACCTAGAATTCTTGAACCGCAAAACTTGTCTGTGGTGTTTGAGCTGCTTTCAGATACCATCAGGCCCGACCGCATATAACCTAGCTCGCCGCGTCCAGATGCAGAATGGCCCCTCGGGTTAGCCAATGAACACACCGACAGGGCAGAAAACCATGAGGACCAAAATTTTCAATCTGATATGTAGCAAGTCCTACTACAACACTTGCATGGCCACCACGTGGCATTTCACAGTTAAATCCCTCTTTCTTTCAACAGCAACAACCGAGCGTAACGTCGTGGCATATGCACCACGTCAGCAGGCCTCGGAAGACCCCTACCTCAAGTGAGCGATAGCCCGTTTTACCGGACGCCACCCTCGGAAGAGTTGCACCTGATGCGCAGAAACTAGCTTATTTTTGCTGTAAAAACTGCGCCCCCATCGGTTCAGAACCCGAGATTAAGCTCAAGATTCCTTCCCTCGCCTGGTATCCATTAAAGTGCCTCAAGTGGGGGTAGAACTCTTGTCCTCTGCTATTACATCTGGTCCTTTCACACGTTAGAACTTTTACTATTCACTCGGGTTCCAAATTTTCAATGTAAGTCAACAAACATATGAAGATGCTTTATTAGCACGATACTTAATAATAATAATGAAATTATGTACTCTTGATTAAAATCAAAGTCATTGATTAAGTATTTAGGGTTTCCTTTTTACAATAAAATAAGATCTAAAAGATGAGTTGTTCAACTAGATTAATCGGTATAAACAATTAAAGTCTGCAACAACAAATGTATTATGTGTTCCTAAATCCTAATTAGTTATGAAAATGAACCATTCAAACTGCATTAAGAACCGAATTCAGTCCAACTTATGATTAAATCAATGGTTATCATTAAATCAAGCTATTGAACATTATTTTAATAATAACTACTTTTGTTGACTTTTTATAAAATTTTCTCACATTCTTTAGACGTTATTAACTTTTACAAACGAAATTATTTATTGAAAAAAGTATATCATAAAAACGAGAATTTTTTTATCTTCAAAATAAGTATAGTGTTGCTATACAAAAAAATTTGTTTTTTTAGTTCATTGTATCTTTTGTATAGGACATTGTATCTTTTGTACATGTCATTGTCTTTTATGTTTCTGTTCAATGTTGTGTTTTTTGAATAATTTAAGACACAATGATGTTCCTAAATACATAATGTTAAGCAAGGATGCAATAATGACAAGTATGAATAACACAATAATCTTTAAAATGACACAAAAACTTTAAAAAAGACACAATAACCTGTAAGAAAAACATAAAAAGATAATTGTACACAAACGTTTAATAAAGACACAATGACGATAATTAGATACAATGAGCTGAAAAAATTTCATTTTTTATAGCAAAATATATACTCATTTTAAAAATTAAAAATGCATTTTTTATGATATTTTTTAAAGAAATAATATCGTATTTAAAATTTAAGAACGTTAAAAAATATGAGAACAGTGATTATAACTAAATTATCCTCTAACAACTTTTCTTTATAAAATTTAAAAAAAAAATTCTTAAATTTGATATCATAATCCAATTGCACATAATCTTTTTTAGCCTTTTTGTGTAAGAATATCTAGTAGAAAATAATACCGTAAGAGTAATCAATTTTAATTGTAAGCCTTATTTGATAAAGAAGAAGTGGCGAAAGTGAAGTTAAACAAAGTATGAGGGCAGATGACGTAATTGGTTATTGTGTGTAGAGTGACCCACCATGTGCTATCAAGGGAACCAAACGAAACATCGGTCACGTCAATCAACCGACTTGATACGGCTTCGTACACACTTCTTTCTCACCAAAACTTTTCTTCCTTTCGACAACCTTAAAATTTATAGAATGTTAATTATATATATGGTATATATTCCAAGCAAATAGATAAAAGTAAACAAAGAATGTCAACCAATGATACTCAGCTCAAGTGGTTGAGAGAAGGTATCATGTGACTTCAATATTAGGAAGAACACTGGTTTAAGTCCTGACATGGACAAAATAGAGGTTTCATGTTAGGCTGGGGGTTTTCTCTCACCAATGATGAGTTTCCTTCTATTGGGTGTGAATATGATCGGGTGAGTTTATAAACCGTCAGTGATCCAAATTGCAGTTTAAGAAAAGAACAAAGAATATGAGAGATTAACTCCACTACTATACTATGTCTTTTCTAATAGTTTATAAATGATATAATTAACACTGATTTAAGATTATAATTCTTTTTTACTTAAGGTATTTAACAAAATGTTGTTGCATCAAGTTTCACATTTTGTTATTAAGCGAGATAATAAACTCATATCGATCTGCCTCTTTAAAAATAAATGTTCATGTTTTGCTATACACGAATTCAAAATTAATGTGTTGGGCATATGTAACTATGTTTTTCAATCAGGAAAAAAAAACTGATAACCTTATCAAATGCTAGATGTTTTTTATACCATTAGGTTTTGCAAGATATTTTATTATATTTCAAACATAAAAACTCATCTCAAAAGATTAGTTTTGATCAGCTCTAAAGACTAGTTTGATGAATAAGATATAACTTATTTGATTTATAAACATTACATTACTTCTTAACACAATCGATAAAGGATAAATCACATTCCTTACAATTGTTTATTTTGTAACATATTTGATCAGTTCGTAACATATTTGATGTGTAACTTGATGATAATATTTGACTATTATATTTAATTAGGTATATAAAATAATCATACAATAAAATTTACTAGATGAAAATGGAAAATTGGAAATAAGAAAGTGTTAGTATAAGCTACAACAAAACCTTGCCGCAAAACGGTGATTTATAGTTGCATTTATTTAATATATTATTTATTAAAAAAAATTAGTTATAATTTACATCAATTAATCACCTATATTTGTATAGAAAAAAAAAATGAGACTCCTTATCAGGTCCTCTTATTAGATACATATATAGTTGGTCACACTGGGAAGGGATCAAATAAGAACTCACCTTAATTGAGAAAACTCTATAACTCAAATCCAATGTTTCAAATTTTCAAGATTTAATCTAATGGTGACATGTGTTACTAATTAACTTTTAATACAAAAGGGCATTATGGTCTTTTGTGTTAATTACAAAAATCATATTTAATCTAATAGTGACAAGTATCACACTCTTAAAAAACCATCTATTTTCTTATTTTTAAATTAAAGTTTCCCCTTGATTTTTATACACTTATAACTTTTTTATACTATGTTATTTTTTTACAAAAATTACACCATTAAACTCGTCATATTTTTCTCGTTAATTTCATTATAGTCATGCCAAATTTTTTTCGAACGTTCGTAATTACACTAACGTAAAAAACATAAGTACACTAATTTTTCTCTTTTTTCAAAAATTTTCCATCAAAATTTTTTCTCTCTCATCTTAAATATATATTACAAATTTATTTTTATTATAAAATTTAGTTAATTAGATAAATTTATATCAAATAATAGAAAGTTAGATAATTGTAACGTAAAAAATAATAAGTTACAGCTCGTTACATCAGTGTAATTATGAACACTTTGAAAAATTCAGCTCGTTACATCAGTGTAATTAGAAACACTTTGAAAAATTCAGCTCATTACATCAGTGTAATTACGAACACTTTGAAAAAATTTAGATCGTTACATCAGTGTAATTTCGAAAACTTTAAAAATTTTTGACAAAACTATACTTGAATTAAAGATAAAAATGTGACAAATTTAATGGTGTAATTTTTTTAAAAAAATAATAATGTATATAAAAGTTATGAAGGTTTAAAAAATTGGGAGGTAAACTTTTATTTTAAAAATCAAATTAAGTACACCTCACAAATCTCCAAAATACTCTTAAAGAAATCTCAACCACTCATTTTTCTCAGATTAAATATGGACTACACATTTCAAATTCATTAAACTAAACAACCAATCAAATTGAGTTTATAAGTTACCTCAATTACCATTTGTTAACATTCACTCATTTCCCTGGTCACACTTAAGTATGCTTAAAACCAAGGGCTTCTAGCCTAATGGTTACCCCCTTGACTTCTCTATGGGAGGTCTTGGGTTCGAATCCGAGCTGAGGCATATTTGCTGAAGCAAGGTCAGGGGGTTTACCCAGTTGTGGGGTTCCTCCTGGGGTGGGCTCGGGCATACGCCCCAGAGCGTCAAATCCGAGGGGACGGTTGAAATCCCGTCTTGGGTGTCGTTGTACCAAGCCGTTCAAAAAAAACTTAAGTATGCTTAAACCTAAAGACACGTATAACGCTTTAATTATAATTTTTGACTACCCATTAATTAAATTAAAAAAAAAAACTTAAAGTTTTCGAAATCTATTCCCTCTTTTTTTTTAAAAAAAAAAAGAATAAAAAAACGATAATGAAAATTTTGTCGTGGAAATCAAACAAAAATGGTCCACGAAACATATTTGCTGGAAAAAGCTAAATCCAAAGCCAAAACGAATAATGTACAACATCCAATGCAGATCGTACATACAGTTATCTATATAACACAACAAGAAGTAAAAAACACTTTTTCCTCGATGAACAAGAATATTCGCATCTAATAACCCAAATCCACGACAAGACCCAGTGTTTCAGTTATAAAACCCACCTGCACCTTCCATTTTTCCGTAACAACTACCCAACTGAACCAACTATCATCCAAACTGGCATGAAGGAAGTCATTCACAACGACTATCAACTCACCGACGAGATCGGTCGAGGTCGATTTGGGATCGTCTACCGGTGTTACTCCATCGTCTCCGGTGACTCTTTCGCCTGCAAATCCATAGACAAACGCCTCCTTTCGGATCCCATCGATCGCGAGTGCCTCCAGAAAGAACCTAAAATCCTCCACATCCTTGGCGGAAACCCTAACATCCTCCAGATCTATCGTTTATACGAAGAAGATGATTACCTTCATATGATTGTTGATCTCTGTGACTCGCCAGACCTTTTTGATAGAATCTCGGCACGCGCCGGAGTGTTTTCCGAGCCAGAAGCGGCTACGATTTTCTTGCCTTTGATTTCGTCGATCGGTTATTGTCATCGGTTGGGGATTGCGCATCGTGACATCAAGCCGGATAATGTGTTGTTTGATTCGAGTGGGAATTTGAAGCTGGCGGACTTTGGATCGGCGGAGTGGTTTGGGATGAACGAGAGAGGGACGATGACCGGAGTCGTTGGTACGCCGTATTATGTTGCGCCGGAGGTTTTGTCTGGGAGGGAGTACAATGAGAAGGTTGATGTGTGGAGTGCCGGTGTGATTTTGTACATAATGCTTGCCGGAGTTCCTCCGTTTTACGGTGAATCACCGGCGGATACTTTCGATGCGGTTTTGCGAGGGAATTTACGGTTCCCGACGAAGATTTTTAGGTCAATTTCTCCGGAAGCCAAGGATCTGTTGAAGAAGATGCTATGCAAAGATGTATCCAGACGATTTTCCGCAGAACAAGTCCTGAGTAAGTCGAAAATCTTATTTATGTTCTGTTATCATGTTTCTTCTTTAAATCAATTGAATCATCAATATATGTATAGTTTTATAAGCTGATTTTGGTGAATTTGTGTGCCAGGGCATCCGTGGGTTGTAAGAGGAGGTGAAACTCGATCAATGGCGGATCTGACCTGAGTGGAAAGGTTTTTCAAACTCATGCTGTGAAATCAACACAGGATTTTTCATCTGTTGATTTTAATCGCTGGTGAATCAACAGAAACGAAGAGAGAGAGCGAAAGTTCAGTGAATCTTTGAAAGTTGAGGACGCAGTACCCTATCCCCTACCTCCTTTTTCTTTTATTTTTTTCTTTTTCTTTTTGAAATCAGCAATGATGATCATGATTCTCCCACTAGTATTATATATCTGGAGAATGAGTTAATGAATCATCCAAATAGAAGCTCTTGTAAATTTAGTATGATGAATAAAGTTTTGGTGTAAATATTCATGGCATCATCCTCTGTTTTCCTCCATCCGGCTCCGAATTTTAATTACAGAGTATTGTAGAGTTGTAAATCGATTGCGATCCTGCATCAAGCAGCTTAATTTTGAACCTGGAATCTGATAATTGTAATATTTTTCTACGTGGTTTGAATTAAAAAAAATCTATATATTTTTTGAGGTTTTTATCAGTTATTACATTAATCAAGGTTATTTGTTTTTAAATATTCAGTATTTGATAATGTTGTCATCACAAAATAATTTCAATACCAATATTTTAAAAAAGCAATAATGGTGAGTCTAAACAAAAACAACTTGTATAGTTGTATGAGAATTTTTGTATAGTAACGGTTATATACTAAAAACAAGTAGATACTGCTTCTTTCTATGACTTTATTGAATGTATTCTTTCAATAATATTTTTTTAACGGTTAATCTTAATCTCCTTCTAAACTACATCAAATTGATTACATTATTACAAATGATTAAACTCGACCGCTCATTATAAGAGACAAAACCTCTAACAAATAAGCTAGAGTAAATTATGTTTGTAACTATTTGGTTTAAGTGTTTTAACTATTTTGACCAAAAATATAATCCTCAATCAATTCAGCCAAAACTGAAGTTTGAGGGGCCAAAACTGATAATTTTAGTTATATTTTGGGCCATAACTGTTATAATACTTAAGTTTGAGGGGCTAAAACTGATAATTTTCTAAACCACAGAGGTTAAATTGCTAGAAGATTTTATTTTAGATAAAAAATAGTTAAAACACTTTAACAAAAAAGCCAAAACCCTAATTTACTCAATAAGTCGTTCTCGGGTTGGTATTCTTTGCCGGCACCTCTGATTTGTAAGAATATTCAGTTTTTGTTATTTTAAGTGATTAACTGATTAATGTACCTCTCAACTTGAGTGTGTATACTATTATTACTATTTTACACAATAAGCAACTAGTGTAATGATGTGCGACAGCATCTCGAGCATTTCAACGAAATAATTTTTTTTACATGTAATCATAAATAGATAAATATATTAGTTTTAAATATTTAATTCTAGAGATTTCTTAATACACCCAATAATTTATGCTCTCCTTTGCCAAATTTAGTGCAAGGAAAGCTAACATAGTGAGTGAACAATCAAAAACTATGCTCCAAAAAAAAAAAAGAAAGAAAAAAGTGTTATTTTAATCTCGTACAACGGTACCAAAGTGCTTAATATAGTGTCCATCTTCATGTGGTTAAGGATTATTTTCTCATCAGTAATTAAATATATAAATTTAGAGCGTAAATTTAGAGTATATGAGGTAGTTTATGTATGTATGTATGTATAAATTAATCTCTCACTATAAAAAGTAGCATTTGTTATCATTTATTTTAATATGAATAATTGATTGTTTACAAAAACATGTGTTATTGCCCGTGATATGAGCGTGAAAGGGCATAATCACGCCTCCTCCCACTACACGGGGGTATAACCGGGGTGCTATGAGCTGAGGTGTGATGCTCCTCATGGGGTGTCGACCGTTTGAAGATTTAAAAAAAAAACAAACAAAAAAAACGGCTATATTACCATTGAATCCAAACAACCCAATGTTTAAAAAAAAACTTCTACACACTATGAATCCAAACAACCCAAAAAAATGTGTTTTTTAACCCGTTTATGAATTGTTATCGTCCTTAAGGCGATATGAACAACCTGAACAACCCAAACTCATTTCTAAGGTTTGCTAATTTGTACCCACAACAACCATTTTTCAACCAACATCACCCACTTTCGAAAACGTTCCCGAAACCCAACCCAAACCCGGCGTTGACGTGGTTCCGGAAACACAAGCCGACCACAACTGGCTACATCGCGACGAAGGCACAGACGAAAGGATGCACCCGAAAAAACAACGAAACTGACCATCACTCGATTGACGGAAGTTGAGGAGGTGGCACTAGCTCGTGACTACATCGATGTTTTTGAAGATCCGTTCGTTGGTAATAACCAAACGAGTATGGAAATTTGGAAACGTGTTAGAGCCTTCAACAATGGGTCGTGAATCCTACGGACGAACAACATGATTTCCGCAAAATGAAGCATTACAACGTAAAGTCGCGAAATTTAACGGAATAAGGATTCAACACCACAACAACCGAAAAAATGATGAGAATGAAGAAACGGTCATGAACGAGGCGTTGATGACCTATGCTAGAGAAACAGGTCATTTTCTCATATCGCGGCGTGGCATGTTATAAGAAAATAAACAACATGGCATCCCGTCCCAAAGTTACAAACTTCGAAATGGATGAAGACTCCATCATTCGACAAATACACGACCACTAAATCCGAGTCCACGAGTTGATGTTTTGTTGAGTTAAACGAATTGGATGAGGAAGTGGAGATTGACATGCCCTCTGCTCAACGTCCGCTCGGTCGAAACAATAAGGGAAAACGACCACAATCCTTGTCTTCAACCGATTATAAAGATACGTTGAAGACCATCTCCGAGTCGTTACAAAAATTTGTTGACGTACAAGAACAAAAACAGTACAACAATGACATGAAATTGTTGTGTACTCCAACCGATCACTTAACCGGCCGCGCTCGTGAAATGGCTGAGTAGACGAATGAGCGAATCATGAAAAGATATAATATGGATTAATTTTATTTTTATGTATTTTTTACTTTTATGTTGCAATTTTATTTTATTTCTAATAATATTATATCTTTTTTAATTTAATTATAATAGAAAAAAATAAAAATCAAATAACAAAATATTGAATAAAGGTGATAATGACGTGTAGTGATAGGGGAGTGATGAGAAGTAATAATAACACATGTGATGATGATGTGGAGTGATAAGTGGGTGATAGTGTTAGTTGTTTATGTGACAACTACTTGAGTACCTGACGCCTACGTGAAGCGATTCGTATCTCACCACTACACATGAGCCAAGGGCATAACCATAGATGTTAATGAAGTGCAATTAATGGGACAAAAGACAAGACAATTGTTATGCAAGAAAATGAAAATAGTCTTCTCACACAATGTTTGGGATCGATTTTTTAACACTTGAAACGTTGATGAGTTGTTTGAAATAAGGATGTAAACATGCAAAGACAATATATATTAAATAGTAAGCTAAACGTTAAATTAACCAAACATTTAACAAACTCAAGCTTGATCTTACAACTAAGCCAATAAACAAGTCTAAGCTAAACTTAAGTGAGCACAAGCAACTACGAGCTCAAGCTTATAACCATACTAGTTTAATAGGCAATTTTAACCCTAACTCAATTTTTTGACGTCAAGTGTTTTTTATATAATTTTATTTTATATATTTAATATATATTGAAATAAAAAATAATCGTTATATAGGAAATTATTACAACTAAAAATTTTACATGGAGTAAAGTATAAAATTATTATTATTATAACTAAAAACTAAATAAATAAAGAAGTTTATATATATATATATATATATATATATATATATAGTTAGTAAATAAAATACTTAACAAATTACAAAAAATGCCGTTTAAAAATAAAGCCAAAAGCAAGTCATATTCAAACTTAATATTGTTAGAGCTGGAAACAAGTTGAATCCAATCTTAATTGACTTCGAACTATGTTTGGTACATGCATCCCAATACTATTACATATAATTTAATATTATTTTATTATTAATAATATTTAATTATTATTGTTATTATTATAATGTTAGGAAATATAATTTAAATATTAATATTATTATTTTATTATCAATAATATTTAATTATTATTATAATATTAGTACTATTCATATGCAATGATTGCATATGAAATTTGTATATAGAGTAATGTATATGTATGAGCCATGAAGGTGTAAAAGTAAAATTATAATAATTTTAACGTTATTTTATTTATTTTATGAAAATAACGTTAAAAATGTTGAGATGATTAACTTTAAGCAATGTTGTAGAAATCGCTAGACGCTAATCGGGCGGTGGGGTGGGGACTAGGGATTAATCGGGATTATTAAGGATTAATCGGCCAACTAATCGGCCTAATCGGATAGTCGGGCCTAATCGGCCTTAGGGGACTAGCGATTAATCGGCCTAGTCGGGGATTTTTACAACCATGACTTTAAGTAACAACTTTTAGCTGAGGATTCCTTCAGACTAGTCTTTCAATCACAACTGAAATATGGTAATGTGTGTCTTTATCCTTCTTTTCATTTTCTTAATAATAAGTGGGACTATACTAGATTACTAGTTATGTTTGTTTATTTGTTATATTTAGAATATAGTTAAAGATACATTACTTGAGTTATTATGACGCCCTTTTCTTTATATATCCTAGATTAAAAATTTGTATATTACACATGTTAAATAAATATATTTAGTTATTTATTTTAAATATCATATCATACATTTATCAAAGATATTTTAAAAATATATAAAAAAAGATACCTAATTATATTATTTACCAAATTAAATAAAATTGTTGATATTTAATAAAAAAGAGGAGAAAATTTAAAATTCAAAAACTGGCTTACAAATGTTTAATAGAATATATAGATGAGAAAACAATTTTTATGTCTAACATATTTCCTTGTGAAAATCATTATTTGTTAGTACCAAGGCGGCTAAAGACTTTTAGGGCCTAAATCAAGTTTATAAGTTTGGCCCTCTCAGTTTTGGAACCTCTCGTAATTTTTTTCTGTTTTTATTTTATTTGAAACAAGATAGAATATAATTAAAATAATCTATTTAATATGTTATTTAACTATTGATTTTCTCTCTAAAAGTATTATAGGTTGTAATATGCTACAAGCCTACAACTAGTTCAAGTGATAAAATTGACCCATATAAATATAGATGCTTTAAGATTTGGTTTTGTTTATTTAAAGTTAATCAAACTAATTAAATAAAAAAATAATAATGACGAATCATGAATATAATTGTTGAGAAATTAAAAATAACTTTGGTTTTCATTATAAAGATTACTTATTCTTAAACTTTGCTCATTTTTAGTAGAATTTATCAAATTTGGATCAACTCTTTTTGTTTAAAAAGCAACATATGGCTGATGATGCAAGTAAACTACATAAATTATCAATGAAATAACCAAAATGGGCAAATTAAAGATTCAATCTTAAAAGTAGAATAGTGAAACAAGTGTGAAAAATCAAGATTTAAGCAATTATTAATCAATTAGTAATTGGTACTTCAAAAATTTATAAGGGTAGAAGCAATTACTAAAGAAATAAAGAAGCATGTTCTTTAATTTATCTTTCTACAAATAATGTATATAAATTAACTTGTTTTCTTTTCCGTTTTCTCATTCTTTATTTGACCTTTTAATTTATTAAATCTAAAACCCAAGTTTATGTGCAAAATAAAAACTAAGAAACTGAAGGTTTAAAACAGTTGATTTAGATGCCTTACATATCAACATGCCACTGATTAGTACCGTATATAAGTAAGATATACAGCGACTAAATGAGAGATTGAGGTGTGAAGCGTGTTCAAATAAAAATATGCATGCGTTTATATTTATAAGCTAATTAAATTCAAAGTAATAGACCGTTTGATGTACGCAACTTGATGCCTGCGTATTTAAAAAGGTCAAATAATTGTTGATAATAGAAAAAAAAAAGATGATCGAGGGCGGTTTCAAGATCACACATGTCACCTATCATGCTTCTTTTCTTTGATAAAACCGTATTAATTAGATATAAAATAAAAAAGAGTTTTCCTGTCTATTGAAATAAATACTATTTTCTCGAATATGTTCATTCTACATGCACATCAGCACATGTCCTTTGAACAATTCAAATTCACTTTATCAATTTTAACACGTTGTTGGCGAAATATGTATTTGGAGGTTCTTTCCTTTTGACCTGGAGGACTTACTTTTAGATTATTAATGAATCCAAAGATCTTGTTTTTCCGCGTTTGCTGCATGCACATAGACACTAATGTTATAAGCAGGTGTTTGCGAACTTTTTAACCAACCTCGAAACGTTATACAATTAGTTGAGTGTAAAAACTGAAAACAACATAGTGTCATAGTCAATTACCTTGACGTGTGTATTAGTCATGACTAAGTATAGATTATCGACCGAACTCTTCTGAATAAACTTATTTGATACTGTCAAACCAAAACGTATTATATTTGAAACGCCTCGTTTATTAACAAAATTTACATTGTTACTTATACCAGCTCAAAACACACATAATAAATATATATAGAGAGAGAGGAATGATCAAATGTTAACCATTTCTTATTGCGATAAACGAATAACTACATCTTATTACTTTGGGGCACACATTAAAGTAAATTTAAAGGTGTATGTTTTTTCTTCTTTTTTAATTAATGTGGGCCCTACTTACATTAATTAAAGAAAAAAGAAAAAAAACACACACATTTATATTTATTTTTATATGAACCTCAAATTAATAAGATGTAATTATTCGGTTATCGCAATAATTAAGGGTTAACAATTGAACAATTCCCTATACACACACAACCCAAGTTGTTTCCAAACAAATTGTAAGTCAAAACGTAAACTAACTGGATTTTATACCGTCACGTGCATAAAATATGCACGTACAATTTTTTTTAAGTTATCGAACAAAAATTGTAAAAAAAAAAAAAATCAGAGTATAGCATTACATAGGTTAAAATTAAAATTTTAAAAACTAAAAGAGAAAAACAAATCAGTAAAGTTAAAGAGTTGGGTTTGTTGGCTAAAATGAGATATTTAACTCGTTTATGCGTTACGCCTTAAGAAATCATGAAACCTCAACCGCAAATCAACATATATATTAAAACCATAAATGACAAAAGAACCTGATATTAACTATTCATTAATTATTTAAATAATTTATATAATCTGAAAGATTACAATATTTCTCTCTTTAACTATTTATGTATTTTAACTTTTTCTTCTTTATAAGTCATAACAAGCTTCATGAAAAATACATAAATATGCAGAAATTAATCCATGTATCGATTTAATTTTAAATACACTTAAGCAATATCTATGTATTTTATTTGCCCTACTAGAATTTTAAATGAAATAAAAAATAATGTAATATTGTAAATTGATTTTCATAGTTCTTACATTATTTGTGGTTCATATATTGATAGTTAATCCTAATTTGTTTTGAGTCATATTTGAGCTAGGTATTTCAACAGAAGCAGCATTTTTATTTCATTGGTAGAGGTGGGTAAAAAACCCGGAACCGACAACCCGAAACGGAACCGGTCGTACCGAACCAGTGGTTATAGACGGTTCTGTATTATCAGAGAAATCAAAACGTGAAAAACCAGAGCTGGTTCCACCTTTACCTGGCAAAACCCGAATCGAAACCGTCAAAAAACTAATTAAAATTGGTCAAAATCCGGAATCAGTTATTGACAAAAACCGATTTGCCCACCTCTACTCATTGGTAAGATTTATTTTCATCCTACCCTCTTAGACTCTAGATGTTACTAGGATATGAGTGGGTATCTTGTGCTATATTGAGAGTCATCTTAGCAACGGTGTTCCAATGTTTATGCAACATAATTTACAAGCTCCTTATCTGTGTTGGATTTTTTTACAGGGGTGGAAATTTTTACGAGTCACTCGAGTATCATTATATAATATCGTTTTTCTTTTGTTCAATTTGATCAGGTTCATTCGGATCAGGTCAGGTTATTAAAAAAGACAATTAAACCAAATTTTATATATAAAATCATAATAACAATACAATACATATAAATTTCTGTTCTATTAAGTTTTAACTTTTAAAATTTATATAAAAATATAAAATAACGTCTATTGAGATTTTCAGAAGTAACTCTTTTTCCAAAAAAAATCTAAGGGGCTGTTTGGTAGGGTCTAAATGGGTCTGAATCTGAACCATTCAGATTCAGACCGTTTGGTTGGGACGTCTGAACGAAAAAACCCATCTGAATGGGGGTCTGAATGGTTTAGATTTGAAAACAAGTCTGAATGGAGAATGGAGAAACCCTTCCCGTCACAAAACCCTTCCCGTCGTTCACAGTCACAAAACCCTTCCCGTCGCCTCCCACCCTCCCCTCTTCCACCGCTGTATTCCTCCTATCCCACCGCCGTTCACAGTCGCAGCAAGGGTCGACGATTTTTATTGAGAACAAGATCGACCTCGATTGAGACCAAGATCGACTTCGACTGATGGTTCGATGCCTCGATGGCGATTCTGTCCCAGATGGTTCGATGCTCGATAATTGATGTTCGACGACCGATGGCGACGGCGACGGAGGCGGCGACGGTGGCCGATGGCGACGGAGGCTTGGAGACCGGAAGAGGAGGTTGACATCGGGGGATTTTTTTTTTAAGGGTTTTTTCATTCAGATGCTCAAACAAACACCACCTCTTAATGGTTCAGATCATCTTAACCATTCAGACATCTTAACCATTCAGCACTTAATCATTCAAACTCAACCAAACGGCCCCTAATTATCGCATGATAAACAATTAATTTTTTCTTCACTATTGGCGGCTGCCCCAACCTAAAGGGCGGGTAAATCATTGCAATATAGTATAGATAAATGTTGCTTTCTAATATATCTGTACTTTTATTTTTCTTCATTTTATTCTTATGTTAAATAACTATATTAAATAATAATTATATTTTTATTTTATAACTAGTGAGTTCTTCTACGTGTTGCCCGGGAATCCCCCTATGATTCTGAATATCAAAATGCATATATGATCACGTATCAAAATGTATCTTTAAAAACACTTCAATTGTTACTTTATGTAAAACTCTAAAGTATAGTTGACGTAAACACGTATAAATTAGACATAAACAACAAATGTTTTAGTAGAATGACCGAGTTTATAAAACAGGAAAACAAATTTAACATATATTAATAAAATAAACTTAACAACAAAGTATGAAAAGAACTTGCGCGTTGCGACGGGAATCACGTCACGATTACATACATGCATGCATGTGACTATGCCACAATAGTTGTCACTCCAACGTAAAATCATATAGTGTAATTGTCGTAAATGTGTATATATTAAAGATGAATCGTAAAATTTAGTTGGGAAAGTGAGAGTCCGTAAAAGAAAAAAATATATAATCAAACTATTTTAATAAAAACAAATACTGATAAAAAAACAACACAAATGAAAACAAAATAAAAAAAGTATGAGACTCAAAAATAAATGTAATAAATTTTAGGTTCTAAGCATAAATCATGAAAAGTTAGAAAACAAATAAATAAAATAGAAAGATAGAATTACTAAATTATAATTAAGAAAAAAATAGAATAAATAAATAAAAAAATATATAAATTCTTACATTATTTATGGTTCATATATTGAGAGTTATTTTAGCAACGAACGAAACTGAATTTACAATTAAGTTCCTTGTATATTGTATACAATATATATATTTGAATTTCATTCGATAGCAACTATTTATTTATAAAATTGGTTATAAGTCACAATAAAAAAAAAGTTTCTAATTTGAAAGTTTCACCTTGAATTGAAGCAATTTTATCAAGTTGGATGGTCCTCACCATAGAAAGGGAATATCGTTTTTTTATGATATGGATTTAATGGGACTTTTATGAGTATGATCGAATAGACATGCACCATCATCCTGCTCGTTTAGCATTAAAGCAAAAGTGCAAACCTACGTGGAATCACTTAACGCTATATATAATTTAAAGGAACATTAACTTTTTTCTATAATTGTATTTATTTTACATTTATTGTTATTGTTATTGTTATTGTTATTGTTATTGTTATTATTATTATTCATATTTTTTGAATGATAATCTT
Organism: Mikania micrantha; assembly: GCA_009363875.1. NCBI lineage: Eukaryota > Viridiplantae > Streptophyta > Magnoliopsida > Asterales > Asteraceae > Mikania > Mikania micrantha. The sequence goes on from CM018680.1 coordinate 109,373,115, forward strand.
TTCGTTCGTATATATATTTATTTGACATCGTTCACCATTAAAAAAATGAATGTAAAAAAAATATTCATGTAAGTTTTTTTATTTTTATTTTTTAGAATATATTTATCCAATTATACTTTTATTTGACTTTTTGTTATTTTCATATTCAAATGATGAAAGGCATGACGGTATGCGCCGGTAATGAAATTTATTTGTTTTTTTATTGTATTCTACTAAATAAATAATGGTTAAAAATCTATGAAATTCTTTATGATATATATACAGAGTAAATTACACTTTTGTTTCTTTATATTTATATAAAATTTCAGAAATATCCCTTTATGTCTCAGAATGGCAAAATCAATTCTTTAAGTTTTTACATGTTGCAAATTTGGTCATTTCTCCATTAACTCCGTTAAATAATAACAGAATAAAGGGTCATATCTGAAAATTTATGTAAACATAAAGGACTAAAAGTGAAATTTATTCAATTACTTATATGATTTTTTTTGACATTTATGCCCCTATTTTGTTAGTAATTAACGGAGTTAACAGAGTTTAAAATAAAACTCCTTATTTTGAATAAAAATAAGAAAACTCATACTAAACAATCAATTTTTAAAACTTTTTTTTTCATGATTTTTTATTATTAGCTTAAAAATGTTATAAACAATTTTTTTAATAAAAATATGTATATAACGAAGTTACGTATATGTAACATATAAAGTTACATATATGTAACTCATTTATATAGTTTACAAGTTATATATATGTAATCAATGAGTTAGATATATGTAATAACATGAATTATATATATATATATACATACATACATATATATATATATATATATATATTTAACAAATCTAACCTTATAATAAAACAAAATGTAAAACAAAAAAAAAAGAAAAACAAAATTGATTAATAACAATTGTGATTAGTTGTATAAGTTTTCTAAAAAATGAGGGTTTCATTGGAACCCTTATATATATGTGTGTGTGTGTGTGTGTGTAAGGGACGATTAACGTACAAATTAAATTAATGTGCTAAACGTAGGAAGCCACAGGAACACGTCATGTGTCATTAGAGTAGGGTATTATTGTTCATATAAAATTACAGAACGTGATTTACAAAATTACAGACTGACATTCAACACCCATAATCAAGGACTACCGGGATAATTACAGACCAATAATTACAGACCACATTCTATAACAATTACAGACCGTATTTTAACACACATAATCATGGACAAAATGTATAATCACAGACCACGTTATATGAAATCAAGGACCGTCATTTAACATGCATGATTAAAGGATTAACTGCATAATTACGTACCAATAATTACGTATCAAGCATAAAAATCACGGACCACGTTAAAAAAAGCTTAAAAAACTATAACAATACTATAATTAAATTAAAGATAATGAAATTCTGAATTTTATGGTGTAATTTTGTTAAAAAATATTAAAGCATGTAAAAATTTTTTAATTTTTAAAAACCGAGTGGAAGTTGTTGTAATATAGAAAATGTGGTTGTTCCTCTTTTGTCCTTCCAGCTATTTTTTACGTTTTTTTTTGGAGAAAGTTGTATAAAGAGGGGGCCACTAGATCTTTCTCATTCATTAGTTGATCAAAGAGTCCATATTTCATCCTACGCTTTGTACGTTAAGTACCATGTGTATTTGATTCAGCTCCTATATATATATATTTATTTATTTATTTTTTAGATATACGTTTTACTTCTTTTATAGATACATTTACTACATATAAAATTTTTAATCTCCATAAATTTTTGCCTCTACCATCAAGTATATTTACCATCTTTTGGATAAAGAATATGGTCCACAAAGAAAATATAAAAAGTCCAATTAATAATAAATTAATAAGTCGTTGTCGTTAGAGAAGGATTGAAGTTTGAAGTATCAGTCAAGTAGCATATCATTTTCCCTTTCTACGTCACATATATGACACATGGTCACCTTTCCCATGTTCTCTCAAACCTACCTAAAATTTTTATTTATTTTTTTAAAAATTAATATTTAATAATTTTTATCAGCTTATTATTGTCTTTGACAGGTCTGGAAGGCATGAGCGTGACATGCCATGCCATGCCATGCCGTGGTGATTTGTTGACTTCGGACATTTATATTATTACGACATTGTAACATTGTTCAGTGTAATTGACTTTCGATTGATTAGATCTTAACTGTATAAAATTATCAAAATGCGTGTGTAATTGTCTCGTATAGACCTATACGATACGTATATGTAACGATCGGTTTAAGACGGTCATGAGCTTTTTATATCACGAAACGAGCCTCCGATTACAAGATATGTTGAGTCGAATATAGCGTTAAATAAGAGCTCAAATATTTTGAACTTTTCAGGTCTTGAAATTATAACCATTGAAAAGAGTTCGAAAAATCGTGAACGTGGGCGAAAACGGCGCCTAAAACGGAGTTCGTATGCTCCCGGAATCGCGAAAACAAAATCGAAATCTGAGTAAGGCGGTGGAGGTACGCGAAGGACCCTTTTGCCATCCTTGGTAGTACGCGACGGACCCAGATGACATAAAAATCTGATCTGCTCGATCAGAATTCATTCTGGTTCAATTACATTCGATTTCCAGGCGATTTAAGGCGATTTTCTACCATCTAATCAGTGTTTTGAAGCCATCCAAACATATAGATCGAGCTAGGGATTGTTTCCACAACTCCTGACCATCGTTTTCATCCGGAAAATCCGTTCAAATGGGTAATGATTCGATCTCTCTTACTAATTTGATAGTATATGAATTAGATATGGTATTATAATAGTTATGGGTGTTGATTGTTGCCTAGATGACGGCTAGGAATGATTAGAAACGAAGAACTGGATATTTTAATGGTGAAATCTTCGTTTGGAGCCGTTATAATGCCCAGTTATTATGAAATCCATATCATTGTGTTTGATAATTAGTAGGGTGATTAAAATTATGGCTTTGAATGAGATATGTATCAAATTTTGACTAATCTTGTATAAAAATAATGAATTGGTGAATTTGGAGTTTAAAAGGAGGATGATTGGTGTTTAAACATCACCAAGATTAGTTAAATTAATGGGTACACATCAAGTATTTGATTAAATGCTTGAGAATTGAAAGTCAATGATTTTGACATAAATATAATGGGTAAACTAGTAACTTGACTTATGAAAACAAGATAATGAGTAATGAGATTCAAATGAGTTTGAATCAATGTGTTATATGTATAGATGTTGTGTATATTGAAACTAGTTGTACATATGTGAATTACAATTAGGTGTTTGTGGGGAAAGTCAAGGGACAATTCACAGAAGTGGAAAAGAGGTTGTAGGAAGTGAACAACCGTTTGAACCAGGTAAGTTACCCAACTTACTGTAACATTACATATAAGTAGTAGGAAGAGTCTACTTGCATGCTTGAATTATGTGAATGATGTTTAAACAAGTGATTGAAACTATTGGATGAGAAATCCATTAATTGGATGTATTAAGTTTCAAGAGGAAACATATATGCAATATATTTGCATTAGAATAACCAGATGAGCCGGTGATTAATTAATATGATTTTGATGTTTATATATTGTTTGTGCATAACTTGACTAATGAAACTAATGGAGTTAAAAGACCTTTGAGAAGGCATTATTAGTTTCAAAATAAATGTTATGCTTGAGTTGTATACATAATATAAATGACATAAAATTAGTCGGGTGAGCCGGTGAAATTGATTAATATATATGTGAACCACAAATGTGTGGATAGCTAGCGGTGCTAACAATTGTCTATGATGGAAGGACCGGTGGGTGAACATCATATTAAATTGATTGAAATAATGATTCCACAAATGTGTGGATAGTCAGAGGTGCTGACAACTGTCTTAGATGGAAGTACCGGTGGGTGAACATCTTAAGACTTGATATATTTATGATTCCACAAATGTGTGGATAGTCAGAGGTGCTAACAACTGTCTTAGATGGAAGTACCGGTGGGTGAACATCTTAAGACTTGATATATTTATGATTCCACAAATGTGTGGATAGTCAGAGGTGCTGACAACTGTCTTACATGGAAGTACCGGTGGCTGAACATCTTAAGACTTGATATATTTATGATTCCACAAATGTGTGGATAGCCAGAGGTGCTGACAATTGTCTTAGATGGAAGTACCGGTGGGTGAACATCTTAAGACTTAATATATTTATGACTCCACAAATGTGTGGATAGCTAAAGGTGCTAGCAATTGTTTTAGATGGAAGCACCGGTGGGTGAACATCTTAAGACTGAGTATATGTATGAAACCACCGTTGTGTGGATAGTCAGAGGTGCTGACAAATTGTCTTTGTGACACCCCGTATTTTCCAGGTCAGCATCTTATTTATTTAAATGTTTATTTAAATGCACTATGTACACGTGGCACTAGAATTAGATTAATTTAGTGTGACACGTGGCACGACAGTACGAACACTGACACATGACTAGATAATTCGTAGAATTATCGGCAAACAGCACACACGTGTCAAAACACACGAACGTTGGTGAACGTCAAGCACATTGTGTAGCACAACACTCGAAACCTCACGAAACACTCACACATTGAACTAGGAAGTTCAAACAAGGCCAAACGATAGTTCGGAAGCGTGAAAACGGTGACGAACGGATCAAACCCATTGAAATAGGCTTATTGGGCTCTCTAGGAGCCCACCGCGGTACGCGGTGGCCCAACAGGAGGCCCACCCGCGATACGCGACCAACATCGCGGGGGTTTGACCTCCGAAATCCGCCGCGGTACGCGGAGGATCTTTTTGACCCATCTCCGCGGTACGCGACGGGTGTCAGACGGCAAAATCTTTATAAAACCAAGACACCATCATATCTTGGCCACTCTACACACTCCTCCCGAGCTCTAGCTTCATAATTCGGTCCTTATCCGCCATTTTCACCTGCAAACTCCCTTAGAAGCCATTATTGTGTGATTGAAGCTCAAGACTTGAGTTCTTGAACACCCAAGAAGACCAAGGAGGACCTTCACACGACGACAACCACTTGTACCTGCTGTGAAGCCATCTCCTACCATTCCAGGAGCACCTAGGGACTGACAAGAGACCATCTCGAGCTTCTAGAGCTTCCTAAGGTAGTTTCTATGGCTAGAATACTCTTTTACACATCAATACACACACATGCATGGGTAAAACCCACATGCAAGCACTCATGGTCCACATGCACGAGATTAGGATCTGGGTTTGATGGTTTGAATGTATTTCTTGATGATCTATGATGATATTTGAGTGTTTGATGATGATCTATAATGTTGGATGTTGTTGAAGTCATGACTTGTATATGTAATGTTGAAATATTGCCATGCATGCATGATCCATGGTTGTTGGAATGATCTTAAGTATGTTAATATGCTTATTGGTAGTATTAGAAGAGTTATACATGGTTAGATTGGATTGAAATGACTTAAAAACATGATTTTGTTGAGCCTTTCTATTTATAGAAACTTTTTCTTTAAGAAATGGTGTTATGGTTAAAATGGTAACCATGCATGTAAGTGAAAATGATATTAGGATGTTAGAATGATGATTTGAATGCTTGATAATGATTTTTAGTGATAAAAATAGTCATATGTGATGAGTTACTATTTTAGTAACTTTATTAGTTGAAATAATGTTAAGTGATGATTTTGGTTATGTTGGTATGCCTAAGTGATATTAGATTGATTATTATGATGATTAGTGACATGAAAATAGGATTAGAAATGTTAAATGGTCATTTTTATGCAAAAACCATAAAGTTACTATTTTTAGTAACTTTATTTTTACAAAAACCGATTTGTCAACGTGTTGGATGATTTGAGCATGCTAAATGACTTATAATGCTATAACATGATGATTAGATGCTAAGTTAGATGGTTTCCGATGTTATGTATGCTAAAAATGGAAACTTTCCATTTTAGGAAACTTTTATGTGCTAATATGTTGTAAACGACTTATATGACCTTGTATGATAATGTGCTATGTGTTAACATGACCCCATAGGACTATTGAGCATACTAGAACTTTAAAACCGATGTGCTTTGTGAACTTTCCATAAATGGAAACTTACTATAAATAGTAAGTTGTCCATGAACGCGATCTACGCGTTTTGCACACGACAAACACTTACACGATTGCTACACGATTCACAAACCGTCACACGGTTCACCAACGGGTCGTTGATTTGACACGGTCAACTTTGGTCAAACACGGTCAAACATGGTCAAACACGGTCAATATGGACCAACACGAGCAAACACGGACATTGTGGACCGCCATGGACAAACATGAACAACCAAGGGTTGTTGGGCACAAACACGAGCACTAACACCAACACTAGCACGGTCCCTTACACGAACTCACGTACGGTATACGATATAGGTTGCCGGTGACCGACGTGCTACACGACAACTCAGGAGCTTACGCTTACGTACAATCATATCACTAAGGTGAGTTTACGGCCCCTCTTTACTCTTTTTCAAACGCTTTTAAATAGGGGGAGAATACTTGTTGCATCGAGTCAAACATCTATTACTGTACAAACATTTTGGTGTATGCTGGTTTATTAGACAAACATTAAGTGTTGTAATCGTAAGAAGTCCTCACAAAGTCTTACCGTTAATGTACAAACAACGAGGCGAGTTTGAATGGATCCGTTTGGGGTGTGACTAACCCCGCGTGGCGAAATATTGACTGGATGTCATAACACGTGAAAACTTGACCTATCTTGCCATGTTATTACGAGACATGGCGGAGGCAAAGACTAACAAGTCTAGTTCGGTAGTGACGCACTGACACTTTGGGCCAAGGGCTCGGTACTAACATATGATAAACAGCATGACACACTTTCTTACTATATATGTATATCAAAACCTGTGAACTCACCAACCATTGTGTTGACACTTTTTCAAACTTGTATTCTCAGGTAACTAGCGAGCTATGGATAACAGGAATGCACACTTTAAGGGTCGAGCATTAGGATCCGCATGCATTTCTGTCTTATCATTTGGAAACATTCTTATTTATGTTATGAACTAAACAATGTTGTATTTGACAATTTGATTTCCGCTGCATGTATTCAAACATATATATTTCCGCTGCTATGAGATACTTTTCCGCTGCAAACTATTTTGTTATGTGTATATGTCAATCTTGGATTTGTAAACACATATAGAGTTGTTCTATATGACCTTGAGCTGTGATTCTGGACACGTCACATCCACGTGGACATACACCACGAGTGGGGATTTGGGGGTGTGACAGACTGGTATCAGAGCCTTGGTTATAGGGAACTAGGTTTGCATGTAGTGAACTTAGACTATAGCCATTGCTCAACGCTAGACACAACACGTAGAACTTGCACACTGATGACATCGTTACTTATTAAACTGTTGCTTACTAACGAAGAACTTACAGGATGGCCAACAATGACAGCACCGGTAGGAACGCAGACCGACTCCCTACCACTGACGACGTGGCTGCAGAGAGCCGGCGACGGATTGATGATATCGCAGCCCAGGTTGACGCCGAGATGGATCGGCGGGCTAGGGACGCTACACGGGCCAGATATTGGGGATGGCTTCCCGCCATACTCCAGAGTTGGATCGTCGAGGAGAGAGTACCTCCATATCGATATCCTGGCGACACCGCTCCAGGACATCGACTACCACCATTCGGAGTGCCGATGGAGCAGGCTTTCGCGGCACATGTTGCTTGCACTCGACGGGAGGTCTGGAAGACTAGGGGACTATCGGAAGAGGTTCGGGCTCTTCACGAGAAGAACGATCGATTAGAGAGACAAAACGATAGGCTGGAGAAACGCAACAACAGATTAGAGGCACAGATGGAGACTCTACGCCTCCAAGTGTCTCAACTGATGACCCAGCACGGACAGGTCGTTGACGTCGTGCAGGAGCATGATGTGCGTATCACCGAGAATCGGACCGACATAACCGAGACTCAGGCGATGGTGCAGGCTAGCGATGCCATGCTTAACGCATGGGCTGCACAGTTTATTGAGGAACCACCTCAAGAGGATGGTCCTGAATTCGAGGCCGAGGACCTCGAAGAAGAGGACTTTGACGAGGATCCTAATGAGGATCCGGAGGAGGATGATGATGACGGAGACGCTGCCAGCGACATTTCACACGTCTCTATGGATTCGGACTAGAGGACTCTTTTATTTTATATTTTTTTATTTTGGCCTAGACGAGCGGGATGTGCTCGAAGAACTTATTATGTATTTCCTTTTGAAATTATTGTACTTCAAGCTTATTATTAATGAGAATTATGTTTTGTTTTACTCATCGCATTTATGACCATAACTACTTGATGACATAACATCTGACTCGACTACTATCATGACATGTGACCTGACTTCTGACATGACATCTGACTTGCCTTCTCTCATAACATTGGCTAACACTCTAACTCATGCTAACTAACATACTATCCTTCCGTATAGAATATGTCGGGAAGAGGAGCTAATGCCCTGAGACTCAAACGTAAGGCCGAAAATGCAAGGATCAACATGATGGTTGAACGCAGATTCAACAGGATGTTTGCGGAGTACGAGGCGAACAAGCACGCCAGCGAGACTAGTGGCACTAACAACGGTACTAACACTTGCCTAACATGACTAACACAGTGTAGATGTCACGCACTAACACACGACATTGGTTTCTGACCAGCAGGATCGCAAGGGAACAACAACAAAGGATGTTCTTTCAAATCTTTTCTGAACTGCCACCCCCACAAGTTCAAGGGGACTGAGGGAGCTGTTGGGATGCTTCGCTGGGTGGAGAAAGTTGAATCTGTGTTCGCCATGTACGACTGTGCTGAAGAGAATAAGGTTAAATACGCAACCGGTACACTGGAGGGACCGGCCCTCACATGGTGGAATACCCATGTTCAAACCCTGGGGTTGGACGGTGCCAACTCCATGTCATGGGCTGACTTCACCCGGCTACTGCAAGACAAATATTGTCCTCGTGATGAGATCAGGAAGTTGGAAGCTGAATTCTGGGTGCATAAGATGGTGGGATCTGAGATCGAGCAGTACTGCACTCGATTTCACGAGCTATGCAAGCTATGCCCGGCTATGGTGACGCCGGAATACAAGAAGATCGAGCAGTTCATCAGTGGACTGCCCGAGCAATTTCAAAGCATAGCGATGGCATCTGACATCACCAGCATCCAACCACTGATCAGACTGGCTCATAAGCTGACTGATCAAGCCGTAGCGCAGGGCAAGCTACCGAAACGAGGCGAGCACGTGAAGCCTCAAGAAAGCCAGAAGAGGAAGTGGGAACCCAGCCACCCTCAAACTCATCAACCTCAACAACAACAAAGATCTGCACCAGCCAGAGCTTTCACTGCCACCCAACCCGATGACAAGGGGAAGGGTGTATACCAAGGGAAATACCCACTGTGCAACCGATGCTCATACCATCACACCGGGCAATGCGAACGATACCGATGCCTGAAGTGCGGGAGGCATGGTCACATGGCCAAAGATTGCAGATCAAGATTTCCTATCAACAACAACAATCCCAACAACCAACAAAATCAGCACAACAACAATCAAAACACTCTTAAGGGGTGTTATGAATGTGGCAAGCCGGGCCACATGAGGAGGGATTGCCCTCAACTAAAGAAGGCCGGAGGGGGAGCGGCCAAAGGCCGAGCATTCGTGATTGGCTCGGGGGAAGCCAAGGGTGATCCAAACATCGTAACCGGTACGTTTCTTTTAAATAATGTCTACGCTAGCATATTATTTGATACCGGTGCCGATAGGAGTTTTATATCTAGTGAGTTTAGTGAATTGCTAGACATTACCCCAACACCACTAGATTATAAGTATACCGTAGAGTTAGCTGACGGCAAACTGATTGAAACACAACACATCTTCCGAGGATGCGTCATGGTTTTGGCGGATCATGAACTCGAAATCGATTTAATGCCTGTGACTCTCGGAAGCTTTGATGTGGTCGTTGGAATGGATTGGTTATCCACTAACCAGGCTGAGATCGTATGCAACGAGAAGATCGTACGAGTGACGTTGCAGAACGGAGAACAGATCTCGATTCAGGGGGAAAGACGGGGAGTACCTCTGAACATCGTGTCGTGCATGAAGGCGAACAAGTACCTACAAAAGGGATACACTGCCATACTAGCCCTCATCGCAGAGCAACCAAAGAAGGGAAGGAAGATTGAGGACATCTCCGTAGTCCGTGATTTTCCCGAAGTGTTTCCCGAGGATCTACCTGGATTACCTCCGAAACGACAAGTCGAGTTCCAGATAGATCTTACACCTGGAGCAGCACCGATTGCCAAAGCTCCATACCGACTAGCACCGACTGAGATGCAGGAACTGTCTAACCAGTTGCAGGAGCTGTTAGACAAGGGATTTATCAGACCGAGCTTCTCACCTTGGGGAGCACCGGTCTTGTTCGTAAAGAAGAAAGACGGATCATTCCGTATGTGTATCGACTATAGAGAGCTGAACAAGGTGACGATCAAGAATCGATATCCCTTACCACGAATAGACGATCTGTTTGACCAGTTGCAAGGGTCAAGCTACTATTCGAAGATCGATTTAAGATCGGGTTACCACCAACTAAGGATACAGGAAAACGATATTCCTAAGACTGCCTTCCGAACTCGATACGGACACTACGAATTCTTGGTTATGCCCTTTGGACTGACCAACGCACCAGCCGTGTTCATGGATCTCATGAATAGAGTGTGCAAACCTTACCTTGACAAATTCGTAATAGTGTTCATTGACGACATTCTGATTTACTCGAAGAAGCGGGAAGAACATGCTGAGCATTTGAGGCTAGTCTTAGAACTATTAAAGAAAGAGCAGTTGTACGCAAAGCTTTCAAAATGCGACTTTTGGATTCGCGAAGTCCAATTCCTTGGACACGTGGTTAATGAACGGGGGATACACGTAGACCCAGCCAAAATCGAAGCAATTAAGAACTGGGAAGCACCCAAGACTCCGACTGAGGTGCGACAATTCCTAGGTCTGGCCGGGTACTACCGAAGATTCATCGAAGGATTCTCGAAGATTGCTCAATCACTGACCTCCTTGACTCATAAGGATAAGAAATTTGATTGGGGAGACAAACAAGAAGCTGATTTCAACCTGTTGAAACAGAAACTATGCACTGCACCCATCCTATCCCTACCGGAAGGATGTGATGACTTCGTGGTGTATTGCGACGCTTCGAAACAAGGACTCGGTTGCGTGCTGATGCAACGCGAGAAAGTGATAGCATACGCTTCACGCCAACTGAAGGAACATGAGAAGAACTACACGACTCATGACCTTGAGTTGGGAGCCGTGGTGTTTGCCTTGAAGATCTGGCGACACTACTTGTACGGCACGAAATGTACAATCTTTACCGATCATAAGAGCCTACAACACATCTTCGACCAGAAAGAGTTGAACATGAGACAGCGAAGGTGGGTTGAACTCATAGGTGATTATGATTGCGCCATCAAGTATCATCCAGGCAAAGCCAATGTAGTGGCCGACGCGTTGAGTCGAAAAGAAACGACAAAGCGCGTGCGTGCACTACAACTCACGATTCATTCTGAATTGCCAAATCAGATACGAAACGCACAACAAGAAGTTCTAAAAGCTGAAAACCTTACTCTCGAAGCCATGCGTGGCATGGATAAGCAAATAAAGGCCAAAGACGACGGAGCTTACTATTTAATGGATCGAATCTGGATTCCACGCTACGGAGGATTGAGAGAAGTAGTGATGGACGAAGCACACAAGAGCCGGTATTCCATACATCCGGGCTCTGACAAAATGTATCATGATCTGAAAACAACTTACTGGTGGCCGAACATGAAAGCCGAAATAGCAACTTACGTGAGTAAATGTTTAACGTGCTCAAAAGTCAAAGTTGAGTACCAAAAGCCATCAGGGTTACTTCAACAACCGAAATTACCAATGTGGAAATGGGAGCAGATTTCCATGGACTTCATAACTAAACTGCCCAAAACGGCGAGTGGATGCGATACCATCTGGGTTATCGTAGACCGACTGACAAAGTCCGCACACTTCCTACCTATCAAGGAGACTGACAAGCTAGACAAACTCACACGTATCTATCTGAAGGAAGTGGTTACTCGACATGGAGTGCCAATCTCAATCATATCTGATCGCGACAGCCGATTCACGTCGCATTTCTGGAAGTCCTTGCATAAGGCTTTGGGCACGAGATTGGACATGAGTACCGCTTACCACCCGCAGACGGACGGGCAGAGTGAGCGAACCATACAGACACTGGAGGACATGCTACGGGCATGCGTTATTGACTTTGGGAGTAGCTGGGAATCTCATCTACCGTTAGTTGAGTTTTCGTACAATAACAGCTACCACACAAGCATCCAAGCTGCACCATTCGAGGCACTATACGGACGTAAGTGTCGATCACCCATCTGCTGGGCAGAAGTTGGAGACAGCCAACTGACTGGACCAGAGCTCGTGCACGAAACAACTGAAAAGATTGTACAAATACGCAAACGAATGGCAGCGGCTCGGGACAGACAGAAAAGCTATGCTGACAAAAGACGCAAACCGTTAGAATTTCAGGTAGGGGACAGAGTGCTACTCAAGGTCTCGCCCTGGAAGGGAGTCATTCGGTTTGGCAAAAGAGGAAAGTTGAACCCTCGATACATCGGACCGTTCGAGATCACTAAACGCATAGGTCCGGTGGCCTACGAACTAAACCTGCCAGACGAACTGAACGGCGTTCATAACGTATTTCACGTCTCAAACCTCAAAAGTGTTTATCTGATGAAACACTTGTCATCCCTCTCGGGGAAATACAAATCGACGAACAATTGAACTTCGTTGAGGAACCGGTGGAGATTATGGACCGGGAAACTAAGAAACTCAAACTCAGCAAGATTCCAATAGTAAAAGTGCGATGGAATTCGCGACGAGGACCGGAATTCACGTGGGAACGTGAAGACCAGATGAAACAAAAGTACCCACACCTATTCGCGGAACAGGCAAACACTAGCAACGCAAGTTGAATTTCGGGACGAAATTCTTTCTAACATGGGGAGGATGTGACACCCCGTAATTTCCAGGTCAGCATCTTATTTATTTAAATGTTTATTTAAATGCACTATGTACACGTGGCACTAGAATTAGATTAATTTAGTGTGACACGTGGCACGACAGTACGAACACTGACACATGACTAGATAATTCGTAGAATTATCGGCAAACAGCACACACGTGTCAAAACACACGAACGTTGGTGAACGTCAAGCACATTGTGTAGCACAACACTCGAAACCTCACGAAACACTCACACATTGAACTAGGAAGTTCAAACAAGGCCAAACGATAGTTCGGAAGCGTGAAAACGGTGACGAACGGATCAAACCCATTGAAATAGGCTTATTGGGCTCTCTGGGAGCCCACCGCGGTACGCGGTGGCCCAACAGGAGGCCCACCCGCGATACGCGACCAACATCGCGGGGGTTTGACCTCCGAAATCCGCCGCGGTACGCGGAGGATCTTTTTGACCCATCTCCGCGGTACGCGACGGGTGTCAGACGGCAAAATCTTTATAAAACCAAGACACCATCATATCTTGGCCACTCTACACACTCCTCCCGAGCTCTAGCTTCATAATTCGGTCCTTATCCGCCATTTTCACCTGCAAACTCCCTTAGAAGCCATTATTGTGTGATTGAAGCTCAAGACTTGAGTTCTTGAACACCCAAGAAGACCAAGGAGGACCTTCACACGACGACAACCACTTGTACCTGCTGTGAAGCCATCTCCTACCATTCCAGGAGCACCTAGGGACTGACAAGAGACCATCTCGAGCTTCTAGAGCTTCCTAAGGTAGTTTCTATGGCTAGAATACTCTTTTACACATCAATACACACACATGCATGGGTAAAACCCACATGCAAGCACTCATGGTCCACATGCACGAGATTAGGATCTGGGTTTGATGGTTTGAATGTATTTCTTGATGATCTATGATGATATTTGAGTGTTTGATGATGATCTATAATGTTGGATGTTGTTGAAGTCATGACTTGTATATGTAATGTTGAAATATTGCCATGCATGCATGATCCATGGTTGTTGGAATGATCTTAAGTATGTTAATATGCTTATTGGTAGTATTAGAAGAGTTATACATGGTTAGATTGGATTGAAATGACTTAAAAACATGATTTTGTTGAGCCTTTCTATTTATAGAAACTTTTTCTTTAAGAAATGGTGTTATGGTTAAAATGGTAACCATGCATGTAAGTGAAAATGATATTAGGATGTTAGAATGATGATTTGAATGCTTGATAATGATTTTTAGTGATAAAAATAGTCATATGTGATGAGTTACTATTTTTAGTAACTTTATTAGTTGAAATAATGTTAAGTGATGATTTTGGTTATGTTGGTATGCCTAAGTGATATTAGATTGATTATTATGATGATTAGTGACATGAAAATAGGATTAGAAATGTTAAATGGTCATTTTTATGCAAAAACCATAAAGTTACTATTTTTAGTAACTTTATTTTTAAAAAAACCGATTTGTCAACGTGTTGGATGATTTGAGCATGCTAAATGACTTATAATGCTATAACATGATGATTAGATGCTAAGTTAGATGGTTTCCGATGTTATGTATGCTAAAAATGGAAACTTTCCATTTTAGGAAACTTTTATGTGCTAATATGTTGTAAACGACTTATATGACCTTGTATGATAATGTGCTATGTGTTAACATGACCCCATAGGACTATTGAGCATACTAGAACTTTAAAACCGATGTGCTTTGTGAACTTTCCATAAATGGAAACTTACTATAAATAGTAAGTTGTCCATGAACGCGATCTACGCGTTTTGCACACGACAAACACTTACACGATTGCTACACGATTCACAAACCGTCACACGGTTCACCAACGGGTCGTTGATTTGACACGGTCAACTTTGGTCAAACACGGTCAAACATGGTCAAACACGGTCAATATGGACCAACACGAGCAAACACGGACATTGTGGACCGCCATGGACAAACATGAACAACCAAGGGTTGTTGGGCACAAACACGAGCACTAACACCAACACTAGCACGGTCCCTTACACGAACTCACGTACGGTATACGATATAGGTTGCCGGTGACCGACGTGCTACACGACAACTCAGGAGCTTACGCTTACGTACAATCATATCACTAAGGTGAGTTTACGGCCCCTCTTTACTCTTTTTCAAACGCTTTTAAATAGGGGGAGAATACTTGTTGCATCGAGTCAAACATCTATTACTGTACAAACATTTTGGTGTATGCTGGTTTATTAGACAAACATTAAGTGTTGTAATCGTAAGAAGTCCTCACAAAGTCTTACCGTTAATGTACAAACAACGAGGCGAGTTTGAATGGATCCGTTTGGGGTGTGACTAACCCCGCGTGGCGAAATATTGACTGGATGTCATAACACGTGAAAACTTGACCTATCTTGCCATGTTATTACGAGACATGGCGGAGGCAAAGACTAACAAGTCTAGTTCGGTAGTGACGCACTGACACTTTGGGCCAAGGGCTCGGTACTAACATATGATAAACAGCATGACACACTTTCTTACTATATATGTATATCAAAACCTGTGAACTCACCAACCATTGTGTTGACACTTTTTCAAACTTGTATTCTCAGGTAACTAGCGAGCTATGGATAACAGGAATGCACACTTTAAGGGTCGAGCATTAGGATCCGCATGCATTTCTGTCTTATCATTTGGAAACATTCTTATTTATGTTATGAACTAAACAATGTTGTATTTGACAATTTGATTTCCGCTGCATGTATTCAAACATATATATTTCCGCTGCTATGAGATACTTTTCCGCTGCAAACTATTTTGTTATGTGTATATGTCAATCTTGGATTTGTAAACACATATAGAGTTGTTCTATATGACCTTGAGCTGTGATTCTGGACACGTCACATCCACGTGGACATACACCACGAGTGGGGATTTGGGGGTGTGACAGTCTTAGATGGAAGGACCGGTGGGTGAGCATCTTAAAACTTAAAATATGATATTGTTACATTGTAAATTAAACCACCGATGTGTGGACAAATCGAATGAATCGATTGTGAATAAATTAACCAACTGGGGTGTGAATCATTGGTGTAGCCAATGGATTATATATTATGTTTATGATGTTTTAAATTAGCCAGAGGTGCTGGTGATAGAGTTGGATTAGATAATATAATCATATTTGTGAAAATGACCCGTTAAGGGAAATAAATGCGCAATGTGTGAGGTGTGCAATTTGATGTTTGAATATGATATATTATTATCTAAAATTGATAAACATCCATATGATATGTATGTGGATGTGGTAAAATGAGTTTTGGGGGAATTTTGGGAGGGGTTACTTACTTAGTTCATATGAACTAATTGTGACCTTATATGTGATGTTACAGGTCAAAGATAGATATGCATCGGGCAATCAGATCGGGCATGTTTTGAAGCTAAACCAAACGTTATGTAAAATCTTTGGTGGTATTAAACTTAAACACACTAGTTTTATTAATCATAAATGTAAATGTTATGAAATTAAGCGTGTTTAACTCATGAAATGGTAATTTCATGCTTCCGAACATGATTTTGTGGTAAAGTTTTAAACCGGGACCAAAATTTTGACACGTGTAAACGTGAAAGAAGTTAGGGTGTTACAGTATAGAGGGTGTAAAAGGTGTAAGTTTGAGATTGAAAATAACGTAACGTGTAAAATGTGTGAAAAACATTTAGAAGTGACGATTTACTAGGATTTACTACACTTGTATTCTTTCTCATACCAATTAAATCGTATTTGTGACATTTTGAAGTCTATTGCCTAGAAAATTTGCCTACCTGAAGCTAGTGTAACTCCCATTATCTTCTAGAAGCAATAGTTTTTTGAATAGACTAAATTACTCTTAAATGTTTCATTTTTTTTAGATTCCAACCTAATATCTTATTTCTAAGAGGTTAAGGCAATGTTTGGTAGCCTCTTAATCACATTCAGATGCTACCTCTTAATGGCTCATAGCATGTGAATGGTTAAAAAATATCATTAAGTCTGAATGGTTAAGAGGTTGGTAATGGTTCATAACCTCTGATTGGTTAAGAGGTAACCCTAAGTCTGAATGGTTAAGAGGTTATGAACCATTCAGAGGTAACCTCTTAATGTCATTCAGATGCAAACAAACAACCCCTAAGTATATACCAAGTGAATTAGTTTCACATTAACATTTTTTGATAAAGGTTATGATCGAGAAGAGAGGTGTGACCAAGTCAATAGTAGCAATAGCATGTACGAGTGTTCATAAAACAAAATGTAAAATCTAATTCATTTCCGAAACCATAAAAAAACGATCCAATCTTATTAGGATATTCGGATAGATTCAAGTCAACTGAACCTTTTTTTATTAAGATCAGATCGGTTATCGGAAAAACTAAATAATACTTAATTATTTAGTTTGAATATCCAGATTTAACTCGAATAACATAATAAAACATGTTTATTTGAGTTATTCGGATAAATTTGGATCGGAAAAACAGATAAACCAATTCGAAAAAACCAAATAAATCGTTATTTAACTCAATTAACACTCCTAGAGTCCTAGTTGTAGGCAGTTTGCATATGCGAGTGTAAAGGAGCTGAGCCAATCCCGAGCTCTTAAAGGCTCGAGATTAGCTCGTGAGAAAATTTCCAACCTTGAGCTCGACCAACTAATTTTTAATTATTTAATGCATTATTATATATATACATACTTAACTACTCTTCAAATATAATATAATATATATGCTTTAAATATGTTTATCATAATTTTAAATATATAAATAAATAGATATATTAATACAATTAATAGAATAAATGAAAATTATATAAATTAAAAGCTCGTTATGTTGCGAGCGGGCTCGAACTCGATATATATGGCTCAAGCTCTTTCTTGATAACGAAACAAGTCATATTTTGCGTTCGAGCTCAACCTCATCCTCAGCCTCGTTTATACTCCGCATGTTCGAGCTTTTTACTGATTTGATCTCATGTAAAAACGAGTTAACTTGATTCGTTTACAACATTCTTTGCAGCTACTAATTTAAAAAAGATGTGACCTATTATTGATTGGATCAACCCATATTATAACAATGTTTTAATAAACAACATTTACAAAAATTTAAAACCCTAATACTCGGTTACAAATGACATTTTTCTTGGCTTGAAAAAACTTTCCACAATGATCTTTGAAATCTGCATGAAAAAATTTACATAAAAAAGGAAAAAATGACAAAATATTATAAAACATCATTTTTTTTAAATTATGTAAACAAATTCTTAAAAATCCTACCAGTAAACTATATTTGAGCATGGTTGTTAATTAAATGGGTCGGGTTGGCGGGTCAACCTGACATGCACCTGAAAAAAGTCACAACCCAAACCTGACCAGAAACTGAAAATCAAGTAGTACATATGAATACATAGATAACACGAATATTCACAGATTAACATGAACACGACTTATTTGACCTTAAATTTTTGTTATAAATATACAAAATAAAATTACGTTTAATTCACGCGGTTTTTTAAATCCACCAGGGAGATATACAAGAAATACATGTAGGATCATCAAAACATAAAAAACTTTATAATATTTGAATAGTTTATCAATTAATGTTATTATACATTAGTTTAAATACGTAAACATCATAAAAAATTGTAACATTCTAGTGTTAATAAAAATTTTCTGATATTACTTTGTGTGTGTATTTAATTTAGTTATACTTAAATGGATCAAAACGAGAGAGCCAAATGAGTGACACTCTGAGCGAGCGACGAGCGATCTTACTTTGGCTCATGCTCGGCTCGTTTTGAAACCGAGCGAAATTAAGACAAGCTTTTTCCGAACAAGTATCGAACGAGCGTCGAACGACGTACATTTTGAACATCCGTAATTCGAAGAAGACTGAAATGCAACATCTAAACAAGAGAACCTACAACATATGCAACAAAATAATCACAAATAAATGAAGTAAAAATAACGGAATAAAAATTAATTAACTAGAAATAATCCGATTAATTCTTGAAAAATAAATCTAATAAAAGAGTATCAAAAATTGTCACATATTAGTCTTTAATCTTTTAATCACTCTCTTATTTTTTTTCCTTTTTTTTTCGTATTAAATGTTAACTCTCACTCCTATTAAATATTAACGATTTCAAATATTCAAATTATATAACTAAATATAAAATACAAATCTTTTAATAAAAGTAATTTATCAAAACTTAGTCTGCTACCGTTTTGTTTTAAAATAGAGCAAAATTATTTAAAAGTTATAAGTTTTAACATTTGATCGTGGGTCGTACCAGCCTCCCCCTAACCTTTGCCTCGAATCCTTTATTATGTTGGTGATACAATTATACTTTAGTAATCTGTCAGTAATCCTAAAATTTGGTCGTTCATGAAAAAAGCTAGAGTAGGTGCTGATATCGAAAAAGTGGATTATACTTTAAATTATTAAAATTCAAGTTATGTTTTCAATCAACTAAGACCTTGCGGTATGCCGGGTGGGAGGGGCGTGGGTGGACGTGGACGAAGGGTGGAACACCGCCCCCTGGGCGTTGATGGCTTGGGCGTGGCCAGATGTAACATCAGTGCCGGAACAGTGATCGCAACAGTGAACATGTACAGTAATTCAGGTACACATTTCGAGAAACCATGTTTAGATTATTACTGCTTTTGATTAACATGAAACTATTAAACGATTGTCTGAATTTGACTGAAACCTTAGGGTTTAACAGTCTGAAACAAGTCAGACAACACAGTGTTGAAACATAGATACTTGAATTGATACTATGGTGTATAAACGTATGTGAGGTGAAACAAAACAAAACTATAACGGTTATTGTTACGGAATGCTAAACCGACGAGTTATTCGTATAGGTGACGATCTGTACGAATGATTCTGATAGTTTAACGTTCTGAGATGATGACTTAACAGTAGAAAACAAGAATCAGAAAGCCAAACCATCGACGTGTTCGTTCGAATGACGATTCGAACGAATACGCGCGATGGCGACGCAATCTGATGAAACGAAAACGAATAACGATACGAACGGGCATAAATTTAAAGAAATATAATAATTCTTATTTTACAATTTTGAAACTCATCATAAAACAAAATTTAACAAAATTATTTTATTAACTCGCGAGCAAATTAACGAAACCGCGAAAATTGTGAAAAGCGTAAAAATAATTAAGTTCGATGAATAAATTAATACCACGATAATTAAAATAATTTTTTAGAAATAAATAAACACCTAATTTATTTTAAAATAAACTATTTTTATTTAAACTACGAAAAATACGCGTAACGTGCCAGATACGCGACAAAACCGTGAACCGAGCAACCGAAACGAACCCGGATACCCTCGGGGTATATAAGCCTTGAATAAGGCCCTTTTTCTTCATTTTATCAAAACCTACTCTCTCTCTAACTTGATTTCCGGCCACCACCATATTCCACCATTCTCAAGCTTCCAAACACCATAACTTCCTCATTTCTCCATGGATTTGAGTGATTTTTGAACCCACGCGTAGCCCTCGACGTCCTCTACAAGAAAGTACAACCGATCTGGAAAGTTACCCACGGGAAATTGAGGTATGAAGCTTGGAAAGTTGCTGAAATTAGGGTTTTCTAATTTGTTGATACACACTCACACGTCACCGGTCTTGGGCTATATTATTTGAGTTTCTACAACCCTAGGAACCCTCGAGAATCAACTATGATCGTGTAACTTGCTTCAGTCCGGTGACACCTGATGGGAATGATGATGCAAGTACAGGGTTCGTGGGTAACGAACCTGCTGAACCAGTGGAGGTGTGGCCGACCATTGCCGAACCCCTCTGGGGTAACGAACCTGCTGGCATCATCGACGAGCCCTGTACAGTTGCTGACTCACGAAGCCTTGTTCTTTTTCCAGCCGAACCCTAAGACCTGCAAAGCTGGACGAACCATGCATGTGGCTGGATGCTCGACGAACCTTGTTGGTCTTCACACGAACCCTTAAGGTCAACCCTAGACGAACCCTTGGTTCCATAACCTCTGGCGAACCTGGACACCATGAATGAACCATGTTGTTTCTTAGAAACCACGAACCTAGCTGTTGATTCAAATGAAGGTTCGCTGCCTAAACCACCCATGGATGAAGCTACTGGTTTGTTTAAATTGCTCATACCTTTGACCGAACTCATGCCTTGGCCCAACTGGAAAACACGCCACAACCTAGATTTAAATGATGTTAATTATAACCGGGTAAGGGTTGCTAGGCCCACACGTAAATTTGTTTAGCCCAAGGGCTATCTCGGCCCACATGACATTACGGCCCAAAGGAAATCCAGTTTAGCTCAACAACACCTACTTGGCCAATACTTCCATTTATCCCAACTCTATGGCCCATCATACTTAGCCGGCCCAATTCTCTTGCTCGGCCCAACAGAAAACCGCAAGTCATGTAATAGGTCCAATAAACAATTCATTCGGCCCACTAATTTTTATCTAGCCATTTGATTAGGCCCATTGTCGATTTTATTGATCCACTTAACTCATAAGGCCCAATGACCCTACTATTCGGCCCATACACCTACCTTTATGCCTAAGACCTTAGTTGGGCCAAACCTAACAATCAGGCCCTAGATTTATCAATTTGGCCCGACTAATAATGAAATAAACAAACACTTTGGAAAGCCATTAATGAACTTAGTTAAACTTATTATGACATATTATTACAAAGGTGACATGATTTTGGGTTAATTCCATAAAAGCCAAAGCATTGTATTTGAACTATGGGAACAAAGAGTTTTAAAGTGTCAAGACTAATGAAGCAATAAGAACACATACTAGACTACAAGAGGCTAAGAGTCGTCACTTGAATTAAAGACTTTGGATTTCATACATGAAACCTAAAATTCCATGACATTGAGTCAAGTTAAACCTAAACCCATAGTCAACAGACAAGGGCCGAATCTTGACCAAGACTTGCGAGTGTTAGCCAAAGATTATGGCTAACACATCCATACACACAAATTCAACACAATTAATACTTATAAGTTATAAATTTCATGAAATCAATACAGGAACCTGAACATCATAACGAAAGCAAACAACGAGCGCGTGTATTCTTATTCCACTTAGTCAATCACTTCGGACATAAGGTGAGTTCATTGTCCCCTTTCAAACTTATTTGTTTTACTTCGGGACTGAGAAGCATGTTAAACATTTTTATTGAAATGTTATTTAATGCTTTAAAACATAATCATGATTACTTATGATTGAAACCTTTACTTTAAGCTAGATGCTTAAAATCAATTGTTGGTTACTTAATACCATTACATGATACTTGATTCAATTACATGAGACTTGATACAAATACATGATACTTGATTCAATTACATGAGACATGATACAAATACATGATACTTGATTCAATTACATGAGACTTGATACTATTACATGAGACGTGATACTATTACATGAGATATGATGTTTGGAATCTATTACATGCTACTAGGCCATCATACATGTATCTAACCATAGTCTACGTAATTGCTAAACTTCTGGATATTCCAGAGCTTGTACCTATGGGGTGAGATACATGTAATAACATAAACGTAATGATACTCAGCTATTACCTGGTTATAAGGGACATGTAATTGCTAGACTTCTGGATATTCCAGAGCTTTTGTCGACTTATAAGAGGTATGTAAAGGCTAAACATGAAAGTATCGATTCTAAGCTATTACCTGGTTATAAGGGACACGTAATTGCTAGACTTCTGGATATTCCAGAGCTTGTGTCGGCTTATATGAGGTATGTAAAGGCTAAACATAAACGTAACGTTACGGGGCTATTACCTGGTTATAAGGGACATGTAATTGCTAGACTTCTGGATATTCCAGAGCTTTTGTCGGCTTATAAGAGGTATGTAAAGGCTAAACATGAACCTGATGAATGCTAAGCTATTATCTATATAAGAGACATGTAATTGCTAAACTTCTGGTATTCCAGAGCTTTTGTCTGCTTATAGGAGATATGTAATTGCTAAACTATGTGCGTGTGAATCTATGATGCTTGATAAACGAAATGAGAAACTAACACTTATGAATACAATAGACATGAAAACTTTGAAACAGATAACAAAGACTTTGATGAGGATTGAATTGATTGGTAGGTAAAATGCTTAATTATTATTAACAACAGTGTCATATCCGGATTAGTATGTGGTGGGATGGCGTCTGGGCGGGTCGTAGGCTCGACTCAGGGGTATGCCCTATATATAAGCATACCGATTTGGATATTACATGTGGAGTTAATGAGGTTAAGGTTTTACCGAAAGAGGTTGGTTGGAAACTATTTTAAACTTATAAACTTTATGAACTCACCAACCGTTGTGTTGACTTGATCTTTTTACATGCTTTCTCAGGTGAAGAACATGTTTAATCTTAATCTTTTGGATATGCATACTAGGCTGCTCAGATAGAGGACCTAGTAGACTTTTGGAGAAGCACATCTTTTGTTGATGATACATATTACTTTTGATATCTTGTACATATACAAGATATAAACATTTATTCTTTTGGTTAGGTTTACTTAGTTAAATTGCAGAACATTGCTATTGTAATTTAACTTTGTAATCCTATATATCATTTGGTTGTGCTTTAGATATTCTTAAACGTTGATGATATGTAAACAATCTGATCATCATGATTATCACCCGCGATATCACGCCCCGGGAACCTTCCGCCCGACGGGGACTCCGATCCAACCCCGCTGGCACGGGGTGTGACAGATTGGTATCAGAGCACAAGGTTATAGAGAATAATAGGTCATTACATAAACGGTTTGACCTAGACTATAACTTAGGGACCCACATGTAGAGAATTTAAGACTTAAGTCTGAATTATGTTTTCTGCATTCGATCACTGCACTAACCAAATCCTTTTGGTTATGATCAGAATGCCGCCTAGAAAACAACCGACTCCGGTGCCTACTACACAGACTTCTGCACCACACTCTTCGACACCTTCACCTGCAGATTCACCACCGCCACCGCCACCTCCTCCTCCTCCACACTCTCCGCCACCAGGTTCAAGCAATGTTCCGCTGATAGATCCTGCTACTATCGCCTTGGCGACACTACTGAGTACCCAGCTGACGAGTCAACTAAAGGATGTCATCCCAGAGATGATAAACAGGATTCAAGGACAAGGCAACACTTCTGGCCATACTACCGGAGAGGCTAGTGGAAACACTGGTCACACTTCAGATTGCTCCTACAAATCCTTTGTAGGATGCAAACCCCAAGCTTCACCGGAGTTGAAGGAGCTGTTGGACTGATCCAATGGCTTGAGAAAATGGAAAATACTTTGGACATCAGCGGTTGTCCAGAACATCACAAAGTTCGTTATGCAGCTGGTTCTTTCAGCAAGCGAGCTTTGACTTGGTGGAACGCACAGATAAGAGCCAAGGGAAGAGATGAGGCAATGGCGATGCCTTGGGCAGAATTTAAGCTTCTCTTGAGGAATGAGTTTTGCCCGAAACATGAGCTGCAACAATTGGAGATCGAGCTCTCTAATCATGTGATGAAGGGAGCGGATCATATGACTTTCACCACTCGCTATCATGAACTGGTAGCTTTGGTGCCAGAGATGGTACCAACATTGGAAAAGCTGATTGACCGTTATGTGGCGGGACTACCTTCTTGCATCCAAAGCGTTGTGTTGGCTGCATATCCTGCTACCTTGGAGTCTGCTATCTCCTTATCAGCTAAACTCACTAATGTGATGGTGAAGTCTGGAGTTCTTAAAAATGAAACAGGAAAGTCTAAGGAAACAACAGCAACAAAGAAACCCGAGTATCACCCGAAGAAGAAACAGAAGGTCGTTAAGAACTATGCGGCCGTCACCCCACTGAGACAGGCACATGCAGCACCTGTCAACCCTGCTACTAGGGGTTATGGAGGGGAATATCCCCAGTGCACAAACTGCAAGTATCATCATCCTGCTGGTGCTCAATGCAGGAAGTGCACGAATTGTGGCCGGTTTGGCCACTGGGTTAACAAGTGCCGAGTTGCTGTAAACCAGGCTACTAACACTGAAACAAGAGCATTACCTCCACCACCACCACAGGACCCAGTCAACAACAACAGAGGATGCTACAACTGCGGGGAAATGGGTCATTTCTCTCGCAACTGTCCTAAGAAGGTGCAACCAGGAGCACAAGCACCTCGTGGACGAGCCTTTGTCATCGGAGCTAATGCTGCACGTCAGGACCCTAATGTGGTCACTGGTACATTTCTCTTACATGACTCTTATGCATCCATACTATTTGATACTGGTGCAGACCAGAGTTTTATTTCATCTGATTTTGCACGACAACTTAGTCTTACTGAGGATACTTTAGACTCCCCTTACATTATTGAAGTAGCTAATGGGAAACAAGTTACTGTTAGCACTATACTTAGGAACTGCCCACTTACACTTATAGATCATATATTTTCCATCGACTTGTTACCGATGGAGTTGGGCAGTTTTGATATCATCGTGGGGATGGATTGGCTCTCACTCAATCGAGTGGAAGTTGTCTGTCCCGAGAAGCTACTTCGGATTCCAGTAACGGATGATCGTGTATTGGAAGTTCGTGGGGATCAAGCAAAGAAATCGTAAAGATCATTTCATGCATAAAAGCGCGTAAGTGTCTGCAAAAGAAGTGCATAGCATTCTTGGCTCATGTGGTGGAGAAAGACAAAGACAAGAAAACATTACAAGACGTACCGATAGTGAAAGAATATCCTGAGGTGTTTCCTGAAGATCTACCTGGTTTGCCTCCTGTGCGACCGGTAGAGTTTCGTATCGATCTGATTCCTGGAGCAACACCTGTTGCTAAATCCCCTTATAGGTTAGCACCTTCGGAGATGCAGGAATTATCTAATCAACTACAGGAGCTGCTTGATAAAGGTTTCATCCGCCCGAGCTACTCACCTTGGGGAGCTCCGGTTTTGTTCGTGAAAAAGAAGGATGGATCCTTTCGGATGTGCATAGACTACAGGGAGCTAAACAAACTAACCATCAAGAATCGGTATCCATTACCGAGGATTGATGATTTATTTGATCAATTGCAAGGAGCTCAGTACTTTTCGAAGATCGATCTACGTTCCGGATACCATCAGCTTAGAGTGCAAGACGAAGACATACCGAAGACGGCGTTTCGTACCAGATATGGGCATTACGAGTTCATGGTGATGCCTTTTGGTTTGACGAATGCACCCGCGGTTTTCATGGATCTCATGAACCGTGTGTGTAAACCGTACTTAGATCAATTTGTTATTGTTTTCATTGATGACATATTGATCTATTCTAAAAGCAAAGCAGAACACGAGCAACATCTGAGAACGATCTTGGAACTGTTAAAGGAAGAGAAACTCTATGCCAAATTCTCTAAGTGTGAGTTTTGGTTAAAAGAGGTTCAATTCCTAGGCTACGTTGTTAACAGTGAGGGAATTCACGTTGATCCTGCCAAGATCGAGGCAATAAAAGATTGGGACACTCCGAAGACACCTACGGAGATACGTTCTTTTCTAGGCTTAGCAGGCTATTACAGAAGGTTTATTTCAAACTTTTCTAAGATAGCTCTGCCGCTCACAAAGCTGACACAGAAAAGCGAGCCGTTTATTTGGGAGCAAAGGCAAGAAGAAGCCTTTCAGACTTTGAAACAAAAGTTATGTGATGCTCTGATTTTATCCCTTCCAGATGGTTGTGACGACTTTGTTGTGTATTGTGATGCATCCCATCAGGGACTTGGCTGTGTACTCATGCAGCGGGACAAAGTCATTGCCTACGCTTCGAGACAATTAAAGATTCATGAGAAGAACTACACAACTCATGATCTGGAACTGGGAGCAGTGGTGTTTGCACTGAAGATCTGGAGGCATTACTTATATGGAACCAAGTGTACCATATTTACAGACCACAAAAGTCTGCAACACATATTCGATCAGAAGGAACTCAACATGCGACAGCGACGTTGGGTTGAGCTTCTGAATGACTATGACTGTGTGATTAAGTACCATCCGGGCAAGGCAAACGTTGTTGCTGATGCCTTGAGCCGGAAGGAACGGGTCAAACCCTTGCGCGTCAGAGCAATGGGAATGACTGTGCAGACAAGTTTACACGACAACATCATGCAAGCACAACAAGAAGTGATTGAACGAGAAAACTTGAAGAAAGAACTTGATTGCGGTGTAGAGAAACAATTGGAAACAAAACCCGATGGACTTGTTTACTTCAAGGATCGTATCTGGATTCCTGTAGTAGATGAGTTAAGGAAACTTATTTTTGATGAAGCACACAAGACCAAGTACTCTGTGCATCCCGGTGCTGATAAAATGTACCAAGACTTACGTGCATTTTATTGGTGGCCGGGTATGAAGAAAGACATAGCTGAGTATGTTGGTCGATGCCTTACGTGTGCTAAGGTAAAGGCAGAACATCAGAAACCGTCAGGTTTGCTGGAACAACCTGAAATTCCACTTTGAAAGTGGGAACAAATAGCTATGGACTTTGTTACCAAGCTACCCCGCACTTCCAGTAGACATGATACCATTTGGGTTATCATTGACCGATTAACCAAGTCTGCTCATTTCTTGCCAATGCGAGAAACTTACACGATGGATAAACTAGCGAAGCTTTACATCGATGAGATAGTGGTACGCCATGGTATGCCATTGTCTATCATTTCAGATCGTGATAGCAGATTTACATCAAGGTTCTGGCAATCATTGCAGAAATCTCTAGGGACTCAATTAAACTTGAGTACAGCTTATCATCCACAAACGGATGGCCAAAGCGAACGTACTATTCAGACCCTAGAGGATATGTTGAGAACCTGTGTTCTAGACTTTGGTGGTAATTGGGATTCTCATTTGCCACTAATCGAGTTCTCCTACAACAACAGTTATCACAGCAGCATCGGTTGTGCCCCATTCGAGGCTCTTTATGGTCGGAAATGTCGGTCACCGATCTGTTGGTCAGAAGTGGGAGATAATCGAATAACGGGGCCAGAACTAATCCAAGAAACTACAGACAAGATTGCTCAGATACAACAGAGACTACAAGCAACACGAAGCAGGCAAAAGAGCTACGCTGATAAACGGCGCAAGCCGTTGGAATTCCAAGTGGGAGATCGAGTCATGTTAAAGGTTTCCCCATGGAAGGGCGTAGTTCGATTCGCGAAGAAAGGCAAATTGACACCACGATACGTGGGACCGTTCGAGATCATCGAACGTATTGGTCCTGTAGCATACAGATTGAGCCTACCAGATGAACTCAGTGGTGTACATGACGTGTTTCACGTCTCAAACTTGAAGAAATGCTTAGCCGATGAAACTCTTATTATACCAGTTGAAGAAATTCAATTGGATGAACATCTACGTTTTGTTGAGGAACCATTGGAGATCATGGATCGTAAAGTCAAGCAACTGAGACGAAGTCGTATTCCTATCGTTAAAGTTCGTTGGAACTCAAAGCGCGGACCCGAGTTTACTTGGGAACGTGAAGATCACATGAGAAACAAGTATCCCCAACTCTTTGCCGAGGAAGTCGTACCGAATAACGAGTCTTAAATTTCGGGACGAAATTTCTCTAACAAGGGGAGACTGTAACATCAGTGCCGGAACAGTGATCGCAACAGTGAACATGTACAGTAATTCAGGTACACATTTCGAGAAACCATGTTTAGATTATTACTGCTTTTGATTAACATGAAACTATTAAACGATTGTCTGAATTTGACTGAAACCTTAGGGTTTAACAGTCTGAAACAAGTCAGACAACACAGTGTTGAAACATAGATACTTGAATTGATACTATGGTGTATAAACGTATGTGAGGTGAAACAAAACAAAACTATAACGGTTATTGTTACGGAATGCTAAACCGACGAGTTATTCGTATAGGTGACGATCTGTACGAATGATTCTGATAGTTTAACGTTCTGAGATGATGACTTAACAGTAGAAAACAAGAATCAGAAAGCCAAACCATCGACGTGTTCGTTCGAATGACGATTCGAACGAATACGCGCGATGGCGACGCAATCTGATGAAACGAAAACGAATAACGATACGAACGGGCATAAATTTAAAGAAATATAATAATTCTTATTTTACAATTTTGAAACTCATCATAAAACAAAATTTAACAAAATTATTTTATTAACTCGCGAGCAAATTAACGAAACCGCGAAAATTGTGAAAAGCGTAAAAATAATTAAGTTCGATGAATAAATTAATACCACGATAATTAAAATAATTTTTTAGAAATAAATAAACACCTAATTTATTTTAAAATAAACTATTTTTATTTAAACTACGAAAAATACGCGTAACGTGCCAGATACGCGACAAAACCGTGAACCGAGCAACCGAAACGAACCCGGATACCCTCGGGGTATATAAGCCTTGAATAAGGCCCTTTTTCTTCATTTTATCAAAACCTACTCTCTCTCTAACTTGATTTCCGGCCACCACCATATTCCACCATTCTCAAGCTTCCAAACACCATAACTTCCTCATTTCTCCATGGATTTGAGTGATTTTTGAACCCACGCGTAGCCCTCGACGTCCTCTACAAGAAAGTACAACCGATCTGGAAAGTTACCCACGGGAAATTGAGGTATGAAGCTTGGAAAGTTGCTGAAATTAGGGTTTTCTAATTTGTTGATACACACTCACACGTCACCGGTCTTGGGCTATATTATTTGAGTTTCTACAACCCTAGGAACCCTCGAGAATCAACTATGATCGTGTAACTTGCTTCAGTCCGGTGACACCTGATGGGAATGATGATGCAAGTACAGGGTTCGTGGGTAACGAACCTGCTGAACCAGTGGAGGTGTGGCCGACCATTGCCGAACCCCTCTGGGGTAACGAACCTGCTGGCATCATCGACGAGCCCTGTACAGTTGCTGACTCACGAAGCCTTGTTCTTTTTCCAGCCGAACCCTAAGACCTGCAAAGCTGGACGAACCATGCATGTGGCTGGATGCTCGACGAACCTTGTTGGTCTTCACACGAACCCTTAAGGTCAACCCTAGACGAACCCTTGGTTCCATAACCTCTGGCGAACCTGGACACCATGAATGAACCATGTTGTTTCTTAGAAACCACGAACCTAGCTGTTGATTCAAATGAAGGTTCGCTGCCTAAACCACCCATGGATGAAGCTACTGGTTTGTTTAAATTGCTCATACCTTTGACCGAACTCATGCCTTGGCCCAACTGGAAAACACGCCACAACCTAGATTTAAATGATGTTAATTATAACCGGGTAAGGGTTGCTAGGCCCACACGTAAATTTGTTTAGCCCAAGGGCTATCTCGGCCCACATGACATTACGGCCCAAAGGAAATCCAGTTTAGCTCAACAACACCTACTTGGCCAATACTTCCATTTATCCCAACTCTATGGCCCATCATACTTAGCCGGCCCAATTCTCTTGCTCGGCCCAACAGAAAACCGCAAGTCATGTAATAGGTCCAATAAACAATTCATTCGGCCCACTAATTTTTATCTAGCCATTTGATTAGGCCCATTGTCGATTTTATTGATCCACTTAACTCATAAGGCCCAATGACCCTACTATTCGGCCCATACACCTACCTTTATGCCTAAGACCTTAGTTGGGCCAAACCTAACAATCAGGCCCAAGATTTATCAATTTGGCCCGACTAATAATGAAATAAACAAACACTTTGGAAAGCCATTAATGAACTTAGTTAAACTTATTATGACATATTATTACAAAGGTGACATGATTTTGGGTTAATTCCATAAAAGCCAAAGCATTGTATTTGAACTATGGGAACAAAGAGTTTTAAAGTGTCAAGACTAATGAAGCAATAAGAACACATACTAGACTACAAGAGGCTAAGAGTCGTCACTTGAATTAAAGACTTTGGATTTCATACATGAAACCTAAAATTCCATGACATTGAGTCAAGTTGAACCTAAACCCATAGTCAACAGACAAGGGCCGAATCTTGACCAAGACTTGCGAGTGTTAGCCAAAGATTATGGCTAACACATCCATACACACAAATTCAACACAATTAATACTTATAAGTTATAAATTTCATGAAATCAATACAGGAACCTGAACATCATAACGAAAGCAAACAACGAGCGCGTGTATTCTTATTCCACTTAGTCAATCACTTCGGACATAAGGTGAGTTCATTGTCCCCTTTCAAACTTATTTGTTTTACTTCGGGACTGAGAAGCATGTTAAACATTTTTATTGAAATGTTATTTAATGCTTTAAAACATAATCATGATTACTTATGATTGAAACCTTTACTTTAAGCTAGATGCTTAAAATCAATTGTTGGTTACTTAATACCATTACATGATACTTGATTCAATTACATGAGACTTGATACAAATACATGATACTTGATTCAATTACATGAGACATGATACAAATACATGATACTTGATTCAATTACATGAGACTTGATACTATTACATGAGACGTGATACTATTACATGAGATATGATGTTTGGAATCTATTACATGCTACTAGGCCATCATACATGTATCTAACCATAGTCTACGTAATTGCTAAACTTCTGGATATTCCAGAGCTTGTACCTATGGGGTGAGATACATGTAATAACATAAACGTAATGATACTCAGCTATTACCTGGTTATAAGGGACATGTAATTGCTAGACTTCTGGATATTCCAGAGCTTTTGTCGACTTATAAGAGGTATGTAAAGGCTAAACATGAAAGTATCGATTCTAAGCTATTACCTGGTTATAAGGGACACGTAATTGCTAGACTTCTGGATATTCCAGAGCTTGTGTCGGCTTATATGAGGTATGTAAAGGCTAAACATAAACGTAACGTTACGGGGCTATTACCTGGTTATAAGGGACATGTAATTGCTAGACTTCTGGATATTCCAGAGCTTTTGTCGGCTTATAAGAGGTATGTAAAGGCTAAACATGAACCTGATGAATGCTAAGCTATTATCTATATAAGAGACATGTAATTGCTAAACTTCTGGTATTCCAGAGCTTTTGTCTGCTTATAGGAGATATGTAATTGCTAAACTATGTGCGTGTGAATCTATGATGCTTGATAAACGAAATGAGAAACTAACACTTATGAATACAATAGACATGAAAACTTTGAAACAGATAACAAAGACTTTGATGAGGATTGAATTGATTGGTAGGTAAAATGCTTAATTATTATTAACAACAGTGTCATATCCGGATTAGTATGTGGTGGGATGGCGTCTGGGCGGGTCGTAGGCTCGACTCAGGGGTATGCCCTATATATAAGCATACCGATTTGGATATTACATGTGGAGTTAATGAGGTTAAGGTTTTACCGAAAGAGGTTGGTTGGAAACTATTTTAAACTTATAAACTTTATGAACTCACCAACCGTTGTGTTGACTTGATCTTTTTACATGCTTTCTCAGGTGAAGAACATGTTTAATCTTAATCTTTTGGATATGCATACTAGGCTGCTCAGATAGAGGACCTAGTAGACTTTTGGAGAAGCACATCTTTTGTTGATGATACATATTACTTTTGATATCTTGTACATATACAAGATATAAACATTTATTCTTTTGGTTAGGTTTACTTAGTTAAATTGCAGAACATTGCTATTGTAATTTAACTTTGTAATCCTATATATCATTTGGTTGTGCTTTAGATATTCTTAAACGTTGATGATATGTAAACAATCTGATCATCATGATTATCACCCGCGATATCACGCCCCGGGAACCTTCCGCCCGACGGGGACTCCGATCCAACCCCGCTGGCACGGGGTGTGACAGATTGGTATCAGAGCACAAGGTTATAGAGAATAATAGGTCATTACATAAACGGTTTGACCTAGACTATAACTTAGGGACCCACATGTAGAGAATTTAAGACTTAAGTCTGAATTATGTTTTCTGCATTCGATCACTGCACTAACCAAATCCTTTTGGTTATGATCAGAATGCCGCCTAGAAAACAACCGACTCCGGTGCCTACTACACAGACTTCTGCACCACACTCTTCGACACCTTCACCTGCAGATTCACCACCGCCACCGCCACCTCCTCCTCCTCCACACTCTCCGCCACCAGGTTCAAGCAATGTTCCGCTGATAGATCCTGCTACTATCGCCTTGGCGACACTACTGAGTACCCAGCTGACGAGTCAACTAAAGGATGTCATCCCAGAGATGATAAACAGGATTCAAGGACAAGGCAACACTTCTGGCCATACTACCGGAGAGGCTAGTGGAAACACTGGTCACACTTCAGATTGCTCCTACAAATCCTTTGTAGGATGCAAACCCCCAAGCTTCACCGGAGTTGAAGGAGCTGTTGGACTGATCCAATGGCTTGAGAAAATGGAAAATACTTTGGACATCAGCGGTTGTCCAGAACATCACAAAGTTCGTTATGCAGCTGGTTCTTTCAGCAAGCGAGCTTTGACTTGGTGGAACGCACAGATAAGAGCCAAGGGAAGAGATGAGGCAATGGCGATGCCTTGGGCAGAATTTAAGCTTCTCTTGAGGAATGAGTTTTGCCCGAAACATGAGCTGCAACAATTGGAGATCGAGCTCTCTAATCATGTGATGAAGGGAGCGGATCATATGACTTTCACCACTCGCTATCATGAACTGGTAGCTTTGGTGCCAGAGATGGTACCAACATTGGAAAAGCTGATTGACCGTTATGTGGCGGGACTACCTTCTTGCATCCAAAGCGTTGTGTTGGCTGCATATCCTGCTACCTTGGAGTCTGCTATCTCCTTATCAGCTAAACTCACTAATGTGATGGTGAAGTCTGGAGTTCTTAAAAATGAAACAGGAAAGTCTAAGGAAACAACAGCAACAAAGAAACCCGAGTATCACCCGAAGAAGAAACAGAAGGTCGTTAAGAACTATGCGGCCGTCACCCCACTGAGACAGGCACATGCAGCACCTGTCAACCCTGCTACTAGGGGTTATGGAGGGGAATATCCCCAGTGCACAAACTGCAAGTATCATCATCCTGCTGGTGCTCAATGCAGGAAGTGCACGAATTGTGGCCGGTTTGGCCACTGGGTTAACAAGTGCCGAGTTGCTGTAAACCAGGCTACTAACACTGAAACAAGAGCATTACCTCCACCACCACCACAGGACCCAGTCAACAACAACAGAGGATGCTACAACTGCGGGGAAATGGGTCATTTCTCTCGCAACTGTCCTAAGAAGGTGCAACCAGGAGCACAAGCACCTCGTGGACGAGCCTTTGTCATCGGAGCTAATGCTGCACGTCAGGACCCTAATGTGGTCACTGGTACATTTCTCTTACATGACTCTTATGCATCCATACTATTTGATACTGGTGCAGACCAGAGTTTTATTTCATCTGATTTTGCACGACAACTTAGTCTTACTGAGGATACTTTAGACTCCCCTTACATTATTGAAGTAGCTAATGGGAAACAAGTTACTGTTAGCACTATACTTAGGAACTGCCCACTTACACTTATAGATCATATATTTTCCATCGACTTGTTACCGATGGAGTTGGGCAGTTTCGATATCATCGTGGGGATGGATTGGCTCTCACTCAATCGAGTGGAAGTTGTCTGTCCCGAGAAGCTACTTCGGATTCCAGTAACGGATGATCGTGTATTGGAAGTTCGTGGGGATCAAGCAAAGAAATCGTAAAGATCATTTCATGCATAAAAGCGCGTAAGTGTCTGCAAAAGAAGTGCATAGCATTCTTGGCTCATGTGGTGGAGAAAGACAAAGACAAGAAAACATTACAAGACGTACCGATAGTGAAAGAATATCCTGAGGTGTTTCCTGAAGATCTACCTGGTTTGCCTCCTGTGCGACCGGTAGAGTTTCGTATCGATCTGATTCCTGGAGCAACACCTGTTGCTAAATCCCCTTATAGGTTAGCACCTTCGGAGATGCAGGAATTATCTAATCAACTACAGGAGCTGCTTGATAAAGGTTTCATCCGCCCGAGCTACTCACCTTGGGGAGCTCCGGTTTTGTTCGTGAAAAAGAAGGATGGATCCTTTCGGATGTGCATAGACTACAGGGAGCTAAACAAACTAACCATCAAGAATCGGTATCCATTACCGAGGATTGATGATTTATTTGATCAATTGCAAGGAGCTCAGTACTTTTCGAAGATCGATCTACGTTCCGGATACCATCAGCTTAGAGTGCAAGACGAAGACATACCGAAGACGGCGTTTCGTACCAGATATGGGCATTACGAGTTCATGGTGATGCCTTTTGGTTTGACGAATGCACCCGCGGTTTTCATGGATCTCATGAACCGTGTGTGTAAACCGTACTTAGATCAATTTGTTATTGTTTTCATTGATGACATATTGATCTATTCTAAAAGCAAAGCAGAACACGAGCAACATCTGAGAACGATCTTGGAACTGTTAAAGGAAGAGAAACTCTATGCCAAATTCTCTAAGTGTGAGTTTTGGTTAAAAGAGGTTCAATTCCTAGGCCACGTTGTTAACAGTGAGGGAATTCACGTTGATCCTGCCAAGATCGAGGCAATAAAAGATTGGGACACTCCGAAGACACCTACGGAGATACGTTCTTTTCTAGGCTTAGCAGGCTATTACAGAAGGTTTATTTCAAACTTTTCTAAGATAGCTCTGCCGCTCACAAAGCTGACACAGAAAAGCGAGCCGTTTATTTGGGAGCAAAGGCAAGAAGAAGCCTTTCAGACTTTGAAACAAAAGTTATGTGATGCTCTGATTTTATCCCTTCCAGATGGTTGTGACGACTTTGTTGTGTATTGTGATGCATCCCATCAGGGACTTGGCTGTGTACTCATGCAGCGGGACAAAGTCATTGCCTACGCTTCGAGACAATTAAAGATTCATGAGAAGAACTACACAACTCATGATCTGGAACTGGGAGCAGTGGTGTTTGCACTGAAGATCTGGAGGCATTACTTATATGGAACCAAGTGTACCATATTTACAGACCACAAAAGTCTGCAACACATATTCGATCAGAAGGAACTCAACATGCGACAGCGACGTTGGGTTGAGCTTCTGAATGACTATGACTGTGTGATTAAGTACCATCCGG
This sequence comes from Mikania micrantha, assembly GCA_009363875.1. Lineage (NCBI taxonomy): Eukaryota > Viridiplantae > Streptophyta > Magnoliopsida > Asterales > Asteraceae > Mikania > Mikania micrantha. The sequence goes on from CM018680.1 coordinate 109,409,408, forward strand.
GCAAGGCAAACGTTGTTGCTGATGCCTTGAGCCGGAAGGAACGGGTCAAACCCTTGCGCGTCAGAGCAATGGGAATGACTGTGCAGACAAGTTTACACGACAACATCATGCAAGCACAACAAGAAGTGATTGAACGAGAAAACTTGAAGAAAGAACTTGATTGCGGTGTAGAGAAACAATTGGAAACAAAACCCGATGGACTTGTTTACTTCAAGGATCGTATCTGGATTCCTGTAGTAGATGAGTTAAGGAAACTTATTTTTGATGAAGCACACAAGACCAAGTACTCTGTGCATCCCGGTGCTGATAAAATGTACCAAGACTTACGTGCATTTTATTGGTGGCCGGGTATGAAGAAAGACATAGCTGAGTATGTTGGTCGATGCCTTACGTGTGCTAAGGTAAAGGCAGAACATCAGAAACCGTCAGGTTTGCTGGAACAACCTGAAATTCCACTTTGAAAGTAGGAACAAATAGCTATGGACTTTGTTACCAAGCTACCCCGCACTTCCAGTAGACATGATACCATTTGGGTTATCATTGACCGATTAACCAAGTCTGCTCATTTCTTACCAATGCGAGAAACTTACACGATGGATAAACTAGCGAAGCTTTACATCGATGAGATAGTGGTACGCCATGGTATGCCATTGTCTATCATTTCAGATCGTGATAGCAGATTTACATCAAGGTTCTGGCAATCATTGCAGAAATCTCTAGGGACTCAATTAAACTTGAGTACAGCTTATCATCCACAAACGGATGGCCAAAGCGAACGTACTATTCAGACCCTAGAGGATATGTTGAGAACCTGTGTTCTAGACTTTGGTGGTAATTGGGATTCTCATTTGCCACTAATCGAGTTCTCCTACAACAACAGTTATCACAGCAGCATCGGTTGTGCCCCATTCGAGGCTCTTTATGGTCGGAAATGTCGGTCACCGATCTGTTGGTCAGAAGTGGGAGATAATCGAATAACGGGGCCAGAACTAATCCAAGAAACTACAGACAAGATTGCTCAGATACAACAGAGACTACAAGCAACACGAAGCAGGCAAAAGAGCTACGCTGATAAACGGCGCAAGCCGTTGGAATTCCAAGTGGGAGATCGAGTCATGTTAAAGGTTTCCCCATGGAAGGGCGTAGTTCGATTCGCGAAGAAAGGCAAATTGACACCACGATACGTGGGACCGTTCGAGATCATCGAACGTATTGGTCCTGTAGCATACAGATTGAGCCTACCAGATGAACTCAGTGGTGTACATGACGTGTTTCACGTCTCAAACTTGAAGAAATGCTTAGCCGATGAAACTCTTATTATACCAGTTGAAGAAATTCAATTGGATGAACATCTACGTTTTGTTGAGGAACCATTGGAGATCATGGATCGTAAAGTCAAGCAACTGAGACGAAGTCGTATTCCTATCGTTAAAGTTCGTTGGAACTCAAAGCGCGGACCCGAGTTTACTTGGGAACGTGAAGATCACATGAGAAACAAGTATCCCCAACTCTTTGCCGAGGAAGTCGTACCGAATAACGAGTCTTAAATTTCGGGACGAAATTTCTCTAACAAGGGGAGACTGTAACATCAGTGCCGGAACAGTGATCGCAACAGTGAACATGTACAGTAATTCAGGTACACATTTCGAGAAACCATGTTTAGATTATTACTGCTTTTGATTAACATGAAACTATTAAACGATTGTCTGAATTTGACTGAAACCTTAGGGTTTAACAGTCTGAAACAAGTCAGACAACACAGTGTTGAAACATAGATACTTGAATTGATACTATGGTGTATAAACGTATGTGAGGTGAAACAAAACAAAACTATAACGGTTATTGTTACGGAATGCTAAACCGACGAGTTATTCGTATAGGTGACGATCTGTACGAATGATTCTGATAGTTTAACGTTCTGAGATGATGACTTAACAGTAGAAAACAAGAATCAGAAAGCCAAACCATCGACGTGTTCGTTCGAATGACGATTCGAACGAATACGCGCGATGGCGACGCAATCTGATGAAACGAAAACGAATAACGATACGAACAGGCATAAATTTAAAGAAATATAATAATTCTTATTTTACAATTTTGAAACTCATCATAAAACAAAATTTAACAAAATTATTTTATTAACTCGCGAGCAAATTAACGAAACCGCGAAAATTGTGAAAAGCGTAAAAATAATTAAGTTCGATGAATAAATTAATACCACGATAATTAAAATAATTTTTTAGAAATAAATAAACACCTAATTTATTTTAAAATAAACTATTTTTATTTAAACTACGAAAAATACGCGTAACGTGCCAGATACGCGACAAAACCGTGAACCGAGCAACCGAAACGAACCCGGATACCCTCGGGGTATATAAGCCTTGAATAAGGCCCTTTTTCTTCATTTTATCAAAACCTACTCTCTCTCTAACTTGATTTCCGGCCACCACCATATTCCACCATTCTCAAGCTTCCAAACACCATAACTTCCTCATTTCTCCATGGATTTGAGTGATTTTTGAACCCACGCGTAGCCCTCGACGTCCTCTACAAGAAAGTACAACCGATCTGGAAAGTTACCCACGGGAAATTGAGGTATGAAGCTTGGAAAGTTGCTGAAATTAGGGTTTTCTAATTTGTTGATACACACTCACACGTCACCGGTCTTGGGCTATATTATTTGAGTTTCTACAACCCTAGGAACCCTCGAGAATCAACTATGATCGTGTAACTTGCTTCAGTCCGGTGACACCTGATGGGAATGATGATGCAAGTACAGGGTTCGTGGGTAACGAACCTGCTGAACCAGTGGAGGTGTGGCCGACCATTGCCGAACCCCTCTGGGGTAACGAACCTGCTGGCATCATCGACGAGCCCTGTACAGTTGCTGACTCACGAAGCCTTGTTCTTTTTCCAGCCGAACCCTAAGACCTGCAAAGCTGGACGAACCATGCATGTGGCTGGATGCTCGACGAACCTTGTTGGTCTTCACACGAACCCTTAAGGTCAACCCTAGACGAACCCTTGGTTCCATAACCTCTGGCGAACCTGGACACCATGAATGAACCATGTTGTTTCTTAGAAACCACGAACCTAGCTGTTGATTCAAATGAAGGTTCGCTGCCTAAACCACCCATGGATGAAGCTACTGGTTTGTTTAAATTGCTCATACCTTTGACCGAACTCATGCCTTGGCCCAACTGGAAAACACGCCACAACCTAGATTTAAATGATGTTAATTATAACCGGGTAAGGGTTGCTAGGCCCACACGTAAATTTGTTTAGCCCAAGGGCTATCTCGGCCCACATGACATTACGGCCCAAAGGAAATCCAGTTTAGCTCAACAACACCTACTTGGCCAATACTTCCATTTATCCCAACTCTATGGCCCATCATACTTAGCCGGCCCAATTCTCTTGCTCGGCCCAACAGAAAACCGCAAGTCATGTAATAGGTCCAATAAACAATTCATTCGGCCCACTAATTTTTATCTAGCCATTTGATTAGGCCCATTGTCGATTTTATTGATCCACTTAACTCATAAGGCCCAATGACCCTACTATTCGGCCCATACACCTACCTTTATGCCTAAGACCTTAGTTGGGCCAAACCTAACAATCAGGCCCAAGATTTATCAATTTGGCCCGACTAATAATGAAATAAACAAACACTTTGGAAAGCCATTAATGAACTTAGTTAAACTTATTATGACATATTATTACAAAGGTGACATGATTTTGGGTTAATTCCATAAAAGCCAAAGCATTGTATTTGAACTATGGGAACAAAGAGTTTTAAAGTGTCAAGACTAATGAAGCAATAAGAACACATACTAGACTACAAGAGGCTAAGAGTCGTCACTTGAATTAAAGACTTTGGATTTCATACATGAAACCTAAAATTCCATGACATTGAGTCAAGTTGAACCTAAACCCATAGTCAACAGACAAGGGCCGAATCTTGACCAAGACTTGCGAGTGTTAGCCAAAGATTATGGCTAACACATCCATACACACAAATTCAACACAATTAATACTTATAAGTTATAAATTTCATGAAATCAATACAGGAACCTGAACATCATAACGAAAGCAAACAACGAGCGCGTGTATTCTTATTCCACTTAGTCAATCACTTCGGACATAAGGTGAGTTCATTGTCCCCTTTCAAACTTATTTGTTTTACTTCGGGACTGAGAAGCATGTTAAACATTTTTATTGAAATGTTATTTAATGCTTTAAAACATAATCATGATTACTTATGATTGAAACCTTTACTTTAAGCTAGATGCTTAAAATCAATTGTTGGTTACTTAATACCATTACATGATACTTGATTCAATTACATGAGACTTGATACAAATACATGATACTTGATTCAATTACATGAGACATGATACAAATACATGATACTTGATTCAATTACATGAGACTTGATACTATTACATGAGACGTGATACTATTACATGAGATATGATGTTTGGAATCTATTACATGCTACTAGGCCATCATACATGTATCTAACCATAGTCTACGTAATTGCTAAACTTCTGGATATTCCAGAGCTTGTACCTATGGGGTGAGATACATGTAATAACATAAACGTAATGATACTCAGCTATTACCTGGTTATAAGGGACATGTAATTGCTAGACTTCTGGATATTCCAGAGCTTTTGTCGACTTATAAGAGGTATGTAAAGGCTAAACATGAAAGTATCGATTCTAAGCTATTACCTGGTTATAAGGGACACGTAATTGCTAGACTTCTGGATATTCCAGAGCTTGTGTCGGCTTATATGAGGTATGTAAAGGCTAAACATAAACGTAACGTTACAGGGCTATTACCTGGTTATAAGGGACATGTAATTGCTAGACTTCTGGATATTCCAGAGCTTTTGTCGGCTTATAAGAGGTATGTAAAGGCTAAACATGAACCTGATGAATGCTAAGCTATTATCTATATAAGAGACATGTAATTGCTAAACTTCTGGTATTCCAGAGCTTTTGTCTGCTTATAGGAGATATGTAATTGCTAAACTATGTGCGTGTGAATCTATGATGCTTGATAAACGAAATGAGAAACTAACACTTATGAATACAATAGACATGAAAACTTTGAAACAGATAACAAAGACTTTGATGAGGATTGAATTGATTGGTATGTAAAATGCTTAATTATTATTAACAACAGTGTCATATCCGGATTAGTATGTGGTGGGATGGCGTCTGGGCGGGTCGTAGGCTCGACTCAGGGGTATGCCCTATATATAAGCATACCGATTTGGATATTACATGTGGAGTTAATGAGGCTAAGGTTTTACCGAAAGAGGTTGGTTGGAAACTATTTTAAACTTATAAACTTTATGAACTCACCAACCGTTGTGTTGACTTGATCTTTTTACATGCTTTCTCAGGTGAAGAACAGGTTTAATCTTAATCTTTTGGATATGCATACTAGGCTGCTCAGATAGAGGACCTAGTAGACTTTTGGAGAAGCACATCTTTTGTTGATGATACATATTACTTTTGATATCTTGTACATATACAAGATATAAACATTTATTCTTTTGGTTAGGTTTACTTAGTTAAATTGCAGAACATTGCTATTGTAATTTAACTTTGTAATCTTATATATCATTTGGTTGTGCTTTAGATATTCTTAAACGTTGATGATATGTAAACAATCTGATCATCATGATTATCACCCGCGATATCACGCCCCGGGAACCTTCTGCCCGACGGGGACTCCGATCCAACCCCGCCGGCTCGGGGTGTGACACCAGAGCCACGCCTCTCCCTTTCTTCTTGACCGTTCCTTTCTTCTTGACCTTCGACTGTTCCTTTCTTCTTGGGCGTGGGTGGGCATTTTCACCACTTTGGTGGAGTAGGTGGTTGTGCTGGGTGACTACGTGGCGCATACGTGGAGTGGTTGGACCAAGGGGCATACCCCATGCCTATGGGCGCATATTTATTGAGACCGGGGGGCGACCGCCCCCTGTTTTTCCGTCCGTAGTATTAATTTTTCGGCCGAAATGCGATTTTTAGTTAAAAATAGGGGTTTCGCCCCCCCTCGCTTCAAAAAATTAACATGTATTCTGGGTTATAAAAATTTTCGCCCCCTCTCAATTCGACCAAGCTCCGCCACTTTCATGCCCCATGGTCTAATAGAACGAGTTCTTAATTTATGAGTCAAGAGTAAAGAAAGCAGAGCGTCGAGAATGGGACAAGCCGTGAAGAAGCACAACTCCTTATCTAGTAGCTCATGCATGACGCATCATCATCATATACTGACAACTTTTGTCATATATTGTTCTGTTTCTTTTTGGTCACGTGACTTGTTTACTCCGATATTTGTGGCACCAAAAATGGGTTAGACTACAACCTGTACCGAATTTTTGCAAAAAGTATTTATATCCTTTTTCCGAAATTTTCCTTAAATGTTAAATGTCATGAACTATAATATTTAAATTATGATAAAACCACTTTTATCAACAATAAATAATTATACGAATCTCCTTTGTCAGAAATCAAACACTTATCCTCAACTGAACATCTTGCTTAATTATATACTTATATGACAAAAAGAAATTTAAATGTGTCAACGTCATCGAGCGATAAAACTTATGAATCATGATGTCTTAAGTTCGAATCTTATAAGAAGATTTTTTCAAAGTGTTGAGTTTATTAATAAACTGTTTTATTTGTACTGGATATGATCGGGTGGTACTGCCGGTGGCACGATGACACTTTAGTGATCTAAATTAGTCGTTCAAAAAAAAACTATACATTTATATGATACTACTATAGGTGAAATATAAGTTATACTTACAGCCATTGCCCTGAATAAACGTAACACTGTTATCGTTCGCACAAAAGTTAATTGAAACCCTAAGTATCACACAACATCATATATAAGAAACAATCAACAACAAAATATAAAATAACACGAGTTAATGACGTAAGGATGCTAAGTGTAAAATATCTCCTCAAAATCAAAATCAACAACATTGATCACGAGAATGCAAGTAAATATAATCTAATGACCATCCGTAAGCAACAATAAGTCTGAATCAAGCAAACAAAACAAAAAAGTCAGACCCTAGCTAGATCGTAGAAGACAAGAGAGAAATGAAAGGACGTCAATGAAGTTTCGAGAGAAATGATAGGGACATGGGATTAGGTGTTGGTGAATCAGTTCAACCCGATTGGATAGGATTCATGTGTCTTCACCAAGAGCCCTTGATCAATTTTTTTTTTGAACAGCAAGAGTCTTGATGAATTGGTTTGAAAGAAAACAACAATATGGCTTTTCAGTGTAAACGTAAGTATTCGAGTTTCACTTGAAACAATATGTTTTAGGTGGATCAAAGATTTTACCTGAATCTTTGAAATTAGAAATGATGGGTGAGCCATGTCATTAATTAGTGATGCCTGTGTTTTACTAACATGAATGGTGTTTCGTCATTAGATTTACTTGAATAACCGGTCTTAAAACATATTGGTTTTACGTCAAAAATATGTGTCAACCATCTCAAGCCCATACCCACATAACACCTTATACTATAAATTAAAAAAAAAACTAATTAATTTTCGATAAAACTTTAATCACAAAATTATTATCTAATATTTTCTTTGGTTGGACTTTTGACCATATTATAAAGAGTAAAGTGTCATTTTAGTCCCTATGGTTTGGCAACTTTAGCCATTTTGGTTCAATAGTTTAAATTTTGCAATATTGGTCATTATGGTTTCATTTTGTTGCCAATTTGGTCATTATGGTTTCCATTTTATTGCCATTTTAGTCCAATTAAATTGAAACTTTTGGACTAAAATGACAAAAATTAACAAACCACATGGACGAAAATGACAATAAAATAAAACAATAATGACCAAAATGACAAAAATTGTCAAACAATAGGAATTAAAACGACATTTTACTCCGTTATAAATTATGTCAATACTTAAGTCTTCACACACACACACATATTTAATAGATATTATGGGAAACATGTACTCGAGTAGTCTCATCTATAGTTGACTTCATTCAATTTCATTGATATTTTTTGGTAAAATATTATCTTTGAATTTCAATATTCGTATATTATTTAAATAGGTTAGTCGCTCGTGTATTATACGGGGTGATTAGAAAAAATATATTAAATAATAGCAATTAGTAATTAAGATTTGATAAACGTAAAATGATTTTGTTAGATAACTTTTGTTGGTTAAGTTATAAAATGAAGTTAATTAAGAAAAGATAGATAATTTTGTTGAGATTGATTGAAAAAAATTAGAGTTAATTACACGGATGATCCCTGTGGTTTACCCATATTGCACGGATGGTCCCTAACTATCAGAAATTACACCGATGGCAAAAAAGTTTGCAAAAACGTAACACGGATGGTCCCTGGGTTGGATGGACGTTATCTTTTTCTGTTAAAATTTTTAAAATGACCAAAATACCCCTCCCCACCCACTTTAACCCAACCCTCTTTTCCCTTCCAGCCTACCGCCATTGTTTCCGGTGAGTCCACCACCACCACCATCATCGCAACCATCTCCCACCACTTCGGACCACCCCTTCTTCCATGAAAACACCCCTAATTCGACCGTCATCCCTTCTGTACACCGAAGACGTGAAGTGGCTCATCCGTGTGATGCGGCGGTGGAACAAACGGAGGCTGTTTCCGGTGCTGTTTTAGTTTCACCAGCTTACACACTTCAGCAAATCTACCTCGATCTGAAACTCGACAATGGGAAAAAAGACAAGGGTAGAGTTCTCCCTTTTCAAACCATTAATTAAATCGCCAAAATCATATTCCAATTTCGAATTACACGCTCCGGAGGTTTTATCAAGGGTATAACAAGAAAGCTCGCCGGAAAAACTGGATGAAGACGTATGGAGTGCCGTGGGATGCGGCGGTGAAACAAACGACAATAGGTGGGGATTTCGACGCCTTACTTACTGGAATCGCAAACGACATCGACGACGACGTTCACTCGACTGACCCCGCCTCCGCCGATGTTCACTCAACGACCCCCGCCTCCGCCCAAGACCGTAGATGGTCGGAAAATGCAGCCACCGTAGCTGTGTGTATCTGTGTGTGTGTATCTGTGTGTGTATATCTGTGGCGTCCAAGAATCATTCCGGTAATATAATCGGCGGTGGTAACAGTGGCGGTGGAGCTGGAGGCAGCGATGGTGGAGGTGGTGGTGGTGGAGGCGGGTGGTGGAGACGATTGCTTTCTCCTGAAGCTAATGCAGATGAAAATCGATATGCAGAGTGTGATGCTCATGGACTCCGAACGTGGCGGTGTTGTGGCCGCCGGAGGTGGTCTGTGGTGGTTGTTGCCGGAGGTGGTGGTTGGTGTGGTTGCCGGAGGTGGTATATCTACACATTTATTTTTTTTTGTTTTTTAATTATAAGGGTTATTTTAGTCATTTTACACACACTTAACAGAAAAAGTTAATAGACATCCAACCCAGGGACCATCCCTGTTACAAACTTGCAAAGTTTTTGGCCAAGCATGTAATTTCTGATAGTTAGGGACCATCTATGCAATCTGGGTAAACTACAGGGACCATCCGTGTAATTAACTCAAAAAATTATTAAATATGATGCAAATATTTGAGTAGTTATTTTTTTTATGAAATTGAAAATATATAGACATTTAGGCTGTTTGGATATAATGTTTTAGTAAATGCAAAAAAAATAATTCAAATATAAAATTTTAAAATTTTGAATTTCAAAATTATTAATCGAAAAGGAAATGTTTGACATGATTGATTTTTTATAAATATTTAAAGAAAATAAATCGATTTTTTCTTAATTTTGAATTTATTTGTTAAATGAGATTAATTTTTAATATGCTAAGAATAAATAAGTGGTGAAAAGCCTGTTTATTTGTTATATTAAAATTTAATTAATATCATAATACACAACGATAAATCCATAATTAGGATATTTCTATTAATGTTTATTGAAATATAATTTAGGAAAATAGTGTTGCTCACGAAATAATCACCAAAATTGGTTTTTTTTTTTTTTTACTTTTTTTTTTCCACTTCTAATCTAATTCGACATATATAAGCTTTATATTTTAAAAAAAAATTCGGTTAAAGAAAAAGACGTAGTCATATTTTTAAAAAATGTATAAAAAAGTGTTATTTAGACGCACATTATTTAATAAACATTTTTACTTTGAATCTCATCTTTTATATAATGTAATTTTCTAACTTTCAAAAATATTTTTTTTTAAATGGAAAAAAATTTATTTACAAAATAAAATAAGTATTAATTAATAGTGAGTGTTAGTATTTAATGAAAAAAACGAGGGAAAATAATGAAAGAGTGTTAAGAGATTGACATGTGCCAATCTTTGCTACTCTTGATTTATATGTTTTTGTAACAACTTTACGATGTTGTTGAAATAAATTCTTACATATCTTGACGGGAGGCGAATAATGAGGATACCATAGGTCCCAACGCTTCACAAGCAAGACACACACAAGATGAGCAACATAGAACAAAGTGCCATTTAAGGGCAAAGAAGAATCTACATAAACCGAAACAATTTAACAAATAAACCATGATAGTGTTATATTAAATAATTTACATTTTTTATTTTATTTCTACGTTAGGAGTTGTACTTTCATCTTAATCGTATATTGTTTTTGTTTATAATGTGGATAAATATGATTTTTTTCATTTTGAGATTAAAATAAGCGACCATCAAACGAGTGTACATAAAACGTGCTTCAATGGTCGATCATTTGAACCGGACCAATCATACAGAAAATCAGTTAACAACTAAATTTGCAAAAATTTTTCTATACAACTATTTATTTAACATACAGGAAATCAACGCTCAAATAGTGTCGGTTCAAGTCTTTTAAGGGATGTAAAAGGAGCTTCTAAGTTGGACTATTTCATAGTTTTTTTTGTTGCTTCAAATGAAAGTAGCCTATTTGACATGTTGTTTTAACTAGTGTTTTGTTCTTTAAAATTGTTATATATTGTAATAATTATATAACTAATTCAAACGGTAAAATTGGCTCACACAATTGGAAAAAAATTACTGAATATAAAACATTTTTGTTTGCTCATTAGAAACTTTAAAATATCACGTTGGAAAAAAATTAATTTCTTATAAAAGTGATAGACCAAAGCCCTTGCCTTAGTTGCTTCACGTATTGAACCGGCCCCATACGCAACACCCCGGAACTAACAAATTTTTATTTCGGTATATTATTAGTTTGTGTTTATTTCCCTTAATTATTCTCAGACATGAGTTGTGTTTCCCTCAGAATCATTGTTATGAGATAAATTAACAATGTTATAGTTTTTCTTATATAAATATTCTTGTTTTATATTTTCTTTATGCTTCAGTTTTATGAATCAACGTCATTCTTGACTAAATGGCATTAGTATTCATTCACAACTTCAATTACATTCCAAAAGACAAGGAAAAGGTTACAAACTGATCACCCACATTTTGTCATTGGTAAATTTTATTCAAGCAAACAAACAAATAAAAATGTTTCCAAAAGATGGAAGAGTTAATTTATATCACTTCTAAATCTGATAAAATAAAATATATTTTATTTGACATTACAGGCCAACTGTCACCATTAAAATATACGCAAACCTGGGGAGCTCGATAAACATTATCAAGATCATGTTTGAGTAAAAACTTTGTGAAAACGTCAGCTCCAAATATTTAAGCATCCATAGGACCATGGACCACTCTTTGACTTTATGCGATTTTGACTTCTGACCATAAGAGATCATAAAGCAGATCGATCCTGGATAGATTGGTTATAGGTAGGATGGGTTAAGTCTCTAGGTTGATCCAATTTATTGAGGTCAGGTTGAAATGTTGAAGACCACTGCGCGTCTGCGCATGCAAAAAATTGGGCCTGCCAAAACAGATGGGTTGGGATGGGCTGGGCTGGAGTGTTGGACATGCACAGGCAATGTATACTATCATACTAATGCCTAATGTAACACCCCAACCCGGCGAGAGCTGACGTGTTACTATTACAGATATCAAATCAAAAACATTATTCATTTAAAGCAATAATAATCCAAAATAATGTTCAAAACAGCTTAAATAATCCAAGTCTTAAACATTAAGAATGTCTTTTATTAAATTAATCAGCTTCAATTCTCTCATCACACATTCCCATGATTTCCCTGGTTTCCTTGTGTACCTGTTATAGAAACAACAGAAAACACAAGAAAAGAAAACAGCTGAGCCAAAAGTTGCTCAGTAACGGAAGAACAATAGTAGTAACAAAAGACAGATTAACATAAACAAATACTAACATAATAATACACAACTGATGCAGAACAGAACCTTTAACTGATCATATAAACCGAACAGAACACATGAACACGACACTGTAATATCAATAAACAGTCGTGTATTATAATAGAAGCACCCTGAGCCAAACAGATAAAGTGAGAGATATCTGGGTAGCTACTCCCATCCATCAATCACAGAGATGGTGTGTGGGGCGTACACACATTGTTCCATCCCCCAGAACAGATAACATATAACAGAACTAGGATCGACCCATACGCCTCTCATATAAAGTGGCCTGTGTACTCCCTGCGTACTTAATAGAGACGCCGTGACTATTTATTACACACTGTCACGATAAGTGTCACATCACTGACGCCACAATGATGTGTCAGATAGCTCGGGTAACAGAGTACTAAAACTGAAGGATAGCATAACTATCTAACATATGACTGAACGCATTGATCAAGTCTGAAATCTTATTTTCTATGGGAACATGCAATAATGAGTACAAAACTAGAAGACCTATTGCATGCTATAACAATTAGTAGTCAGAACCAATATTCAAAACGGTTAAGAACATAAGAAACTGAGTAATAAACGGGTCGTAGCAATGGAAACAAATTAAAGATGCTAGACCACCCAACTAGTAAAAGAAAATAAGATACTATGGTTTGAAGGAGGTAGGATCCGTACTTTAATTTAACAAATCAAGTAAAAACCAAGCAAGTCTTCCTCAAATTAGATGAGAACCTACATTTTTAATTATTTGAATCAACATTACATGACTCAGATTATTCATATTATGCGTCAATTGATTATCCGGCGACAGAAACTCAAGATTATTAACTAGTATTACACTTATATTCATCATTATTTATTTATTTGTCTCTTCATGAATCAAGTGATTATATGTGTGTTACTTTTATTTTAATATTTGTATACAGGTAATGAAAAATCATGAATCCAGGTTATGGACTTAACAAGTTGTGATGCAATATAATAGCTATTCACGTTCCTTGATTTATTCAAACTGTTTACTTGTAAACCTTTAGATTATGAATTTATCTCCTGCTTGTAATTGCTTTAATACTTACTTAAAATCCGTAGATTTATTCCATTATAATTTGAAAACAATATTTGTACATTTATGCAGGTCCAAACTCCTATCAGAATATAACTTTAATGGGAAAAGTTTAACACCATATCCATGGCATGCATATCCCCGTTATTTTAATCCTATAACTCAAGTTTCCTTGACCTATCTGTTCATTTATTCATATAATTATATATATATATATATATATATATATAGGGAAGGGATCATATAATAACCCTTTCTAATTGAGAAAACTCAATAACTCAAATCCAATGGTTCAAATTTCCAAGATTAAATCTAATGGTGACATGTGTCACTAATTAATTTTTAATCAAAAGGGCATTATGGTCATTTGTCTTAATTACAAAAATCAGATTTAATATAAGAGTGACAAGTGTCACACTCTTAATAAACCATCTATTTTCCTATTTTTAAATTAAAGTTCCCCTCTTGATTTTTATACACTTATAACTTTTTTATACTATGTTATTTTTTTATAAAAATTACACCATTAAACTCGTCATATTTTTCTCGTTAATTTCATTATAGTCATGCCAAATTTTTTTCGGGGCGCTCGTAATTACACTAACGTAAAAAACATAAGTACAATAATTTTTCTTGTTTTTCAAAAATTTTCCATCAAATTTTTTTTCTCTCATCTTAAATATATATTACAAACTTATTTTTTATTATAAAATTTAGTTAATTAGATAAATTTATATCAAATAAGATAGAAAGTTAGATAATTGTAACGTAAAATAAATAATAAGTTACAGCTCGTTACATCAGTGTAACGACTCGTTACATCAGTGTAATTATGAAGACTTTGAAAAAATTCAGCTTGTTACATCAGTGTAATTAGGAACACTTTGAAAAAATTCAGCTCGTTACATCAGTGTAATTACGAACACTTTGAAAAATTCAGCTCGTTACATCAGTGTAATTTCGAAAACTTTAAAATTTTTTGACAAAACTATACTTGAATTAAAGATAAAAATGTGACAAATTTAATGGTGTAATTTTTTTAAAAAAAATAATAATGTATATAAAAGTTATGAAGGTTTTAAAAAATGGGGGGTAAACTTTTATTTTAAAAATCAAATCAAGTACACCTCACAAATCTCCAAAATACCCTTCAAGAAATCTCAACCACTCATTTTTCCCAGATTTAATATGAACCACACATTTCAAATTCATTAAATTAGACAACCAATCAAATTGGGTTTATAAGTTACCTCAATTACCATGGGTTAACATTCACTCCTTTCCCTATATATATATATATATATATATATATATTAACAGTGGACCCTATCAATTTGAAAGGAACCAATGAACCAGATTATAGGCTTCATCTTACTAACTTCTACAATTTAGATATGGTCTGCATAAACAAGATTTAGAAAGGAGATTGCTTTTGGTACCTTACGCACAAACACAATGGTTCAGTAACAAGGAAATTCGAAGCTGCACAAATTTTGTTTCACCTTCCTGTTTGTAATCATACTTAAGAATATTAATATTTTACTTAACAGACTACTAAATCAATTCTGATTAGATTCATACGAACCAGAACTTAATCAAAATAAGTGGGTTTATCAAGTTACCTTAACACGATTTTAGGACCAGACTAGTTGAAATTAGGGCTATAACACCGGTTACGATCGCCTCTTCTTCCTCCTTCCAACCGTCGACGGTGATCGTGGTGGTCTTTCGATGATGACGTGACGCCGGTGAAGCGATCAGAAGTTTGTGTGGTTGCGGTTTGTGCGAGGTGCGATTGAGGTTTGATGGTTCTAAATCGACCGATGAGATGTGAGTTAAAAGGGCTGCCATCCCGGATTTTCCGGTGAGTTCGTTCCGGTGACAATGGGGTTCGGCAGAGAAAAAAGAACGATTAGGTCAACGAACGTTTCTCTTCTCCCCCTTTTCTAGTTCACGTACACCAAATATGTATTTTTTTTTATTTATTTTTTTTTTACGGTTATTATACCTAAGATCTTTCATAAGCAAATATCAAGTTTTTTTTTTAATTAATTAATTAATTAATTTTATTATTATATTTAGCATCGAAGCTGTATGCTCCGTTTATAGAAGCAAACGCGTGTTTCCCATGCAAAAGAAATATGTTATCTGGGTCTTTAATCTTTGTAGGCAAGAAGAAATATTGTCTCAAGGGGAAAATTATAAAAATGATAATTTTGTTATGAAACGAGCCTAATAGCAGATAATATTTTTCTATATCTTGAGTATGAAATACATGAAGGTATATATAGGAGAAGGAAAACTCAATCAACTTACAACTCGAACTTATCTATAATAATATAATGTTTATCTACACAATTGTTGATAACCATAATAAAATATTTATAACACTCCCCGTTGGTTATCAACTTAATACGCTTATGGATGTTGCCTCGTTAAAAACCTTGCAAGGAAAACCCAATGGGAAAAACCTTAGCCAAGGAAAAAAGAGTGCAACGCGTATTTTCTCCCCCTGATGATTATGAATTAAGATCCTTGAGTTGACGCATCCCGATCCCATAAACCAATTTCTGAAATGTTGAGGTTGGAAGTGATTTGGTAAATAAGTCTGCCAAATTTTCACTAGAACGAATTTGTTGGACGGCAATATCACCATTCTTTTGTAAGTCATGTGTGAAAAAGAACTTTGGCAAAATATGTTTGGTTCTGTCACCTTTGATGTATCCTCCCTTAAGTTGAGCAATGCATGCAGTGTTGTCTTCATGTAAGATTGTTGGTCCTTTGTCTTGAGAAGAAATACCACAAGATCCCTGGATGTGTTGCATTACCGTCCTTAACCAGACACATTCTCGACTGGCTTCATGGATTGCCAATATTTCTGCATGATTAGATGACGTGGCTGTAATAGTCTGCTTAACGGAACGTCATGAAATTGCAGTGCCTCCAGTTGTGAATAAATATCCATTTTGAGATCGCCCCGTGTGAGGATCAGACATATATCCTGCATCTGCAAAACCAACCAAGCTTGTTTTGGATTGGTTAGTAAAATACAAACCCAAGTCTTTTGTACCTTGAAGGTATCGAAGTATTTGTTTTACCCCATTCCAATGCCTCTTTGTTGGGCATGAACTATATCTTGCCAATAAATTTAAAGAAAATGATATATCAGGTCGTGTATGACTAGCAAGATACATCAATGCACCAATTGCACTTAAATAAGGTACTTCAGGGCCAAGAATTTCATCTCCATCTTTTGGAGGTCGGAATGGGTCTTTTTCAACATCAAGAGATCTTACAACCATTGGAGTACTTAATGGATGTGATTTGTCCATATAAAATCTATTTAGCAGTTTTTCTGTGTAGGCTTCTTGGTGCACAAGGATTCCATCCTTAAGATGTTCAATTTGTAAGCCAAGACAAAATTTTGTCTTTCCAAGGTCTTTCATTTCAAATTCTCTTTTCAAATATTCAATTGCTTTATGGAGCTCATCAGGAGTTCCAATTATATTCAAGTCATCAACATATACAACAATTATAACATATCCGGATTCTGATTTCTTTATAAAAATGCATGGACATACAGAATTATTTTTATAACCTTCTTTCAATAAATACTCACTCAAGCGATTATACCACATACGCCCAGATTGTTTTAGCCCATATAGTGATTTGTTTAACTTGATTGAAAGATGTTCTCGATTACTGAGATTAAATGATTTTGGAAGTTTGAATCCTTCAGGGACTTTCATGTAAATATTGGTATCAAGTATGCCATAGAGGTAAGCTGTCACGACATCCATTAGACGCAGGTCAATCCCTTCTTGTACTACCAGACAAATAAGATAACGAAAAGTTGTCGCATCCACCACTGGAGAATATGTCTCCTCATAATCAATACCATGTAACATCCCAAATTTTCTAAATGCAAGTTATCCGAACTTACGAATGGGTAACGGATAATTAATTTGTTGGAAAATGTGCGGAAAATAACTAAGTTAAAATCCGAGTTCGTGTACTCGAACCCAATTTCGAGTACACCATATTTTCGTGTACTTCCGAATTCGAGTACTCATGTTCTCGAAATTCTGTCCCAGTTTTCGAGTACAAGGACACTGCCTATAAATAGGAGTGCCTTGGGAAGCGTGACAGACTTTGGTTGGAAGCAAAGTTTCTCTCGAGTACTCGAAGTTGAAGTTCAAGAACAGCAAGAATCAAGCTTTGATCGACCAAACAAAGGGGGAAACGCACTGGAATCTACAGGAGTGATCTTTCAACTTCAAGTAAGTGTTCCAACCCAAAAAGCTAGGATTTTTAAGCAAAAGTTAGGATGGTTAAACAAAGAGTGAACTTATGCATAAAGCTCACACCTTTATGCATAAAGTTCGTAACTTTGAGGTTCCAATACGTTGGTAACAACCTAAGGAACCTAGAACTAGCTCCCCTTAGCCTTAGATGAATTCTCTGAGATGTTTTATGACGAAATGATGCGTACACGAAATCATGAACAGAGGGTACTCGAAATCATACATGTTATTTCGAGTACAATAGATATTTCGAGTACACGCTATTTCGAGTACATGTTATTTCGAGTACATAGGTTAAAACGAGTACACCAGTATTTCGAGTACTGGTGATATTTCGAATACTCTAGTTCGAGTATATGACGGTTCGGGAGTGTAACAGTTCTCGAATATTGGGGAGGCTGGTTAGGAAGTTATGTGGATTTAGGATATATCCTAAGTCTAAGAATGGTATGTGATGAGACGATGTAATGATGTAGGTTCCCAGGTCTTAACTAAGGAGTTCGGTTAAGAAGATAAGGAGCCATTATCAGGTGAGTTCTAGACGCCCTCTTTTATGTTTGATGTTTTGGGCTGACATGCATGCTTATTGTTATGTCTATGATGTTATGTGCTTATGATGATGATGAATGAATGATGATATGCCCTGACTATGTATGCATGTTTATGTGTTAGCATGGTGTATGCATGAAAGTATGCTAAGTATGATGAATGCATGATAAATGAGTTATGATGATGAATAACCTGACATGATAATGATGCTAGCATATGATATGATGATGACTTGATGATCACATGCTTCATGACGATAACTATGAGAATAGTTATAGGAATATGGCAAGGTCCTAGGTGGCTAGGATGATAGTATGATACCATGATGTTATGATATGATAACGATGCTAGTATGTTATGATGGTATGATGAAATGATGCTAGTATGTTATGATGGTATGATGAAATGAGGCTAGTATGACATGCCTAAGATGCCATGATTAACCCGATGAATGATGTTATAATGCTAGCATGAAATGTATGAGGACTGTGATGAATGACAGTATGATGCTAGTGTATCATGTATGATGAATGAATGATGTCCCTATATGTGCTATAGGATATGTGTGAATGATGATGCTCCGGTACTTGTACCAGGTGAATATGAATGATGACCTGATTGTATCAGGATATGAACAGCCGATCGGGCTATAAACAGGGGAGTCGATCGGACTATAAACAGGGAGTCGACCGGACTATAAACAGGGAGCCGACCGGGCTATAAACATGAGAGCCGACCGAACTATAAACATGGAGTCGACCAGACTATAAACAAGAGAGTCGACCGGACTATAAACACGGAGCCGATCGGGCTATAAACATGGTAAGAGCCGATCGGGCTATAAACATGGTAAGAGTCGATCGGACTATAAACATGGTAAGAGTCGATCAGACTATAAACATGGAGCCTTGTGCCGGCATAAGCCCACTGTTCGTACGGTGACAGTGGAACGTATGACGATGATGGAAATGATGATATGTGCTAAGGTTATAGACTATGTGTATGAAATGATGTTTATGATATGTATGTTTAATGTTGTTTTACGAAAACTAGAACTCACCAGCGTAAGCTGACTTGATTTAGCATGTATGTCAGGTTAAAGCTATGATAAGAGAAGGCATGGAGCTCGGGCATCAATCCAGACGATCCGTTGGTTTTGGCATTCCGATATGTCTTGATACAGACACTTTATTGAATTTTGTTTATCAGACTATGTTTACATTTCCGCTGCATGATTGTGAAAGTTTTTAGTTTAAGAGCTATGTGTTATGATGAAAACCAACCTCTGTGAGGTGTCAGGTTTCGGGGCCTCACAAGTTGGTATTAGAGCCATAGTTTGAGAGATCTTGGCATCCCAAATGCCAAGACTTAAACTGAGAATGGGATTAAGTGACGCAGATTGCCAACCACGGATGAACGGATGCCACGAGCGGAATGTTTATGTATGAGTTAAGGGTTAGATGTAAGGTTATGTATGTAGTTAGTGTCATGCACATTGAAGAGAGGGGATGGGAAACGTTTAGAGCCTATGAGTTGGGTAAATGGTTAATAGCACTTGATCAACGTCATTAACGATTTACAAAGCTTATTTCGTGCTAAACTGATTCCTATACTAACTCATCAATTGTTGCATACTATCAGATAGTTAGATGGTTGGACAAAAGGGTAGACCACGTAAGCAACCACAGAAACCTGAAGAACCACGTGTCGAGAGTGAAGAACCCGTCAATGAAGACGACCACGAGCACAACGAGCAACCTGAGAATGAAGATGAGTTTACTCTAGAGCCTATTGTGGTGAAGGCTATTTCTGATGAGGTCTGCAAAATCATGGATGAAAAGCTACCAGCCTTGATTGCTAAGGCACTGAAGGATACTCTAAAAGACAAGTCTGAAGGAACTAAGGAGAGTACTAAAGAAGATGAGGTGGTGATCATCGAGACTAAGAGCGGCGACTCTATGACTGGGAAACTGAAGGGCTGTGACTACAAGTCCTTCAAAGGATGCAACCCACCGACCTTTGATGGTAAGAAGGATGTTGTGGCCACCTGCCACTGGATATCTGCTATGGAGGCTGTTATCTCCATCAGTGAATGCTGAGTCGACCAAGCTGTCAAATTTGCGGCTCACTCTTTTGTTGAGGAGGCACTTCACTGGTGGAACACCATTAAGCAGTCCAAGGCTGCAGCCGATATGGAGAAGATGACTTGGGATGATTTAAAGAAACTGGTCACTAAGCAGTTCTGTCCCAAGAATGAGCTGGATAAGGTTGAAAGGGAGTTTCTGGTGCTGAAAGCGGGAAGTCTGAATCACAGGCAGTACACTTCAAGGTTCAATGAGATGGCAAGACTCGTTCCTCATCTGGTTTCTACTGAGGAACGTAGGGTGAAGTTGTACATAGAGGGTTTGCCTCCCAAGGTTCGGATTCATATGAAGGCCAATGCTCCTAAGACCTTTGACTCCACTGTTGAACTCAGTGGTATTGTATGGGATGACGTGATGGCTGATGAGCCGGTGAAAGAGGAAACCAGGGGGAAGGAGTCCGTCGGGACCAAGCGAGGCCGAACAGACCAACGAAAGTCTTCTGGCAAGAAGATCAAGCGAGAGGAAACATGTCTATGCCGTAAGTGTGGCAAGAGCCACTCTGGGCTGTGTCGTGTGGGCACGAACTTATGCTTTCGATGTGGAAAGGTGGGGCATTTTTCAGCCAATTGTCCCGGTGCTATGAGATGCTATAACTGCAATGGGTTTGGACATCTGTCCAAAGATTGCAGGAAACCACGGGCCGATGCTTCGGGCTCGGGTAAGAAAGAAGAGAAGGGAAAAGAGAAGCAGAAGGCTAAAGCACGAGCCTTTACGATGACGAAGGATGATGCGATTGAGGACCCTGATGTGGTCACAGGTACCTTTTCTATCAATAATATTCCTGCTTCTGTATTGTTTGATTCTGGTGCCAGTATGATTTTTGTATCTTCTACTTTCTGTGATGGGTTATCTGGGAAGGTTAAGAAGATAGATCGGGTATTTGATGTAGAGACAGCAAATGGTAAGATGACCAGGGTGACTGAGGCTATTGATGATTGTTATGTTGAGATAGGAGGTCATAGGTTCCCAGTACGATTGTTTCTTATTACCTTAGGAGGATTCGATGTGGTTTTGGGTATGGACTGGTTAGCCAAATATAAGGCTAACATTGTATGTCGACGAAAGATGATATGTCTGCGTGCGATGGATGGGAGCTTCGTGACGGTTTATGGTGATAAAGCGATGTATGCGCCTAAGATCATTTCGATGATCAAGGCTGATGTTATGATGAGGCAAGGGTGTGTAGCCTACTTGGCCTACGTGATTGAGGAACGTATGGATATGAGGACGATTGATGATGTTCCCGTGGTGTGTAACTTCCCCAATGTATTCCCTGAGGAATTGCCTGGATTACCACCTGAACGGGAAATTGAGTTCCAGATCGACTTAGTGCCGGGGGCACAACCCGTTGCCAGATCACCGTACCGTTTAGCTCCAAACGAGATGAAGGAAATGATGACCCAGCTACAAGAACTCCTTGATAAAGGTTTTATACGACCGAGTGTCTCTCCGTGGGGAGCACGGGTGCTGTTCGTTAAGAAGAAAGATGGAAGTATGCGTATGTGTATCAATTACAGGGAACTGAATAAGTTGACCGTAAAGAACAGGTATCCTCTACCTAGAATTGATGACTTGTTCGATCAATTGCAAGGTGCAAGCTGGTTCTCAAAGATAGATCTCCGATCCGGTTACCATCAGTTGAAAGTTCGAGAGCAGGATATTCCAAAGATTGCTTTCCGTACGCGTTATGGGCATTACGAGTTTCTCGTTATGTCGTTTGGATTGACGAATGCTCCCGCAGCATTTATGGATTTGATGAACAGGGTATGTCGACCGATGCTGGTGTCACACCCCCAAATTCCCACTCGTGGTGTTAGTCCACGTGGGTGTGACGTGGCCAGGATCACAGCTCATGGTCATATAGAACGACTCTATATGAGTTACACAAACAAACAGTTTTGTAAGAACAACACAGGTTTAATATATAAACAGCGGAAATGCAAATGTTAATCAGCGGAAGTATAAATTGTTGCAGCGGATAATAAAGTGTATCAGACACTACATTGTTTTAAATTGTTTCAAATCAATCAATGCAAACAAAAGCCTAGGACAAGAGTCTATATGCAAGTCAGACTCCTTAATGTATCCTTGTGCGCATCCTAGCTTGCAGTCCACTAGTTACCTGAGAATACATGCGAAAAAGTGTCAACTATAAAGTTGGTGAGTTCACAGGTTTAAGTATTTGAAAGCAGTAAAACAGTCATATACACTGAGTATGTTAAATAGTTTTGTTGGATCTACGATCCGTAGAGTGTGTCATGTCATCTTACCGAAACTCGACTGTTCCCATTTGCCTCTGCGGGTCATCGCTGAACCCGACATCAACATCGATATTACACTCGTTATGACCGCAGTCAACGTTGTTGCCGAGTGGGGTTGGTCAAACCCAGTAGTACTACGTAATAACGACTCGTTTGTACACAACTAACGGTAAGGGTAGAGAGGTCTTGATGCGATAATAGTACACTCAAAATAATTTTGTGACATACCAGTCATATATCTAAAGCAGTTGCATAGCATTCTCACCCCAAAAGATTTGTAAAACATTCAATGAGTAAAAGTGGGGCTGTAAACTCACCTGAGTCTGCTTGAGTGCGTTCTTACGAGAACGGAGTAGCTCGCTGGCTAGTAGTTACCTATATCACATAGGTGTTATAAGTTTGTGATCATAATTGTGTGGGTCTCACAGGACCGTATTCATGTCTAAACAACTCCTGGTTGTTATGTGGGTCGCGTTGACCGTGGTTGACCGTGTTGGTCGTGTTGATCGTGTTTGACCTAACGACCCGTTGGTGAATCGTGTGTCGGTTGTGTATCGTGTAACATTCGTGTAAGTGCTCGTCGGGTGCAAAACATGCAAGTCTCGTCTATGGACAACTTACTATTTATAGTAAGTTTCCATTTGTGGGAAGTTCACAAAGCATATTGATTTTATAGTTCTAGCATGCTCATTTGTCCTATGTGATCATGTTAACACATAGCGCATCATCATATGAATTCACATAAGTCGTTGATAACATGTTAGCACGTAAAAGTTTCCTAAAATGGAAAGTTCCCATTTTAGCGCACGTGATATCGGAAACCATCTAACTTAGCATCCAATCATCATATTACAACATTTTAAATCACTTAGCATGCATAAATCATACAACATGTTTATAAATTGGCTTTTGTAAAAATAAAGTTACTAAAAAAAATAGTAGCTTTGTAGTTTTGCATAGAAATGATCAATCTAACACTCCTAAACCCATTTTCATGTCACCAATCATCACAATAAACCATTTACTATCATTTAAACGTGTCAAAACGATCCAAATCATCATTTATCAAGACTTTGACCCGAAAAGTTACTAAATATAGTAACTTTGTTGAAAATGACCATGAACATTATCATAAGCACATTCTAAGTATTCAAATCATCTTTCTAACATCCTAATATCATATTCACATACATGCATGTTTACCATTTTAACCATAGCATTAACTTGTAACTAAAAAGTTCCTATATTTAGCAAGTTTTATCAAAAATAGCTTTTTCAACCATTTCAACATCATCTAATCATGTAGATCATCACTACTAACATCCATAATCATATGGCATCATTCAAAATCATCTAAAATACCTTAGATCATACATGCATGTCAAGGATTTATCGTTTCATGACCAAAACACATATTTCATACAAACACATCATCATGGATCATCATAAATCCTTATCTAATCATCATAGATCATCAATATAAGTTGATTAATCATCAAACCCAGATTAATATCACAAGAAATTCATGCATGTGTGACGATAGTGCTTGCATGTGGGTTTTACCCATTGCATGTGTGTGTAGATGTGAGAAGAGTGTGTGTAAGCTTGTAGTGACTACCTCACAAGCTCTAGATCGTCAAGAAGGTGTTGGAGCATTTCTGGAAGTTCCTGAACAACAGATCCTTCGGTTAACAAGAGGGTGGAGAGGATTCTTTGAGTTCCTTAGCGAGTGACAAGCTTCAATCTTCCAACCTTGAGCTTGAAATTGGTCTTCAATGGTGGAAAGTGGTTGTTTCAGGGTGTAGAAGACGAGTAAAGTCGGGACAAGGCGTGCAAAACCGATTAAAATGATGTGAGATAGTAGCATAGGTATGATTGTCTTGGTTAAATAAAGATTTTGTCGACTGGAGTTGTCGCGTACCGCGGAGAGAGCTCCAGATGCTCTCCGCGTATCGCGGAGAAATTCGGGATTCAAGTCCCCCGATCGCATGTCGCGTACCGCTGTGGGACTCCTGTTGGGCCATCGCGTACCGCGATGGGACCCTGAGAAGCCCAGTAAGCTTAGTTTTGTTGTTTCGAACCGATTTTCGCGTATTTCTCGAATACGATCATCGTTTCTCGACACTTAAGCTTTGTTCTACTAAATTAGGTCCTCCGGAACCTAATTGTGCAGTGTATGTGTACTGTGGTTTGATCCGTTCACCAACGTTCGTCATTCAAGACACGTGCAAGTTCTGTGCGATAATTTCTCGAATTATCGGTGTGTTTGGTCCGTTGTGCCACGTGTTACACTAAATACAATTATTCTAGTGTCACGTATGAAATAATAATACACATTATTATTAAAATTAAATAAATGCTGACATGGAAAATTGCGAGGTGTCACATCATCCCCCAGTTAATAGGAATTTCGTCCCGAAATTCAATTCGTGTTGCCGGTGTTTGGCTAGTTTGTGAACAAGTGAAGATATTTCCCATCATTTGGTCCTATCGTTTCAATGTGTATTCAGGCCCTCGCCGTGAGTTCCATTGGACTTTCACAATGGGTATCTTAATAAGTTTCAACTTCTTGATTTCCCGGTCCATGATTTCCCCCGGTTCCTCAACGTAGTGCAGTTGTTCGTCAATCTGGATTTCCTCTAGAGGAATTGCGAGCGTTTCGTTTGATAAACATTTCTTGAGATGTGAAACGTGAAACACGTTGTGTACACTATTCAATTCTTGCGGTAGCTGTAGTTCGTAGGTCACGGGGCCTATTCGTTTTGTGATCTCGAATGGACAAATGTAACGAGGGTTTAGCTTTCCCAGTTTCCCGAATCGAATCACCCCCTTCCAAAGCGAGACTTTAAGAAGTACTCGGTCTCCCATTTGGAATTCCAAAGGTTTGCGTCTCTTGTCGGCATAGCTCTTTTGCCGGTCTCGAGCTGCTGCCATTTTGTTACGTAATTGCGCGATTTTCTTGGTCGTTTTGTACACAAGTTCGAGGCTTGTCAGTTGGCTTTCACAACTTCCGCCCAACAAACGAATGATCGAAACTTACGTCTCTAGAGTGCTTTGAACGTTGCAGCTTGCATACTCGTGTGATAAGTATTGTTGTACGAGGACTTAACTAACGGTAAGCGAGTCTCCCAGCTATTGTCATAGTCATTGACACATGCTCGAAGTGCGTTTTCCAATCTCTGTATAGTTCGTTCGCCCTACCCATCAGTTTGCGGATGTTAACGGTTCTCATACCCAAATTTGTGTCCAATGTCTGATGATAGGATTTCCAGAAATGTGACGTAAATCCGTTGTCGCGGTTAGAGATGATCAAGGTTGGCACTTCACGTCGAGTGGCCACTTCCTTCAGGTAATTCGATCCTGTTTTTCTAGTTAGTCGGTCTCCTTGATGGGTAGTAATGTGCAGGCTTCGTTTGTCGTTCAACGATTATTCAAACAGTATCGCAACCACTTGCCGTCCTTGGCAGTTTAGTTATTAAGTCCATAGGAATCTACTCCCATTTCCACGTTGGTATCTTGGGTTGTTGAAATAGCCTTGATGGATTCTGGTATTCAATCTTAACCTTTGGGCACGTTAAACACTTACCCACGTAAGTTGTTAATTCTGCCTTCACGCTCGGCCACCGATGGGTCGTCTTTAGGTCATGGTACATTTTGTCAGAGACCGGATGTAAAGAATGTCGGCTCCTTCGGGCTTCATTAATCACTAAGCCCCTCAGTCCTCCGTAGTGTGGAATCCAGTTCCGATCCATAAGATAGTAGGTTACGTCGGCCTTCGCCTCCATCTGTTTATCCGTGCCACGCAGGGATAAATGAGTGAGGTCCTCGACCTTCAGAGCTTCCTGTTGTGCGGTTCGGATTCTGATTGGGTAGCTTTGAGTGAATCGTAAGTTGTAGTGCACGTACGTTTCTGGGTTGTTTCTTTCCGGCTCATCGCGTCGGCTACTACGTTAGTTTTTCCAGTGTGGTATTTGATAGCACAATCACAATTGCCTATCAACTAGTCCCATCTGAGTTGTCTCATGTTCAGTCCCTTCTGGTCGAAGGTGTGTTGCAGTCTCTTATGATTGATGAATATCGTGCATGTCGTGTCGGATAGGTAGTGTCACTAGATCCTCCGTGCGAACACTACGGCTCCCAATTCCAAGTTATGAGACGTGTAGTTCTTTTCGTGCACTTTCAATTGTCGTGACGCATAAGCTATCACCTTCTCGCGTTGCTTCAATACACAACCGAGTCCTTGTTTTGACGCGTCGCAATAAACTACAAAGTCTTCGCACCCGTTCGGTAGTGATAGAATAGGTGCATTGCACAATTTCTGCTTCAACAAGTCGAAAGCAGCTTCTTGTTTCTCTCCCCATTCGGATTTCTTGTCTTTGTGCGTAAGGGAAGTCAATGATTGTGCGATCTTTGAGGATCCCTCAATAGATCGCCTGCAGTACCCGACCAATCCCAGAAACTGTCGCACCTTAGTCGAAGTCTTTGGTGCTGTCCAGTTCTTAATGGCCTCGACCTTGGCTGGATCTACGTGTATTCCTTTTGCGTTTACTACGTGTCCAAGAAACATGGACTTCGCGAATCCAAATATCGCATTTGAAAACTTTGCTTATTGTTGTTCCCTCTTCAGTAGTTCCAAGACACGCTTTTAAGTGGTCGGCATGTTTCTTCTTGGGTCTTGGAGTACATCAGGGTATCATCTAGGAACATGATTACGAATTTGTCCAGATACGGCTTACACACCCGATTCATGAGATCCATGAATACTGCCGGTGCGTTGGTCAGTCCGAAGGGCATGACCAAACATTCGTAATGTCAATCTTGCGTCCTAAGGATCGTCTTAGGAATGTCCTTTTTCTTGTATCCTCGTTTGATGGTAATCGGAACTCAAAACGATCTTCGGGTAATAGCTTGACCCTTACAACTAGTCTAACAAATCGTCCATTCGTGGTAATAGTATCAATTCCTGTTTGTCACCTTGCTTGACTCTCGGTAGTCGATACACATTTGGGAAGACCTGTCTTTCTTTCTCACAAGCAGGACTGGTGCTCCTCGTGTTGATAATCTTGGTCTGGTTAATTCTTCGTCTAACAACTCTTGCAATTGATTAGTCAGTTTCTTGCATCTTAGTTGGACCAATTGGTATGGCGCTTTGACGGTTAGTGCGGCTCACGGTGTGAGTTCTATCCGAAACTCCACTTGTCTCTTTGGGGTAGTCCAGGTAGATCTTCTAGAAAATTACAAACAACTTCAATATCTACCATTTTTCTTTCCTTCTATGTTTGTCTCGTGATACGAACTAATATCGTTGAGTATCCTTTCTGTAGGTACTTGCTAGCCTATGACGTGGTGTTTCGCGTTATTCTCCGTCGTTCTCTCTGAATAGGGATCTGATTACCCTTTGACAACGTAACATTGATCTATCTTCTTATTGCACACACTCTCTGCTTGGTCTGTAGTTACTAGTCTGTCCCCACCACTGCATCAAAGTTTTCGGGACTTACTGAAATTTGGTCGACCTCAAATTCGTGACCCGTCCACACCAAGGCGTATCCTTTGAAAATGGGTTGTGTCTCAATCAGCTTACAGTCGGCTAACTCTTACAGTCTAAGGATGTTGGGGTAGTGTTAAGCATTTTACTAAATTCGCTAAGCGTCAGGCTACTCTTAGCACCAATATCACATTACATACTAGCATAGGCATTATGTAAAGAGGAACGTACCAGTCACAATGATAGGATCATCTTTTGCTTCTTTGGAGTCATTTACAATTGCAGGGGTCATTGTCACGCTTTCTTTTTCCTTCAGCTGTGGGCAATCCCTGCGCCAATGCCCAGGCTTGCCACACTTATAACATCCTTTAACGACTTTCTGGTTGTCTTTGCTACCAACTGGATTGCTTCTACACTCCTTGGCCATGTGACCGTTTCTTCCGCATTTCCGACATCGATAGCGTTCACACTGGCCGTTGTGATGATATGGGCATCTTTTGCACTTAGGGTATTTCCCTTGGTAGGCATTCTTGCCCTTGGTACTGGATGGCGTAGCAGTACAGTCGCTAGTTGTCGCTGACCGGTTATGGAGTTGCATTTGTTGGGAAGAGGGAGTTTGATTGTGACTAGGCTCCCACTTGCGCTTGCGATCCTGAGGCTTCAGGTGTTCACCCTTCTTGGGTAGCTTACCCTCTGCTACCGCTTGGTTAGTCAGATGATAAGCCAAACAAATAGTGGGTTGAATGAGTGTGGGGTCTGTTGCGGTAATCAGGCTTCGGATTTGTTTAGGTAATCCACTAACGTATGGATCGATCTTTCTGTAGTCCGGAGTCACCATTTCTGGGTATTGTTTACACCATTCGTGAAATCGAGTGGTGTATTGTTCGATTTCAGATCCTTCCATTTTGTGATTCCAAAACCGCTCCAGTTCCTTGGTTTCGTTCTGTGGATGGTATTCTTCCTTCAACATTTTGACGAAGTTTTCCCAGGGAATTGAGTTAGCAGTCCCCAGACTCAGTGTCTGGACATGCGAATTCCACCAAGTGAGGGCTTGTCCTTCTAGAGTCCCGGTAGCAAATTTCACTTTGTCTTCTTCAGAACACTGGCACATGTGGAAGATTGATTCGACCCTCTTAACCCATTGGAGCAGTCCTACCGCTCCTTCTGATCCCGTGTATGGTTGAGGATGGTAGCTGAGGAAAGTTTTGAAGGTGCATCCTCTTGAGCTGTTGTTGTGAGTCTCACTTCCTGTCTCACTGTTTAAGCATGCAGCCTCGTAATCCGTAATGGCCTTGTTAACCAGTTGTTCTACCATGGCCTCGACAGTCGCAGAATCGATTGACGGGTTGTTGGTGCGCACATACGTTCCTTGACCATCCATTTGTTGGTATCTATATACAACAGATATTGTATTACTCACTGTTAGAGTTATTGCGTGTAAGCATGTGTAGGGAGCAAATATATCATAAGTTTAAGGTACCATTTCAAAAGTAGGATCATAGGTTTGACGAGATTACTACTACCAAAATGATTTGTATGAGCACAACTCGCTCATCTCGGTTCTAACAATAGTACAATACTTCATATAGTAAAGAAATAAACTACTCGGTGGAAACAGCGGAGCTCGAATCTCCACTTCCAGAGGTGTACTATACAGTTTCCCAGCTGGTTGTAGCTTATCAATTGAACTTGCCAGAATTCGTATGTACCTATAAATTCACGATTACGTTGGCCACCATAATCGTCAATTTATCTTACACAGTCATTCTAGTTCATTCAATCTCGAGCTACTTAACAATCTCGGGTTCGAAGTTTTGCTTCCTGAGTGTCGATACCAAGGCTACAATCCATAAACATGCGTCTTTTGACTGGGTTTACACTCAAGAAAGAGGTTGGAAAAGGCGTTCGATTTGAGTTGGATTGTGCCATAGGGGTCTTCTTCATAGCATAGAAGAGTTTCCCTTCGGTCTTGAGTTCGCCTTTTCTCTAATCCCCTTGCACAGGTCGCATGTGTAGTTGAGTGTTAACGCCCACTAAGGGTGCCCGAGGCATGATCGTAAGAGTCAGATCAAATCACAAAGCATGTTGTTAAGTTAAGCACATAATGTGTTGTGTGAAACTAGTGTAGTGTCTAATGTAGAGCAATGGCTATAGTCTAAGTTCACTACATGCAAACCTAGTTCTCTATAACCAAGGCTCTGATACCAGTCTGTCACACCCCCAAATTCCCACTCGTGGTGTTAGTCCACGTGGGTGTGACGTGGCCAGGATCACAGCTCATGGTCATATAGAACGACTCTATATGAGTTACACAAACAAACAGTTTTGTAAGAACAACACAGGTTTAATATATAAACAGCGGAAATGCAAATGTTAATCAGCGGAAGTATAAATTGTTGCAGCGGATAATAAAGTGTATCAGACACTACATTGTTTTAAATTGTTTCAAATCAATCAATGCAAACAAAAGCCTAGGACAAGAGTCTATATGCAAGTCAGACTCCTTAATGTATCCTTGTGCGCATCCTAGCTTGCAGTCCACTAGTTACCTGAGAATACATGCGAAAAAGTGTCAACTATAAAGTTGGTGAGTTCACAGGTTTAAGTATTTGAAAGCAGTAAAACAGTCATATATACTGAGTATGTTAAATAGTTTTGTTGGATCTACGATCCGTAGAGTGTGTCATGTCATCTTACCGAAACTCGACTGTTCCCATTTGCCTCTGCGGGTCATCGCTGAACCCGACATCAACATCGATATTACACTCGTTATGACCGCAGTCAACGTTGTTGCCGAGTGGGGTTGGTCAAACCCAGTAGTACTACGTAATAACGACTCGTTTGTACACAACTAACGGTAAGGGTAGAGAGGTCTTGATGCGATAATAGTACACTCAAAATAATTTTGTGACATACCAGTCATATATCTAAAGCAGTTGCATAGCATTCTCACCCCAAAAGATTTGTAAAACATTCAATGAGTAAAAGTGGGGCTGTAAACTCACCTGAGTCTGCTTGAGTGCGTTCTTACGAGAACGGAGTAGCTCGCTGGCTAGTAGTTACCTATATCACATAGGTGTTATAAGTTTGTGATCATAATTGTGTGGGTCTCACAGGACCGTATTCATGTCTAAACAACTCCTGGTTGTTATGTGGGTCGCGTTGACCGTGGTTGACCGTGTTGGTCGTGTTGATCGTGTTTGACCTAACGACCCGTTGGTGAATCGTGTGTCGGTTGTGTATCGTGTAACATTCGTGTAAGTGCTCGTCGGGTGCAAAACATGCAAGTCTCGTCTATGGACAACTTACTATTTATAGTAAGTTTCCATTTGGGGAAGTTCACAAAGCATATTGATTTTATAGTTCTAGCATGCTCATTTGTCCTATGTGATCATGTTAACACATAGCGCATCATCATATGAATTCACATAAGTCGTTGATAACATGTTAGCACGTAAAAGTTTCCTAAAATGGAAAGTTCCCATTTTAGCGCACGTGATATCGGAAACCATCTAACTTAGCATCCAATCATCATATTACAACATTTTAAATCACTTAGCATGCATAAATCATACAACATGTTTATAAATTGGCTTTTGTAAAAATAAAGTTACTAAAAATAGTAGCTTTGTAGTTTTGCATAGAAATGATCAATCTAACACTCCTAAACCCATTTTCATGTCACCAATCATCACAATAAACCATTTACTATCATTAAACGTGTCAAAACGATCCAAATCATCATTTATCAAGACTTTGACCCGAAAAGTTACTAAATATAGTAACTTTGTTGAAAATGACCATGAACATTATCATAAGCACATTCTAAGTATTCAAATCATCTTTCTAACATCCTAATATCATATTCACATACATGCATGTTTACCATTTTAACCATAGCATTAACTTGTAACTAAAAAGTTCCTATATTTAGCAAGTTTTATCAAAAATAGCTTTTTCAACCATTTCAACATCATCTAATCATGTAGATCATCACTACTAACATCCATAATCATATGGCATCATTCAAAATCATCTAAAATACCTTAGATCATACATGCATGTCAAGGATTTATCGTTTCATGACCAAAACACATATTTCATACAAACACATCATCATGGATCATCATAAATCCTTATCTAATCATCATAGATCATCAATATAAGTTGATTAATCATCAAACCCAGATTAATATCACAAGAAATTCATGCATGTGTGACGATAGTGCTTGCATGTGGGTTTTACCCATTGCATGTGTGTGTAGATGTGAGAAGAGTGTGTGTAAGCTTGTAGTGACTACCTCACAAGCTCTAGATCGTCAAGAAGGTGTTGGAGCATTTCTGGAAGTTCCTGAACAACAGATCCTTCGGTTAACAAGAGGGTGGAGAGGATTCTTTGAGTTCCTTAGCGAGTGACAAGCTTCAATCTTCCAACCTTGAGCTTGAAATTGGTCTTCAATGGTGGAAAGTGGTTGTTTCAGGGTGTAGAAGACGAGTAAAGTCGGGACAAGGCGTGCAAAACCGATTAAAATGATGTGAGATAGTAGCATAGGTATGATTGTCTTGGTTAAATAAAGATTTTGTCGACTGGAGTTGTCGCGTACCGCGGAGAGAGCTCCAGATGCTCTCCGCGTATCGCGGAGAAATTCGGGATTCAAGTCCCCCGATCGCATGTCGCGTACCGCTGTGGGACTCCTGTTGGGCCATCGCGTACCGCGATGGGACCCTGAGAAGCCCAGTAAGCTTAGTTTTGTTGTTTCGAACCGATTTTCGCGTATTTCTCGAATACGATCATCGTTTCTCGACACTTAAGCTTTGTTCTACTAAATTAGGTCCTCCGGAACCTAATTGTGCAGTGTATGTGTACTGTGGTTTGATCCGTTCACCAACGTTCGTCATTCAAGACACGTGCAAGTTCTGTGCGATAATTTCTCGAATTATCGGTGTGTTTGGTCCGTTGTGCCACGTGTTACACTAAATACAATTATTCTAGTGTCACGTATGAAATAATAATACACATTATTATTAAAATTAAATAAATGCTGACATGGAAAATTGCGAGGTGTCACAGCTGGACCGATCGGTGATAGTATTTATAGATGATATTTTGATTTATTCAAAGAACGAGGGAGACCATGCTTGCCACGTACGTGAGGTATTGGAGATCCTAAGGAAAGAGAAACTTTATGCTAAATTCTCCAAATGCGCTTTCTGGTTACGAGAGGTACAGTTTCTGGGTCACGTGGTGAACCCAGAAGGCATTATCGTAGATCCAGCTAAAGTTGAAACGATTATGAAATGGAGCCCTCCGAAGTCACCTACGGAAGTACGCAGTTTTCTTGGTTTGGCCGGTTACTATCGGAGATTTATTCAAGACTTCTCCAAGCTAGCGACTCCATTGACAAAGCTCACGAGGAAAGATGTAAAGTACGAATGGGGCCCTAACCAAGAACAAGCGTTTTCAGTGCTAAAGGAGAAAACTTACCCAAGCTCCTGTTCTAGCACTGCCGGATGGAAATGATGATCTTGTGGTGTATGCCGATGCGTCACGACAAGGGTTGGGATGCGTACTGATGCAAAGGGGAAGGGTGATAGCTTATGCTTCGCGCCAGCTAAAGATTCATGAGGCTAACTACCCGACCCACGATCTTGAACTCGCTGCAGTGGTGTTTGCATTGAAAATATGGAGGCACTACTTGTATGGAGTAAGGAGTACCATCTATACCGACCACAAGAGCTTGAAGTACTTCTTCGAGCAAAAGGATTTGAATATGAGGCATAGACGATGGCTTGAGCTGTTAAAGGATTATGATTGTGATATTTTATATCACCCGGGAAAGGCCAATGTGGTAGCAGATGCTTTGAGTCGCAAGACTGATCATCCTGCCATACGAGTAAAATCGTATAGTTTGGTGATAACGCCAGACTTTCTGAATGAGCTCAAGCAGGCGCAACAGGAAGGATTGAAAGAAGAGAATGTGGGTTTTGAACGTGTCTTCGGGCAAGTCAAGAACTTGGAAGACAATGATCACGGTGTGAAAGTACGATTCGGTCGTATGTGGGTGCCCAGAAATGGGGACATTCGAGCGAGAATTTTAGACGAAGCCCACAAATCACGTTATTCGGTGCATCCCGGTGCGACGAAGATGTATCAAGATCTTCGAAAAGACTATTGGTGGCCGGGTATGAAGTTTAACGTGATGCAGTATGTGAACCGATGCCTTACTTGTGCGCAAGTGAAGGCTGAACATCAGAAGCCCTACGGATATGTGCAACCTCTAGAGGTACCGGAATGTAAATGGGAACACATCACCATGGATTTCATCACCAAGCTACCAAAGACAGCTAAGCGGGATGATACCATATGGGTGATTGTGGACCGACTGACGAAGAGTGCACACTTCCTCCCTATCAGGGAAACGTATACATCCGAGAGGTTGTCTGAGTTGTTCGTGAAAGACATTGTGACTAGACACGGAGTTCCTGTCTCTATTGTGTCAGATCGGGATACGAGGTTTACTTTCAGATTCTGGAAGCAGTTTCATGATGCTATGGGAACGAGGTTAAATATCAGTACCGCGTATCACCCTCAGACTGATGGACAGTCAGAAAGGACTATCCAAATGTTGGAGGATATGCTTAGGGCATGCATTATCGATTTTGGAGGGAACTGGGATGACCACTTGCCATTGGTGGAGTTTTCTTATAACAACAGCTACCACTCCAGCATCGGAATGCCCCCATATGAGGCGTTGTACGGAAGACGATGTAGAACCCCAGTGTGCTGGGGTGAAGTTGGGCAGAAAGAAATGGGAAACAAGGTTGCCGTGATTGATATGGCAGAAAAGCTACTGGTGATAAAAGCACGTATGAAAGCTGCACAAGATCGCCAAAAGTCTTACGCCGACAAGCGCCGAAGACCAATCGAGTTTGATGTTGGCGATCGAGTGTTGCTGAAAGTATCACCATGGAAGGGAATCATTCGATTCAGAAAAAGTGGGAAGTTGAGTCCGAGGTACATCGGACCGTTCCAGATAAAAGCAAGGGTAGGGAAAGTCAAGTATCGACTGGACCTACCAGAGGAGCTGAACGGGATTCATCCTACCTTCCACGTGTCACATCTTAGGAAGTGCTTGGCAGACGAGCAGGCGCATGTTCCTTTGGATGACATTGAGGTAGATGATCGACTGAACTACATTGAAGAGCCAGTTGCCATTGTGGATACGAAGGAAAAGCAGCTACGGAATAAAACGGTTCGTCAAGTAAGAGTTCAGTGGAAGCATCGGAAGGGTTCAGACACGACATGGGAATTGGAAGACGAGATGAGGAAGTTGTATCCACATTTGTTCGATATGTAACGAGGCAGGTTTCGGGACGAAACCTATTGTAAGGAGGGGAGACTTGTAACATCCCAAATTTTCTAAATGCAAGTTATCCGAACTTACGAATGGGTAACGGATAATTAATTTGTTGGAAAATATGCGGAAAATAACTAAGTTAAAATCCGAGTTCGTGTACTCGAACCCAATTTCGAGTACACCAGATTTTCGTGTACATCCGAATTCGAGTACTCATGTTCTCGAAATTCTGTCCCAGTTTTCGAGTACAAGGACACTGCCTATAAATAGGAGTGCCTTGGGAAGCGTGACAGACTTTGGTTGGAAGCAAAGTTTCTCTCGAGTACTCGAAGTTGAAGTTCAAGAACAGCAAGAATCGAGCTTTGATCGACCAAACAAAGGGGGAAACGCACTGGAATCTACAGGAGTGATCCTTCAACTTCAAGTAAGTGTTCCAACCCAAAAAGCTAGGATTTTTATGCAAAAGTTAGGATGGTTAAACAAAGAGTGAACTTATGCATAAAGCTCACACCTTTATGCATAAAGTTCGTAACTTTGAGGTTCCAATACATTGGTAACAACCTAAGGAACCTAGAACTAGTTCCCCATAGCCTTAGATGAATTGTCTGAGATGTTTTATGACGAAATGATGCGTACACGAAATCATGAACAGAGGGTACTCGAAATCATACATGTTATTTCGAGTACAATAGATATTTCGAGTACTTGTTATTTCGAGTACATGTTATTTCGAGTACATAGGTTAAAACGAGTACACCAGTATTTCGAGTACTGGTGATATTTCGAATACTCTAGTTCGAGTATATGACGGTTCGGGAGTGTAACAGTTCTCGAATATTGGTGAGGCTGGTTAGGAAGTTATGTGGACTTAGGATATATCCTAAGTCTAAGAATGGTATGTGATGAGACGATGTAATGATGTAGGTTCCCAGGTCTTAACTAAGGAGTTCGGTTAAGAAGATAAGGAGCCATTATCAGGTGAGTTCTAGACGCCCTCTTTTATGTTTGATGTTTTGGGCTGACATGCATGCTTATTGTTATGTCTATGATGTTATGTGCTTATGATGATGATGAATGAATGATGATATGCCCTGACTATGTATGCATGTTTATGTGTTAGCATGGTGTATGCATGAAAGTATGCTAAGTATGATGAATGCATGATAAATGAGTTATGATGATGAATAACCTGACATGATAATGATGCTAGCATATGATATGATGATGACTTTATGATCACATGCTTCATGACGATAACTATGAGAATAGTTATAGGAATATGGCAAGGTCCTAGGTGGCTAGGATGATAGTATGATACCATGATGTTATGATATGATAACGATGCTAGTATGTTATGATGGTATGATGAAATGATGCTAGTATGTTATGATGGTATGATGAAATGAGGCTAGTATGACATGCCTAAGATGCCATGATTAACCCGATGAATGATGTTATAATGCTAGCATGAAATGTATGAGGACTGTGATGAATGACGGTATGATGCTAGTGTATCATGTATGATGAATGAATGATGTCCCTATATGTGCTATAGGATATGTGTGAATGATGATGCTCCGGTACTTGTATCAGGTGAATATGAATGATGACCTGATTGTATCAGGATATGAACAGCCGATCGGGCTATAAACAGGGGAGTCGATCGGACTATAAACAGGGAGTCGACCGGACTATAAACAGGGAGCCGACCGGGCTATAAACATGAGAGTCGACCGAACTATAAACATGGAGTCGACCGGACTATAAACAAGAGAGTCGACCGGACTATAAACACGGAGCCGATCGGGCTATAAACATGGTAAGAATCGATCGGACTATAAACATGGTAAGAGTCGATCGGACTATAAACATGGAGCCTTGTGCCGGCATAAGCCCACTGTTCGTATGGTGACAGTGGAACGTATGACGATGATGGAAATGATGATATGTGCTAAGGTTATAGACTGTGTATGAAATGATGTTTATGATATGTATGTTTAATGTTGTTTTACGAAAACTAGAACTCACCAGCGTAAGCTGACTTGATTTAGCATGTATGTCAGGTTAAAGCTATGATAAGAGAAGGCATGGAGCATGGGCATCAATCCAGACGATCCGTTGGTTTTGGCATTCCGATATGTCTTGATACAGACACTTTATTGAATTTTGTTTATCAGACTATGTTTACATTTCCGCTGCATGATTATGAAAGTTTTTAGTTTAAGAGCTATGTGTTATGATGAAAACCAACCTCTGTGAGGTGTCAGGTTTCGGGGCCTCACATACTAGGTCTTTGCAAAAAACCTTGTGCTACCAATCGTGCCTTATATCGTACAATCTCGTTTTTTTTCA
This sequence comes from Mikania micrantha, assembly GCA_009363875.1. Classification (NCBI taxonomy): domain Eukaryota; kingdom Viridiplantae; phylum Streptophyta; class Magnoliopsida; order Asterales; family Asteraceae; genus Mikania; species Mikania micrantha. Next base: position 109,447,258 of record CM018680.1, read on the forward strand.
TTACGTTTTCGCACAAAGACCCATTTGTATCCTATGGGCTTTACATCTTCAGGTGTATGAACTACAGGTCCAAAAACTTCTCGTTTCACGAGGGAATTCAATCCTGTCTCAATTGCGTCTTTCCATTTTGGCCAATCATTTCTATGTCTACGTTCCTCAATAGATCTTGGTTCTTGATCCTCACTGTTTTCCATTACTTCTAGCGCTACATTATATGAAAATTTATCATCGACGTCGATTTTGTTTCGGTTCCATACCTTTCTAGACATGATATAATTTATTGAGATCTCTTCATTTTCAAGTACCTGGGTTTCATCTGGAACCATCATGTCTAATGTCTCTTTAAGAGATTCGTTTTCTGGAATTATTGTTACCTCAACTTGACCATCTTCAATATTTTCTCCTTTTTTCTTTCGAGGATTTTTATCTTTAGAACCGATTGGTCTACCGCGCTTCAAGCGAGTGTTAGACTCATTACCAATATATAGTTGCCCTTCTGTGACACTAATTTTTATTGGAGCATTAACAGCTGGTATATGTGACTTTGTCACTCGCTTTGGGTCAGTGAATGAGTCTGGTAATTGATTTGCTAATCTTTGTAAATGAATTATCCTTTGAACTTCTAGTTCACATTGCTTAGTTCGAGGATCAAGATGAGATAATGATAATTCATTCCAACTTATATTATTGTCCAGCTGTTTTTTGTCTCCCCCTAATGTTGGGAATGTTGTTTCATCAAAATGACAATCACCAAATCGAGCCTTAAATAAATCTCCAGTTGATGGCTCTAAATACTTAATGATAGATGGTGATTCATAACCAACATATATTCCTAACCTTCTTTGAGGTCCCATCTTTGTGCGTTGTGGTGGAGTGATTGGAACATATACAACACAACCAAAAATCCTTAGATGGGAAATATTTGGTTCCTGACCGAAAACCATTTGTAATGGGAAGGAAGTATGATAACTAGTTGGCCTGATGCGAATTAGAGTTGCTGCATGTAAAATTGCATGTCCCCAAGTACAAACTGGTAGTTTTGATTTCATAATAATTGGTCTTGTAACCAATTGAAGTTGCTTGATAAGTGATTCAGCAAGTCCATTTTGTGTATGTACATGGGGTACATGATGCTCTACACTTATCCCAATAGACATGCAATAATTATTAAATGTTTGGGAAGTAAACTCACCAGCATTGTCTAACCGAATCTTCTTAATGGGATAATCTGGAAAATGTGCTCTAAGCCTTATTAACTGAGCAAGCAGTCGTGCAAATGCCATATTACGACTTGATAATAAGCACACATGTGACCATCTAGTTGATGCATCTATTAGTACCATAAAGTATCTAAATGGTCCACTAGGAGGATGTATAGGTCCACATATATCCCCATGAATCCTTTCCAGAAAATCAAGTGATTCAGTCCCCACTTTAGTTGGCGATGGGCGAGTAATTAACTTCCCTTGTGAACATGCAACACATGAAAAATCTTTAGTTTGAAGAACCTTTTGGTTCTTTAATGAATGCCCACATGAATTTTCTATAATTTTTCGCATCATTATTGATCCGGGATGGCCTAACCGATCATGCCAAATAATAAAGTTTTCTCGATCCATAAACTTCTGGTTTATGACTACATTTGATTCAATAGCAAAAATTTTAGTATGATATAAACCAGAGGCAAGTGCATGTAATTTTTCTAATACTTGCTTTTTACCCAAAGTTATGTTTGTGATTTGTAGGAATTCTTCATGTCCCTCACATATAGTCTCAATATGAAATCCATTTAGGAGGATATCCTTAAAACTTATAAGATTCCTCTTGGATAGTGGGGAAAATAACGCATTGTTAATTTTAAATTGTGTTCCACCTGGTAATACTATATGAGCTTCTCCAGAGCCCTCAATCAATTTTGTACTACCAGATATAGTACTAACGCTTGCCTCTTTTAAAATTAAATCAGTAAATGTCACACCCCCAATTTCCCACTCGTGGTGTCAGTCCACGTGGGTGTGACGTGGCCAGAATCACAGCTCAAGGTCATATAGAACAACACTATATGCGTTTACAAATCCAAGTTTGACACATACACATAATAAAATAGTTTGCAGCGGAAAATAAAGTTATCATAACATGCAGCGGAAAGATAGTTGTTTACACAGCGGAAATTAAATTGTCAACACATCATTGTTTAAACATAACCCAAAAGTGATTGTTTTTCAAAAGACTGATAACATGAATGCGGGATCCTATGCCCATAATCCCTAATGTGCATTCCTGCTCCATAGTCAGCTAGTTACCTGAGAATACAAGTTAGAAAAAGCGTCAACACAATGGTTGGTGAGTTCACAGGTTTTGATATACATATAGTAATGAAAGTGTGTCATGCTGTTTATCAAATGTTAGTACCGAGCCCTAGGCCCAAAGTGTCAGTGCGTCACTACCGAACTAGACTTGTTTGTCCTTGCCTCCGCTATGTCTCGTATACATAGCAAGTTAGGTCAGAATTTGCACGGGTTATGACATCCAGTCAACATAGTGCCCCGTGGGGTTAGTCATTCCCTAATGGATCCATCCAAATCTACCACGTTGTTCGTACATTAACGGTAAGACTTTGTGAGGGCTTGTTACGAGTTCAACACTTAATGTTTGTCCAATAAACCAGCATACACATAATGTTTGTAATAGCAATAATGTTTGACTCGATGCAACTAGTATTCTCCCCCTATTTAAAAGCATTTGAAAAAGAGTAAAGAGGGGCCGTAAACTCACCTTAGTGATCAAGAAAGATATGCGTAAGCTCCTCGAGTAAGTAGCACGTCGGTCACCGGCAACCTATATCGTATACCGTACGTGAGTTCGTGTATGTGACCGTGCTAGTATTCGTGTTAGTGCCCGTGTTTGTGCCCAACAACCCTCGGTTGTTCATGTTTGTCCGTGTCGGTCCACATTGACCGTGTTTGCTCGTGTTGGTCCACATTGACCGTGTTTGACCAAAGTTGACCGTGTTTGACCGTGTTTGACCAAAGTTGACCGTGTCAAGTCAACGACCCGTTGGTGATCCGTGTGACGGTTGTGAATCGTGTAGCAATCGTGTAAGTGTTTGTCGTGTGCAAAACGCGTAAATCGCGTCTATGGACAACTTACTATTTATAGTAAGTTTCCATTTATGGAAAGTTCACAAAGCATATCGGTTTTATAGTTCTAGCATGCTTGTTAGTCCTACGTGATCATGTTAACACATAACACATCATCATGCAATATCACATAAGTCATGTTCATCATGGTTGTACATAAAAGTTTCCTAAAATGGAAAGTTTCCATTTTTAGCATACGTGACATCGGAAACCATCTAACTTAGCATCTAATCATCATGTTATAACATAACAAGTCACTTAGCATGTTCAAATCATACAACACGTTTACAAATCGGTTTTTGTAAAAATAAAGTTACTAAATATAGTAACTTTCTAGTTTTGCATAGAATTAACCACCTTAACATTTCTAAACCATTTTCATATCATCAAACATCATAATAATCAATCTAGCATTATTCTAAACATACCAATATATCCAAATCATCTCCTATCATTATTTCGACCCGAAAGTTACTAAATGTAGTAACTTTGTCAAAAATGACCATAAACATTATCAATACCTCATTTGAACATCATAATCATTCTAATAACATTTAAGTAGCAATCTATGAGCATGCATGATACCATATATCATTCACATCACCATTTTACAATCAAAAAGTTTCTATTATTAGAAAGTTTGTCAAAATCATCATTTTAAACCCTACCAACATCATCTAAGCATGTAATCATCCATCAATATCACCTATGAACATTTCTATATACACAAATTCATCTCAACCATCATGGATCATACATGCATGCATTCAAAATGCTATAAATCTTTATTTCAAGCATAACCACATATGTACAACCACTTGGATCATTATAAATCACCATTATAACATCATAGATCATCATTTACCACATTAAAATCAACAAACCCAGATTATAAATTCGTGCATGTGAGCCATGGGTGCTTGCATGTGGGTTTTGACCATTGCATGTGGGTGTAGGTGATGTGAGAGTGATTTTTAAGTATGGAACTACCTTCTTGAGCTCCTTGAACACTAAGATGATGAATATGCAGCCCCTGAATCTCCAGAAGTTCGAATGTCGTAGCTCCAAGCGAGTGGTGGTGGTCTAGGTGATCTCCTTTGGCTCTCCAAGTCTTCAATGTGGCCTACAAGCTTCAAACTTGAGCTTCAATGGTTGTTAATGGAGGTTCCAGAGGTTGAAGATGAAGGTAGAGGGTGATTATGTCGATCAGAACTCGAGAAATGCGGAATAAGGTGGCTGGTAATGATTTTTCTTGGTTTTATAAAGATTTCTGCGAACTGGGTCTCCTCGCGTAGCGCGACAAGTTCAAAAGGGGTTCTCGCGTAGCGCGAGAGAGTCCCGCGTTCAAATTTCCCCCGCCACTTGTCGCGTATCGCGACAGTGTCCTTGTGGGCCGTCGCGTAGCGCGACAGATCCCCTGGTGAGCCCAATAGGCCCATTTTCATTGGTTTGATCCGTTCGTTGCCGTTTTCACGTTTACGAACTTTCGTTTGGCCTTGTTTGAACTTCCAAGTTCAATGTGTGAGTGTTTCGTGGGGTTTCGAGTGTTGTGCTCCACAATGTGCTTGTCGTTCACCAACGTTCGTGTGTTTTGACACGTGTGTGCTGTTTGCCGATAATTCTACGAATTATTTAGTCATGTGTCAGTGTTCGTACTATCGTGCCACGTGTCACACTAAATTAATCTAATTCTAGTGTCACGTGTACATAATGTATTTAAATAAACATTTAAATAAAATCAAAGCTGACCTGGAAATTACGGGGTGTCACATCCTCCCCATGTTAGAAAGAATTTCGTCCCGAAATTCAACTGGTGTTGTTAGCGTTTGTCTGTTCCGCGAACAGGTGTGGGTACTTTTGTTTCATCTGGTCTTCACGTTCCCATGTGAATTCCGGTCCGCGTCGCGAGTTCCATCGCACTTTCACAATCGGTATCTTGCTGAGTTTGAGCTTCTTGGTTTCCCGGTCCATAATTTCCACCGGTTCCTCAACAAAGTTCAATTGTTCGTCGATTTGTATTTCCTCGAGAGGGACAACAAGTGTCTCATCAGTTAGGCACTTCTTGAGGTTCGAGATGTGGAATACGTTGTGTACACTGCTCAGTTCAACTGGCAGGTTCAGTTCGTAGGCTACAGGGCCTATTCGCTTTGTAATCTCGAAAGGTCCGATGTAACGAGGGTTCAACTTTCCTCGCTTGCCAAACCGAATGACACCTTTCCAGGGCGAGATCTTGAGCAACACTCTGTCCCCCACCTGGAACTCCAACGGTTTGCGTCGCTTGTCGGCATAGCTTTTCTGTATGTCCCGAGCTGCTGCCATTCGTTTGCGTATTTGCACGATCTTCTCAGTTGTCTCGTGCACCAGTTCTGGACCAGTCAGTTGGCTGTCTCCAACTTCCGCCCAGCAGATGGGTGATCGACACTTACGTCCGTAAAGTGCCTTGAATGGTGCAGCTTGAATGCTAGTGTGGTAGCTATTGTTATATGAGAACTCAACTAACGGTAGGTGAGATTCCCAGCTACTACCAAAGTCAATGACACATGCCCGGAGCATGTCTTCCAGTGTCTGTATCGTTCGCTCACTTTGCCCGTCCGTCTGCGGGTGATAAGCGGTACTCATGTCCAATCTCGTGCCCAAAGCCTTATGCAAAGACTTCCAGAAGTGCGACGTGAATCGACTGTCGCGATCAGATATGATTGAGATTGGCACTCCATGTCGAGTGACCACTTTCTTCAGATAGATGCGTGTGAGTTTGTCTAGCTTGTCAGTCTCCTTGATGGGTAGGAAGTGTGCGGACTTTGTTAGTCGGTCTACGATAACCCAGATAGTATCGCAACCACTTGCCGTTTTGGGCAGTTTCGTGATGAAGTCCATGGAAATCTGCTCCCATTTCCACATTGGTAATTCCGGTTGTTGCAGTAACCCTGATGGCTTCTGGTACTCAACTTTGACTTTCGAGCACGTTAGGCATTTACTCACGTATGTTGCTATCTCAGCTTTCATGTTTGGCCACCAATAGGTTGTCTTCAAATCGTGATACATCTTATCAGAGCCTGGGTGTACGGAATACCGGCTCTTGTGAGCTTCATCCATCACTACTTCTCTCAATCCTCCGTAGCGTGGAATCCAGATTCGATCCATTAAATAGTAAGCTCCGTCGTCTTTTGCCTTTATTTGTTTATCCATGCCACGCATGGCTTCGAGAGTAAGGTTTTCAGTTTTCAGAGCTTCCTGTTGTGCTATCCGAATTTGATTCGGTAATTCAGAATGGATCGTGAGTTGTAGGGTACGCACGCGTTTCGTTGTTTCCTTTCGGCTCAGCGCGTCGGCCACTACATTGGCTTTGCCTGGATGATACTTGATAGCGCAGTCATAATCGCCGATAAGCTCAACCCATCTTCGTTGTCTCATGTTCAACTCTTTCTGGTCGAAGATGTGTTGTAGGCTCTTATGATCGGTAAAGATAGTGCACTTTGTGCCGTACAAGTAGTGTCGCCAGATCTTCAAGGCAAACACCACGGCTCCCAACTCAAGGTCATGAGTCGTGTAATTCTTCTCATGCACCTTCAGTTGACGTGAAGCGTATGCTATCACTTTCTCGCGTTGCATCAGCACACAACCGAGTCCCTGTTTCGAGGCGTCGCAATACACCACGAAGTCATCACATCCTTCCGGTAAGGATAGGATGGGTGCAGTGCATAGTTTCTGTTTCAACAGGTTGAAAGCAGCTTCTTGTTTGTCTCCCCAATCGAACTTTTTGTCTTTATGTGTCAGGGATGTCAGTGATTGAGCAATCTTTGAGAATCCCTCAATGAATCTTCTGTAGTACCCGGCCAGACCTAGGAATTGTCGCACCTCAGTCGGAGTCTTGGGCGCTTCCCAGTTCTTGATGGCTTCAATCTTGGCTGGGTCTACGTGTATTCCCTGCTCATTAACCACGTGTCCAAGGAATTGGACTTCGCGTATCCAAAAGTCGCATTTTGAAAGCTTGGCGTACAACTGCTCTTTCTTTAATAGTTCTAAGACTAGCCTCAAATGCTCAGCATGTTCTTCCCGATTCTTCGAGTAAATCAGAATGTCGTCAATGAACACTATCACGAATTTGTCAAGATAGGGCTTGCACACTCTATTCATGAGATCCATGAATACAGCTGGTGCGTTGGTCAGTCCGAAGGGCATAACCAAGAATTCGTAGTGTCCGTATCGGGTTCGGAAGGCAGTCTTAGGAATATCGTTTTCCTGTATCCTCAATTGATGGTAACCCGATCTTAAATCGATCTTTGAATAGTAGCTTGACCCTTGCAATTGGTCAAATAGATCGTCTATTCGTGGTAAGGGATATCGATTCTTGATCGTCACCTTGTTCAGCTCTCTGTAGTCGATACACATACGGAATGATCCGTCTTTCTTCTTTACGAACAAGACCGGTGCTCCCCAAGGTGAGAAGCTCGGTCTGATGAATCCCTTGTCTAACAGCTCTTGTAACTGGTTAGACAGTTCCTGCATCTCCGTTGGTGCTAGTCGGTATGGAGCCTTGGCGATCGGTGCTGCTCCTGGTGTAAGGTCTATCTGAAACTCGACTTGTCGTTTCGGAGGTAGTCCAGGTAGGTCTTCGGGAAATACTTCGGGAAAATCGCGGACTACGGCGATGTCCTCAATCTTCCTCTCTTTCTTGGGTTGCTCGGCGATGAGGGCTAGTATGGCAGTGTATCCCTTTTGTAGGTACTTGTTCGCCTTCATGCATGACATGATGTTCAGAGGTACTCCCCGCCTTTCCCCCTGAATCGAGATCTGTTCTCCGTTCTGCAACGTCACTCGTACGATCTTCTCGTTGCATACGATCTCAGCTTGGTTAGCGGATAACCAATCCATTCCAACGACCACATCAAAGCTTCCGAGAGTCACCGGCATCAAATCGATTTTGAGTTCATGATCCGCCAATACCATGACGCATCCTCGAAAGATGTGTTGTGTTTCAATTAGCTTGCCGTCGGCTAGCTCTACGGTATACTTGTAGTCTAGTGGTGTTGGGGTAATATCTAGTAATTTGCTAAACTCACTAGATATAAAGCTCCTATCGGCACCGGTATCAAATAATATGCTAGCATAGACATTATTTAAAAGAAACGTACCGGTTACGATGTTAGGATCGTCTTTGGCTTCTCCCGAGCCAATCACAAATGCTCTCCCCTTGGCCGCTCCTCCTCCGGCCTTCTTCAATTGAGGGCAATCCCTCCTCATGTGGCCTGGTTTTCCACATTCATAACACCCTCTGGAGGTGTTCTGGTTGTTGTTCTGGTTGTGGTTGGGGTTGCTGTTGTTGGTTGGAAATCTTGATCTGCAATCTTTGGCCATATGGCCATGCCTTCCGCACTTCAGGCAACGGTATCGTTCGCATTGCCCGAGGTGATGGTATGAACACCGGTTACACAAGGGGTATTTCCCTTGGTACACACCCTTCCCCTTGTCGTCGGGTTGAGTGGCAGTAAAGGCTCTGGCTGGTGCAGATCTTTGTTGTTGCTGAGGTTGATGAGATTGGTGGTGGCTGGGTTCCCACTTCCTCTTCTGGCTTTCTTGAGGCTTCAGATGTTCGCCTCGTTTGGGTAGCTTGCCTTGTGCTACCGCTTGGTCGGTTAGTTTGTGGGACAGTCGGATCAGTGGTTGGATGGTGGTGAGATCAGAAGCAGTCACCATGCTTTGGATTTGTTCGGGCAGCCCGCTGATGAACTGCTCGATCTTCTTGTATTCCGGCGTCACCATTGCCGGGCATAACTTACATAGCTCATGAAATCGAGTGCAATATTGCTCGATCTCAGATCCCACCATTTTGTGTACCCATAATTCGGCTTCCAGTTTCCGAATCTCATCACGAGGGCAATACTCCTCCTGCAGTAGTCTGGTGAAATCAGCCCATGGCATGGAGTTGGCACCGTCCAACCCCAGGGTTTGTACATGGGTATTCCACCATGTGAGTGCTGGTCCTTCCAGTGTACCAGTTGCGAACTTCACCCGGTTCTCTTCAGCACATTCGCACATGGCGAATACAGACTCCACTTTCTCCACCCAGCGGAGCATTCCGACAGCTCCCTCAGTTCCCTTGAATTTGTGTGGGTGGCAGTTCAGGAAGGATTTAAAGGAACATCCTTTCCCGTTGCTGCTGTTTGACCATGTTTGTCAGAAACCAGTGTCGTGTGTTAGTATTGTGTTAGCTACACTATATTAGTCGCGTCAGGCAAGTGTTAGTACCGTTGTTGTTTCCGCTAGTTTCGCTATGCTGGCGACTGGCTTCGTAGTCAGCGATTGCTTTGTTGACCCGACGGTCAACCATCATTTTTATCACAGCGGCATCTAGTGTCCGTTTAGCAGGACGCGCGTACGGTCCTCTTCCCGCCATGTATGGTTCTATACATAAGGGATAGAGTTTTAATCAGCACATGTTAGAGTGTTAGTCAAATGTCATGTCAGATGTCAGATCAGATGTCATGTTAGCTGTCAAGTCAGAGGTTATGTTATCAAGCAATCATGGTCAACATGTAATAAGTAAGACAAAACATAATTCTCATTAATAATAAGCTTGAAGTACAATGATTTCAAAAGGAAATACATAATAAGTTCTTCGAGCACATCCCGCTCGTCTAGGCCAAAATAAGAAAATACAAAATACAACAGTCCTCTAATCCGAATCCATAGAGACGTGTGAGATATCGCTAGCAGCGTCTCCGTCATCATCATCCTCCTCCGGATCCTCATTAGGATCCTCATCAAGGTCCTCTTCTTCGAGGTCCTCGGCCTCGAACTCAGGTCCATCCTGTGGTGGTTCCTCGATGAACTGTGCAGCCCATGCATTAAGCATGGCGTCACTGGCCTGCACCATTGCCTGAGTCTCGGTTATGTCTGTCCGATTCTCAGTGATGTGTGCATCATGCTCCTGCATGACATCAACGATCTGTCCGTGCTGGGTCATCAGTTGAGACACTTGGAGACGTAGAGTCTCCACCTGTGCCTCCAGTCTGTCGTTGCGTCCCTCCAGTCTCTCGTTCTGCCTCTCCAATCGATCGTTCTTCTCGCGAAGAACTCGGACCTCGTCTGTTAGCTCCCTACCCCTCCAGACTTCCCGTCGTGTGCAAGCAACATGTGCCGCGAAGGCCTGCTCCATCGGCACCCCGAACGGTGGTAGTCGGTGTCCCGGAGTGGTGTCGCCGGGATATCGATATGGAGGTACTCTCTCCTCGACGATCCAACTCTGGAGTATGGTGGGAAGCCATCCCCAATATCTGGCCCGTGCTGCGTCCCTCGCTCGCCGATCCATCTCGGCGTCAACCTGTGATACTATATCGTGGACCCGTCGTCGGCTCTCTGTGGCCATGTCGTCAGTGGTCGGGTGTCGGTCTGTGTTCCTGCCGGTACCGTCATTGTTGGCCATCCTGTAAGTTTTAAGTTAGTAAGCAATAGTTCAATATAAGCAAAAACATTATCAACGTGCAAGTTCTACGTGTAGTGTCTAAAGTTGAGCAATGGCTATAGTCTAAGCTTACTATATGCAAACCTAGTTCCCTATAACCAAGGCTCTGATACCAGTCTGTCACACCCCCAATTTCCCACTCGTGGTGTCAGTCCACGTGGGTGTGACGTGGCCAGAATCACAGCTCAAGGTCATATAGAACAACACTATATGCGTTTACAAATCCAAGTTTGACACATACACATAATAAAATAGTTTGCAGCGGAAAATAAAGTTATCATAACATGCAGCGGAAAGATAGTTGTTTACACAGCGGAAATTAAATTGTCAACACATCATTGTTTAAACATAACCCAAAAGTGATTGTTTTTCAAAAGACTGATAACATGAATGCGGGATCCTATGCCCATAATCCCTAATGTGCATTCCTGCTCCATAGTCAGCTAGTTACCTGAGAATACAAGTTAGAAAAAGCGTCAACACAATGGTTGGTGAGTTCACAGGTTTTGATATACATATAGTAATGAAAGTGTGTCATGCTGTTTATCAAATGTTAGTACCGAGCCCTAGGCCCAAAGTGTCAGTGCGTCACTACCGAACTAGACTTGTTTGTCCTTGCCTCCGCTATGTCTCGTATACATAGCAAGTTAGGTCAGAATTTGCACGGGTTATGACATCCAGTCAACATAGTGCCCCGTGGGGTTAGTCATTCCCTAATGGATCCATCCAAATCTACCACGTTGTTCGTACATTAACGGTAAGACTTTGTGAGGGCTTGTTACGAGTTCAACACTTAATGTTTGTCCAATAAACCAGCATACACATAATGTTTGTAATAGCAATAATGTTTGACTCGATGCAACTAGTATTCTCCCCCTATTTAAAAGCATTTGAAAAAGAGTAAAGAGGGGCCGTAAACTCACCTTAGTGATCAAGAAAGATATGCGTAAGCTCCTCGAGTAAGTAGCACGTCGGTCACCGGCAACCTATATCGTATACCGTACGTGAGTTCGTGTATGTGACCGTGCTAGTATTCGTGTTAGTGCCCGTGTTTGTGCCCAACAACCCTCGGTTGTTCATGTTTGTCCGTGTCGGTCCACATTGACCGTGTTTGCTCGTGTTGGTCCACATTGACCGTGTTTGACCAAAGTTGACCGTGTTTGACCGTGTTTGACCAAAGTTGACCGTGTCAAGTCAACGACCCGTTGGTGATCCGTGTGACGGTTGTGAATCGTGTAGCAATCGTGTAAGTGTTTGTCGTGTGCAAAACGCGTAAATCGCGTCTATGGACAACTTACTATTTATAGTAAGTTTCCATTTATGGAAAGTTCACAAAGCATATCGGTTTTATAGTTCTAGCATGCTTGTTAGTCCTACGTGATCATGTTAACACATAACACATCATCATGCAATATCACATAAGTCATGTTCATCATGGTTGTACATAAAAGTTTCCTAAAATGGAAAGTTTCCATTTTTAGCATACGTGACATCGGAAACCATCTAACTTAGCATCTAATCATCATGTTATAACATAACAAGTCACTTAGCATGTTCAAATCATACAACACGTTTACAAATCGGTTTTTGTAAAAATAAAGTTACTAAATATAGTAACTTTCTAGTTTTGCATAGAATTAACCACCTTAACATTTCTAAACCATTTTCATATCATCAAACATCATAATAATCAATCTAGCATTATTCTAAACATACCAATATATCCAAATCATCTCCTATCATTATTTCGACCCGAAAGTTACTAAATGTAGTAACTTTGTCAAAAATGACCATAAACATTATCAATACCTCATTTGAACATCATAATCATTCTAATAACATTTAAGTAGCAATCTATGAGCATGCATGATACCATATATCATTCACATCACCATTTTACAATCAAAAAGTTTCTATTATTAGAAAGTTTGTCAAAATCATCATTTTAAACCCTACCAACATCATCTAAGCATGTAATCATCCATCAATATCACCTATGAACATTTCTATATACACAAATTCATCTCAACCATCATGGATCATACATGCATGCATTCAAAATGCTATAAATCTTTATTTCAAGCATAACCACATATGTACAACCACTTGGATCATTATAAATCACCATTATAACATCATAGATCATCATTTACCACATTAAAATCAACAAACCCAGATTATAAATTCGTGCATGTGAGCCATGGGTGCTTGCATGTGGGTTTTGACCATTGCATGTGGGTGTAGGTGATGTGAGAGTGATTTTTAAGTATGGAACTACCTTCTTGAGCTCCTTGAACACTAAGATGATGAATATGCAGCCCCTGAATCTCCAGAAGTTCGAATGTCGTAGCTCCAAGCGAGTGGTGGTGGTCTAGGTGATCTCCTTTGGCTCTCCAAGTCTTCAATGTGGCCTACAAGCTTCAAACTTGAGCTTCAATGGTTGTTAATGGAGGTTCCAGAGGTTGAAGATGAAGGTAGAGGGTGATTATGTCGATCAGAACTCGAGAAATGCGAAATAGGGTGGCTGGTAATGATTTTTCTTGGTTTTATAAAGATTTCTGCGAACTGGGTCTCCTCGCGTAGCGCGACAAGTTCAAAAGGGGTTCTCGCGTAGCGCGAGAGAGTCCCGCGTTCAAATTTCCCCCGCCACTTGTCGCGTATCGCGACAGTGTCCTTGTGGGCCGTCGCGTAGCGCGACAGATCCCCTGGTGAGCCCAATAGGCCCATTTTCATTGGTTTGATCCGTTCGTTGCCGTTTTCACGTTTACGAACTTTCGTTTGGCCTTGTTTGAACTTCCAAGTTCAATGTGTGAGTGTTTCGTGGGGTTTCGAGTGTTGTGCTCCACAATGTGCTTGTCGTTCACCAACGTTCGTGTGTTTTGACACGTGTGTGCTGTTTGCCGATAATTCTACGAATTATTTAGTCATGTGTCAGTGTTCGTACTATCGTGCCACGTGTCACACTAAATTAATCTAATTCTAGTGCCACGTGTACATAATGTATTTAAATAAACATTTAAATAAAATCAAAGCTGACCTGGAAATTACGGGGTGTCACAGTAAAATAATTCTTTCTTTTGAGAATTGTATGTGTAGTTCCACTGTCTATTAAACATATATCCTCATCACTAATAGGAAACTTAGTTAAATGCTCCATATGCTTCAAAACAAAATAAAGTTTCATAAATAAAATGTTTAACATGCTTCAAATAAAACAAAATCCAATAAACATAATGTCTCTTGTGTTCCAAATAAAAAAAACATAAGTACGAAAGAAAAAAATATATATCTAAAAAAAACATAAAGGAAATAGGATAACTTCAAATTTAAGCATTCATATATAAGGAAAATTGCAAGCATCCAACTTATTTGTATCAGCAAGGGAATCGTCCATATCCAGATTAGTTGTATCAATAAGGAAGTCATTAGCATCCATATGAGTTGTATTATTAAAGTTTGTACGACCACCAGAGATATCTACATTGCCATTCTCATATATGAAATTTGTCTCTATTCCTTTTCCCATGTCTTTTATAGATTGTTGATAAAGTTCCACCAAGTGTTTAGGCGTACGACATGTTCGAGACCAATGATTATCACTTCCACACCGATAGCATACATTTGGTGGGGTTCCATTTTTGTTTTTATTCCATTCATCCCTCGGTTTCTTTTCGTTGTCATGGCTTTTTTGGTAGAATCTTGTGTTTTTAAATTGCACACCATGATAATTTCCTCGATTATTTCCAATTCCACGCCCACGACCACGATGGTAACCACGACCACGACCACGACCACGATGGTACCCACGACCACCGCCAGTTCCATGACTTCTAGTTTGGTCGTTATAGGTTGCCACGTTCGCTTCTGGGAGCGGGGTTGTACCAATCGGACGTGTTTCATGGTTTTTCATTAGGAGCTCATTGTTTTGCTCGGCTACAAAGTAAACAAGATATTAGATCACTATATTTAGTGAAACCCCTTTCACGATATTGTTGTTGTAGGACCATATTTGAGGCGTGAAAAGTGGAGAATGTTTTTTCCAACATCTCCTTATCAGTAATATCATCCCCACATAGGATCAATTGTGAGGTAATTCTAAATATAGCCGAGTTGTACTTGCTTATAGATTTGAAGTCTTGCAACCTTAAATGGGTCCATTCGAAACGAGCTTTTGGTAATATTACCGTTTTCTGGTGGTCATACCTTTCTTTTAATTTGGACCATAGGACAAGTGGATCTTTGATAGTGAGATATTCCGTTTTCAAAGCTTCATGGATATGATGGCGTAAGAAAATCATCGCCTTTGCTTTATCTTGGATAGTTGCTTTATTTCCATCTTTAATTGTATCCCCAAGATTGTTAGCATTTAAATGTATTTCAGCATCTAATACCCATGACAAATAATTTTTTCCCGTGATATCTAAAGCCAAAAATTCAAGCTTTGCAAGATTTGACATGATAAACTATATGTATAACAAAATATACGAATTAATTATATTATCTAATGAATATAAAATCTAGAAGTAATAATATTACAAAATAAAGTCTAGAGTACAACAATATTAAGCTTCCGAAAGTATAGGCCTATAGGATTATAGCAGCTTTTATTCGGAAGAAATTTAAACTTTTTACAGTGATAACATAAATCTTAAAATTTAATTATATCAAAATCGATAATAAAAACCAAAGTATACGTAAGATTTTCAAGTCAAATTACATCTGATATATAGCATTAGCACGTTTATATTTGCTAAAATATAATAGTGAATAATAATCGTTAAACAACATATTTTACTTTACACACATAATTTAAAGCTTAACACACATATTTTATTTTATTATAATTAAACAACATCTTACGAGATAATTTTGAGCATAAAATCATGTATAACGAGAATTTATTTCGTGAATAAATTAGTCAAACAAACCACAAAAAAACTATATGCATTTTTTTTTTAATTTATTATTTAGTTATTTTTATTTTTATTATTATTATTATTATTATTATTATTATTATTATTATTATTATTATTATTATTATTTTACCACAATAAAACATATAATTAGCGTAAACATTATAAACATAATTAATAACATGATTTTAAAACTTACTTGTATTATATTCTGATTGAAGATACTTTCATTAATTAAACCTGAGTTCACTTGTGAAAAGTTTTAATAAAAAAAATTAAACCTAAATCAACCAATGAAATCTGATAAAACTTATGTTTTTAAATTTTATCAGCAAATGCCTTAGGTTTTAATTAATTAATTATTTTGTCTCTTTTTTTTCAAGACGGTCGCAAGAGACAACCCACCCAATAATCAAGTTTCAAAATTTATGTTTTCTTTTATTACGACCGATTCAAGTATATGTAATTGATTGTAATATGAAAAGGGTAGGATCATTACCTGATGCCGGAACTTAGAAAAAAAAAATTCAAAAGTGAAGTGCGGGCACAACCAACGATCAAAGATAACACAATCGTGCTGATAACGTGTTATGAAACGAGCCTAATAACAGATAATATTTTTCTATATCTTGAGTATGAAATACATGAAGGTATATATAGGAGAAGGAAAACTCAATCAACTTACAACTCGAACTTATCTATAATAATATAACGTTTATCTACACAATTGTTGATAACCATAATAAAATATTTATAACAAATTTTAATTTTTTAACCCACTTTTTTTTTTTTTAACTTCAATAGCCACTTCAATAACCGATAATTACATAAAAGTAAAATCTCATTAGATCCGGTCGGGTGGACTTGTATAATGTATATCACAAGACACAAAGTCTTCATAATTGATATTTGCCAGATATTGGGCTTTTAAACTTTAAAACAAAAAATGTCGGGACAAACAAGTAAACAACCGATCCGAAAATGACATGTTTTGGGCTAAAAACTTAAAAGGGATATTGGAATAAAAATTTTATTTAACCAATGAATTTTTTTCACACCTTAGCTATGAAATTTAATTTATTTTTTACTTCAGACGTGATCATTTGTCCCTATATAGTATATCACAACAAATGTCTTTGAAAGTATTACTTAACTAAAAATCCTAGTTAAAATAACCATTTTGGTATTTTGCATTGATTGACTCTTTTGGACCAAAATAACTAGGCTTTTGGAGATATCCATCATGTTTAAAAGGCGAAGAAAAATCAAGGTATCACTTGGCTTGCACATGATTATATTTTTTGTTTTTTTTATTAGTTTTTCAACAACAGTTTATTTGCTAACATGTTTATAAAGCAAAGCTCATACATCAGCCACCATCTATATTTCAACAATTAAGGAAAAACTCACCACTATGGTAAAATGCACAAAGTCAGGATTATAACTTGACAGCTCAAGATACCTTAAGCTCTATTTCTTATTCTTCATGTGATTAAATTATAAGACTATTACACCTAGTTAATACGGAAACTTCAACCTTGTGTCTTATTCAATTCTCTTTTTCGATCACTACAAAACAAAGCATGCATCATATATATTTTCCACAAAATTCAGTAAATTTGTAATTTCTATAAAGGGTTCTTTTAAGAAATTTTATTTAAATGATAGGTTAACTCTATGGGAGCAACGGGTAAAATATTAATAGAATAGGAAACAAATATACCATCAATCAAATGCATAAACCATAAAAAAAGGGATTAGTTGACGGGGTTTGAAAAATTAATGAGATTTGGGTGTTGCAAGAAAATTTCTATGGAAAGAACACAAAGCTGCTTGAATTTTGATTCAATGAAGTTTAGGTCACTATGTGCATCTTTTTAAGAAACTAAATTTAAATTTAAACTTTAATAATAAGATTAATTACAAAAATTAAAAAGGATAAGAGTTGTAGCTTGTTACGTACCCCATTTATGGCTATTCTTGTTTCTAACAGGGATGGCAATTTAAGCAGCAATGAAAGAAGAAGCATATTATAGGGTTATTGAAGTTTGCATAAATTTATAAAAAATGATGTTTGTTATGCGTGGATGTGGGCTTTTATAGCTGCAAATTGGTTTGTGGCATGAATAGCTGCAAATTGGTCATTGATCTGAGTGGATGTGGGCTTTTATAGGCCGATAAAAGGTGATTATTGTTATGCGAATAAAACAAATGAAAATGGGAGTTAGTGGGATTTTCAATGGGGTGAGTCAAAAAAGAAATATTGATGGCTTTGGGGGCTAAGGGACCATTTGGCATCACCTTTACTTTCTTATTATAAAGTTAATTTGTCACATACTAACCCATGTTCACACTACTAGCAACAAACAATTATTGCATTTATCGGGATCTTTAAAAATATCCGAATACAAAACCTATAGATAAATAGTCATACTTTCTTATTATAAAGTTAATTTGTCACATACTAACCCATGTTCACACTACTAGCAACAAACAATTATTGCATTTATCGGGATCTTTAAAAATATCCGAATACAAAACCTATAGATAAATAGTCATATCGTTGAATAAGTCATAAAACGTCTTTTAGATTAACATAAAAGTAGTAACAAAAGTACAATCATACACTTTCACTTGTTAATGAGCAAATCTCCCCAAAGTTCATATAAACCAAACGAAACCATATTCCAACAAAAAAAATATATAACATGTATCTCGGATCTAACCGCCAGATTAGAATAACCTGACATTAAGACAAGTGTTGTCACATATTAAAACAAGCATCCTAAGTGCTCTACTTTAATTAGTCACCTCTTGGTTTCCGTCTGTAGCAGCCAAGAGTCATAAACATTGTGAAACCGTCGAATGGAACTGTCCCCAAAAACTGTTTCTTCAATTTCTTACTATTATTATTTTGCCCATTTGTCATCCAATGCTCATCAATCTATTTAATCTAAAATTTTTGAAAATTGGACCCGTAACCAAAACGGTCGTCTTACTGGTTCACTGGGTTAGATCGATCGGACCATTTATAGAACAAAGCTACCTTATACCTAATTTATTAATTTTAGTAAATACAGAAAAAACAGTCCTTCTTCTTGCTCTTTCACTCCACCAATAATCTTGGAGCTTGAGACTTTAACGACTATCTCTCTGGGCTCAATGAAAACCCAAAATCGAAAGAGATATGCGGTATGCAATAAAACGAATTTGAATTGCAGATTGATAGATGTATTCGTTCAGACCTAGATCATCATATATATACACGACTTGACCCAAATATATTACAATTTGACCCTTGCTAATTATATAATTGACATTTCTATCCATAATACATAATTTAACTAAATTACATAAATAACCCTAGACTTGACTTAGGAGGGATTAATCTATCATTCACCCCCTTAATCACGAACGATCAAAGTCTTGAACACCGAGTAGTTCCCGCATTGTTGCAAACTTGACTCTTGCCAATGCTTTGGTCAGAATGTCAGCCTTCTGAAGTTCACCACTGATGTGTTCAACAATAATGTCTTCCTTTTCAACACATTCTCTTATGAAGTGATAACGAATGTCAATGTGCTTGCTTCTTCCATGAAACACCGGATTCTTCATTAATGCAATCGCTGATATGTTGTCAACGTATAGAGTGATCTATTCTTCTTTCCATCCATTAAGTTCACTAAGAAGTCTCTTAAGCCATAACGCTTGAAATGCTGCAGCTGTTGCAGCCATGAATTCAGATTCACATGAAGATAGTGCCACAGTTTGTTGTTTTTGCGTGCACCAAGTTATGGGAGAGTTCCCGAAGTAGAACACTATTCCAGTAGTGCCTTTTCCTTCTTCAGTATTAACTCCATAACTACTATCACTATAGCCAGTTATCTTACATCCTCCATTCCTTTTATAGATTATACCAAAGTCTTTTGTTCCTTTGATATATCTAAGGACTTGATGAATGGCCTTAAAGTGATGTTCTTTAGGTTCTTGAATGAACCTACTAAGTAAACCAACTGAATAGGATAAGTCTGGTCTAGTATGTAACAAATACCTTAGACAACCAATCAGACTTCTATATTCAATAGGATCAACTGGTTTTCCACCTTCAGTCTTAATTAAAAGTGTACCAGGGTTCATTGGAATTTTAGTCTCATTACTATCAAGCATTCCCGCATTTTTAAGGATCTTAGTAATGTAAGCAGACTGTTTAATAGCTATCTCATTCTTTGTTTGGATAACTTCTATTCCAAGATAATAAGCTAGTAACCCAAGGTCACTCATCTCAAATTTCTCTTCCATTTGAGATTTAAATAAGTCTATTTCTTTCTTTGGAGTTCCAGTAACTATGAGATCATCTACATATACTCCAATAAGTAAAGTAGAAGTTTTGTTTTTCTTTGTATAGACAGCTTGTTCCAACGTGCATTTCTTGAAATCAAGTGATTTTAGAGTGTGATCTAGTTTCATATTCCATACACGTGGTGCTTGTCTAAGTCCATATAATGCCTTGGAAAGTTTATAAACCTTTCCTGCATCTTTCACGAACCCTTCAGGTTGTGAAACATAAACTTCTTCTTTTAGTTCACCGTGTAAGAAATCGGACTTTACATCAAGATGATGTACTTCCCATCCGTTATAAGATGCTAAAGCAAATATAAGGCGAACAGTTTCTATACGGGCTACAGGAGCGAAGACTTCATCAAAGTCTATACCATGCTGCTGTACATAGCCTTTTGCTACTAAACGAGCCTTATGCTTAATGATTTCACCATTTGCATCTCGTTTAGTCTTAAATACCCACTTTAGGCCGATTGCCTTATGATCACTGGGTAACTTGGTTAATGTCCAAGTATTAGTCTTATTAATAGAGTTGAGTTCAGCTTGCATAGCCTCAACCCATTTCTTGTCCTTAGCTACCTCTTTATAATTTTGAGGTTCCTCTTCAGCTAGGAGTAATTTATTAACATTTAAGTCAATTTTTGGAGTCTTTTCATACACTTTTGCCAAAGGTTTAAAACCTTGCACTGGTGTATGGTCAAATGGATTAGACAAAATGTCAGAACATTCAGCATCTCCAGCTGAGCTTTGTTCACGTGTACATGTTGGAGGTGTGACAATATTATTTGATGAACTAGGAGATAAAGGTTCTTGATTATCATCCGTTTCATGTTCATCCCCATGTGTCATAGGGACCATTTCATTGTTTTCTTGAAGAACATTTTCTTCAACAATGAATTCTACCCAATCAGGTTCCTTAGTACCAACCTCATTCATGTATTCACTCCAATTTAATGATTCTTTTTCCAAAAATTTTGACATCTCTACTGATGCAAATTTTCTTAGTCATAGGATCAAACAATCAACATGCTTTTGATCCTTCCTGAACTCCCAAATATACCATTTTCACACTTCTATCATCTAACTTAGTTAGATGATTTGATGGTACTTTAGCATATGCCACACACCCAAAAACCCTTAGATGTTTTAGGTTAGGCTTTCTACCCTTTAATGCTTCAAAAGGTGTAGAGTTTTTCAAAGCTTTAGTTGGAGTTCTATTTAACACATATATGGTATGCCTTACAGCTTCACCCCAAAAGTTTTGAGGCATTGACATAGCTTTCATTATGCTACGAGTAGTAGATAACATTGTTCTGTTTCTACGCTCAACCACACCATTTTGTTGTGGTGTATAAGGTGCTGTAAGTTGTCGGGCTATACCATGTTCTTTGCAGAAAGAGTTAAATTCACTAGAAGTGAATTCTCCACCTCTATCAGTTGTCAATGTTTTTAGTTTGGTTCCAACCTCATTTTCAACCAACTGTTTAAATTCTCTAAAGATTCCAAAAGCATGATTTTTAGAACTCAACAGGTATATCCACATATACCGTGTACAGTCGTCTACAAGAAAGAAAATATATTTCTTGCCCGAATGTGTAGGAGGTGATATCGGACCACACAAGTCACCATAAACCAGTTCCAAAGGTTTATCTGACTTGAACCTTGCTTGGTTCGGGAAAGGGGCCCTAATGTGTTTCCCTAATAAACATGCATCACATATTTGACTTGCATGATTTATACGAGGAACACCTTGAACCATATTTTTATGAGTCATCAACTTAATAGTGTCAAAGTGTTTATATGACCCAGACGAGCATGCCAAAGCCATGCTTCTTCATCTATCTTTGATAATAGACTTATGGGTGCACCGATTCTTAAATTGATACTGTAAAGTCTATTCTTTGAACGTGTGACTTTCATAAGTAAAGTCTCATTGTTATCATACAGAAATAATAAGTCACGTTCTAATAGAACCTTACACCCATTTTCAGTCAATTGTCCTAGACTGAGAATATTATTTTTCAGGTTTGGAATATAGTAAACATGAGAGATAACTCTCTGTTCTTTATTTTTACGTTCCAATAATATTGAGCCTTTACCCTCAATTTCAACAAATGAACCATCACCAAAACGAACCCTTCCAGAGACCTTTTTATCCAATTCTCTGAAGTGCTCTTTGTTTCCTATCATATGGTTACTTGCACCATTATCCAAGTACCATAGACTTTCATTTGTGGTTCCATATTGACTTGGCTTAATTTCTTTCTCATTTAGAAGAACTTCTTGATGATCCCTTTGTTCATCAAGAATTGCCATTAATAAAGTAGGCTCAACATCTTCTTCAACTAGGTTAGAATGTTCTTGTAACTGTTTCCTTTTAGGACACGTGTTTGAATAATGTCCACGTTCTTTACAGTTATAACATCTAACCTTACTCATAGGTTTATGAGTTTTCTTAGATTTATTATAATGGGAGCCTTGAAAGGATCTTTCATCCTTATCAACCTGCTTCCCTTTATCATCACGCCAATTCTTTTGTGATGAATTGAACCTGTTTGATACTTGATTACCAAACCGTTTTCCATGACCTTTCTTATTGTCATGTTTTGTAAATAATAGTTTTTCTTGACTATCATTGGAAATTCCTTTTCTATACTTAATCCTTTCCTCGTAAGTTTTAAGTCTCCCGATAACATCATCTAGAGTCAAAGTATCTAGATTACTGAATTGCTCTATTGAGGCAATTATTTGCAGAAATCTATCGGGCATTGCAGTTAAGAACTTCCTTACTAGTGTAGGCTGATCAATTGTTGCACCACAACTAGTTGCCTTACTAACAATACTTGTTAGTCTTAAAGTAAACGAATCAACAGATTCATCATCTTTCATTATCAATCTGTCAAACTCAGATTTGATGCTTTGTAAACGTGCCTGTTGCACTTGAGTAGCACCAACATGTCTGACCTTAAGTGTGTCCCACACTTCTTTTGTTGTTTTACAATCCGCAACTTGTAAAAGCAATTCCTCAGACAGAGTTTGAAATAGATAAGCTATTGCAGATTTATCTTTTTTTGTATTTGCAGTTGTTTGATCAGTTGGTTCAATTGTCTCACGAAGACCATTTGCATCTAAAATAGCCTTCATCCTTATTGCTCATGCAGTATAGTTTAAGGATTTTAACATAGGGCATTGGAAATTTGTTAGAGACGGTCCCGGTTCCTTATGGACAAAAACCATACCTTCAGCCATTTCAAAATATTATGACTTTCAATGAACCAATTAAATAAAATAAACAACAAAGAACGAACCTTTGTTTTGTTTAGTTTTAAGGAATCCCTATTCCTTATAGTTTAGATAATTTGGTCGAATCTGATCTTATACAAAATACCAGACCTTTGTCTGATTTTCTGTAAATCCAAGAACACAGGAATAAGAGAAACAAACTCTCTCTTTTAGTGTTCCTAGTAACCTTGAATAATCACCAAATTAGTCAATTACTTGTGTCTAATAATCACCAAATTAGTCAATTCCTAGTAACCTTGAATAATCACCAAATTAGTCAATTACTTGTGTCTAATAACACAAATTATTACTTAGATATAAATCGAGATATTAACACTCTTAATATCCGAATTTGATTTGTAAATAAAAAAACAAAAACAAAGTTTCAGCACACAAAACTTTGTGATTGAAATCACTGTCGTCAGTTAATATCAATCTGGACTAAACCAGATTTCAAACACAGATTATGCCAACTATTATCTTGGCCAAACAAATCAAATAAATCAAATATAACAAACAAGATCTACTTGATGAAACACGAAGTAACAATTTTTAAAAATTGAAACACGAAGTCAATTAAAAAATGAAACACGAAGTAACAATTTATGATCTAACGTTTGAGTCAATCTCAATTTTGACTTTTTAATTTCAATGAATGAAATAGATAGATGCAAAATAATTCTTGTTTTGTCTGTACTTACTTGGCCGAATGAACCAAGAATCCAAAAGCAAAACACCGTGCAACACGAACAGATCGAGTGCTGTTTGGGTAAAATTTTCTTTAATAGAATCAAACCAGTGTTCAATTTCAACGAACGAAATTGCAACAATCGATTGACTTGAACCGATTCTTCTTCACAGTCGTGTATATCAAACCGAATTTTTTCTTCTGTACGAACCAGAGAAACACGAACAAGATCTTCGGTTTGATGCAACGATTTCAATCTTCTGTTTGAGTATTGCAAACGATTCTGTAACACGAAATCACAAAACCTAGATTGAATCTTTTGATCGACGGCTTGTTCTTCGAATACGGATCAAGAATTGAACGTGGCTCTGATGCCAAATGAAAACCCAAAATCGAAAGAGATATGCGGTATGCAATAAAACGAACTTGAATTGCAAATTGATAGGTGTATTCGTTCAGACCTAGATCATCATATATATACACGACTTGACCCAAATATATTACAATTTGACCCTTTCTAATTATATAATTGACACTTCTATCTATAATACATAATTTAACTAAATTACATAAATAACCCTAGACTTGACTTAGGAGGGATTAATCTATCACTCAAAACGATAGCAATCAGTCCAACCTTCAACCACGGTCCACAAGTTCAAATAACAGTTGTAACTGAAGTCCAGATTAACGATGGTTCAAAAGTGTGCAACCAGACCGCCGTCATCTACAGGTACCAGCCCAACCGGTCCGGTCCACTAATCTATGAGTTATTTATTTATGTATTTATTTATTTCTTTTCTTTTTCGGCCTATGTCACCCTCTCTATAGAACATTGAATGAGACAACCGACTCATGACTTTTACCTGCAACTTGAGAGTGGTGTTCGAACTACTATCTCTGTTCCTAGCATCACATTATGCACCTGGCTTCTTCGAACATCAACCATATGCTTCAAATGACTAGTGTATATAAGGATGAACATATTTTTGAAGTATTTTTATTATTCAGCTCATCTCTTCGTACATAGGACAAAAAACTAAATAAATAAAAAGTGATGGTTTTATAATACTACCTATACATTTAATTAACATATTATAAGCAACAATTCCATATAAAATACAAAGGCCAATAGATTTAGTTCATTGGTGGAGTTCAAATTGATGTAAAATTTTGTTGTTTTTAAGTTAGTTTAGCTCAAACAATTAAATTATGAAACAAATGCAGCAGGTGGTAGGCCCATGTTATCCAACAGGCAACAAATTGACTCATCCATTACTTAATTTACTTTAATAAAAAACAATTATATAAAAATAGAAAAAAAAAAAAGTAATTGAAAGTTGAAAGAGGCAGGTAACCAAAAAGCACAAACATACAAAATTACAAACACAGTGAGCTAAACCACAGCCCACAGGTGTTCAACTGTATCTTAAATCTGTCGTTGATGATTCTCACCAAGAACCAGCTGAAGTCTCCGACAATCTCATAATTTCTTCCAAATAATCAGCACCCAAATCCTCAAAAACCACCATATTTGTATCATATTCTTCATCTTCATGATCAAACTTCATCTCCTTCCTCTTATTCTCTCTAACCATGGCTTTTCTCCTCATGGAGTGACTCTTTTTCAGTGCCAGAACAGGCGAACTCCCTTCCTCAAACCTGTAATCCATGGCTCTAAGCGACTCCAAAACCGTCTCCACCGGAAAGTTCAGAACCGCCATTGAACCCCTGGCCACAAATGCAGCTTGGTCATAAGCCAAAGCAGCTTCCTCAGGTGTATCAAACGTACCCAACCAAACCCTGGCCCCGTTTCGTGTCGAATCCCTTATTTCTGCTGCATACTTGCCCCAACGCCGGGGACGCACCCCTCTGTAGTTGATCTTGAGTTCTTGACAAGACGTGGCCCAGTTTGATGGGTCATGACCATGGTAATTAGAGGACTCAGCCTGCAGCATTCCATACAGAACCATTTCGTCAGAATCATTTTCGTTGAAAGGAAGTGGTTCGTTTGAAATGTAAGTGTAGAATGAAGAGTCCATAGAAAATAATTAGCTTATTAGTGTGGTTATATTTTGGATTAGAAAATGTTGGTTTGCTTGACTGATAGCATGCAAGATATATAAGGTGGTGTAATTACGTTGGAGAAGATGGTATATTTATATGTATATAGGCAGACACAAGTGATGATTATATATATGAATATTATATATATATAATTAATTAATTAATAGAGGGGATATTGGGAGTTAATGGAATTTTCAAAGGAATTGGTTGATGCGCACGTGTGGGTCAAAAAAGTAGAAGTGGTGGCTCTTGAGATAGATTGGTCATGCATGCCCCCTGTATTATGATTTACTTCCGTCTTTGTAGATTTGATCCTCTAAGCAAATATATTGTAGCTAAATACTTTAATGATGATTATCAATGATGGAGTCACATATATGTATAACCTACAAATATATATTTATATATACACATGTAATCACACGGTCCGATCCGGCTTTTTACGACCGGTTTTTTATAAAAAACGTAAATAAAAAACATACGTTAGAGAAACGTAAATCAACGGTCAGATCAGATAGTGTCGGATCCGTGTTTTTCGTAACAGCTATTGGTATGGTCGCAGCTAATGGCGTTGCCACTATTGAAGCTTTTTCTTGTAGTGAAAGGTAGAATATTAAAATATAGTAACTCCTGACGGGTCATAACCCACCCGATCATATCCACATCTAATAGGAGGAATTCCATCATAAGTTAGAGAAAAACCCCTTTCTTAACATAGAACTTCTATTTTGTTTATGTCAGAACTTGAACCAATGGCCTCTCTAATATTAAAATATAGTAACTCCTCTCAACCACTTGAGCTGATGATCGATCAGTGGTTCTTTTGCTAATCCAGTGAACTTACACCATCATTTTAGGCTATTTTTGTGTTTTGAATTAGTAACTACACGGTGGGACCATGATCATGATATCTGGTAGGGCTGCATTTGAGGATCGTGTGAACACAAAATCACATCATTGTAAGTCGCTATCGTTTTCGGTCAACATTTTTCTTTGTTGCATTTTCATTTTTACAAGTCAAAATTCAAACATTACTCATTTGAACGGAGTGGGGAATTTAGTAACTTTAAGCAAAAGCTTACTTTTTTTTTTTTTTATGGTTTGCTTTTATCTTGTTTTTAATTGACGCACAAAGATAAATTTTTTTGATGACGTTGGAGTTAAAAAGAGCAGATTTTAGGTGTAATGGTATGGATGATGTGGGAATAATAGAGGATCTTGAACCAATTATGAACCGAAATTCAATTACTATTTCCCCCAAATACTGATGGTATTCGTGAATACGAAGAAAAATATTGAGTTTACGTTAATCATTTGTGACACGAGAGGATGCACACCAGTATCAAAATACCAATAATCCTCGTTGGATTCAATGGAGAGAGTCTGAGTTGCATTGGTTGGTGGGTTCGAGTTAGCTAGGAGTGTTCATGGTCCGGTTCCAAACTGTAAAACCGCCCAAACCGGTCATCGGTTTAGCTTCGCGGTCGGTTTTATTTTCAAATATTTGGTCGGTTGGTTTCAAAAATTAAAAACCGTAATAAATTGTTTGATTAACGGTTTTCATCAAAAACCAATCGTACAAAACCGGACCGACCTATGTGTGTGTATAGATATATTTATACGTATATTCGTATACATACTTATCTTTATAAATGTATGTGTGTGTATAGATTAAGTTCATTATTTATGCGTCATTAATTAAAAATACATTCGTATTTGTTTAATTAGTCCGGCTTGAACTATAAAAAATTTGTTTTGATTCGATTTTATTTTTAACGGCATCAAAAGTTCAAACAGTAAAATCAAACCGGAACCAAACCGTTGATAACGGTTCGGTTCGGTTCGGTTTGGTTTTTATTTTGAATTGTTTGGTTTTGGTTTACATTATTAAAAAACCGTTGTTAACAGTGTTAGACTAAATAATTAAATGTGGCCCTTATGATTATTTAATTAAATAGATCAATTACCTAAATACCCCTAACAGATAGATAATTATTTGATGGACGTAATTATCCTTATTTATCCTAATTAGGGTTTCCCCTTGGGTGTATATAAATATGGGACTTATGGCTCCTAATCAAGGTTACTCACTTTTAACATCATAACACACACACGATTCTCCTCATTCTCAAGAGAACTCGTGAACCCCACATAACCGAGCCTTCTCATCTCATCTCCATCCTCACCGTACACCCTAAACGGGAACCCGAGCGGATCGTCATCTCAAGAACGATGTCTGGAATCAACAACGCATTCACTGGATTCACAGGTTTCATCTAATCCCTATTTCAATATTGTTTTCGTATTCATGTTTACATCTAATCCAAAGGAATCGATCCAACATGTGGCATCAGAGAAATATGTTGCTTAATCGATTCCTAATCGCGAAATTGACTAAAAATCCAAAAACGTTTTACAAAAACGAGTATGAACAGTGGGTCGTTTTTCGAAAAACCTTAAAACTGGTTCGTTTTTCGTAAAAACGTGAATCTGGTGCGTTTTTCGTAAACCTAAAAATTTTCGGACTTAATCGTATTCGAAATTAATGTACACGTTTTATGAGTACTCGAAATTTAGTGTACTCGAATTTGATGTACTCGAAATTTTGAGTATACGAAATTTATTATACTCGAAAAATTGAGTATTCGAAATTTAACTTACTCGAAATTATTTTTTAAACTTAGTGTACTCGAAATTTTGGAGTGTCACGAAATTTTAGTGTACTCGAAATTTTAAGTTCACGAAATTTTTAACAGTACTCGAAATTCTTAAGTTCACGAAATAAGGTACTCGAAAAACTGTACTCGAAAATCTAAGAGTACTCGAAATCTAAATGTACTCGAAAAACTGAAATTACTCGAAATTTTCGAGTACATAACCATTTTCGAGTACAATAACCATTTTCGAGTACATAACAATTTTCGAATACGTAACTATTTTCGAGAACATTACTAACTTCGTGAACAGTAAATTTCGTGTACGAACACTTAACCAAAAATTTTTTTCGGGGCCCCGCCCCGAACCCCGGCGAACTCACCGCGGAGTTCGATCCGCGAATCAGGGGGCTAAGAGATAAAATAAATAGTTTTGTTAAAACCTTAAACTATTATGTTTTACAAAACCTTAATATACAAAAATCAGCTTAAACTTAGTAACAAGTGTTTCGCTTCTGCCCAAAGGTGATGTGTTACATCTTATTATTTGAGTCTTATTAAGCATTGTCACTTACTTGTGTATATCATTAAACATTAGATATTCACATGACATCATTTTGCCTAAAAGCATGTATGTCTCACTTCTGCCCAAAGGTGATGTGTTACATATATGTTTGCAAACTTAACATGTGCATAATGCTTATAAATGTCTCACTTCTGCCCAAAGGTGATGTGTTACATTCCTAATGCACATTTTACTTTCTAATTAAATTGTTCCTAATGCTTAAATGAATGGTTATTAACCAAAGTGAAACCCATTTGTTTAAGTAGAACCTAATCTAGTCTATTAATTTGATGTTATAGTAGACTCTTTATCACAGCTTCATTACTATAATGGTCCTTATATATGCCTGCCTTAGATCTAAGTTACCCCATAGATCACTCTAAGTTCTTCTATAGCCTAAGTATATTACTCTTTCTCATCTAAAATAATCCACAGCTCCCAATATGGGAATTGAAACCCTTACTGGTGCGAACTACTCTGCTTGGAAAGATTCGCTGATGCTGACTCTTGGGATTACTGAGTTTGACTATGCACTGAGAGAGCCTGCACCTCCTGCCCTCACTGATAAAAGCACTGCTGAAGCTAAGTTGCTGTATGAGAAATGGGAGAAGGCTAATCGGATGGCTCTCATGTTTATCAAGAACTCAATTAGCCCAATCATCAGAGGAGCAATTCCTGATTTGGCTAATGCTAAAGCTTACCTTACTGCTGTGGAGGAACAATTCAAAGGAACATCTAAGGCGCATGCTAGCACCCTGATCATGAAACTGGTGTCTACAAAATATGACGGAGTCAGTGGCATTCGTGAGCACATCATGATGATGAACGACATGGCCCGTAAACTTAAGGGATTAGACATGGAGATCAGTGATGGTTTCTTAGTCCACTTCATCATGACTTCTCTTCCTGCATCTTATGAGGCTTTCAAGATCAACTACAACACTCAGAAAGAGAAGTGGTTGATGAATGAGTTGATTGCCATGTGCGTACAAGAGGAAGAGCGTCAGAAGCTGGAAAAACCTGATGTTGCTTACCTGATGGCTACTGGTTCGAAAAAAAGGAAGAACAATACTCATAAGGATGCTTCTAAAGTCCCTAAGTCTAATGCAGGTGCATCCTCCAGCTCTAACAATTCCAATGGCAATCCTTACTGCAGGTTCTGCCGAAAGGCAGGACATAAGCAAAAAGATTGCCCTAACTTCAAGGAATGGCTGGTTAAGAGAGGTAATCATCTTAATATGATAATTGAGTCCTTTAATTTAAATGTTCCAACTAATACTTGGTGGTTTGACTCTGGTTCTATGGTTCATGTGACCAATTCTACTCAGGGATTCCTTACAATCCGGAGGCTGGAAAGAAACCAAAGAACGCTTAAGCTTGGGGATGGAAAGGAACTATCTGTTGCTGCCGTGGGAACCTTAGAATTAATAATGAAAACCGGTCTATGTATTAAACTTTATGATACCTTATATATTCCTGAAATTTCTAGGAATCTTGTATCAGGACCAAAGTTAGACATGGATGGTTTTTATGTTTCTCATGGTAATGGCAGACTTACTATTAGTTCTAATTCTCAAGTATTTGGTACTGGTCTTTTGGATGGTGGTCTCTATAAGTTAGAACTAGATGATGATTTCTCTAAGTCTTTGTTGTCATATAACATTAATGAGAAATCAACAAAGACTAAAAGAAAAAGAGACTTAGAAACTTCATCCATGTTGTGGCATCAACGTTTAGGCCACATCTCACGGGATCGCTTATCTCGACTCGTGAAGGATGAAGTTTTACCTTCTCTTGATTTCACTGATTTTGGAACATGTGTCAAATGCCTTAAAGGCAAAATGACAACAGCAACTAAGAAAGGTGCTACTCGGAGTTCTAATTTATTAGAAATAATTCACACCGATATTAGTGGCCCTTACACCATTGCTGGAATAACTGGACAAACTTCTTTTATCACTTTCATTGATGATTATTCTCGTTACATGTACTTGTATCTAATCAAGGACAAATCTGAATCACTTACAACTTTTAAAGATTATAAAACTGAAATTGAAAATCAACTAGATCTTAAAATTAAAGTTGTGAGATCAGATAGAGGAGGTGAATATTATGGTAGACATACTGATGTGGGTCAGGCTCCTGGTCCATTTTATGAGTTTTGTAAAGGCCAGGGGATCGTGAACCAATACACCATGCCCGGTACTCCTCAACAAAATGGTGTTGCTGAAAGGAGAAATAGAACCCTAATGAACATGGTGCGCAGTATGTTAGCCAACTCTGATTTACCCTCATTCCTCTGGACCGAGGCCTTAAAGACAGCAGTTCATATACTCAATAGAGTTCCTTCGAAATCTGTCCCTAAAACTCCTTATGAACTTTGGACAGGAAGGAAACCGAGTCTTAGATATATGAAAGTATGGGGTTGTCTTGCCGAAGCTAAACTCTATAATCCCTTCTTAAAGAAGCTTGACATGAAAACTGTTACATGTTACTTCATCGGGTATCCCGATCACTCAAAGGGTTATAGATTCTATTGTCCTACCCACGTCACTCGAATTGTAGAAACAAAGCATGCTCATTTCCTTGAGGATTCAAAGGTCAGTGGGAGCAGCGAAAATCCTGAATCTGATTTGCTAGAAGTACAAGACGCGGGGGGGAGACACTCGTCGACTAACTTACCTCCGATTACTCCTCTTGTACACCATGCTACTCCGAACTTCACTGCACCTACTCCGACACAATCAGGACTCACTACTGCTCCAAACGTTACCGAGAATGAAGGCACCTCATCTGATCAACATCAACACAATACCAGCCATGCTGAACCCGCTAATCAGCTCAGGAGGTCATCTAGGCCTAAAGTGCCTACTAACTTTGATGATTATGTTACCTACCTGACTGAAGCTGAAATGGATGCCGGAAAGTTTACTGATCCTACCTCTTATCATGATGCCATTACTAGTGATCAGTCTTCTGAATGGAAGATAGCTATGACTGATGAGCTTGATTCCATGAAGAAAAACGATGTTTGGGATTTGGTAGAATTACCCAACGGAGTAAAACCCGTAGGATGTAAATGGGTGTTCAAAACAAAACTGGATCCGAATGGGAACATTGAACGCTTCAAAGCAAGATTGGTTGCAAAAGGTTTCACTCAGAAAGAGGGAATTGACTATCAAGAGACCTTCTCTCCTGTCTCTCGTAAAGATTCCTTAAGGATCGTGATGGCCCTCGTAGCTCATTTTGATTTAGAGCTGCATCAGATGGACGTCAAAACTGCTTTCCTAAACGGCGACTTGTATGAAGACGTGTTCATGAAACAGCCTGAGGGCTTTATGCCTGAAGGTCAAGAGCATTTAGTCTGCAAGCTAAAGAAATCCATCTACGGGTTGAAGCAAGCCTCACGTCAATGGTATCTAAAGTTTGATGAAGTGATGAAAAAGCACGGTTTCCTGAAGAATCAAGTGGATCAATGCACCTACCTCAAGATGAGTGGGAGCAACTTTACTATACTTGTCCTTTATGTCGATGACATTCTTTTGGCAGGTAATAGCTTAGATATGTTGCATGAGTCGAAGCGCTTACTTTCGCATAATTTCGACATGAAGGATCTCGGAGAGGCCTCTTACGTTATTGGCATCGAAATACACCGAGATAGAGTCAATGGACTTTTGGGTTTATCTCAGAAGGCTTACATTGATCGGGTCCTCACACGCTACAACATGCAACACTGCTCTCCCTCTGTAGCTCCAGTAGTTAAAGGAGATGTCTTCGGTTCATTTCAGTGTCCGAAGACTGAGGCTGAAAAGGCGCAAATGAGAATGATACCTTATGCATCAGTAGTCGGGAGCCTAATGTATGCTCAAGTCTGTACTCGTCCCGATATCGCTTACATTGCTGGAATGCTTGGCCGTTATCAGACTAATCCTGGCCTTGATCACTGGAAAGCAGCTAAGAAAGTACTTAGATATCTTCAAGGGACAAAAGACTTCAAGCTGACTTATAGAAGAAGTGATAATTTGGAAGTGGTTGGTTACTCTGATTCTGACTTTGCTAAATGCAAAGATGACAAGAAATCCACTTCGGGGTATATCTTTATGTTAGCAGGCGGACCGATCTCATGGAAAAGTCATAAGCAGCAGTTGACAACAACCTCAACTATGATGGCTGAATATGTTGCAGTGTACAATGCAACCTGTCATGGAATGTTGTTGAGAAACCTTATCGCTGGACTCAAAGTCGTTAACTCTATCTCTAGACCATTGAAGCTTTACTGTGATAACTCAGCAGCCGTTAACTTCTCGAACAGTAACAGTTCGACCGGTGCTGGTTTATATCTTGATACAAAGTACTTGTTCGTTCGCGAGCGAGTTGAGGAAAATAACCTTTGTATTGAGTATATAAGTACTAAAGTTATGCTTGCGGATCCGATGACAAAAGGTCTCCCACCTAAAATATTCGAAGAACATGTTTCGAAGATGGGCTTATGTAAAGACCTTATTGCATAATGTACTTACTTATGATTAATGAAATTTCCTCACTTATTTGATTTGTTTGTCTCTAAATATATGTTTATGCATGCCTAATGACATATAGATACTAATAACACAAATCATTCGTTAAAGGGCTTACTCGTTAGTTGATCCTAACTTAAGTTTTAAGTTTGTATTGTAGTATGATTAATGGGGGTCTTGAATTGAATAACTGATTCAATGACTGTATTTCTCTGCTATGATTACAATTTAGAACTAAAATGAGTATTATCAATCTGCAGACTTACTTAATGCTCATAATAAATAATCACTTGGCCAAGTGGGAGAATGTTAGACTAAATAATTAAATGTGGCCCTTATGATTATTTAATTAAATAGATCAATTACCTAAATACCCCTAACAGATAGATAATTATTTGATGGACGTAATTATCCTTATTTATCCTAATTAGGGTTTCCCCTTGGGTGTATATAAATATGGGACTTATGGCTCCTAATCAAGGTTACTCACTTTTAACATCATAACACACACACGATTCTCCTCATTCTCAAGAGAACTCGTGAACCCCACATAACCGAGCCTTCTCATCTCATCTCCATCCTCACCGTACACCCTAAACGGGAACCCGAGCGGATCGTCATCTCAAGAACGATGTCTGGAATCAACAACGCATTCACTGGATTCACAGGTTTCATCTAATCCCTATTTCAATATTGTTTTCGTATTCATGTTTACATCTAATCCAAAGGAATCGATCCAACAAACAGTTTCTTTTCGATTCCACTTAGAAACTGTAAAAACCGGACCACAAACATCCCTAGTTTTTAAATTTTAAGTGGATCTACCTTAGTTTGAGTTTTTTTGGAACCAGTTTCAGTTAGGTTTGTGTTTTGACTAGGTTTTGACCGGCTTTTATTGGTTTTTGGGCAGTTTCTGATTCTTGTTTTAGAAAGGTAAAGATAGAACCAATTATGGTATTTATGATTCCGGTTATGATATCTCTAAGTTCTAGACCATTTTGATTGATCAATATGTTATATATATGTGTGCGTGTGCGAATAAACATAACATAATTGATAATACGAAAAAAATGTGTCAACCTCTTGTTGCTTTATTGTTTGATATATATTAAATTAATTTTCTGCATTGTTGATTTTATATTTTATTGTAGTTTGTTACTTAAACGGTATTACCTTCTAGAATCGAACGTACGTATACTAATAATACATATACTGTTTTGATATGGATAATCAACAATATTAAATGGGTCATGTTTTTCTCACACACTTTATACGTCTTGAATAAGTATATACGAGACATTCACGAGGCCTAATTATTATTTATCTGAATTTCTCAGTGTAATTGATTGATTTCTTATACGGCTCTTAATTAAAGGTCCTATACAAAGCGTATAAAATATTTCATTATTGAATCAGTGTATGCGTTCATAACTCCTGTAAAATAATCGAGCCTTATTAAATATAAAGTTTGGTTAGTACTTACCTTTACACGATACACGTACTCTGGACGGCTATGTGCAGTGTTTGGCTGTTGGGGATGTTAGCGACATCAAATATTAAAATAATGACATGACTATGCGATTTACTTTTTATCATCAGAATCCAATCAAGAAAATTTGAAAATGTCACAACATAAGAAAAAGAAAAAAAATGACTAGCTTTAACAAACTTTACAAACGAACACACGAAAGGTCGAAAGACAAAAACATCCATATATGCATGATAACGACCAATAAGATATGATCATCGATTGACGACATATACACAAACACTGAACTTACGTTATCTTCTGATGATCACTAACTAAAAAGTGTATCTTCTGCTTGCTTAATATACTGTTCATAAAATAATACTACAAAATTAGCCTAATGTAACCTTTTTTGTCACAGAAGATTGCAAATACGTTAAATTAGTTGAAGTTGTATAAGCCTAATATAACTTTTTTATTACATGACGCAACTTTTTTAAAGAGTTACATTTAAAAAGTTGCATTATGTAACAAAAAAGTTACATTAGATCTGATGTAACTTCAGCTAATACAACATTTTTTTTAATATAAAGGTTGCATTAGACTGATTTTGTAGTAGTGATATAATCTCACCAAGAACCAGCCGATCGATCCATCGATCAACTCTCAGACAATCTCAAAATCTCCTCCAAGTAATCAGCACCCAAATCTTCAAACACCAACACATTGTTACCACTACTATCTTCATCTAACTTCATCTCTTTCCTTTTCTTTTCTCTCATAACAGCTTTCCTTCTCATGGAATAACATCTTTTCAACGCCAAGACGGGTGAACCCCCTTCATCAACCCGATAATCCATAGCACAAAGTGACTCGTAAACCGTCTCTACAGGAAAGTTAAGAACCGCCAAGGAACCCCTGGCGGCATATGCGGCTTGATCATACGCTAAAGCAGCATCTTCAGGGGTATCAAATGTACCCAACCAAACCCTGGCACCGTTCCTTGTTGAATCCCTTATTTCGGCTGCATACTTACCCCAACTACGGGCACGTACCCCTCTGTAGGCGGTCTTTTCGGTTGCAGCGATGAGTTGCGAGGAATAATGGTCATGATTATAAGATGACTGAGGCAGCATTCCGTAGAGAAGCATCTCTTGGGAATCATTCTCATTGAAGGGTAGGTATTGGTTAGAAGTAGAAGTGCAGTTGTGAGAGTCCATATATATATATATATGTATGTATGTATATATATTGAAATAGTAAGTAAGTACGTAGGTAATTAGTGGTGTTTTTGGGCTGATGTGCAATGAATACGTGTAGCTATATATGTGATAACGTACGTAAGTTGGTGTAAAATTTGGTGGATGTTAAGAGGGTTGTATAATTAGTGTTTATATATGTGTGTGTGTTTGAAGAAAATGTTGAAAGTTAGTGGGATTTTCAAAGGAAGGAGAAAATAGAGTTGCATGTGGGTCAAAAAGGCAGATTTGGTGGCTCGGTCAGACGCAATTCCCATTCCAATTTGAAAACATTTGCTGAGTTTGATGGTTTCAACTGTATATAGACAGTACTTACGTGGACTGAAAAAAATAATAAAAACAAAAATTTTAAGTATAAGTTATTTTTTTTATTATATTTTTGTTTTTTTATTAATTTCTCTTTTTTTTTTCAATATCTTTTTTTACCCTTTTCTTTGCTATCTTTTTGTTGTTTTACTTTTTTTTATTATATTTTTTATTTTTTTACTAAATTTTTGATTTTTATTATCTATATGAGAATGTTCATGAGAAAACCTCATTTGGTAAAATACTTAAATAATATAATCACAAACATTAACAATCAAGTTTTTTATTTTTGTTTTTCTTTTCTTTGTATTATAAGATTAAATATGTAAAAAAAATAAAAGAATATGTAACTTATGTTATTATATGTGTATCTTTTCATCACATATATGTAAATTCTAAAAGTTACATACATACATACATATAAGTTGCATACGAAACTTCAAGAGTTGCATATACGTATATTCGTGAGATATAAATCTTTATTTATTTATTTTTGCTCATTTCATTTTTAAATTATAATTAAAAATTGTGAACGAATTTAATAAATTGATTGGTTAGTAATCGTTTTATAAGCTTTCTATGATTTAAGAAGTTTTTATAATATCTCTATCCTATGTGTGTGTGTGTATTATCATTTAAAACTCGATCTTAAAGAAAAAGTAGTTAAACCTTATCTGTGTCTTTTATTTGCAATCTTGAAAGTAAATATGTGACAAACATTAAAGCATATTAAAATTAATTTGTTTATTCAAAACTAATTTATTATTTAACTTTAATGTCGATCATTTATTTATTTTTAAGATCTCAAATGGATAACCATATACTTTTTAAAGGTTTTTCTCTTTAACATTAAGTTTTTATAATTACAATCACTACATACACAAACACAAGACAAAAACCAAGATAAGCGTGAGAAGTCACCTGAATTTGACTCTGTCATATTGGCGAGAATATAATCATATGTACAAAATCGCGAACCGCGTTATATAAAATCGAAGACCATCATTTAACACGTGTAATTAAAGACCAATTGGATAATATCGGACCATGTTATATAAAAATATGAACCACTATTTAACACACATAATAAAGACCAAATGATAACCGCGGACCATGTGACACCTCGTATTTTCCACGTCAACATTTATTTTATTTTAATAATACTTTACATTATTATTACTTACGTGGCACTAGAATTAGTTAATTTAGTGTGACACGTGGCACAACAGTCCAAATATGAACAACAAAGCGATAATTCGAGGAATTATCGGAAAACGCACACACGTGTCTTGTCTAACGAACGTTGGTGAAATAAACGAACAACAAATGAATTTAACAATAATTAAGCTCTATGGAAACCTAGAATAAGTTAAACAACGACAATAAGTCAAGAAACAAAGTTCGTAAACGCTAAACAATCAGAAAAACGTGCTTAAACATCAAAATTGGGCCAATTGGACTCATTCTGCAAGCCAGGCGCTACGCCCGGAGTGCTACTTCCACTCGGGGCGATGCGCGCGGATCAACCAGATGCTATTTGAATTATTTTAATCCAGGCACTACGCCTGGCCTCGCGTGAGCACGCTAGGCGATACGCCTGGAAGTCGCAAATGCCAAAACCACCTTAACACTCAACCTATCTCATTTTTTTCATCATTGCAATCCTATTTCTTCGGCCAAGCACCTCTATCTCGAGCTTCTACCCCCATTTCTTCATCATTTCTCCAGAAAACTCCATTGTTGAAGCTTTGAAGCTCCTAGGAAGCCATTGGAACCTAAGAAGAAAGCTTGGATAAGCCATCCACCATCATCATCAACCTTGTAGCTACTAGCAAACACTATCTAGGGATTTCCAGAAGTTGTGGGGCTGCCATCTTGTGTTCTTGAACCTTCTAAGGTAGTCCTATTAGCTATTTCACATATATGACACTCAAAACACACACATGCAAGCTTGGAACTCACATGCAATAAGCATCACACACATGCAACACCTTAGATGTCACATGCACGAAATTTCACTTGTTTAGATCTGTGATTTAATGATGTTATGATTAATTTGATGATATGAGGATGATCCATGATGATGTTCATGATATTTGATGGGTATTTGTTGATTTTATTAAGAAATGGTTACATTTGATCACACGCATGCATGATCTAAGTAGATTTAGATGAATATGGATGATGAATTAAGATTGTTAATGATATTTGAGATTATGGCTATATTTAGTAACTTTTATGTTACAAAATGTTGATGAATGATGAAATAAGAACATGCATGTGCTTAGAGATGATAATTTATGATTAAAATGGTGATTCTTGGCATAGTGATTATTTAGAGATCATGTTTAAGGTGATTTGACCCATGTTACTATAAATAGTAACTTTAATATGACAAAACGATGCTTGATAATGATTTGGGTATGAAAAGCATGTGTAAATGGTTACTTGGATCTAATATGATAATATTAGGTGTTATTGATTTATTATAATGATTAAAATATGGATATTTGTTGCATGTTTCTATAAATAGAAACTTTGGCTAGCAAAATTGCTCATAATTGTCGATTTGGTCATGTTTAAGTTATAATGATAATGTTGAGAGTCTTGTGACCATGTTTGAAAGAATTATTGATAATTAGAATAATGAGATATGTAAACTTTCTATAAATAGAAACTTTATTTGGGAATCTTGACGAAATGTGATTATTTAACATGAGATGTGATGATAAATGACATGAGGTGACTTGTTATAATTTAATGATAACTATCACATGATGTTAAGTAATGAAACATGCTAAATATAGAAACTTACTATATTTAGAAACTTTAACATGCAAAGTATGCTTATTTGACAACGTGTAACTATGTGCTATGTGATAACATAATCATATAGGATTAACATGCATGCTAGAATAATAAAAAGGCAACTTTATGTGAAATTGCCTAAAATAGAAACTTTCCTAAAATGGGAACTTACTATAAATAGTAAATTATCCCGCGAACGTAACTTATCTGCTTACGCATATCACATGACACTAAAAACAGGCTGAACGATAACTTAAACTAAACACGTCACCAACGGGTCGTTAAGTCAAACACGGTCAACACGGCCATCACAACAAGATAGGGAATCTATTATACAAAAACGTTGCATAGAGTTTACCCCCTCGATGTATACCGGTAGCTTGATTTCTCCAATAGTGGCTTTAGCTTCACCACTGAATCCAACTAGAATCAGAGATTTGGTAGTTATCTCTGATTCAGGGATATTCATCCTCTTGAGTGTTTCCAGTTGGATGATGTTGACTGAGCTTCCTCCATCTATAAGTATCCTGCGGACATAGTGGTTAGCAACATATAATGTAATTACTAACCCATCATCCTGAGGATCCATGATATTCTCGCGATCTTGTTCTTCGAAGGACACCACTGTTTCAGTGGTAAGTGTTGATGTCTTTGTGGGTCTCTCTCCATTTTCCATCTTGGCTTCTTTAGCGTGTTTTCTAGCTGCAGAATAAGAGGTACCACAAATGTCAGAACTGTTGTGGGTCAATTTTTATGGTCTGAGATTAGGGATAGCCGAGGATAATCCGGAATATGGGATTCTTAAGTATCCTCAAATATTCTTAAGTATCCTCAAATATCCTCAAATATCCTGAATGCTAACATTGCTAATTGATCTTTTCCCTGTATAGCTTGACTTAGTATTGCAGGTAACTTATTATGGACGTGTTTTACCCTAAAAGTCGGGATAAAGTCAAAGAAAACGTGGTAAACATGCTAAATAACGGCTACAAGTGGAGAAC
Source organism: Mikania micrantha (assembly GCA_009363875.1). Taxonomy (NCBI): domain Eukaryota; kingdom Viridiplantae; phylum Streptophyta; class Magnoliopsida; order Asterales; family Asteraceae; genus Mikania; species Mikania micrantha. The sequence continues at coordinate 109,487,726 of CM018680.1, forward strand.
AAGTCACCAACGGTCATATTGACTGGATTTGACCTAAAGATCCGGGGTTTAGTTGACAGAAGCGCTTCCACACGTTTGATGGACGTGGTGGCTGCCACAATTGAGGACATGGTCATGATTCCGAGATTCTCGCCGGAATATTCGGGAATATCGTTGTATCATTTTTACTATAAATTGAGGCGATATCGATCTAGGAAACACACACCACTCACTTAGCTCACTTCTGATTACTTGTTGCTCACATTCTCGGCATTCGAAGTCCAAAAACACTTAGTGATCGATCAATTGCGCTCTTGTATTGTAATGTTGTATTTTTCATATTAATAAGAACAAGGCAGAGTGACGATTGTCACCTCCCGAGGTTTTTATGCCGGCAATCCTAAGGGATTAAGGGCTTTTCCTCGTATAAATCTCGTTTGTAAGCTGTTTATTTCATTTTATATTCTGAAATATCCCTAGGGATCCTCAGGGATATTTAGGGATATATTGAACATATACTTGCGATATTCAATATATTTATTTGTTAAACACAATACCCCACAAAACTAATTCGGTTTTGCTAAAAGTTACACCTGTTAATTTTTACCCGAAACAATTTGGCGCCCACCGTGGGGCAAACTTGTGTTTTTCTTAATTAAAACCTTGTTTAAAGTCGTTTTTTCGAAAAATACAGTGAAAAATGGCTTCGCAACCGAGATCAACTTCTTCATTACCTATTGTCTCTGCTGCTACTACTAATGTGTCCTCGCAGATTCCTGTTTTTTCCAAGAAGCCCGATAATTCCGGGAAGAAGACAACATTTATAGCCGAAAGCGTTCCATCGACAAGAATTACCACTTCTGCTCCTATACTTGTTTCTAACAATGATATTTTGAGTATGTTTCAACAGGTTCAGCAACAAATGATGGATCAACAGAAAATGAATCAACGGCTTCTTAGAGAAATGGAAACTTTGAGGGCTGAAAAGAATAAGCAGAAAGAGACTTCCACTCCATTGGTTCCAAGAATCCTGGATTTCGGGACATCAGGGATGTCTGGGAATCACTCAGGAGACTTTATTCCCATGCAGACTAGTCTCGGAGATCCCTCGGGATCCCAAGGGTTAAGGATATCTCGGGATAATACAAATATCCTGGGAACTTCTCATCTAACTCCCATTACCAGCAATACTTTTAACTATTCTCCCATTGATACTACTAACTTTGGTACTGTGCATGAATCTGGTCTAACTCCACAAGTAGCTAAGGAAATCCAGAAACTTAGAGATATGATCTCTAGTGTTCCCGGAGTGGTCAAGCCTATTCCTGAGATTCCTGCCATAACCCACAGGATCTCTAGATTTGCTCCACCAATCTGTGATGCCGAGATCCCAAAAAGGTTCCAAACTCCAACGATGAAGTTGTATGATGGAACCACTGATCCTGAAGAACATGTGGCGCAATATAGGGAAAGAATGGAAACCAACCCTATACCCCCGCACCTGAAGGAAGCATGCTTATGCAAAGGATTTGGTTCAACATTAACAGGGGCAGCCCTAAAATGGCTGCTTAACGTTCCTCCCTATTCTATTACTTCATTTGCTCACCTAATTAATCTGTTTAACAATCAGTTCTCTTGTAGCAGGACGTTTGAGAGGCTGACCAGTGATCTTTACAGGATAACCCAGGGACCCGACGAATCCCTTAGAAGCTATGTCAACAAGTTTGGCAAAGAATCCCTGGATATCCCTAATCTTGATATCACTACGGCTGTTCAAGCATTTAAGATGGGCTTACAAAGAGACTCACCTTTTTATGATGACTTGGTTATGAATCCCTGCAGGAATATGGATGAAGTTCGAAACCGTGCATTGAGGTTTATAAGACTGGAGGATGATAAGGAGATCCAAAAGAGGATCACTACGACGCCTCCCAATGATCAAGGAAAGAGAAAGCTGGACTCACCTAACAGCAAGTCATTCAAATCTAAGCCATACTACAAGACTGATAACCACAAGATCAACTCTGTGGAAGAAGATGAGGATGACGAAGAATATCCCAGGATATCAGAGTATTGTTTTTCTGTTGATATCCCTGAATTAATGTGTGCCATGCAGGACTTAGGTGAAAAAGCCAGGTGGCCACAAAAGGAAAAGAAGTTTGCTACAAGGGACAAATCCAAATAGTGTGCCTTCCATGAGGACTTCGGCCACATAACGGAGGACTGCATTGCATTAAGAAAGGAAATAAGCTACTTACTAAGCAAAGGCCATCTTAAAGAACTGCTTGGAAAGAAGAAAGAAAGAAGACAAGATCCTAACGGATTCCCAAAAAGAGCAACATCTCCACCTAGAGATGCAAAGGTAATCAACTTCATTTCTGGTGGTTCTGACATTTGTGGTACCTCTTATTCTGCAGCTAGAAGACATGCTAAAGAAGCCAAGATGGAAAACGGAGAGAGACCCACAAAGACATCAACACTCACCACTGAAACAGTGGTGTCCTTCGAAGAACAAGACCGCGAGGATATCCTAGATCCTCACCATGATGGGTTAGTCATTACTTTATATGTCGCTAACCACTATGTGCGCAGGATACTAATAGATGGTGGAAGCTCGGTCAACATCATCCAATTAGAAACACTAAAAAGGATGAACATTCCTGAATCAGAGATAACAACTAAATCTCTGATTCTAGTCGGATTCAGTGGCGAAACTAAAGCCACTGTTGGAGAAATCAAACTACCGGTATACATCGAGGGGGTAAACTCTATGCAACGCTTTTGTATTATAGATTCCCTTTCCTGTTACAATATTATACTAGGTAGACCTTGGATACATGACATGAAAGCAGTCCCTTCGACCTACCATCAATGTGTCAAGCTACCGACACCGTGGGGAGTGGTGAAGATCAACAGTGACCAGCAGGAAGCCAAGGAGTGCTACTCGTCTTCAATGAAGGGAACAACTAGGCCCTCACCCGCGTAGTAATCAAAGTGCGACCTTGGGGATACTCAGGAATATAGGGAAAAAGAAGTAAAGGAAATACCTTTAAATCCCGATGATCCTGAGGTAGAAGTCGTTATAGGAACTAGTATCCCTGAGGATATTGAAAAGAAACTGATTTCTTTTCTGAAATCAAGAGTTTCCACATTCGCATGGAAGCATGAGGATATGACAGGAATATCCTCAGATGTGATTACACATAAATTAGGAATAGATAGGAATATTAAGCCTGTCCACCAAAAGAGAAGGAAGTTCGCACCTGAGAGAAATCTAATCATTCAAGAGGAAGTAGAGAAACTCCTCAAAGCAAAAATGATTAGAGAGGTGAAATTTCCAAAGTGGTTAGCCAATGTAGTCGTGGTTCAAAAGAAGAATGGAAAGTGGAGAGTTTGTGTAGATTACACAGACCTTAACAAGGCTTGTCCCAAAGACCCATTTCCATTACCACATATAGACTCTATGGTAGATGCAACAGCGGGACATGAAATCCTAACTTTCATGGACGCATCAGCAGGCTTCCAACGAATTCAAATGGAACCTTCAGACCAAGAAGATACAGCCTTCATGACGCCAACAGGAATATACTGCTATACAGCAATGCCATTTGGCATGAAGAATGCTGGAGCCACATACCAGAGACTTGTCAACATGATGTTCAAAGAGAAAATGGGGGACACTATGGAAGTGCATATTGATGACATGGTGGTCAAATCGAAAATAACTGAAAATCACCTTAGGGATCTTCAGGAATCCTTCGATATCCTGGATCGCTACAATATGAAACTTAACCCATCTAAGTGTCATTTTGGGGTAAGATCAGGAAAGTTCTTGGGATATATGGTCACTAAAAGAGGAATAGAGGCTAGCCCGGAACAAATTCAAGCAATCTTAAACCTCAAATCCCCAAAGAACATAAAAGAAGTGCAAAGATTAACGGGAAGAATAGCGGCACTCAATAGATTCATCTCAAGGTCCTCTGAAAAATTTAAAGGATTCTACGATATCCTTAAAAAGAATAAGAAGTTCCAGTGGGATGAAGAGCATGAGAAAGCACTCCAGGATCTGAAGGAATATTTGTCCTCACCACCATTGCTCATGAGACCAGAAAATGGTGAACCTCTATCACTATATTTAGCAGTATCCCGAACGACTGTAAGTGCAGTGTTAGTCAAGGATCATCAGGGATCGCAACACCAAGTGTACTATGTAAGTAAAAGCTTAGTAGATGCTAAGACTAGATATTCTCATTTAGTAAAGCTAATTTTAGCTTTGGTTATGGCATCAATTAAGCTAAGACATTACTTTGAAACACATAGAATACACATTAAAACAAATTATCCTATCAAATCTGTATTGAGAAAACCTGAGCTATCAGGAAGGATGGCAAAATGGTCAGTTAAACTCAGCACCTATGATTTGATCTATGAACCAAGGACAGCAATTAAGTCACAAGCTTTAGCAGACTTTGTGGCTGATTTTAGTAGTGATCTACAACCAGAAGTGGATCTAGAAGTAAGACTCTTAGACGAAGATACTGGTGAGTGGACCTTGTTCACAGATGGATCTTCGAATGTAAGAGGAACAGGATTAGGCATTATACTAAAATCGCCACAGGGGGACATAATACCCCAATCGATCAGTTGCGAATTTCAAGCAACTAACAATGAAGCAGAATACGAAGCCCTAATAGCGGGACTTCAATTAGCTAGGGATATGAACATCAGAAATTTACATGTTTTTGTCGATTCCCTACTAATAGCCAATCAATTTAACGGTTCTTACATGACTAAAGGAGATAAATTAGCAAAATATTTAGAAATAGTTAAGGATATATCAGGATCTTTTTACAACTTTGATATCGCTCAAGTACCAAGGGATGAGAATGCCGAAGCAGACGCATTGGCAAACTTAGCATCATCCCTAAGAATTCCTGAGGATATTAATATTCCTATCCTACATATTTTAAGACCAGCGATAGATATGCAGGATATGGATCAGGATAGTAAACCCGAGAATACCGAAGTTCTTCACTCAGAATCACATGAAATATCCTGGACTATCCCTATCAAGAACTACCTTCAAACAGGGAAAATACCTGATGAAGAAACAAATCCTAGAGCTTTTAAAGCAAAAGTATCTAGATACACAATCATACGAGATATCTTATATAGGAAATCAATATCAGGCCCATACTTAAGGTGTTTGGAGAAACCCGAAAGTTTGGAAGTAATGAAAGATATCCATGAAGGAGATTGTGGAAACCACACTGGGGGTAGAGCATTATTCTCAAAGATCCTGAGAACAGGATACTTTTGGCCAACCATGAGAAGAGACGCAATGTCTTATTCCCAGAAATGTGATGCTTGTCAAAGACATAGCAATATACTTCATCAACCAGCTGAACCTCTACATCCAATAGTCTCATCATGGCCATTCATGAAATGGGGAATGGATATAGTAGGAAAGCTACCTAAAGCACCTGGAGGAAAGGTGTTTATGCTTGCTATGACAGATTATTTCTCAAAATGGATTGAAGCAGAAGCCTTCGTACAAGTCAGAGAAAAAGAAGTAGTTTCGTTCATAAAGAGGAATATCCTGACTAGATTTGGAATACCCGCAGAAATCACTTGTGACAATGGGTCCCAGTTCATAGGCAAAAGGACCACAAACTTCTGTGAAAGCTGGGGCATAAAGATGATCACCTCTACACCTGTTCATCCTCAAGCTAATGGTCAAGCGGAATCAAGTAACAAGATTATAATTAACAACCTAAAGAAAAAGTTGGGATCTAAGAAAGGAAAGTGGGCTGAAGAACTTCCATTTGTCCTATGGGCTGATAGAACAACCACAAAAAATGCAACTGGTCAAACGCCATTCTCCTTAGTGTATGGTTCTGAAGCCGTTCTCCCAACTGAAATGGTTATTCCTACCGCAAGATCAAGCCTACAAAATCTTGAGTCTAATAAGGAAACACTCTCCGAGGACCTAGATACTATTGATGAACTTAGGGATATTGCAAGAATAAGGATGGTAACATATCAACAAAAGATAGCCAAATCATATAACAAGAATATTAGGATACGAAGATTTCAAATTGGTGACTTAGTTCTAAGAAAGGCATTTCAGAATACTACCAACCCAGCTGATGGAAAACTTGCTCCGAAATGGGAAGGACCCTATAAGATAGATTCCGAAGCTGGAAAAGGGGCATACAAGTTAACCAACATGGAAGGAGAACCTCTTCCAAGATCTTGGAATGCCATTCATCTTAAGTTATACTTTGTTTAAAACTTATTAAGTTGTACCCTGCTTTCTTACTATTGAATATTTATAATTATTCTTAGATATGCCTACATATTCTTATATATTCATAATTACCTTGCTACTAATCAAGCATAAGCGAGGCATCAGGATTCCAGGTTCCCAGCTATGCAAACATTTTATTGTTTTATAGGTATAGCAGGAGAAGAGATGAGACTTTATGTCTTAACCCAAGATCTGACCTGAAATCAGAACTTGATGAAGACCCCGCACTGACTTTATGTCCAGCTGCAAAGTTTTGACCTGAAATCAAAACTCAACAGACTATCATGAAGACTTAGGGCTCATGCCCTCGCCAGTTGCGCACGTTTATCCTATTATAGTCTGAGATGATGGGACCAGTACACGCATGAGTGGCTGACAATTTCATTATCAAGGGCTATAACTAAGGATCCTCCGAAATATCCCCGTATAGTTGGAGATTTTGGGACCAGTACACGCATGAGTGGCTGACAATTTCATTTTCAAAGACTATTACCAGGGATCCTCCGAATTCCGGCCTAGTCGCCAGTATCCCGGCCTTAGTCGCCAGCATTCCGGCCTTAGTCGCCAGTGGCCTTGTCGCCAGTATTCCGGCCTTAGTCGCCAGTGGCCTTGTCGCCAGTATCTCGGCCTTGTCGCCAGTATGCCGGCCTTGTCGCCAGTATTCCGGCCTTAGTCGCCAGTTTTAATCGGCCTTGTCGCCAGTATTCCGGCCTTAGTCGCCAGTATTCCGGCCTTAATCGCCAGCTTAATCGGCCTTGTCGCCAGTATCTTGGGCTTGTCCCAAGTTTTCTTGTTTTTCTATTTATGCAGGATTGAATTTCAAGGATACTTGGGAATACCACGAGATACTTGGGGATATTCAGGTATGAAATCTTTTTGATGTTTTGACAGGAACAAAGAAGACTTCGAACTAAACCTATTATCACTGGAAATTGGTATTTACTTCTCTACTCTTTTAATATACCACTACATTCTTTATTTCTGATTATTTCTGCTTGGAATTATATTCTTATAGTGTGCATTATACTTATTTCTCTTTAGGGATATGTTATATGTCATATGAATATTTCAATTTAGGGGCATGTTAGATTAAATTAACAAGTACTTCATGTAGTAAGATAACCTAAACAATAAAGTTTTAGAAGTTTCATATAACTCAAAAGAAGAATATATGGAGATAAGAATATTTGTAAATCCCAAATCTCAAGGAATATCAAGACAAATCCTCACAAATGTTAAGTCTGAAAAATTTTAAAGCTGTATGTATTAAAAACAACTTACAAAATTTTTGGGGCAATTGTTGTGGGTCAATTTTTATGGTCTGAGATTAGGGATAGCCGAGGATAATCCGGAATATGGGATTCTTAAGTATCCTCAAATATTCTTAAGTATCCTCAAATATCCTCAAATATCGTGAATGCTAACATTGCTAATTGATCTTTTCCCTGTATAGCTTGACTTAGTATTGCAGGTAACTTATTATGGACGTGTTTTACCCTAAAAGTCGGGATAAAGTCAAAGAAAACGTGGTAAACATGCTAAATAACGGCTACAAGTGGAGAACAAGTCACCAACGGTCATATTGACTGGATTTGACCTAAAGATCCGGGGTTTAGTTGACAGAAGCGCTTCCACACGTTTGATGGACGTGGTGGCTGCCACAATTGAGGACATGGTCATGATTCCGAGATTCTCGCCGGAATATTCGGGAATATCGTTGTATCATTTTTACTATAAATTGAGGCGATATCGATCTAGGAAACACACACCACTCACTTAGCTCACTTCTGATTACTTGTTGCTCACATTCTCGGCATTCGAAGTCCAAAAACACTTAGTGATCGATCAATTGCGCTCTTGTATTGTAATTTTGTATTTTTCATATTAATAAGAACAAGGCAGAGTGACGATTGTCACCTCCCGAGGTTTTTATGCCGGCAATCCTAAGGGATTAAGGGCTTTTCCTCGTATAAATCTCGTTTGTAAGCTGTTTATTTCATTTTATATTCTGAAATATCCCTAGGGATCCTCAGGGATATTTAGGGATATATTGAACATATACTTGCGATATTCAATATATTTATTTGTTAAACACAATACCCCACAAAACTAATTCGGTTTTGCTAAAAGTTACACCTGTTAATTTTTACCCGAAACAAGAACCACCAGAAATAAAGTTGATTACCTTTGCATCCTTAGGTGGGGATGCGGCTCTCTTTGGGAATCCGTTGGAATCCTGTCTGATCGATGTGTCGTACGTCAGTCAAAAACAATTTATAATTAAGAACTTAGCTACCTTTGACTATAGCAAGGCAAGTAAGGTCGTCTCCACCGGGAATCAGTGGAAAGTGCTAATTGTCACTACAAACTAATTAATCTAAGAAAAATAAAAACTTGATTGAATTGAATTAAGAGAATCGTTTAAAAGAAACAAACTTTAACTTTTGATTCGAAAACAATTAATGAAAAAGGTAATCACTTCCGGTTTTTAGGTTGTAAGATCCACAATGAATGTAAGTTAAACCTAGGTTGAAATCATATAAAATTGATGTTGTCAATCAATTCGATTAAAGTGATAAAGATGGAACGAACGTTTAAGACTTGCTCATTCACAAAATTAGCAATAGACATACACAACGCATCACACGACTACCAATGAGTAAACGATGCAAGAAAACCGAATCACTGATGGTAACGCAACAATACGAAAACATAAATCTATTGTTTAAATCAACCAAAGAGAAATCGTATCAAGTTTGCAATCAAAAACCTAGATTCAACATTCAAACATTGTTTCACTTACAACCCTAATCAACCGGAAGCGATTACGAAGAAACTAGCCTTGCCTCATCGCGATTTGATCTTCAATTGTTGATTCCATTGATGAATTCTTGGATTGAATCTTGATTTGGAGGGTTGGATCCACGCAAAAACTCTCAATTTTCGTCCCCGAATGGCCCCAAAAACCTTAACTTTCGACTTGGATGGATTGTCGCTTGAAAATAGGCAAAATAGGGTTAAAATCCCGTTTTTCGCTTTTTTGGGTGTAGCCTACGATGGGCCAAGCTGAACGGTGCAAAATTTCTGTCAACGCTGAATTTTTGGGCGTAGCCTACGCCCAGTCTGATCTCACCAACAGCTTCGTCTCGTCGAGAAACTCGGTTTTCATATATTATGGACTCCGTAACTCTTCTTCTAGCTCAAGATATACGCTTCCGAAGTTCTGAGCTTTTATCGGCAGTTTCTGATCCATCTGTGCATCTTTTCGCCTCGTTAACGCCCCCGGGCATCCCTCTAATGTATTTTTACCTGCAATTCATAATTGTATCTCAATGTATCATCGTTCCACATAAAATGCCCATAAAAACGCAACTTTAAACTGTTAAAGCACCTGAAAATCAACCACACATCACTGTCTTCTTTCTTTCTTTTTCCCCAGTAGTTCTTTAAGGTGACCTTTGCTTAGTAGGTAGCTTATTTCCTTCCTTAGTGCAATGCAATCATCGGTTATGTGGCCGAAGTCTTCGTGAAAGGCACACCACTTGGATTTGTCCCTGGTTGCGAACTTCTTTTCCTTCGGTGGCCACCTAGCTTTTTCACCTAAGTCCTGCATAGCACACATTAATTTAGGAATATCAACAGAAAAACGATAGTCAGATATCCTGGGATATTCTTCATCATCCTCATCTTCGTCCACCGAGTTGATCTTGTGGTTATCAGCCTTGTAGTATGGTTTGGTTTTGAATGACTTGCTGGTAGGAGAGTCCAATTTTCTTTTGCCTTGATCATTGGGAGGTGTTGTGGTGATCCTCTTCTGGATTTCCTTATCATCCTCCAATCTAATAAACCTCAATGCACGGTTTCGAACTTCGTCCATGTTCCTGCAAGGTTAGGGATATTCAGGGATTCTCTGCCAAACTTGTTGACATAACTCCTGAGGGATTCATCGGATCCCTGTCTTACCCTGTAGAGATCACTAGTCAGCCTCTCAAAGGTCCTGCTACAAGAAAATTGACTGTTAAATAGATTAATTAGATGAGCAAATGAAGTTATTGAATAAGGAGGAACATTAAGCAGCCATTTCAGGGCTGCCCCTGTCAATGTTGAACCAAATCCCTTACACATGCATGCTTCCTTCAAATGTGGGGGTATAGGGTTAGTTTCCATCCTTTCCCTATATTGCGCCACGTGTTTTTCAGGATCGGTGGTTCTATCATATAGTTTCATGGTTGGAGTTTGAAATCTTTTCAGGATCTCGTCATCACATATTGGTGGAGAAAATCTAGATATCCTGTGGGTTATGACAGGAACCTGAGGGATTGGCTTGATCACTCCGGGAACACTAGAGATCATATCCCTGAGTTTCTGGATTTCCTTAGCCACTTGTGGAGTTAATCCAGATTCCTGCACAGAACCAAAGTTAGTAGCATCAATAGGGGAATAGTTGAAAGTATTGCTGGTAATAGGAGTTAAGCAAGAAGTTCCTAGGATATTGGTATTATCCCCGAGACTAGTCTGCATGGGAATGAAATCTCCGGAGTGATTCCTAGACATTCCTGACGTCCCGAAATCCAGGATCCTTGGAGCCAATGGAGTTGAAGTTTCGATCTGCTTATTCTTTTCAGCCCTCAAAGTTTCCATCTCCCTAAGAAGCCTTGGATTCATTCTTTGCTGATCCAACATTTGCTGCTGAACCTGTTGAAACAAACTCAAAATATCATTGTTAGAAACAAGTATAGGAGCAGAAGTGGTCATCCTTGTTGATGGAACACTCTCGGCTACAAATGTAGTTTTCTTCCCAAGATTGCTAGGATTATCGGACTTCTTGGAAAAAATAGGAATCTGCGAGGACACATTAGTAGTAGTAGCAGAAACAATAGGTAATGAAGAAGTTGATCTCGGTTGTGACGCCATTTTTCACTATATTTCTTCTGAAAATGCCTTTAAACAAGGTTTTTGTTATAAATAACACAAGTTTGCCCCACGGTGGGCGCCAAATTGTTTCGGGTAAAAATTAACAAGTATAATTTTTAGCAAAACCGAATTAGTTTAGTGGGGTATTGTGCTTTACAATCAAGAAAATAGTTTATAAGCAAAATGCAATAAAAATATCCCTGAGGATCCCTAGGGATATTTCATAATATAACATGAAATGAACAGCTTACACACGAGATTTATACGAGGAAAAGCCCTTAATCCCTTAGGATTGCCGGCATAAAAACCTCGGGAGGTGACAATCGTCACTCTGCCTAGTTTATATTAAAACAACAAAATGAAATTACAATACAAGAGCACAATCAATCGATCACTAAGTGTTGAAAGCTCTGAATCTTGTGAATATGAGCAAGAAATAAGCAGAAATTAGCTAGGTGAGTTGTGTGTGTTTTCCTAGATCGATGTTGCCTCAATTTATAGTAAAAATGATACAACGATGGTCAAAGGTTGTTCCTTGTTATTCGGTCCAGTCACCAATCATGCGTCAACCGACTATTAGTAGACGTTATCATTTTCTCCATGCACTCCACATTCTTCCGGATAAATAGGCATATTTGTTGCTTATAATCTGTTGACTCATTTCAAACGTTAGTAGCACGTGTTGAATAACAAAGTAATAAATTATAAACTATCATTATTTATTATTCAGGTCAACAGATCATATAAATTTATATACACAAATATTCCTAATTATCCCGAAATATTCCGTATCCTGAATTATAAGGTAAATTTTTTCAGGTATAACAACTATTATCGCAAAACAAGTCCTCATACCCTTACCGTTAATTGTGTAACAAACGAGTCGTTATTACGTAGTACTACGTGTTTGACTAGCCCCACTCGACAACAAATGTGACTCGAGGTCACGACGAGTGTAATATCGATGTTGATGTTGGGTTCAGCGATGACCCGGGGAGGCAAAGGAACAGTCGAGTTTCGGCAGGATGAACTGACACACTCGGGATCGTAGATCCAACAAAACTTAACATACCTAGTATATGTCTGTTTACTGTTTTTCAATTACTTAAACCTGTAAACTCACCAACTTTATGTTGACACGTTTTCGCATGTATTCTCAGGTAACTGATCAGCACATGGTGATGCACAAGAGAGTCTGCATGCATAGAGACTCTTATCCTAGACTTATTTCATAATTGCTTGGTTTTAGTTCAATTTAAGCTATGTATTGTTTGAAACTACTTATTTTCTGCTGCATAACTAATTAGTAATTTTCCGCTGCTTAATGAAACTTGAACTTATTTACTGAACTGCGTGAATGTACAACTCATATAGAGTCGTTCTGTATGACCGAGAGCTGTGATCCTGGACACGTCACACCCAGCGGTCTGACACCGCATGTGGGAATTTGGGGGTGTGACAGACCACAATACATAAAAATCACAGACCAACATTAAACACACGTAATAAAGCAACAACTGCAAAATCACGGATAAAAACGTGAAAACCATAGACCATATTAAAAAAAAAAAAGAATAACAATGTTATACTCAAATTAAAGATAATAAAATTATTTATTTTATGGTTTAATTTTTTTTCTAAAAATTATTAAATGTTTAAAAGTTGTTCAATTTTTTAAAAAAATGTTAAAAATTGAATTAACTACTAAAAGTCAACAAATATAGCTTTATTTCATTTTTAATGTTCAAACATTAAAGTAAGTTTTAATTGAAAAATATGGTTCATTGGATTTAACCATTGTTAATTTGATCAATGACATAAATTATTCCTTCTCACCAATAAACCATTTTATATTTGATCATTCATATGTTTATGTTTTTTATTTGAACGACGAAGGTCTCAATCGTGTGAACGTACTGTTTCCAGGCCATGTCACCAAGGTCTAGTTACCAGGACCTCCCATGAGCCACCACAATCATCCCATGAGGAAACCCTACTGGGAAAATCCTCTGACCCCCCTCAGAGCCCTTTTTCGCTGCGAAAGAGATTTGTACCCAAGACCTCCCATTTGAAAGAAATTTAAGGTACCATTGAGGCAATGCCTCTTTGGTTCATATGTTTATGTATATACATGAGTGAGTGAGATGTGAACATATTATCGCATACATGAAAGTGATACCATGAACTTAATAAGCATTTTTGGTCAATGGTTAACTTTATGTCACCTTCGGTGGCAATATTTTGTTTATCTTATCCAAGTGACCACATACACTCTATAATATTGAAAGTAAATTAAAGTTTAATATTATATTTAAAATATATGTTAAAACTAGCGGAATACCCGCGTGTTTGCCGTGGGTATTCTTTCACAATTCCGTGTATTGAAACGTAAATATGTATTGTCATTTTGGCATAAAGCCTTAAGAATAGCTATTGTAAGCATGACAATTTTGCCAATATAAATATTCGATTATGCTAATTGATAACATTAACAATATCACGGTCTACGTAGGGCTGTAAACGAACCGAACGAACACGAACGAGCCCTTGTTCATGTTCGTTCGTTTAACTTTTAACTTGTTCACGAACGCGGAACGCTAACGAACACATATTATTTAAACAATAAAAATCAACATTCTTAATCTCAAGCATTAGAGATAATCATTTATAAATATATAAATTAAAATATTATAGTATTAAATTAAAAATAACTTAAATATTATGGTGTTAAACTAAAAATAAAAAGTTAAAATTATACAACATATATAATGAATAAATATAATAAATCAACTTAATCGAACATAAATGAACATGTTACCGAACGTTCACGAACACGATTGAATGAACACGACCTATATTCATGTTCGTTCATTTACCGCCAAACGGTTCACGAACTGTTCGCGGAACGTTCGGCTCGTTTACAACTCTAGGTCTACAGACATCAAAATGCAAAAAAAAAAAAAATTAGCCTGAACGGCTTTCCATTTATCTTAAACAAAAAATTAAGTGTTATTTTCAAAGAATACAAATTTAAACATTGCCAAATGAAAAAAAATGATACATGAAATGTGTGCATGAAAAAGAAAAAGATGTTGTATGGATACAAAGCTGGGGTGTACGACGGTAATTAAAAGACTAACTCTCTTAGGCCACAAGGAGTCATCCAACATTTCCCCACTTTTTCTCATTACCACATCAGCGCCACATCAGCTTTTCCCACTTTTTCTCACTTTGCACGGTGTCGTTCCACTTTTTCTCACTTTTCCCCATTTTTAAATCTTATTTTTAATTAATAATTTTAATAATAATAATAAATAATAATAATAATAATAATAAAATAAAAAAAGATTCATTAAATTTAAAATAACAAAAAAAAAAATACAACCAAAAAAAAGAAGAATATTTTTCGGAGATGGCATTTGTGGACGATACCCGGGTGTGTTGAACGGGTTCATTTGAGCCGTTTGAACATTTTTTTGTCGTGGTTTTCTAAATTTTTTGGTTGATGACCCACCACGTGATGAACCTCCTTTCATTTTACTTGAAAATTTTATAAATAGATTGTAGAAGATGAGAGAAAAGTGTGAGATTTGTGGTTGTTTTAGAGTTGTTTAAATAGGAAAAAAATTGGATTTTTTATTTTTTAAACCCCAAACGGTCGAATCCCCAACGGCTCTTTCTCCTTCCCACGCTCGGCTTCCATCGGTGAGTACACCCCGAAATACCCCACCCTGAAACTGGGGGGGGGGGTGTTCCCTTCCATTCCCGAACCGGTGAAACCCTCCCCGGGCTCTTCCCGGCTTCCATTCCGAGTGCCCTTAAGTTATTTTTAAAGTGATCCACGCATAACGATATATTTTTTAAGCAAATATTTCCGTTGTGTAAAATTTGTAAGTGGTTATTTTATTTGGGTAAATTTTTCTAAAACTTATATAAACATTATATATCGTATACTCTCTTTTATAATTACGTATAGCATACATGTATATAAGCTACTTGTTAAGTGTTTAAAATGTGTGCATGAAGAATAAAGGAAAAAAAAGAAGAAACAACATGTTGAGTGGATTCAAAGTTGAGACATACGGCCGCGCTATTTTTTAAAGCAAGCCACGTATAATGATATATTTTTTAAACAAGTAATATCTTTATTAAATTTTTTAAACAGTTCATGCACAACGATGTATTTTTTAATCTGTTATTTTCTGTGTAAATTTTTTAAGAGGTCTTTTTTCCAATTTTAAATTGGTTGTATATAGGTTTGACATAGGTTTTATTACTTTGAAATAATAAAAAAATCAAACCAAGATGAATTTTGTTTGCGTGCTTCCATTTTTTAAAACGGTTGTCAGCTTCCATATTTAAAAGCGGTTCTCAAGTTTTCGGTTGCCTAAAAAATTGTTGGAAATTTGATAAATTTGATTAATTATCAAATTTAATTTGAATTAAAATCAAAACTCTTCATTTTACTAAATTAAATCAAGACTTTTCAAATTACATGTATTGATTATGTGTATTATGTCAAGACTCTTCAAATTACATATATTGATTATATGTTTTATGACAAGACTCTTGAATCACCAACTTGTTGTATAAATAGAAGACATATGTTGTCTTGTTAAGGTGTTGAAAAGAATACTACATAAAATCCCACACAAACTTTGAAGATTTTCCAACTTTCTCAACTCTTCAAGTTCTTGTTCAAGACATATTTTTCAGGTGCTAGGTTAATCCCGGCAGTACACAAACTGTTTCGGTTGTTGTACCCTGGGAGACAGACGCGTTCGTCTTGAGAAGAGGCGCGAAATCTGTTTTAAGGGAAGCGTATTGAATACGTGCCTCAACCATAATCATCAACATGTTTATTCTATGCCAATGAAGAATAGGTGGAAGACATAAGCGTATTGAAGTATTTGTTACCGGCTCGCCAAGATGCTTGATTGAAGACTCGCTATTTGGAGTACCCATCGAAGACATGGATCAAAACAAGTTTGTTATATAAATTAGTAATTTATATTCTATTATTTTAGTCTTGTAACCGGTATAGTACTAGATTATTTCTTACGAATAACGAGAGTCTCGTTATTATTTATATTTTATTTTTGAGTTATAATAAAAATGTGAACCCATCTCCTACAAAAATATGATTCTTTTACCGCGGTTAGAAAAAAGCTATTTTAAATCGTGTCTAAAAATAACCTCTTTGAACCACGGCAAAAAAAAACTATTGAAACCGTAGAAAAAAAACAAGTTGACTCGTAATGATTCAAATCTGCATCATCGAACGATAGAGTAAATTGTTCAACAGTGCGTCAAAAGACTAATATTTTAACTAATTTTACTGTTTACTCGTAATATTGTATTTATTAAATGTATATGTAATAATGTTAAAAGCGCAGTTAATACCTCACAAAGTCCCTCGTAATTTTACATATTGCACCAACTTAAATGGTGACCATATGCATTAGTCGGTCGAGATTTTTAGGAAAAATTGAAAAAAAAAAAGTTTTTTCCCCCTATAACCTTGTCATCCAGCAACCAAGATAGTAAGAAAAATCCTCTAAGATTGTACCAAAACCCACGCTACATATCATACTTTTATAGCAGAATTCAGATTTTTTTTTTCTTTCTTTCTTAGAATCAGTTTTTTTTTTTTTTAAATTTAAATATTCTTTAATAACTCAAAATTTTTAATATTTTTTCAAAAAAAATCTGTCACAAACTTGTGTTCAATTTTTTTTTTTGAAATTTTCAATATAAATAAATATAAAGAAGTAACAGTTACATGTGTCACTACATTGTTAGTTAGTAGTTTTTTTAATAAAACTTCTAATTCATATATCTTACATGTTGATGTAAGAAAAAAAATTACCAAAATATATGTTTATTTTCTCTATAAATTTTTTATTATATTAACGCATTCTCATATTCACTTTTCTATTTATAATCTCTAATATAATTTAATTTATTATACTTAATAAATCAAAATAACTAAAAGACACTTGTCACAAATATAGACTATCCTCACAATACTTTTCACGTTTCTCTCTCCTAATAAATACACAAATTTATTAAATATTAATTATATAATTATATATTTTTTATACCTTTTTCAATTAAAAAAGTTCTTAATATTAAAAGTATATATTACATAATTAATTAATATTAAATACCAATTATATTATATATACTTTTTATAATTAAAAAGGAATTCTTAATATAATAAAAAATATTTTAATATTAAAAGGCACACTTTTAAAAAATCAAATTATTATAAAATGTGAAAATTTTCTCAAAAGTTTATAACTCATAATATCTTTTTATAATTTATAAGTCATTATGATTAACTATTTATTTTTTCTTTATCAACTTGTTTAATAATAAAATATAACATCCTATTATTTTGTAAAAAATTAATGACACTTTTTAAAAACAACATTTTTAAAATGAAATGTTTAGAAACCAAACTTTGAAAAGGAATTATTTAAAATGCAATATTATTATTTTATTTTTATGTAATGTTGATCATATTTTAAAACATAAAATCATTTACAATTTTTAAATTTATATTATTGAATACTTATTAATTTTTATTTAATATGTGTAATACACAGGATGCTAACCTAGTTTAATAATATATATATACAATGGATCCTATGTTTTAATATGATAAATACTTTTTTGTTTTTTATTTCAAATTCTAGTCAGGTTCATGTCACGGATAAAAATTATAATTATAACCTGATATATCCAATTTATTTAGTAGGTTTTATGAGTGTAAAATATTTTTGATATTAATTTATATCCAAATAAAAAGTTTACTCGTTTTTACATTAAATAAGTATTTATAATATTTTAAAAAATTTGGTACAATGAAAATTTTATTACTTCCGGTGCTAGCAATAAAACCCCAATATAGAAACACCATTATCAACTAGACTTAATGTTTTCAAGTTTAATTCCTTTGTATAACAGAATATTTTGGTCTCGTTGGTGATAAAAACCAAACCGAATAGAACTAGGCACTACCCTATTGAAAGTTAATCTATCTTACAAATGATATAATATTATCAAATATCAATTAGTTACTTCTAATGTCAATTTCATGCCCTTATTTATTTACCAGAAAGTCATACCATTAGAAACACTGAATCAACCCATTTAAAAAATAGAGCCCAGTATGCGTAAGCCCAAGTTGCATATCCCCAGACCCCACTCAGAGTCCACGGGACGACAACAGGCAGCTAGACAACGAGGACTGCAGTAGCTCTCTCAAGTCTCAAAAGGCTTAAACTAAATGACAAATCTCATAAACTAATTTTTTTTTGAATGGCCAACTAATTAACTGTCGGCAGTGATGGAGTTTGAAAAAAAGCTCAAAGTGGGGGGGGGCGGGCGAAGGATTTTTAGGATGAAAACGGAAGGGGTCTAAGGTTTTTAGGAAGAATACGAAGGGAAACGAAACATTTTCCGACGAAATACTATCATATCGACCCTTATGAGCGAAAAAATGGGGGAGGGAGGACGGAGCACCCTCAGGCCCTCAATTGCTAAAAGATGCCCAAACTCGCCACTAGTCTAAACGGATGGAGCCCTTAGCCCACCAGCCACCAATTCCCAGAGAAAACCCAACCCAAGCACCCGTCCAAAGGCACGAGGTGAAAGGCCAGTAAAACCGGGTGGGATCAAGAATCGAACCCAAAACCTGTGTCTCCTATCACTTCTTCCATACGTTTATTTTACCTCTAAGACAAAACATCATTGGTATCTTAGAAACCAATGTTTTCATAACCGGACCGGACGTCGAACCGGATGCCTTACTGGGTACTGGTCGGACCGGATTCAAAAACCGGATAACATAATAAATATATAAAAAAATTCCAAAAAAATTATAGAATTATAAACAAACATAATCATGTAAAAAAAATAAAAGGTTTGATTTAATGTTTAATTCTTTGAATTTTATTTAAAAAATAAAAAAAAATAAAAAAACTTGAAATCCGGTCCGACCGGTTAACCTGCTCAACCGGCCGGTTCCCTTGAGGGCAATTCACATGTTGTTTTATGACCAGTCGACCTCCCGGTTCTGACAACAATGTCAGAAATTAATTGATTTCATTAATGGCATTGTTAAACCAATGAACTAAAATAAATAATAAATAATAATAATGTATTGATGATTGACGAAGGATTTTTAGTATGAAAACGGAGAGGGTCGAAAGATTGTTAGGAAGATTACGAAGGAAAATGAAGCATTTTCCTGCAAAATACCATCATATCGACTCTTCTGAGCGAAAAAACGGGGGAGGGGCCGGGGCACCCTCAGGCCCCTTATAAGCTTCGTCTATAACTGTTAGATACTCCGTACGTGGCCCCTGATTGCTAAAAGATGCCCAAGCTGACCACTAGTCTAGACGGACGGAGCCCCTAGCCCACCAGCCACCAATTCCCGGAGAAAACCCGACCCAAGCTCCAGCCTAAAGGTACGAGGTGAAAGGCCGATAAAACATGGTGGGATCAAGAACCGAACCCAAAACCTGGGTCTCCTACCACTTCCCTCATACCTTCATTTTACCACTAGGACAAAACATTATTGGTGTCTTAGAAACCAATGTTTTCATAACCAGACCGGACGTCGAACCGGACGCCTTACTGGGTATTGGTCGGACCGGATTTAAGAACCGGATAACATAATAAATATATAAAAAATTCCAAAAAATTATAAAATTATAAACACACATAATCATGTAAAAAAATACAAGGTTTGATTTTAATGTTTAATTATTTGGATTTTAGTTAAAAAAATTAAAAAAATAAAAAAAAGAGTAAATTACAAAAAACGTCCTTTACGTTTATATGAAATTGCAGGTTTTATCTTTTAAGTTCAAAAAGTATCATTAGCATCCTTTGTTTATATAT
The DNA here is from genome assembly GCA_009363875.1 of Mikania micrantha. Lineage (NCBI taxonomy): Eukaryota > Viridiplantae > Streptophyta > Magnoliopsida > Asterales > Asteraceae > Mikania > Mikania micrantha. The sequence goes on from CM018680.1 coordinate 109,507,845, forward strand.
TTTGTTGCAAATTTCGTCATTTATACTAACTTCTGTTAATAAAGCTAGTTAAGTTTTTTTAAATGACTATTTTACCCTTAATTATAAACGACCTAATTTGAAACTTTCAAATTATTCCATTTTTCTTTTATTTTTAATTTTTCTCATTATATACATTTATTTTCCTTTATTCATTTCATCATTTTTATTTTATAAGTTATTTAAAATCAATTAATTAGTTAACCAATTTTTTAAAAAATTATAAGCTTCATTAAAAAATGTATTTATTAAATTCTTTAATTTACGTTTATTTGGTTTAATTTTATTAATTTTCTTGTATTTTTTAACATATAAAACACATGAAATACTTTTTAACACTAGTTTTTTTTTTATATAACCCTTGTTAAACACAAGTTTCCTAATTTAGAATATCATGATATTAGAATAATCTTTAGTGATAGAATTATAGTATTAATTTTTTTCTTTTTAAATACACGATATTTTTTCGTGATATTGTAAAACATTAAACGTTAAAAATGTATTTTAATTTAACCCTTTGGTTAAATATAAAAATTAAAAATCCTGAGAAATCATAAATGTTTATTTACGTGGTAATATATCACAAAAAAATCTTTTAAAATATATCACATTCTGTTTTTTTTTAATAAAAGTGTATTTTTCTGGTAATGTATCT